>CM053622.1:761502086-761612257 GCA_028646595.1 Phalanger gymnotis
TATATCTGTGGTTGTGTATAATGTTCTTCTGGCTCTGTTCCGCTCACTCAGCATTATGTCGTGTAGGTTCTTCCAGGTTGTTATGAAGTCCATGTCATCCCCACTTCTTATAGCACAGTAGTATTCCATTACCTTCATATACCACAGCTTGTTCAGCCATTCCCCAATTGATGGGCATCCCATTGATTTCCAATTCTTAGCTACCAATAGGTAAGCATATTTCAAAAGGTTCAGAAGAAATATAGGTGGGATCCAGTGAATTAAGATCTTGTAGGGAGGGGCAGCTAGGTGGCATAGTGAGTAGAGCGCCAGCCCTGGAGTCAAGAGGACCTGAGTTCAAATCCAGCCTCAGACACTTGACACACTTACTAGCTGTGTGACCTTGGGTATGTCACTTAACCCCAATTGCCCTGCCTCCCCCTCTCCAAAAATGAAATAAATAAAATTTTTGAAAAAAGATTCTATAGGAAAAATTAGCCCAAGAGGGGTTGGAAACTCCCAAGAATGAAATTCTGAAGAGACAGAGGAAACAGTTCTATTGTGGAAATACGGAAGTTATCTTAAGCTCCGACATGGAGAAGTCTCCAACTTAGATTTTAAAAGGATATATGCAGAAGGTGGAGACAAGGGCAGGTAGCAGAGGATGAGTAGAAGTGTGGCATATTCCTGTGAAAATCTCAGGAGTACCAACACTTGACATAAGCTGAGAGTGGTGAAAAAAAATATGGTTTTAAAATGTATTGAGGGAAAGAGGAGGATCATTACTTCTGAGAAATACTGTGTGGCCTTGGGCAAGTCACTAGACATCACTGCATCTCATTTTCTTCCTCTGTAAAATACTGGGCATGGACTTCTGATATGGCTTTTGAGATACCTTCTAGCTCTAGACCTGTAATTCTGTGACCATAGAAAGGATCCAGTTGCTGCTTGGGGTGGATGGGATAATGATATCTGACCGAGGAAAGGCCAGACAGAGCTGCTCTATTCCTCTTAAACTTCTCTTTTCTTTGCTATGGAGAATGACCTTTTTGCTACATTAAGAGCTTCCAGGATAATAGTTCCTCTATACTCTGCACTAGTTAGATCATATCTACAGTATTGTGTTCAGTTCTGAGTGCTGCAGTTTAGGAAGAACGTTGATAAACTGGAGAACGTCCAAACAAGGCAAACAACATGATGAAAGACTTCAAGTCCACGCCAGCTGAAGATCTATTCAAGGAACTGGAGCTGTTTGAAGTCTGGACAAGAGAAGACTGGGCCAGGAGAAGGAGGGGGCAGTAGGGAGGGCTCCTAATTAATAGCTGTGTTTAAGTCATTGAAGATCTGCCTTGTGGAGGAGGGCCTAGACTTGTTCTGTTTGTCCTTAGAAAGTAGAACCAGGAACAGTAGGCAGAAGTGGCAAAGGGGCAAATATGGGCTTGATATTAGGAAGGTCTTTAAACAAAGAGGAGATGACTGCTTTTTATATGCATCATAGTGGATATTTGTTATGGTTATTGACTGCTGAGATCCCTTCCAACTCCAAAATTCTCTAATTCTGATTGTTAGTATTTTTCGTGTGGTATGTCTGTAGTCCTAAGATTTCTGCATCATGATCTATCCTTCAGATTTGTGTACTTCCTAGCAGTTTGAATTATTCAGTGATTTCCTGAGTATTTCTTTGCCTTGAGAGATGAGCAAAAACTTCCAGTCACAGCAAGCTATGCAGGTTCAGGCCTTTTCCCCCCACCTGCCCTCTTGGCCTCCTCCAAATGTTACAGAAGGTTTCAGTCTGTAGTCTATTCCTTGGCCCTAGCTTGAGGCGAAGAAAAGAGCAAGTTTATAGTCATTGCTTTGTCTGTAACTGGCTGACTCTCTCCCTACTTCCTTTTTATTTCTAAACCCAAACTGCTCCTCTGATGTGGGATCCACAAACCTGTGAGAGAGTAGACTGAGGAACTAAGATTGTAGCAGTTCTTCCCTTGGGCCCAAAAGTACTTAAGCCCCAAACCTAAAATTTGAAAAGAAAGGAAGTCCTAAATGAGAACGTTACCTTTAAATCTCTTTCCACTCTCTTCCAGTGAACCAAAAGCTCTCGTTTTGTCTGTCTAGCTTCATTTTCTGTGCCATTAGTCCAGACCAGATGTTGCAATTTGTCATCCGTGCTTATAGATTAAATGATTGTATATATTAATAATGTTGAGTTAGTTAAGTTTTGATGATTAATGGCTCAGGAAGACACTAGAGTGATTAGACTAAAGTGTTGTGGGGTCCCAGGAGAACTCAAGAAAGAGTAAAGCTAAAGCAAAGGAGAAATCAATAAAAGCTGAGACTCACTTTAGTTTACTGCGACTCATAAGAGCTTGGTTTGAGGCAACACTCTATTTGAGCAGAAGTATAAATTATAATACAGAGAGATTTGTCTTTGACCAAGAAAAGGGGCAAAGTAAATAGAATATTTAGGGGCAACTCTGTGTGGCGCCATAGTGCTCAGAGTGTCTCGGGAAGACTTGAGTTCACATCTGGCCTTAGAAATTTCTAACTGTGTGACCCTGAACGAGTCACTTAACCTCTATTTACCTATTTTCCTAACCTCACAGGGTTGTTGTGAAGATCAAATGAGATATTTGTAAAGTGCTTAGCACAGGGCCTAGCACATTGTAGTGCTATATAAATGTTTATACCCTTTTCCCAATATAGACTTTTGGAGGCCTAGGGAGAAAAGGAAATGGGTTTGGAGTGGATTCGAAGAGTGCTAAAGGATATCTGAATGTTATCTCCAAGGCATGAAGTTGGACTATTCTATTGTGGGTTTGCCTACGATATTTGCCTGCCTAAGCATTGGTCTGTACACTTTTATAAATCCTCATGTCTGTAATTAAAAATTATATTTTTATTATATAATTACATATACAATATAGCATATTATATATATGCATATATAATATGTTAGATTGTAATTGTTAATTATATTGTATTCAGAACAATTGGTGTGAGAGTTAATGACTTACTGCTAAAGAGAAAAGTACAGGTTATAAAATTAGATCTTCATTCCCAAAGCCTTATCCTTGGTGGTAGAAAGGCAGATGACCAAGAGCTTGTGTCTGCAACTCTGCCACATGGACACACAATCTTGCATTCTCTTACCTTCCTATGCTCGTTCTTTCTTAGACCTATATGCACACACACAGAGTCTCTGTTTTAATTCTCTGCTTATGTTTCTTCCCCCATTCGAAAATGAAGGTGCCTCTGCTAAAGTCTTTTCCTACTACCTCATCATGGTGTGGGCATGATCCTGGGTCCTCAAAAGTTTTGCCAGTGGAGCAGAGGCTCTACTAGGGTCTACTAAGCTGGAAAGGCTTCAGATAGTGGCTCAGCAGCAGACCATTTTGTCTGTTGCCTGAGGATCAGCCTAGCAAAAGTAAGAGATGCTTCATTACCAAAGAGTGATGTTTTTGGTTTTTGGGTTTTGTTTTTTGTTTTTTGGTTTTTTTTTTTTGCCATTGGGAGCCTTGAAATCATCATCTACTTAAATACAGTTGCAGTCTGATTCAGTGGAGGGAGTATCTCTACCAATGAAATCTTAGAAATAAAGTAAGGTGAAGATGATGATAGATTAGGGGTCTACCTGCCCCTATAATTTTCCCATTTCTCTCACTTTAGGGTGAAAATATTAGGGGCAGAATAAATACCACAAATGGCTATAACTGTCCCTTTCTATGTTCCCATACTAATAAAAGGGATCAGAAGTGTGGTTAATTTTAAATGGTAGCTAATCCCCCCAAATTCACCTTTTGCTCTGAAATGTGTTTTTGTGCTTATATTGAAATATAGGTATGTCTGATATTATGCAAATTTACTTAAAAAAATAAGGTGTTACCATTGCAGATCTGACTCAGGGGCTGAGAACAAGGGCACTTTCTTCATCCTGTGCCCCTTCTCATCTCTCACTCACCCTCTTAGTCTTGACTAGGGGTGGGGAACCTGGCCACTTGTGGCCTCGAGGCCACAGGTTCCCCACCTCTGGTCTTGACCATTTCCTCTTTCCTCTCAGACTTCCATAAGACTTACCTTTCCTTAGAATATACCAGGAAGGGCAAGCTGGAAAGGGTTACTTCTCTGTAGGAAAAAGAGAGTCAAGACGTAAAAAAAAACCAAACCCTTAAGAGTAACAGGTGCTACCTAACAATAAACTCGAAAACAATATGGTTTTAAAAAACGAATAAACTGAAATGTAAATGATCCAGACGTAGATAATCATGAGATTGTTTAGTTGGACTATGGTTGTCTTAACAAATGGCAAGCCAGCCTACTTGTTTGTGACCTGTGCTTGCTTATTTACTTTTTATTCCTTATTTCCTCTGAAAAAAAATTTCCTCTCTTTGTGCAGAGTTCTCTAGAGAAAAAATTAAGATACCAACAGCAAGAAGAAGAGCTGAAGAAGCTTCGACAGAACTCGCAAAGAGTGCAGACTCTGTGCAGCTCAATTGAAAGAGAGCTTCAGTTTGAGCGGACAAAAAACTTTGATTTAAAGCAGCAGAATAACTTACTTCAGGAAGAGAACATTAGGGTAAGCAGAGTTCCCTTGCTTAACTACTAGGAGTATAAGTGCTATTCAGCCAGTCAGCAAGCACTTATTAAGCACCTACTGTGTGCCAGGCACTGTGTGCCAAGTTCTGGGGAAATAAAGAAAGACAGAAGACCGTCCCTGCTGTCAAGAAGCTTACAGTCTAATGGGGAGACATCATATAAACAACTCTGTGCAATCAGCATGCATCAAGGATAAGTTGGAGATGATCAACAAAGAAGAAGGCATTCATATAAAAAGGGATCTGAAAGGAAGCCAAGGAAAATACCTAGAGTCAAGAGATCAATTGTCTTGTGTGAGAAACAGCAGAGAGGCCTAGTGTCACTGAATAGCAGGGTACATGATGGGGAGTGAGGTGTAAGGAGCCTGGAAAAGTAGGAGAGGGCCAGCTTGTGAAGGGCTTTGAACACCAACTAGAGGATTTATGTTTGGTCCTGGAGGCAATAGGGAGCCACTGGAGTTTATGGAATGGGGGTAGACTGAGTGACACAGTCAGACCTGTGCCTTAGGAACATCGCTTTGACAATTGAGTAGAGGATGGAATGAAATAGGGAGAGAATTGAGTCAGGGAGGCCATCTATAGAAGGCTGTTGTAATAATCCAGGAGCAAGGTGATAAAAGCCAATAAAAGGGTGGTGGCATTGTCAGAGGAAAGGAGAGAGTATACAAAAGATGCTGCGAGTGTGACTCGTTTGGGCATAGGAGATAGAGAGGGAGGAGCGAGAAAGACATGTAGATCATAAGCCTAGGTGGCTGGGAGGATGGTAGTACCCTTGACAGCAATAGAGAAGTTGGAAGGGGGGAAGATATTGAGTTCAGTTTTAGACATGTTGAATTTAAAATGTCTATGGGACATCCACTTTGAGATGTCTAGGAGGCAGGTGGAAATGTAAGACTCGAAGTCAGAAAAAAAGGTTAAGGAAGGTGGATAGTACAACTGAGAATTATTACATTCTCAATTGTTACATCGTCATTACAGATGATAGTCTAGTCCAAGGAAACTGATGAGATGACCAAATGAAATAGTATGGAAGGAGAAGAGGAGAGAGCCCAAGACAGAACCTTGAGGGATACCCGCTGTTATTGGGCATGGAATGGGTGAACATCCAGCAAAAGAGAAAGAGAAGAAGTGATCAGGCAGGAGGGAGAAAAACCAGGAGAGAATAGCGTCACAAAAACCCAGAAGGAAGAAAGTATCAAGGTCTGGTCATTAGCACCAGAGGTTGCAGGAATGTCAAGAAGGGTGACAGGTGAGGAAAGGCCATTAGATTTGGCACCTAAGGATCATTAGTAACTTTGGAGAGCAGTATCAGTGGAAGAATGACATGGAAAGCCAGACGGAATAGAGTTAAGAAGGGAGTGAAAGGAAAGGAAGGAGAGACACCTTCTCTGAAGGGAGGAGAGATTTAGGATGTTAGCCAGCAGGGATCAGCCAGTTGAGTGAGGAGTTTTTAAGAATAGAAGAGCCAGGCATATATTTCAGGAGGGAAATAGCCAGTAGATAAAGAGTGACTGAGAAAAAGTGAGAGAATATGATGATAGAGGGAGCTGGAGAAGGTGAGTTGGATTGGGACCAATTATGCTTGGAGCGTTGTTTGCCTTGGTGAGGAGAAGGGCCACCTCAGGAGTAAAGGAAGAAATAATGGTGGAAGGTATGTGAAATGAGGAGAAAGGGATAAGAGGGACCACTTAGTAAATGGTCTCGATTTTTTCAGCGAAATAGGAAGGGTTCTCAGCTGAGAGTGTGGGAGGAAGAATGTATGAGAAGTGATAAAAAGGTTTGGAAAATCCTCTGTATTGAGTGGAGTTGCAAGTTTATTAATGAGGCATGAATGGATTGAGGGTCCAAGTGAGATTATGTAACATACTTGTATGGACCCAGGTAACATGGTTTTGTGATTTTTCCCAGCTTTATTCAGTGGCAAGTGTGTAGGAATGAAGGCAGTGTATGGTGAGAATGACTGAGGTCTGAGGCTTGTCTCAGAACAAGGGTGTTGATAGAATAAGTGGGCAGGGGACTTGAGAAAAGAGGATGATTTAGAGTTGAATTGATTCACCAAGAGATTAAGATGGGAAAGGGAGAAGAGTATAGCTCTTTTCTCCAACAAATCGCCCCCTCTCATCCCTACTTCTCTCACTAGTCTTTGATCACATACTGTCTACTGGTTGCTTCCCTAATACCCACCAACATGCCCATGTCTTCTCCATCCTCAAAAAATCCTCACTTGTTTCATTCATACCTGCTAGCTATTATCCTGTATCTCTCCTCCTTCTGGAGCTAAATTCCTTGAGAAGGCTCTCTACAATAAGTACCCCTCCTTCCTTTACTTTCACTCTCTTCTTAACTCTATGCAATCTGTCTTTTAGTCGCATCATTCAATTGAAACTGCTCTCTCTAAAGTTACTAATGATCTCTTAAGTGCCAAATCTAATGGTCTTTTCTCAATTGTCATTCTTTTGGACATTTCTGCAACCTTTGATGCTGATGATCAGTCCTTCCCTCTGAGATTATTCCCAATTTATCCTGTTTATATCTTGTTTGTATACAGTTGTTTGCATGTTGTTTTCCCCATTAGACTGTGTATGTCCTATATAGAAAGAGACACCTAGAAATTTTGTCCAGATCCCAGTTTGGATAGCCTAGTGCACTGAAGGAATCCTGGTTTTTCACCTGAGGGTGAGGAGATGACTTCTCATCAACCACAGACCCTAAGTCCCTCCCCTAGTAGGGGACAGCTTCACACTCTGGGAAGCTCTGCCGGGCAA
The DNA here is from genome assembly GCA_028646595.1 of Phalanger gymnotis. Lineage (NCBI taxonomy): Eukaryota > Metazoa > Chordata > Mammalia > Diprotodontia > Phalangeridae > Phalanger > Phalanger gymnotis. Next base: position 761,509,420 of record CM053622.1, read on the forward strand.
GGTTTCCTTCTGGAGAGGAAGCTAGATTTTCTTTGTCTTTTCCTTGACTGCCTTTGGGTTGGGTAATGCCATTTCATGCATCGAGACAGGCTCTTGTTAAGCAGGAACCTTTGATAAACAGTGAAATGCTCTTTGTTAAATCTGCATAACTCTGTGGACAATTGTAATTTTCACTTGTACATTTGAGATAAGGTCTGTGTGACATTGACTGTTGTTAAGACATTGTATAGCATTGGAGGAGCAAGTAAAAAGGACAATAATTATGCTTCCCTAAGCCCATAGAAGACTTTTGGATTGGGGACATGGACACTCTGTCTAACAGTTGCTTAGCAATGTCTTCTTTGAATTCTTTGAGTACCCCAAAATGTGGTTCATCTGATCTGTATGACTTGAATTCATTAAAGGCAATGAGGCACTCTCTTACTATCTCTCTTTGTCCTGAGTGTCAACTTCCCCTTGGCCATTTTTGTTCTGATATCAGGCAAAGAAAAAGGAAGCAAGATAAAAATGGAGCCCCTCTGCCTTCTCTCTCTGGTCTGTTGTCATCAGATGCTCTGTAGTGGAGGGTTCTGTCCTTTCTTGGATCCTTGTCTTCCTCCCCAATAGGAAAAACAAGAACAAATTCTGCCTTTTTTGTTGTCCTTAACTTAGCCCTCTCCAACTTCTTTTATAACTATTTTCACAGTTGGGTTGGGTTCTTAGTCATTCCATTTCTTCTATCCTCAGTATGTAAACACCAGGTGGCGCTGATGAACTTAGCCCAGAGAGCGGTCAATCATCTATTGAGCCTGGGAACAACTGGGCATGCTCCTCCACCTCCACTTCCCATCCCTTCCTTTGTGACTGAGGCTTCTTTAGTCCATGGCACCCTTCAAAGGAGTGATCTCCAGGCTTCCAGTACAAAAGAAAGAAATGAAGGCTATTTTTCACTGCTGCTGCTCACATGTATAGGAACCTGAGGCTTGCTCTCATTCTCCTTCAAATAAACTAGTGACTCTCCTAATACTTGGCCAAAAATCTCACTCTGGATCTTTGAATTTATAGTAATAACCTCACAATGTTAGAGATTTCCTCTGAGATTTCTACTCAGTCATCCTCCTTCAAATTGTATCCAGTGCAATGCACACATTTTAATAGCTAACCATGGATTTTAAGCATAGAGATTGAAGCGAACAAAGACAAAAGAAACCTCCAAAAACCTGGAACAGTGTCGTCAGCCGTGGAGCAACAAAGACATTACTGCTTTTCAGGAGTTTATTTCTTTCAAAGGGAACTTTGTTTTTCAGAAGATGTGGGTAGATTAACTCCTAGCTCTATCTTGTGCTTTGGCATTCCTTGAGCACAGCACATATTATCAGATCTTTCCTTCACTCTATCTGGCAAAGTAAACTAAGGTATGTGTCACTAGGGAGTAGACTGAGATCTTCTTTTTTTTTTTTGGCTTAAATTCAAGAAAGACATAGTTGAATTTTTGGGGGTGTTTTTCCCACTTTAAAATTTCTGAATTTAACAAACATGAAATAAAATAAAATGAGTACTTCTACAGAATAGAACAAAAAGGGTTGTAAGCAAAATGGTAGATTTCTGTTATGTACAGCTTGCATTTCTTTTTAAATATATAATAAATTAAACATGTTACTTTCAAAATTATCCTACTTACCTGTGATTCCTTCGGGCCTTCTTTCTGTTCTCTTTTGTGCATTTCAAAAAACCCGTTTTAATGCATTAAGCCCTTTTTTTGTTTTCTTGTTTACAACCCTATCCCTAGTTCCTGTCCCTCCTGGTTACCCTATCACCCCAAATGAGAAAAAAAGAGAAACAAAACCTTTGTAACAAATATATGTAATCTAAAAAAAAGAACAGTTATGTATTGTCAAGCAAAACAAATTCCTACATTGCTTATGTTAATTTGAGTCCATCCTCTCTTTGTCAGAAGGTGGGTAACGTGCTTCATCACTAGTTGTCTGGAATCACAGTTGGTCAGAATTCTTAAGTCTTTCAAAATTGCATTGGTCAGATTTCATCTTTCAAAATTGTCTTTATAGTGTTGTTGTTATTGTATAAATTGTTTTCCTGGTCCTGCTCACTTTACCATGCATCAGTTCACATAAGTCTTTCCAGGTTTCTCTGAAACCATCCCTTTTTTCATTTCTTATAGCACAAAAATATTTCATTACATTCATATATCAGAATTTGTTTAGCCATTCTTCAGTTGATGGACATTCCCTTAGCTATTCCAAAGAGAGCTACTTATAAATATTTTTGTATATATGGGACTTTGTTCTCTTTCTTTGAGCTCTTTGTGTTGTAGCCAAAAAAAGTGATAGCTATAGTGCTATCACGGGGTCAAAGGGTATGTACAAGTTAGTGACTTGACAGGCATAGTTTCAAATTGCTTTCCAGAGTGATTGGAACAATTCACAACTCCATCAGCAATGCCTTTTTCCTTGCAGTACATCCAATAATCATTATTTCCTTTTTGGGGTTCTATTTTGCCAACTTGATGTGTGTGTAGTAGAACTTCACAGTTGTGTTCATTTGCTTTTTTCTAATTGTTAGTAATTTGGAGCATTTTTAATATGCTTGTTGATAGCTTAGATGTTTTCTTTGGAAAACTGCTTGTTCATATCCCTTCATCACTTACTTGTTAGGGAATGGCTCTTGTTTTTATAAATTTGAATCAGTTCCCTATATATCTTGGATATTATGAGACCTTTCTCAAAGAAACTTTCTGCAAAGATTTTTTTTTTCTCAGTTACCTGAGGAAAGATATATTTGATGCAGAGTAGATTCATTTGCAAGATTTTTCTTGGGACACTGAAATTTAGTCTGTACTAAGATTGCCATTTTTATCCCCCAACCCTAGATCAAAGCTGAATTGAAGCAGGCCCAGAAGAAACTATTAGATAGCACAAGTATGTGTTCTTCCATCACAGCAGACTGGGAAGGTAGTCAACAGAAAGTAAGAGAGCTTGAACAAGAAATACTTAAACAATCTGAGAATATTCAATCACAGAACAATTTATATGAAAAACTTGCTCAAGAGAAAACCAGAGTGGCTTATGCAGAGAAAAAGGTAAGTATGACCGTTGACATTTGGCCCTTTCCAATACCTAGGTCCTGGAAACTATCACTGAAATCCTCTTTCTCAAGATTCTGGTAATTGTGAAGGTCATACCACAACTCAAATCAATTCTGGGTATTTGCAGGAAAAAAGATACTTAGGATCTGACCTCTTCTTCATCTCCCCATATTCCACAGCTTCTAGATTCTGAGTGGGTTTTCCTTTCTCCCCTCCTTCCCCCCAATAGTGTGAATTTAAAGGGAAGGGGTAGGATCTCTTAAAGCCACAATGTGACCTTCATGGGATCACAGGAGGTCATAGGTGGAAGAGTCCTCGGTTGCCATCTTGTCTAGCCCATACATGAAAAAGAAGTCCCCTCTTCAACACCTCAGACAAATGATTGTAACCTCTCCTTGAAGACCTTGGATATGGAAGAATCCACCACGCCAAGGCAGTCCATGTAGACAGGTGTAATTGTCAGGAAGTTTTCCCTGCCTCAGGCCTCAACTTTCTGCTCTGCAGCTTCTCTCCATTGTTCCTAGATCTGCCCTGGTTGACTTAGTAAAATAAGTCTGGTATGCCAACCATCTGACAGACCTTCTTACGGACTAAAGAGTCAGACTGTCCCAAAGCTATCCCTTCATGTATTTTGCTTTGCACTTTCACTTTGAAAAGTATTTTTTCAAATATACTGTAGTCAGCCACCAGACTGAGAGTGAAAGGAGCCTCATGCTCAGGTCGAGCCCCAACCCTCAGGAGCTCTGTGACCTTGGACAAATGGCTTAAACTCTCCGGAGAAATCTTAATTTATTCATCTGAAATTTGTACCACCCGTATCATAGGGTTGGTTGTTAGGTAAGTACTATGTAAATGTGAGAAGCATCAAAGGCTTTAATCTCACCTCAAACATTTACTAGCTAAGTGGGAATAATAATACACACGAGGTTGTCGAAGATCAAATAAAATAATATATGTAAGAGTCTTTGCAAGCCTTAGTGTTCTATCTATATAAATGTCAGCTACTATTATTTACAATAATTATATTAAAATTTAGATATAGTGCCCCCAGGTGGTTGAAGAATGCCACAGTAATATGTTCCAAACTAGAAACCAGTTCTTTGAGATTGAAAGGTTTAGTTCTCTATTCAAGTCCACCCAGATTTCTTCATGAATTTTCTACAATTTATATTAAATATATATATATATACATATATTAGAATAGCTTGATTTAAACAAACATGAAACATCAATCAGATAACATTTATAGGCTCGGTCAACAAGCATTTCCTAAGCACCTACTATGTGCTGGGCATTATACTAAACATTGGGGATACCAAGAAAGGTAAAAAAAAAAATCTTTGCTCTCAAGAAGCTCACAGTCTAATGGGGGAGACAATACACAACTATGTACAAAGAAAGATGTAAGTAGGGGATAGTCTGAGAGGGAAGGCACAAAGCCTAAGGAGGATCAGAAAGGGCTTTCATAGAAGATGGAACTTTAGCTGAGACCTACAGGAAGCCAGGGAAGCTGGAGGTGGAGATGAGGAGAGCATTCCAGACATAGGAGACAGCCAGTGTAATTGCCAGGAGTCAGGAGACAGTGTTTTGTGCAGGGAACAGGCAGGAGGCCAGTGTCACTGGCTTGCAGAGCACCTAGAGAGGACTAAGGCCTGAGAAGGCTGGAAAGGTAGAAAGGAACCTGTCAGTAAACATTTATTAAGTAGCTTCTACTGCTAGGCACTGCGCTAAGTGCTGGGGCTACAAATAGAGAACAGACAGTCCGTGCCCTCGAGGAAACCACATTCTAAAGGGGGATACAACACTCAAAATGGAGGGTAGCTAGGTGGAGAGAGTGCTAGCCTGCTCTACGAGGAGGCATGAATCCCAAAGCTGGTTCGATCTTGAAGGATGATGAGCCTCCTGAGGGCCGGATGGAGAAGTCTGAAGGAATGGAGCAGGCTGGGAAATGACAGATTGGAAAGCTAAGCAGCACTGGAGGTTAACCGGACATGCAGTTTGAGATGTCCAGAAGACAGCTGGAGATGTAAGACTGGAAGTCAGGAGAGATGCTGCTGTTGTTGTTTGGTTGTTTCAGTCATGTCCAACTCTTTGTGACCCCATTTGAGGCTTTCTTGGCAGAGATACTGGAGTGTTTGCCATTTTTTTTCTCTAGCTCATTTTACAGATGAGGAACTGAGGCAAAAAGGATGAAGTGACTTGCCCAGGGTCACACAGCTACTAAGTGTCTGAGTCCAAATTTCAACTCAGGAAAATGAGTCTTCCTGCCTCCAGGGCCAGCACTCTACCCGCTGTGCCACCTGGCTGCCCAGGAGAGAAGTTAGGGCTGGATAAGTAGATCTGAGAGTCATCTGCATAGAAATGATCATTGAAACCATGGGAGCTGATGAAATGAAATAGTATATCAAAAGAAGAGAAAAGCCCAAGACAGAGCCTTGGGAGACACCCCCGTTATCAGCCTTGACGTGAACGAAGGTCCAGTAAAGGCAACAGAGAGGGAGCAGTCAGACAGGTAGAAGAAAAACCAGGAGAGAGCAGAAAACCCAGAGAGGATAGTGTTAGAGGCTACAGAGAGGTGAAGAGAGATGAGGGGCCAGAAAAGGCCAGGAAATGTGGTAATTAAGAGACTATTGTCACTTTGGAGAGAGCAGTTTTGTTTGAATGATGAGACTGGCAGCCAGTGAGTAGAGAATTAAGAAGAGAATGAAAGGAAAGGGAGCCAAGCAGCATTGTTTCCAGCAACACTTAAAGGTAACTAAATGGTATAGTGGAGACAATACCAGGCATAGAGGCAGGAAGACTGCTTCAAAGCTAACTCCTACACTGAAAAGCTATGTATCACCCTCTTTTAGCCTTGGTTTCCACAGATATATAATAGGAATAAAAATGTCACCTACATGGTAGGGCTGTTATGAGAAGGAAATGAGCAAGTATAAATAAATTGCTTTATAAATTTCAAAATGTTCTATCACATCAGTGTTAACTAATATTAATATTACTATTTAAACCCCAAGACACAATTAACTCTTTCTTACCAATAACTGATATCATGCCTAGACTCTTACATGTTTATCAAATAAAATCAAATAAAGGTTTTAAAGCATAATTAATAAAAAGTATTTTATAGACATTGTAGTCAGTCTTCAAAACATCCATGACATCCAGAGTAGGAGTTGATGCTACCTAATTTGAGACAATACCAAATATTTTTTTAAATGTTTTATTGTATTTTCGTTTATTTTGTTAAATATTTCTTTTTTTACTAGAATATACTTTTTGAAGGGTTTTAAAATTTTTTTATTTTCAGTTCACAGTTCTCTCCCTCCATCTACCCCCTCTTCCACCTATTGAGAAGGCAAGAAATGATACCCATTATACATATTAAGTCATGCAAAACACATTTCCATATTACACATGTTATGAAAAATAAAAAGCAAGAAAAAATAAAGTGAAAACCAATATGCTTCCATCTGCAGAGTTTATCAGCTCCCTCTCTGGAGTTGGAGAGCATTTTTCATCACAATTCCTGTCACGGATCATTGTATTGATCAGAGGAGCTGAGTCTTTGATGTTCATCATTGTTAAAATATTGATCTTATTGTGTATCGTGTTCTCCTGGCTCTTCTCACTTAACTTTGTATCGGCTCATATAGGACTACCCAGACTTCTCTGAAACCATTCTCCTTTTCATTTCTTACAACACAGTTGTATTCCAATCGCACTAACATACCACAGCTTGTCCCCCTATTCCTGCCAAATGCTTTCTCATCAGTGCAGAGTGTAGAGAATTCTGAACTAACTTCTGGATTTCAAGCTATGCTTGACATTAGGCCAGAGTGCACAACAATACTGTTTGTTTCGGGGTTTGTCCAGGATTTGTCTGATTTAAAAGCAGTTTGCAATCTTCTGAGTGTTACTTTCTCATCATTTTCTACTCAAGGTCTTAGAACTCCAGGAGAAGTTAGAAGCTGCAAATGAGTCTTGTACCAAAACCTGCATTTTAGATAAAAAGCAACTTGAAGAAGAGGTAAAAGAAGCAAGAAAAAATGAGACCAAACTAAAAATGCACTATGAGGAAGAACAACAGAAGAGGTAATAGGAACAACAATTGTCATTTTCTATAAGAAGGAGAGATTGCATTCTAGGAAGTAGCTGTCTGGTACCATTAACATAACATTAGAAAGACTTATGGACCATCCCTGAGTTAATCCACACATTCATTATAACTCAGTTGTCTGAAACTTGCAATATTTTCTTAACATAGAAACAGTATTGTAAAATAGGATTTGCTTCCTAAATGCCCCCACAGAGGCCCACTATCCCAAATATAACTGAGCTATAGCAATAACAATTATGATTTCTTTTAATTTTTATGGGTAATTGTGTTCATCCGGGAACTTTGGCTGCAGGAACACATCTCTACCCTGCTACAGTCACAGTCTGTAAAAGAGAATTCCTCTTCCCTTAGCCTCCTCAATCTCTTCCACTACTGTCAGAGGTCATAGGGAATTATTTGCCCCAATTCATGTGCACCCCAACTCATGTGCACCTCACCTCATGTGCTAGGATCAGGCTCAGAAAGAGGGCCAACCAGAGTCATGAGATGGGAGGTGAGTATTCTGGTGGAAGCTCCCAAGAGTTGTGGGTGGGGATAGAAGTGGTCTTGCCTTGGTGGAGAATGGGGAGAAGAAGAGATAATTTAAAAGGTCTATGAGATTGTTAATGAAAGTGTATAGGAGATTACAGGAAGTAGGATGGGGGTCAGCCCTCTGGTGAGGGTCAGTGGTATGAAGAATAGAAATACAAGTTATCTCTGGCAAGTAAGCATATGGGAAGAATTAGGGGTGGTTGGAAGGCATTATTCATTGCGAGATTAGAGGATTTTCTTTAGCTAAACCATCTTGGGTGGCTATTAGTATATGAGTAATGTTTACAAGTCATTTGTTAGAATATTTGTAATTGTTTATAATTATGTAGCCTCATTAATCTTAGACCCATAGTCTATAAATTGTGATAGCAGATGAAATAGCGGGCACTAGGTGGCGTAGTAGATGGATAGTGTGCTAGGCCTCGAGTCAGGACTATCTAGATTTAATCTGGCCTCAGACGCTTACTAGCTGTGCGACCCTGATCAAGTCACTTAACCGTGTTTGCCTCAGTTTTCTCATTTGTAAAATGAGCTAGACAAGGAAGTGACAAACCACTCCAGTATCTTTGCCAAGCAAACCCCAAAGGGAGAGACAAAGAATCAGACACGACTGAAATGACTGAACAACATATGAGATAGTAATCTCCCAAACTTGTGTAAAACAAAATTCATATTATTCGTGATGTTTTGTACTTACCCAATGTTTTCCTTTAAAGGGGTTCATTGTGCTTTGGACCATCTCAATCACTCTACAAGTGTTATTTTAATAAGATATATTGATGGCTAAGTATATTGCAATGTTCAGCTACAGAGAAAGAACGATAATGGCTTGTATCTGGGCCTGCTGCTTTCTAAAATGTTGATCTAGTAGAATACGTCTTTGGTCTAGAGCTGTGCTGGTAGATGTTTAATAATCGGCAGACTGAGAAAAAAATACACATGACACATTTCTATGTTTAATCTTCATTATTAACATTTTCTCCATCACTTTTTTAATTGAAGAAAATCAAAGAAACCAAATGAAACCCTGATTTGTAGCTTTGCTGATTTCCAAGATGTAAATGCTCACACTGAAAGTTTAGCAATCAGCTCTTATTCTAGCATGCCTCTGCCTTGGTCCTACAGAATGTTCAATTCTAGACAAGTCACCATTATGATAGTTAGCTTCCTTGCATTTTCAACAATTGTCATACTTTATTAAATTCTTCTGACAAAGATAAACATATTTTCATGTAGGATTTTATGATTCAAACAAATGGAGCAAATCATGCCAGGAAGTTACTATTATTTTTATAAAATAGTATAACTTCTGATTTATGAACCAGAATTTGTTCATTGATTATTATGGACTATCTCAGCGTATTGTATATCAATTATTTTCTGAAATGTTCTTTGGCTATAATTCAAAATGTTTGAGTTCTCATTGAGTGTTGTCTTTGATGTAGTTAGCATATAGGCCACCAACTTGCAATTTAACACAACCAAAGTCTTGCTCTTTTTACCAAACAATGAGAATAGAACCACATGGAAGAAAGAACCAGTGGTAGTGGAGAATAGTTCCGGTTTGGACAGTTAGGTAACAGATAGAGTGCCTAGCCAGGAGTAAGGAAGACTCATCTTCATAAGTTCAAATCTGGTCTCAGACACTTCCTAGCTGTGTGAACCAGGGCTGTCATTTAACCCTGATTGCCTCAGTTCCTCATCTGTAAAATGAGCTGGAAAAGGAACTGGCAAACCACTCCAGTATCTTTAGCAAAAAAAACCCAAATGGGGTAACAAAGATTCAGACATGACTGAAAATGACTCAACAACAACAAAGCACAGAAGTAGGAGAAATAGAGATGGGAGGGAACCAAAGCAGTACATTGTATTTACAAACCTGCTACTTGCAAATAGAAGCAGAGACATTGGAGAAGTAGAGTATAAGCAGGCTTACTAAGGCAACTAGAAGTCTCTCACAAATATTGCTATGAGACTCTTGTTTTTGCGGAATGGAAAACCTATTTGTCCACTCTAGATACCTGTGTCCCACGTCTGTGAATGAGTTATATGGTCATAGTTACTTTATCATCATCATAATGCTTTAACCTGCCCACAGGAAACTACTAGATCAAAATATAGACAAACTACAGCAACACATACAATATTTACATGCTAAAGAGTCTCTTATGGAACAGTCTAATTGTAAGCAACAACTTAAGATTGAACAACAAGAGGCCCAACTTCAAATGTTAGGAGCTGAAAAGAAAAGATCTGATGAGGTAAGAGTAAAAAGACAATGCCTTTCCTTGCTTTTGCATTTTTTGAAGACTTAAACTCTGATGAAATATGGAAATCAATAGAAGATTAATGACATTATGCTTTAGATCATATGCAACATCTATCCTATATTCTGCAAGTAGTAATGTACTATCACATATAAAAATGGTGTCACTAGCACCTTGGCAATGGGACGTTTCCTCTGAATTGTTTTTCTTATAGAGTGAATGAGTCCATTAAAGTCTTCCTCAATTGCCTTATCATGGTGTGGCAGTAACTTTGGGCTCTCAAAGGCTATGCCAGTGGAGTACAAGCTCCGTCAGAACTGGAAGGATTTCCCAGTGGTGTTTCTTGTCCAATGACTAGCCTAGCTAAGTTCAGAGAGGCTCATCACCAAGCTGGTGATGAAGTTTGAGTCACAGTAACTTGCAAAAAACATCTATTAAGGTATAGAGGGGTTGTGATCTGTGCTGGTTGAGGGAACATCTACACTGATGAAATCATGGATTCCTGAGGAAAGTCATGGTTTGCAGCAAGTCATTAACATGATTTCACTTGATTCCCCCTTTGTGTCCAGTGCCCCAACAGTTAAGATCCTTTGTCTTCTGTTCTCTTCCAACATAGCCTCCCTTATCTTTCTTTTTAAACTCCTCCACGCTTATGTGTGGTGTGTGTGTATAGAGAGATATGGATATGGATAGGGACAGGGATAGGGATAGGGATAGAGATAGAGATCTCACCAGATGGGGTCATTTGTCTTTTGTCTGCCATACCACCTTTATTTCTTCCTTCTCTTTGTGGCTATATAACTCACTTTGATTGAGCCCTGTTGGCCATTGTTTGATATTGTTCTCCTCTTCCTCTGTGCTTCCTCTTTATAGTTTAGTTTATCATTTAAATGTCTTAATGGTCTATGTAAGTAACCATTAGGATTAATTTTTACCAAATGATTTTTTTAAGTTCTGTGTACAAAATTCTTCTGTTTTCCAGCAAGTTAAGAACAATCAGGAACTTTTGGAGAAGCTGTCTGTGTTACAACAAGAGAATGATTCTTTAAGACAAGAATATAGACAATTTTTGAAGCAGCTTGGTGTCCTTATGAGGTAAATAAGAGGCAGCAGGATGCATTGTAAAGGTGATCCACTCAACTAGAAGTCAGAAGACCTGAGTTCATGTCCAGGTTCCCCCACTTCTTAGTTGCAAATCATTTTGCTCTGTTTTCTCTATAAAATGTGAATGATGATATGTTATCGATTTTACAAAGTTATTATGAAGATCGAATCAAAAGAAATTTCAAAGGTATAAAACACTATAGAAATGTAAGGTATTATTATAAATTCATAGAATTAGGAGTTGAAAATTATCTTAGAGAACTTCTCACTAGATCCCATTATTTTACAGATAAGGAAATTGATAAATAATAGTAGCATTAATAATAATGCCAGTAATAAATCCAGAATCATAATTCATCCAGAAAGCAGATCTATATTAAATCTAACTCAGAGAATAATTGCTTTGGGCTAAGTAAGAAGGGTTATATATCCCTTCCAATATACAATTAAAAACTGTTATGGGGCATTCAGATTGTCAGATCTGAGAGGTTATGCTTCGCTGGGCCACCTCTGTCCAGACTTCACCCTATAGTTATGTGTTTGCCCCGTGGTACTTTTATCTCACTACTGTTTGTTTTTCTCTGGAGCAGGAACTCTTTCTGAGCCCATTTAGACTCTATCAGTAGTTATTTCAAAGACTAACCAGTCTCCGCTTGTCTCCTTAACTAGAAATATGGTCTCCTTTTTTCCTTTCCCAGTGTCTGGGCAAAGCCTCTTCCAGGGCTTTCAGTTTTTATTCCTTTCTGAGTCAGAAGAATCCTCTATCTGCTTTTTGGCCATCCTACCCTACTGTACTCCCCTACTCCAGGGGTTCTCTGGTTTCATCGTGGTGGGTATTCCCACCAACAACGGTGATCACACCTCGTGCATGGTTGTCCTTAATTCTTGTACAGGTCTTTCCGTAAGTTTGCCGCAGGTGGCCTTCCTCAGGTTCTTTTAGCGTCATAAGAAGATCAGTAGAGAGTGGAGGCCATCTAAGAGATCTCTCATTTTTACTGCACGACCAGTCTTTTTTTTCCAGTCATACATTTCTTTCATCCTTTACTCTATTTCTGTGTAATTCCTTTTTGTAATATGTTACGAATGTACAGTTCACACCTCCTCTGCATTTCTTTACTGTCCTTTATTCTATGATCAGTATTCCAAGGAAGAATTGTGCTATTTAAAACTTGAGGTCATTAAAAAACTTTACAGTTTCCCAAAGGCGAGTCGGCTCACTGTTCTCCTCCTCTTCGACGTTTGGCTCAGATCACTGTTCATTTGCCATGTCTGTCCACGTATAACATAGAGTTACACGTTTATAGATATGTGTACACATGGATATGTAGCTGGAGAGACAGATATGCCCTCTAGGCTGTCTATCCAGCTGCACATGATAGTTTGGGTAGTTGTATTCTTCATCCACTTCATTTTTTCTTCCTTAGTTAAGCCAAACTACTGTATGTGGGATCTCATTAGGATTTTCTGCAATGTTCCAGGGTCTGATGCAACAAGTCTAATGTTATCCACCAACAGGACAAGCTAAACTCACCATCTCTAGGAGAAGGGTCCTCCTTCAACTTTGACTCTGCATCGGCTCTTCTCCATGCTAGCAGTAAATATCTTCAACAGGAATACGTTTCCCTGTTTTATGCTTCATTTGATAGTAATAATCAGAAAGTTGTCATATAGCTTTTCTACAGTAGAGGAGATAACATGTAATATTCATTGCAAGCTATAAAGCATATACAAATGTCAGCCATGAATGTTATCATTATTGTTGCTATTATATCTTTCCAGAAATTTTAACTACTTTTGACATGTATGGGAGACTCCTTACTGGAAAGGAGCCTTTAAGGTGTCATTTTACTCTTTGAAATATGTTTTTTATAGTCAGCAAACAATAAGCATAGTGAGATCTTGTATTCCCTATTTCAGTTCATTTTTAATTGATAAAAATGTCATCTACTGCAGAATATCACTTGCACAAGATAGCCTTTTCCTTCCTAGCATACTCATAAAGGATGCCCTTGATATGTATGTAAGTTATTTTCACAAAATTTTATGAAATGAGGATCTGTTATATCAGTAGACCCCCATCAGCTTGCTGACATGCATCTCCTCTAGGATACTAGGAGGCTGCTTCCAAGAAAATCTCGATGTTATGCAAGGGAAATGCCTTGGAGAGATTGGAGCAGGCTTGGATGGTGTCTGGGAAAAGAAGAAAGCAAACCTTTATTGAGCACTTGTTATGTGTGAGGCACTGTGCAAGGCCATTTGTAAATATTATCCCATTTGGTCCTCACAACAGCCCTGGGAGGGAAGACTCTTATCCCTGTTTTACACAGATGAGGTATAGAATGTCCATAATCTTCCAGTCCTCGTAATTCTCCCAGAAACAGCTCCCTAATATCCTCCATGTGAATGACACCATCTCAGCAAACTGGTCGTGTCTGCACATGCACCAGATCCCCATTACATTTATAGAGATGAGAAAATAGGCATAAGTTGATACAGTAGTTTCTGAAGTTCTATCACTTGCCTTCTTAAAAAATACACTTTATTGATGTCTTTTGTGTTTACAACATCATCATTTCCTGACTCTGCCCCCATATTGAACCCTCCTTTGTGACAAAGAAAACCAGTTAAACAAAAACATCTGATACAGAGACTGTATCTGACATCATACACAATAATGTCTTCATAGTCTCCCACTTCTCTATCATAAGGGAATTTCATTACTTCTTCTCTGGGAATTTAATGGCTTTTCCATTACTTCAAAAAGAAGTTGCACAGAGGAATTCAGTTTCCTTTTAGTGATCTTTTCATTCACGTCATTGTAGCTGTTGTGTATTTTTCATTCTTTTGGCTCTAATTTTGCTCTGCAAATGTTCATACAAATTTTCTCTGAATTCTTGACATTTGTCATTTTTTTACTAAACGTTAAATTCATATGCCATAGGTTTTTCAGCCCTTTCCTAGATGATAGACACACATTTATTCTAGTTCTTTGCCACCATAAATTGCTATGAATATTTGGGTATATATTGGACCCTTATTTTCTATTTCATTTCTTTGAGGTAAAAGAGTCTAGACCATTTAATTCATTTCTCTTATAAAATTCCAAACTAAAATTCAGAACAATTGGTTTAATTCACAGCTCTACCAACAATGCATTGGTATTTCTGTCTTCTCATCTGTTGAACTTTTTTTGGTAATAATAAGGTACAAAATTTTTTCCACACCTTTGCTATCTTCTCTCACCACAAATACTTTGAGAATTGAGCCCTCAGCACCCTCAATATTGTAACATTTACAGCATGGACCTCCTCTACAGAGTTGGCCTCATATCAAGTTGCTTTTCCCTTTTTTGTTTTCCTCTGTGCCAGTTTTCCTTCTTCAAGCAGCACCAGCACATTTGTAATTGTGAAGTTCAATAGAGTACAAATGTAGCCACACTGTTTTTGATGATGAAAAGACTTTGTTATAAAAATCTTTTTCTTTTCCATTTTTCATTTGGTGTCCTACTTCTGATGTCATCTTTAAGTGCTTTCAGAGCTACTTTCTTAATTGTAAGTACCACACTTCCTTTGAACTTTAATCCTTCCATTTTCCCCTCTGTTTTATGAAATAGTTTACTTATATTTAACAAATTAATCAATTCTAAGCTGGCATTGCCCTTGGCTGAGGAGTCGCTCTATTTAGCAATGATTAAGTTTCTTCACTTAGGCAGTTTTTAGGCTTTTTTGACACCCTCGTTTATTTACATTGTATTTATTTACATTGATTAAATTTCCGTAGGAAATTGTTATGACCATTGTTTATATCCTTTCCTCCATTCATTTCTCACTTTCCAGCATCAATTATTTATTTAAATAGGTCATATGGAAATTATTTTAATTGCATGTCATATATTTTTCTCATTTTCATTCTTTATTCTAGTTTTGTATTAATTTTGATTTTTTTGCTATCAGAGGCGATTTAGGAATGATCCACTGTAATGAATCATTTCCTGTCTTTTAAATTGTAATCAGAAGAATGATACATAATGAGGGCATTCTATCCTTCAAGGTGTTCCTTCCAGTAATTTTAAGTGAGACAAAAGGTGCTAAGAAAAAGCCAGAAAATCAAAGAATTGTAACCGTGGCAAAGTCACCCAATAAAGTAGGAACCAGGAGCTACAACACTGCCAAGGTGGACACTTTCCTTGGAGCACATATGTCATCTGGACATCAGCTTAAGGCACATCAATGGCCAAAACATTGATCTCACATGTACAATAGGTTGAGCACCCCCTTCTGTGGAAATGTTGAAAGAGATGAATAAAGGTGGAATGCGTGCTGCTTGATTAAACATTTCCCCAGAAGTCATGAGCACCGAGCGGAGATCGTTGCAAATGTACAAAAAACCACAGAGAACTTAATTTCTAAAGCATTCTTCACCAGCTTATGGCTACAGCACTGAGAACCAAAGGACCAGATACTGGACTCGTCATGAGCAGTGGCACAGCTGAAGTGGAGTGGAAGAGGGCAGAACTCTGAAGATCACCATGGACGATGTATGCATGGAGACACGTGATGACAGTATTCCAAAAATATTTATAAAGGGTGGAAGTTGGCAGCAAAATCTTGGTGGACAATGGGTTCATCTATTTGTAAAGTAAAAAGTTAGTGATTTCCTTGTGACTGAGGTGGAGAATGGGAACATTTTGGGCAGCAAGAAGGATGTGAACCCTCCTAGGGCAAGTGCAGACTTGCCTGCAATTTTCTGAGGAAGATTTAAAAGATTTATATACTATGGAACAGAACATATGTGGACACGGTGTTTAAATCTTTTCTTTGAAAGGCAGTTGTTGTCATAAAGGTCCTTAGAGAATGAGTAAAAAACATTAATATCACCAGCAAGGTTGAAAGCCATGAAGGAAGTCCGAAGATGTGATGAGATATGGGAAGCCAGTGATAGTATCATAGTGGCTCTGGAGACCTGGATCTTGTGATCTGGGCAGCAAATATCTTTCTTGCTCATACTACAGTCATTAAAAGATGTGATCAAGTTGGGAAATCTGTTATTTGGGCCACTCAGGTACTAGCTAGCATGAGTAAGAAGCCACACTCTGGGGGCAGCTAGGTGGCACAATGAGTAGAGCACCAGCCCTGGAATCAGGAGGACCTGAGTTCAAATCCGACCTCAGACACTTGACACACTTACTAGCTGTGTGTCCTTGGGCAAGTCACTTAACCCCAATTGCCCTGCCTTCCCTTCTTGGAGAAGGAGAAGGCGAAAAAGAAGGCGAAGAAGAAGGCGTTCTTCTTCAAGAAAAATGGTCACCGTACAAATCCAGTCTTCCCCAACATTATAGTTGCACTGCCAGTTTCATCCGAGGGCACTTGGCTCTCCACAAAACTACCTTCCTCTCTTCCTTATCCCTGCCTACATCCATTAGGCCTGCAGCTCTTTATAGAGTCTATTCATGGCTGTCAGTGATGTTAGGTTGCTAAAACACCAGAGAAGAAAGATTAGAGTTTCTTCTTAAACTTTGTATTAGAACTTTCTTTCCCTCCCAGCAACCCTTGGTGATATGGAAAGGCAGGACAGCCATGGCTTAGCTTGTGGCCTCAGTGCCCTTTCACCTTCAAATCATCTCTGATAGAAGGGATTAAGATAAACTCATATCAATGTTAGATTTTAAGTTAGTTTGGACATCTTTCTTGAACACCAAGTAAGCAGCATTCTTAGTCTATTTGTGTTCAAGTGCCTAAGGTAACTGGATGCCTTCATCTTCCTGACCAGAACACCTTCCCTTTCTCCACTGGCATCATGTCTTGGTCTCACACGTTAAGTTAAAACTAAATTGAAATTGCATTTAGCTTTTAAAAGCTAATACATCTTGATGAATAATGAGAGATTTAGCAATGATGGCCTACCTTGTAGTGAAGAAGTAGACAGGCTTCCACATGTAAGGCACTTTTTTCCCATTGGAGGGCATGGGATATAGAGGGAATTCTGTCTTGACTAAGTCTCTCCCGTCCCAGGCTACAGGCTTCACTACACTCCTTACTACTGCTACCCACCCTCAGCCTCTCATGTTGTGAGTATCCATGTTTCTCCCAGACCTCTTTTCTGTTGTTGGTTTCGAAAAAAAAAAACAAAAGCAAAAAAAAAACCACACCTCACACTTTTGTTGTGATGGATCTGGCTATAGAACGTATCATTTGCCAGTAAACAAAAGCTGAAGCACCAAAGTAATGTAATATAGTATAAAATCTTTTTTTAGTGGTACTTGATATTTGCCACAAATAATAATTCTTTTATTGAAATATACGTAACATATAGTTAAGAGGCTACTGTGTAATCAATAAGACTTTGACCTTTCTCATATTTTCCAATATATTTTTCACTTTATTCACCTATTGCCCATCTTTGCAAAAAAACATCAATTATCAAATTATATATTGATTTAATTTGATGGGTCTAAAATAGTTATCAGGTGGTACAGTGAATAGCATGCTGGGCCTGAAGTCAGGAAGACTCATCTTCCTGAGTTCAAATATGGTCTCAGACACTTCCCAGCTGAGTGACCCTGGGCAAGTCACTTCACTCTGTTTGTCTCAGTCTCCTCTTCTGTAAAATGGGCCTAATAATATCTGACAGAGTTATTTTGAGGATCAAATGAGAGAACCTTTGTAAAGTGTTTTGCAAATCTTAAAGTGCTATATAAATCCTAGTTAGCTACTATAAAAGGGAAGAACCCAGGCTTCATTCCTCTGTGTTAGAGCTCTGCTATGGCATTATCATTATTTTTTTTTGCCAATAGCTCTATTCCATGTCCGTACCATATTACTTATTTGCTAAAAGCTTTCCACCTCTCTCTCTTCATACTGAATCACATTTTTGCTTTGTTTTGCTTTGTTTTTCTGTTTTCTGTTCTAGCTACTACTCCCCAGAAATTGGTGTGAGTTACTTCTAAGGTCTAGGTGTAGTACAGCAGGCCTATTGATTATATGGTATATCTGGTATATACCTGGTAACCAGACTCTCATCTACCAGGGTGTCAGCTCTTCTTTGCCTCTAAATCCAGAATCAGTCCACTTTCTCTATACTTTCTGCTGTTGAACATCTGAGTCCCAATCATAATGCCACCCTTCATGCAAAGTGTCTTCTCCAGTACATTTGGGAATGACTCTTTCTTGGATTACCACATGTCCAAATCTTCCACTCTGGTTTGGCCCACGATGAGTCCGTCCTGTTTATCTCCTCCCTCCTAAGTGGCTAGACAGTGTGCTCAACCCCTGGTTAGAAGCTCACATTAGGTCTTTGGGGAGTTTAGATAGGCACTTCCACTCTCTTTCCGTTTGTTTTTCCTCAAATATAAACCTAATTCTTCTAACTTTAACTGCGAATGGATTAAACAATCCAATAAAGTGGGGGCGAAATGACAGATTGGATAAGAAAAGGAAGCCCTACAGTCTGTTGCTTACAAGAAACATATTTAAAAAACAAAGACACACAAAATAAAACAAGGGATGGGACAAAATTTACTATGCATCAAATGAATCCATAAAAGCAGGACTGATAATCATGCTGACAAAGCAAGAACAAACATTAAAAAAATAGAGAGATAAACAAGGAAACTATATTATGCTTAAAGGAATCATAGACAACAAACCAGTATCAGTAATAAACTTATGTTTAGCATCCAGATTCACAAAGGAAACGTCATCTGAACTTCAAGAAGACATAGACGGTAACACAATCGTGACAGGAGATGTCAATATCTCCTTCGTTTTACTTTTTCCTCTATTCTTCCTGGATAGCTGATCCGGGTTATGCAAATTACCCTGAACTACTTCTCATAGCTCTCCACAACCGAGGAACTAGGGGCAGAGCTGGTGGCTGCTCGAAGATGTGCTGGGACCCAGAGAGGAGAGAGAAGCCCTCCCAACAGGAAGACAGGGGTGCCTTTGTTGATCCACAGCTACAGACTATCAGTTCACTCTCAATCAACGTAACCACCAAAGAAATTTTCCTTCGTGTAGAAAGAGCTCTCCAGCTGTCCAGCCCAAAATAGAGTTACAGTTTTGAGTGAATGCTGACCCACAGACCCCTCCCCAACTTCGCGTAGATTTTCTGGGGGCTTATGCAATAGGGGGTCCTCTAGAGACTGCATATGCAAGTGAGATCGAGGTCAAGTGGTTTAACAACAGTTTTGAAAGGCAAGAGAAGTCACAGAATGGTAATTCTCTGTAGAAGCAATCAGGATCGGTCAAATTCATAAACAGCAAATATTTATTAGGCATACGTAACTGCTGTGCAAAATCCAAAAAGGGTTAGATTTGTATGGGTAGGGAACCTGCAGCCTCGAGGCCACATGTGGCCCTCTAGGTCCTCAAGTACAGCCCTTTGACTGAATCCAAACTTTGGAGCAAATTTGTTCTGTGAAGTTTGGATTGGATCAAAGGGCTGCATTTGAAGTTTGGATTTGGATGGCGTTTGAGATGAGCTTTAAAGAATAGGTCTGAATTCACTGGGGCAGGGACGGGGGTTGGGGGGAGCGGTGAGGAATAGGGAATAGTGTGACAACGTGCTGGGTGTGTTTGGTGGACAAGACTATCACATTTTGGCTGGATTATGGAATATGTACAAGACCTCTATAAGACGAGGCTAATTTTAAAGATAAGGTGGCACCAGGCAATGACACTTGTCCTAAAGACAGTATGGAGCCACTGAAGACTTTTGGGCAGAGGAGTAGGATGACCATCCTTTTGCTTTGTGTATAAAAACCTCGGTTATTTTTTTTAAATCACTTAATGGGGATGCCATATAATTCCTCCATTAGCAGCTACTTGGGCATTTTTATAAAGGATTTCTTTTCAGACACTCTCTGAGGTTATTTAAGGATTAGGGATCATAAGATTCCATTTTCTGAGTCCCTGCTCAGTTGAAATAAAGTCAGACCTGATTTTTGAGGTGCCCCAGTAGTAATGGTGTGACCCTTTCCCTGTGGTCAGATCATCTCTGTGGTCGTATTTAACTACATCCAGGGTGACTCTACCCACACACAAGTCTCTGTCCTCTCTGCTCTTTATTTAAATAACTCTGCCCACATGGAGGTTACTGAGCGCTAAACTCTTTTAGTTCTTATGGTTTTGGCTTTGGTCACTGTCATGGCTCTGTAATTCCCTAGATGAGGCTCCTTCTCTGACTGATAGAGATCAAAATCAGCTCCAGCCTTTTCATCCTATGTGATTCTTGTCCATGATTTCCTATGAATAGCTGGTCTTCCCAAAGCCTTCAAGGCTTTCCCTTTGTTCTCAACAGTACCACTGTACCCACTCGCGTCTTCCATCTGTTATCTCTCATTCCTTTCACCAATTTGTTCTACTTCCTTGTTTGTGTTCCTAGATAAAGGGTTTTCCACTCCTTTAGGTACTCGTCAATGTTGGGAGTGTGATGTAGACACAGACATCTTCCTATTTCCTTTTAGGTTATTTGTAATTTTTCTTTCTCCAGAGACTCTGCTCTATAATTATCACTCATGTAGCATCACCACCAGTATTAAAGACACGGACTTTTGCAGCCATGGGTAGTTTCAATTCAATCTGATAAACATTCATTAAATGCTTCCTGTGTTGTAGGAGGGTAGGTGCTAGGTGCTAGGAATGCAGAAACAAAAAGGAAGCAGTACCTCTCCTCAAGGAGCTTATGTTCTGCCTATGGTGACAGGTGGGGAGGTGGGAATAATATGAATATAGATAAATAAATACAAGATAATTTGAGAAGGAGAGAACTGCCAAAGAAATCAGAGATGGCTTCACAGAGGAATGAAAGCTGAGATGTCCCTTGACAGGAGGTAATAAGAATTCTGCAAGGCAGCATCAAGCAAGGAATACATTTCAGGTAGGAGTGATAGGATCATTGAAAGCTCTGTGTACTTTGCCAAATGAGAAATTAAGGGTCCAACCTTATTGCTTCCTCCTGCTCAATTTTGAGGTCAACCAATTTTCCATCTTTAACAGTTGTCTAACATACACGTGTTGATGGATTGATTTGATGGCCTGCCTGTCCAGCATGTCCAAAACCTGAACAATATTAGTTAGTGTTGTATTCATTTTGTTTTTCTAGTCAGTTTTTTGCATTATTATAATTTCAGCCTTTGTGTAGTGTCTAGGGGCTCTGTTCAATTAGTATCATGTTCTTTACAAATAAAAACATTTAGAGGACCTCAAATCTAGTACACAAAATGAATAAAATGTACACTGGTATTTTGCTTAATATGGAGGAGGCAACCTAGTATAGTAGAAAGAAGACTAACTCTGAAGTCAGAGGACTTGGGTTCAAATCTCACCTATGATACCTACTACCCGTGTGACCTTGGACAAGTCACCTAACCTTCCCAAACCTCAGTTTCTTCATCTAGAAAATGATGGGGTTAGATTAGGTGGCTTTCTTGAGCACTTCTAACTCCACATCTTTGCTCCTTTGACATTTAGAAAAAGTGACAAAGGCCGATTCATTGAAAAAGTATTCAAGGCATTAGAATATCTTTTAGAGGCATTGAAGGGCAATGAAGAGTTCTGAACTTAAAGTTACAGGGCTTGAGGTTGAATCCTTATATATACAGTATGTGTGACCTTGGGCAAGTCACCTAACTGAGAAGGTTGGACCCTCCAACCCCTAATATGACCCCTAATATTGCTTCCAACCCTAAAACTATGATTTAGCTGTCTGCTGTAGAACATAATTTGTTGTAAAGGTCTATCTCAGACCCCATGCAAAGGGGTTTTTGCTCCTAAAGCCTCAAAAGGACATTACTTTATTCAATTTCAAGGAGTCCAGCATTATAATAGGGTTCCAAGGTACTTAAGAATACACAAAATGTTGCGGTTTCAAAATGAGCTCCACAGATTCATCCATACTAGTAGTTTTATAGGATTGCAAGATTTTGGATTTAGAATTGGAAGGGACCTTAGAGGTCATCTTGAACTCCTTTATTTTACAAATGAGGAAACCGAGGCACAAAAAGGTTAAGTGACATCACTCAGAGGTAGGAGACTAGAGTTATCTGACTAGTCCTAAGTCAGAACAGGAGTCGACGTAAGTGGTAGAAACCAGAGATTCTTCAGAATGGCACATCCCAAGCAAACTTTGAACTAACAAAGTGCTTGAACTTTCTGCCCCCAGGGGTTCAATTCCTCATACCATTTTGGGGCAGATGTGAGGGAAGCCAAAGGTCAGTACCTGCCACCAAGATCTCCCAGACAGAAAGATAAAGGCCAATCAAGGAGATGGGTGAGGGGAGGCACGATAGATCCTGATATTGTGTTATGGTTATACACTTGTGTTTATTTCCACAGAAATTATAATGAGAAACACCATCACCATAAAGCCAAGCTTCAGAAAGCCAAGGAACATTTAAGAAATGAAGTAGAACAACGAGATGGAAGGATTAAACAACTTAAAAATGAAGTTGAAAGGATGCAAATACTGATGGAAAAGGTAAGAAGAAAACCCACTGGGTAGCACCCTGATGGAGTGGGTAGTAGGGATAGAGCATTGTGTAGAAGAGGAAAGCTAGTTATTCCACTTATTAGGTGCCTGCTAAGTATCAGCCACTGTGGTAGGTAGGCACCAGGGGTACAAAGCCAAAAATGAATTTATCATAAGCTTTATCTTAAATTACCTTTAATGTAAATATTCCTGCTACAGCTCAAGCTCATCAGCCCTTATTCTCAGTGGAGATGGAGATCAGGCAATTATTATTCTTTATATAGTTACTCGGCTGTGTGTCAGATTTCGGTGTTTTCCTCTCTCTAAATAACCACAGCTTTTTTTTTTTCACTGCCTTCATGGCTGTCATCCAAGCAATACAGTTGAAACTAAAGAGAATAGACTTCAGGAAGCCTATAAAAATCCAATATAGTTTGTCACTGTAAACTATGGCTTAGAACCACAGGTCTAGCCTTATATGGAACAGGTTCAATCTGGGGGTCTTCTCACTATCACACTTCTTTGGCTCATGCCTCCCCTCAGATTTTCCTCTGGGAATAGCAAAATTTGGCTTGTGTCTAGGTTTCCCTGGGGTTAAGGATCCTTCTTTCTAAAGAGCTCCTGGATCTACACGACCATATGTACCCGTGAAGGGAAAAAAAAGTCTGAATTTGCTCCTCTGCATCATGACTCTGCCCCTTGTTGCTTCATGGCTCCTAACTTCTGTATAATCCAGGACATCTTCTCTTTGGTCGAGGAACTCGTCTGTTCTGCACTCCTGCCTCAAGTTCCTGCACTTCCTAGCCTTGCAGACATACACGCCTCCACTCTGGGGATCCAAGTCCACATCTCTGCATAGTCTTTCTTCTGTCTTTGTCTTGGTGTTGAGCTTTTGTTCTGAGTCTCCTCTTTGTTCCCTCCATTTCAAGGCTAAATACAAGGTATAGATCTTCATTGTCCTCCCTCCTCCATACCTTCCCTAGTACCTCATCTCCTTCCAAAGATATTTGAGCTGACCCTGAATTAATTAGTCATCCTCAGCATGGTGTTCTGGGTGACTCAGGACACCAATTCATAGTAAGAGTTTCATTTCTTATTAAGGACGTTTCACACCTTTTTAAGGAACTATTCAGTGTCAGAACACAGTCTTCTTCAATTAGCATTTTTACACTTCTGTTGAGAAATTTCTTTAATGTAAGACAAGATGTTTATCAATAAAATCAATGGAGACAGAGGAGAGTACAATATATGGGCACATCCACTACATTCTCCCCCTTAATTAAAAAATGTGTGCTTTTTGCAGATTATGTAATTGTACCTTTGATCACACTGTCCCATAGGCCTAGTTCTGGGGATTATTCTAGGAATCTAGGAACAGTCATAATTTACATGGAAAACTATACCCTGTTTAAAACATGCCACCAACATAATAATATCAACAGCAGTTTATCTAACACATGATACTTTCCAGAAAGCCCCTTCTGATTCTGTCTAGCCTTAAACATATTATTCTTTCTCCTAAAGTATCTGCTTGTGGCTTCCTAGTTAAAGATGAAGGAGCTATACCAAAGCATCTTATTAATCACTTGATTGATGTGCACGATGACATCAAGTTATAAAGATCCACAGAAAAATATATCTCATAGCTTCTCCATCTTTTAGAACCTTTCTCAATGTCATTTGAACTCAGTAAGAATAAATTTCTTTATATCCACTAAGGGAGGATACAGACTAAAGACTATGAGCTTGAATCCAGAGGCTGAATCTAACCAATGGATCATGGCGATCCTTACAGATTCTGCCTTACTCTTCTCTAGATAAAACACATCAAGCATAAAGCTATCAAGAAGAAAGCTGTTGCTATGCATAACAGGACACTTGTTGGCATCTTAAAAACAAGGCTGAGTGGGAAGAACACATTTAAAGCAACTAGCAATACCAGTCTTGATATATACTTTTGAACCTGTAAAATGAATCGTAACAGATTTGGAAAGTAGCCTAGCAAAAAATCATATAATTTTAGTGAAACGCAGGACCCATCCTACTGAGGCGGCTATGGAAAGATGAAAACTTTTTTTGTAAAAACAAAACAAAAAATGAGGAATAGGATTGATAGACATCTCAGAATGCATAATAAATAGGTTAAACACTTAGAGAAATATTTTTGTTATAAGCAGCCATCACTTCACCAAGCAAGTAAAGGGTGATGATAGGCACATACCTGTGAAATTGTCTAATGTTAGCCAGAAGTGGTTTACCCCCGAATGGAGCCTAATGAACACATAAGATCCAAGAATGAAATCAAAAAGTCCTCTATGAGTGACATTCACATGAATTCAACCAACCGAAGACACTCTTCTGGCTGAGCAATACACACTTTTTATAGAAATAGAAAGGTTCAGCAATTGAGGACCGAGCCACCATAATCAGAAATTACAGAACCCTGGGTACAGTGATCAATGCAGATTCTGTAAGGAAACAGTAGAAAGTATACAATGTTTCACTGCAGGTTGAAAAAAAATAGCACTTGACATGATACTACCTGGTGGCTGGACTAATACATCAGAAATTCTCTATCTTCTGTAAATAGATAACCAGGTCCCAGGCTACAAATACAAACCTCAAAATATCCTGGAGAATTCAACAAATAAACTATAATGTAACAACCCTTATCATGGAACAGTTGCCCACAATCACCAAAACACAATCTGCATGTTCTGGATTCACAATTTCACATACAGTTCCCATTATTTGACTTTTGTTTATGGAAATCTTTGTGTTTTTGATGATTTTCTAATTCATAATAAATATTTGACGGTGTTTTTTTTAATTGGTGGGATCAGGAAATTGGAGGTGTCCTCAGAACTGAACGATTTTGAAAGGTTCTACATTCCGGGTATGGGAGATAACTTGTGTACACATTAAACTGGGCGGCTATATAAGAAGATGTTTGAATAAATGTTCAGAGAGCTGGGAACACTTTCCCTAGAGAAGATTAAAATATAAATGAGAGCATAAAAGACATAGCAGTTAAAGATTGATCCTTTCTCAAGAGAAAGTTTTCCCTTAGGCTAAAATCTAGCCTGTTTTACAGAACAAATCCTTTTGTTAAGGAGATTTGTTCTGTGAAGTTTGGATTCAGTCAAAGGGCTACACTTGAGGACCTAGAGGGCCACCTGTGGCCTCCAGGCCGCAGGTTCCCCACCCCTGTACTAAGGCCTACTAGAGCTATGATCTCACTTGCCCCTCGCTGTCCTTCAGACCTTTGTTCTCTCCCCCCACTTGCCCCCAGCATATGCAGTCTGTTGCTAAGGTCTGTTACTTGAATTTTGTAACATCTCTTGATAACAAACCTTACTTCCTTCTGATACTGTCACTACCAGTGCAGGCTTTCGTAGTCTCATACCTGGACTATTGTAATGGCCTGCGAGTTGGCCCCCCTGCCACAAATCTCTCCCTACTCCAGGCCATCCTCCCCTCATCTATCAGAGTGATTTTCCTAAAGTACAGATCTGACCATGTCACCCCTGCTCCTTTGACTTCAGTGGCTTCCTGTCACCTCCAGGATCAAATATAAAATCCTCTCTCTGGCATTCCAAGTCCTTCATAACCTAGCTCTCCCCTCCATCTTTCCACTGGTAGATTTTACTCCCTCCTACCCTTCCCCATGCATTTTTTGATCTAGTGGCTTCCTTAATGTTCCTTAAACAAGATGCTTCATCTCAGCTCTGGGTATTTTCATTGGCTGTCCCTCATGCCTGGAATGCCCTTCTTCCTCATTTCTGCCTCCTGGCTTCCCTGGCTTCCTTCATATCCCAGCCGAAGTCTCACCTTCACCAGGAGACTTTTCTCAATGACTCTTAATGTAGTGCCTTCTCTCCATCGATTATTTCATTTATTCTGAACATGGCTTCTATGTACATAGTTATTTGTATATTGCTTCTCCCATTGGACTGTGAGCTCTTTGAGAGCAGGAGCTGCCTTTTACCTTTCTTTGGATCCCCAGAAGTTAGCACAGTACCCAGCACATAGCTGGAAGTACCTGGCACATAGATGGCACTTTAAATAAATGTCTGTTGACCTACATTGGTAGAAGTATGCAAGTGAATGAAATCGTGGATCCTTGGAACATAAATATAAGTGGGCGAGAAAGATTCAAAGTCCAAACAGTACATAAAGTAAGAATATTAGTGAGGAAGAATGCCAAAATCAACTTAAATTTTCTCTTCAGAATAAAAACAGAAAACAACTCTGGAAATTCTAAGAGCTGTGGTGTACGTCCCATTGTTCCTTCCTAGCCTGTGGTATCTGCTACACATCAACTTAGCTGAAGCCTTTCCTGCTAGTGCCTGTTGCCTTTGTGTGACATCTGTCTTCTTGATGTGACCATGAAAAAATGCAGCAGACCAAATGGAAACCAAGCAGTGTCCCACTAGACATAGGAAGAGACCAATCCAAGTGAATTAAGATGTATTCTTTGCCTGTTATGGGCAAGGCACTTTGTAGGGGATGCAAAGAAAAAATGAAAAATAGCCCCTGCCTTCTTAGAGTTTATATCCTACTGTAAGCCAGTGTGGCTAAACCCATAATTCATTCTGTGACAGTGATTTTTGACAATGACATGTTTGCTATTAAGAAACTTCTTTTTCCCTAGAAAAAAGAATTCCAGGACCAAGTCACCACGCAAAATGAGAATCTGCAGCTTGAAAAGAAGCAACTTTTAGAGAAACTAACAGAGCAAGATGAAACTATACAAGGCAACATATGTATGATCTCTTCAGTCCAGAATAGGTGAGGATTTATTCCCAAAGAATATGGCTCTTTCCTGTCAAAATGTCTCCACAAAAATGATATTACTAATTAAGCAAAAAGAAAACTGAGACACTTTTTCAGTTCTTTAAAATATTTCGCAATTCGCTATCCTTGACAGTCTTGTGGGATCATAGATTTGAACTAAAAAAGGGACATTAGTGGACATGTAGTCTAACCCTCCATTTTATAGACAAGGAAGTTGAAGCTCAGAGAGTTTAAGTGATTTATTAAAGTTCACGCAGCTAGTAAAAGGCAGAATTGAAGTTTGAGATTAAGTTCCCTGACTTCAGATCTGTCATGGTATCTACTAGAACCCACTGGCTCATATTGTGGCTTTAAGTAGTATCCATGCACTAATCCCCAAGCCCCTCCTTGGGAAGTGAATTATCCTCAGGAATAGTAACCTTTATGACTGTCTTATAACTGTTGTCATGGATTGACCAGTTAAGTGTATTCCAATGACCTGTTGTTATTAAAATGTCCTAGGGATTAAACTATATTGAAGGCTGGGGTAAGATATTCATAACTTATAATTTGTTAGAATTGGCATCTCAGAGATCCTATCTATTCCAGCTTCCTTATTGAGGCCCAATCACTGCAGTGAGTGATACTACTGGACAAGTACCAGCTACGTTTTCTATTGTTACAAAGACAAATGTCATGGCGAACAGTGGGAAAAGAACCCATTGGCATCAAGCCAGGTTGGCAGGCACTCCTGGAATTATTCTTTCAGAATTACTTGAATAACATGCCTATATCTCATAACATAGCTGGTAGCTTAAGGGAAGATGGGAAGATTGATTTTCCGATCCCTCTCCACCCTACTTACTGGGAAAAATAGCAACATTCCAAAAATTATTGATTATCTAGTACTAGTATAAACCTAGTGAAGGAAGGAATGTGAAAAAAATGACAAAGAATTATGGTAACTGCTTAAAAGGAGTGGGGGGGGGGGGAATTGGTCACCTCAGGAATACTTTAAAAAAAAAAGAAGTACACTTCCACTCTGCATATCATCTGCATGTGAACCAAAAGAGATGATTCAGGCACATATCCAAAGTAATCTAAAGTTACAATCATAAATAGTAGTCATAACATTTAACTTCCTTTGATTTGTCCCAGTGACATAATGGTACAACTACAGTATTAGAAGGGGTGCTGATGGCAGAAATTAGGCTTAGACCAACATCTTATACCACACTCCAAAATACATCCTAAATGGGTTCATGATCTTAATATTAAAGATCTTACCATTAAAATTACAAGAGAAACAGATCATATACCTCTCACAGTTGTGGGTAGGAGATGTATTCTTAACCAAACGAGATAGAGGCAATTATAAAAGATAAAATAGATAACTTTGATTACTTGAACCTGAAAGGCTTCTGCACAGACAAAATTAATGCATATAGGATAAGAAGAGAAGTGGTCAAATAGGAAAAAAAAATCTTTGTATCAAGTTTCTCTGATAAGGGTTTGGTGTTAAAAATATGGCAATAAGTAAATATATATAATCATATATGTATATATGTATACATAAAAGTATGTATATATATGTGTGTATACACACACCACACACACATACACACACGTACACATACACACACACACACACATATATGTAACCTGAATAGTAATTCCTCAATAGATAAGTGGTCAGAGGCTATGAACAAACAGTTCTAAATAGAAGAATGCCAAAGTATTTACAATCACATGAAAAAATGTTTCAAGTCACTAATAATAAATGCACACCAAAACAACACTGAGGTTTCACTTCACACACTGAAAATTGGTAAAAATGACCAAAAATGGTAATAGTTAATGTTGGAGGGGGTGTAGGGAGATAATACACTCACAGAGGCTACATGTGAAAAATGCCATAGAGAATATTTCCATTCAGGTTTGAGTTAGACTGGGTGATTTCTG
The DNA here is from genome assembly GCA_028646595.1 of Phalanger gymnotis. Taxonomy (NCBI): domain Eukaryota; kingdom Metazoa; phylum Chordata; class Mammalia; order Diprotodontia; family Phalangeridae; genus Phalanger; species Phalanger gymnotis. The sequence continues at coordinate 761,538,725 of CM053622.1, forward strand.
AGGTTTCTTCCAACAGTGAGCTCCTATGATTCTTCTGTTTCTTCTGCATTCCTTGGTTATACCTAGCACACTTCTACACTTAAGAGCTATGTGTTTATTAAATTTCCAGTCAATTGTTTATTCTTATGTAGTGAATCTGATGGAGGTACTGGAGAGTTGTCCTGTCATATTATGGTTCCCAAAATCTAGGCAAGAATCTGGGGCACTGGAAAAATGGCAACTCTTGGAATTACACAGGATTCAGACAGAGATTTATAGTTTCACCTCTGGTTTTATGCTACCCATAGATTGCTTTTCCTGGGTGAAGAAAACAAGCTACTGCAGGAAAATAACTATCGGCTTACCCAGCAAGTCGGCCAACTAGAACGAATTCTCAAGAGTATCCAGGTTCGAAGATGGGAGGTAAGAAGCTTGCTTCCTATTTAATCATCAGTTTTCAAGATTGCATCTTATTCTCCTGTCATCTATACTGTCCCACTCATCTCATGGTGGGCAGTAGGGGAGTAAAGCCCATTGGCTGTAAACCAGAGTGTCAGGCACTTGTGGAATGATTCCTGCAGAATGGCCTTCTATTCCAAATCTTTCTTTAAAGAATTCTCAGCACCTAAGTATGCCTAGTGGGACACTGCTTGGTTTTCACTTGGTCTACTGCATTCTTTCATGCGTGCATCAAGAAGACAGATGTCATACAAAGGCAATGGACAACAGTAGGAAAGGCTTCAGCTAAGGAGGATGTCTAGCAGATACCACAGGCTAGGATGGGAAGGGACAGTGGGAGGTGCACCACAGCTCTTAATTCTAATTCATATGAAAATCACAGAATTCCAAAGACAGAAGGGACTCCTGGCATTTCAATCCTTTCTATGAGATTTTTGGTAAGTGCTTTTTCAGGTTTTTCTTTAAGATATTTAATGTTTTTCTTTGAAGGTCCAAACAAGAAATCCTAGTTATGCCTCAGATTTATAACACTATTATTAGTGCCTTTGCTAATGAAAAACCCAGAGTTGAGTAGGGAGGTAAGCTAAGGAAAGCAATAGCAATGTACTTCAGAGTCCTTCAGGCTAGAAAGTCAGTTAGAATGACACCAATGAGTAGGGGGTGGACTGTTACCTTAGGATAAAAATTGGTTGTCATCATCTTGCCTTTATTTGCTACCTATGAGCAGTCTTAGGCTGTAGGTGTTGATTTGAGTCAGAAAGGGGATTAAAGACAGAGATGAATCCTGACCCTGGGAGAGATATTAATCAATTAGTCAACATTTATGTGCCAGGCACTATGCTAAGTACTGGGACTACAAAAAAAGGCAAAAGACAGTCCCCACCATCAAGGAGCCTATAATCTAATGGGGGAGACAATATGCTAACAAATATATACAAAGCAAGCTATATACAAGATAAATAGGAAATAATTAACAAAGGGAAGGCACTAGAATTAAAAGGGGTTGGGGGAAGAATTCCAGTAAAAGACAGGATTTTAGTTGGGACTTAAAGGAAGTCAGAGAGGTCAGTAGGCAGAGTAAATTAGAGAATTTCAGGCATAGAAGACAGCCAGAGAGAATGCCCATAACTGAGAGAAAAAGTGTCCTGTTTATGGAACAGCTTGGAACCCAGTGTCACTGGATCAAAGGGTACTTGTCAGGGAGTAAGGTATAAAAAGACTGGAAAGGGAGGCTGGGACTAGGTTATGAGGAGCTTTGAACACCAAACAGAGCATTTTGTATTTGCTACTGGAGACAATAAGGAGCCACTGGAGTTTATTGAGTAGGGGGTTGAAATGGTCAGACCTACACTTTTCCTGAAGGATTTTCTTGAAATCCCTTTAGTGTCTGAACAAAGGATGGCTTGGAGTGGGAAGAGCCTTGAGGCCGGCAGCCCCACCAGCAGCAATGGTACAGACATGAGGTGCTGAGGGCCTACAGGAGACCGCTGGCAGTGTCAAAAAGGAGTATGTTAGAGAAATGTTGCTAAGGTGAAACTGGCAGGCCTTGGCATCGTGTTGGAAATGGGAGGCGAGATATAGTGATGAATCTAGGATGCCTCTTAGGTTACACACCTGAGGGACTGGGAGGATGGTGTTGTCCTCTATAGTAATAGGGATGGGGGGCAGAGTTTAGGGGGAAAGATAATGAGTTCTGTTTTGGATTTATTGAGTTTAAGATGTCTATTGGACATCCAGTTCAAGATGTCTGAACCGCAGTTGGAAATAAGAGATTAGAGGTCAGAACAGAGGTTGGGGCAGGAAAGGTAGATCTGAGAATCATCAGCATAGAGGTGTTGATTAAATCCATGGGAGCTGATGAGATCACCAAGTGAAGTAGTATAGAGGTGGAAGAGGAGAGGGCCCAGGACAGAGCCCCGAGGGACACCTACAGTTAGAGATCACGATCTAGAGGAGGATCCAGCAAAGAAGATGGAGGATTGATCTTGGGAACCAGGAGAGAGCGGTGTCTCAAAAATCTAGAGAAGAAAATATCAAGAGGGTGAGAGTGACTGCAGAGAGGTCAAGGAGAATAGGAATTGAGAAAAGGCCACTAGAGGTCATTGGTAACTTGGGAAAGAGCAGTTCTGGTCAAAATAATGTTGGAAGCCAGATTGTAGGAAGAAAGAAGAGAGCGAGAGGAGAGAAAGTGGAGGCACTCATTGGAGATGACCTTTTGGAGGAGACTAGCTACAAAGGTCAAAAGAGACACAGGACGTAGCAGGGATGGAAGCATCAAGTGACGGAGTTTTCAATATGGAGGAGATATGGGCGTGTTTGTAAGTGGAGAGAATGAGCCAATAGACAGGGATTGAAAATAAACTCTTGAAAGAATAGGGAGAGGACAGTTTGTTGGAGGACACAGGATAGAATGAGATTGCTTGAACAGGTAGATAGCTTAGTCTTGGTAGAGAATAAGGTCACTTCATCATGTGAGACAGGGGTGAAGGAGGAGACAGTGGCAGAAGGCACCTGCCTGACAGGAGGTGAAAAAGAGGAGAGAAGAGGATGCTCATAGCAAATGAGCTCAGATTTTTTTCTGTTAAATATGAGGCAAGGTTCTCAGTTGAGAGAACTTGTCAGGGGTGTGGGGAGCCGTGAAAGGATTGAGGAGGGATGAAAAGGTTTGGAAGAGCTGCTCTGGAGAGTGGGATAGTGAGTGAGTTTAGATAAGGGAGCTACAGCAGGATTGCCTAGCAGCAGTGAGGGCCTAGTTGAGGCCATATAATAAATCTGTAGTGGACACAGTGAGGACAGTTGTATCATTGTCCTCTCCATTCAGCAGCACGTGTGCATGAGCGAAGGTGGCAAGTGCTGGGAGTGAGCTGACACTGAAGTTTGGATGGGAGTAATCAGTGATGTGCTAAGTGGTCTAGGGATTTAAGGGAGGACAATCTAAGGTACAAGTGGGTCACCAAGGGGTCAAGATGAGTAAAAGAAGAGAGTGGTTAGTACAGGGGAGATGATCTACAGATACTTAAGAAGATAGGACTAGCCTCTCATTTACTCTGTGAAGGTTATCACTGACTGGCTGCTTAGATTTCTTAAGGAGAGGAGCTTCTGGTTAGATTGGGCTACCGGAATGATAAGAATACATGCCCTTAGTACTGCCGTTTGTGAATTTCAAACTGTGCTTTGCAGATGCCACAGCCACGTTCAGAAGTGTTTGACTCAATATATACTTTGCAGATTTCTTTGCCTAATGAAAAATTAGTGTATGAAAGAAAAGGGAGGGAGATAAGCAAGGAAATTTTGAGGTCTATCTCAGGCAGTCAATGCACAGGCATTTTTTAAAGTGCCCTCCTATGTGTTAGTCCCTGGGCATACAGGAACAAAAATTACAGGAGCTTATATTCTTTTGGGGGAGGGAGACAACATATGTATTTAAGATATTTTTTAAAAACAAGGTAATTTGGGGGCAGCTAGGTGGCGCAGTGAATAGATCACCAGCCCTGGAGTCAGGAGGACCTGAGTTCAAATTCAGACTCAGACACTTGACACACTTGCTAGCTGTGTGACCTTGGGCAAGTCACTTAGCCCCAATTGCCCTTCCTCCCCTGCAAAATAAATAAATAAATAAATAAATAAGTTAATTTGGAGAGAGTACTGGAAATTGATCTCCTAGGGAGTGGCACTTGAACTGACATTTGAAAGAAGCCAGGGATTCTGAGTCAGAAAGCGGAGAGGGTATGTTACCAGCATGCTGGGACAGTCTGTTCAAAGGCACAGAGTCAGAGGAGAGAGTCAGAGATGAGCTGTGGAGTGTGGGAAGGGGAGTAATGGTAAGGCAGGCTGAGGAGGGCTTTAAATGCCAAACAGAGGAATTTGCATTTGGTCCTAAATTCAATAGGGACCTCAGAGTTTATTGAATTGGGGAGGGACATGATTAGACCTGTGATTTTTCTACTTCAAGGCCCATCTTCTGGTTTTAGCTTTCTAGCATTGGGTGAACATACATATATGCATATATATGTATATATTTAGGCTTGATGACTTTATTCTTCAAACCTGTGTTTTCCTTCACGCTGTTAACCTCAAAGTTCTTATCCATTATTCCTCTATGTGGTTGACTCCCAAATCTCTATTTCCAACACTTGCAACTCTCTTATGTGTTTCTAATTGCCTCTTGAACATTTCCTTTGGAGAGTCCCACTGTCATTGCCATTCCCTTTCCCAACGATATAATTTCTTAATTGTACCACCATTCCTCCAAATGAGAGAACTTGGAATTTAATAATTTTTTGTAAACTAAAGAATAAATGAACGAATGAAAAGACATTTAGTGAGTGCATACTCTGTGCTATACGCTATGCTAAGTGCTGAGGACAGAAATAGAAAACAGAAATAGTCTGCTCTAACTGGAGGAGACACTAGTTAGGTGGGCTCAGCCACAGTGTGGAGGTCAAGGCCCAGGGGTCTTAGGGCACAGTGTCAGGTCAGATGACAATGCCCAGGGGTGCAGAGGGTATAGTGGCAAAGCACAATAGTCTTTTATCTCCCTGGAAAGGTTATAATTGGTGACTCCCTGCTCATCCAAGTGGTATGAGTGGCTTTTTCTGCTCTGCCAGGGGAGGGGAACCCCGTGTTTGGGAAGTAGACCCGAACTTGAGGCTTGGGATGGGGCCAGGGCTTCTGGGTTCCCTCCTTTAGGCGTTAGGAGGAGGAGGAGGGAAGAGAGAACTAGCAGGAAGATTGAGAGGAAGACTCCCTCTAGCACCTCCTCTTCTTGTGTCCTCTAACACTCTCAACAAAGACAAAGAGAACTTGAAATCAAACCCTAAATAATAACAACATAAAGTATGCACAGCACTTCGTGTGCATTGTCTCCGTCATCTCCTCTCATCTCTTACTATTCTTATTTTATAGATAAGGAAACTGCAACTCAGAGAAGTTAAGTGACTTGCCCAGGATTACACAGCTGGCAAGAGGGTGAGGCATGATTCAAATCCAGGCCTCCCTGACCCCTGAGTGCAGCACTCTTTCCAGGGTCAGATATAAATCAGAACTGGAGAATCTTATCACACATATCCCTTATGATCGAATATGATTATGTGTAGAGTGCTTTGCAAACCTTAAATTGCAATATTAATGTTAATTGTTATTACTCCCAGGGGCTCCCCAAATATTGATTAGGTATAACTTATAACTAGGTTCCCCTTGTGAGGGTAATAACCAAGTCCCAAACTCCACATACGCCCTCAACGTAATAAAGTGCAAAGTGGATGTGGCCCAGCTTTGATTTCACCTGACAGAAAATGCACAAAAGACTCAGAAACAGAGAAAACATGTCAAGCCCTGCGCCCATCAAAACTGAGCGAGCAGCACCTCTTCCCTTTGGACCTGCCGTGTTTGAATTCCTCACTGTAACAGCAGAGGATCGTTTCTCCAAACCACAGGGCTCCTCCCTCACTGGTCTTCCATCTTTAGAATTTAGAACACTCCAACTTGAGGTCCACAAAGAGGCAGCTCTCTGCTCCCAGACCGTAAGCTTCCTTGCCCTATCTGCTGTGCTCCGTCTGGCCTTTAAACAAGTGTAACACTAGGTGTTGCTACTCTTGGTCTAATGAGTCAGATTTCAAGGCCCTAGCTTGTAGTAATTCTGCCTTTGGAATTGTAGCTATGAAATGCATGAATAGTTCATGTTGATGCCCCCAGTTAGAGAAAATTCTTCAACAACGGGCTGCGGGTGAGGGGGATAGGGTTGGGATCCTAGCCTTGCCCTAGGAGAGATCACTCTTCTTGTGTGTCGACCAGCTCTGTCCTGTGCCCCAGTGACAGAAAACAAGGGACACAAAGAAATGCAAAGTACATAGGTAGCCATAGGTATTTATGAGAAATAAGATTAGATCAGCCAGATTCAGTCTTTAACAGGATAAAAAGACCCAGAAAGGACACACTTAGAAATGGGTGTCAGTCGCATCTAGCTGAAGTGAATCAGTGGAAAGGGGATAAGGATAACCAGTTACTTCACTTTTTTTTTTCACTCAGTGATCCAACCACCTAAGATAGTGACAATAGTCTATAACTCTTTGCCTGCTCCTTTAGCCTTCCACTTCTCCAGTCTTCTCAGAGCTGTGGCTTTGAAGAAGTGTTGGGGGAGGGGAGGAACCACCTCCTTCTCCAGATGTTCTCCACCCTTCTTTTTCATGGGTTCTCCTTTCAGTCCGCCCCAGTCCCAAAACAAGTAATATTTCCTTGCCTCAGGAGATGAGCAAAAAATCTTGGACATCTGTGAAGATCCAAGCCATTCTTATCCCCTACAGAGAAGGCATTCATTACACAGGGAAAAGGTAAAAAAAAAAAATGCAAAAGGGGTGAGAACAATCTATAAACTCTTTTAAAATACAGTCATAGCTTCTATATCAAGAAACCATCCTTCTGAGTCCTAGGAAGGTAATCATCACCTTGTGACTCCAACTCACTGCAAACCAATCAGGAATTATCAATTGTCTGCCTAATTATAAGTGTGGACAGCATGTTTCATTAGGGCATGCACCCTGAAAGTTTTATTGTTAATGTGAATGTTTATTGAATACTTAGATATAAAGTACATTGTTATCAAACTAGAAAAATAAAACAACTTAATTTTTTAAATTAATAATTACTTTTAAAATGAGATACAAAATACACACCCCCCCCCAAAAAAACTGAGACACTAGAGTGTGCCTGACATGCTTTGTACAGCCTGAATGTATGCCTAGGCTTGTAACAAGGTGCCCATAAGCATGTCCATACTATATAGGCAGAGAGGATATAAGATTCCCCTTACCCCTGTCTCTTACAAATATATGTATGTATGTATGTATATATATATACACATATACATATACATAAAACTCACCTTTTGGAACTGCTGAAAGGCTTGGAAAGGAGCAAGTCAAGTCAAGAAGCATTTATTAAGCACTTATTTATTATATGCCAGGCACTATGCTAAAAATTCTGGGGATACAAAGAAAGGCAAAAAAAAACCAGTCTAAAACAACTCTGTACAAACAAGAAGGTTAATTGAAAATAATCTCAGAGGGAAGGCATTATATGAAGAAAAGTGGTTGTTGCATGCATTCTTCCCAGTTCCTTCATCTTGAAGGGTTTTCACAGCTGACCTAAAGGCTAACCCTAACCCTAAACTCATTTCTAACTCTCACTTCTAACCTAATCCTGACCCCTAACCTTGACTTCCAAGTTCACCCCTACTTTTGGAAAGAAAAAAAAATAATCTTTGTGTAGAAGAGGGGAGGACAAGAGGATTTGGCCTTGTTGGACTGGGAGCATGGTAGAGTTTGGAGCAGAATAGCTGGAGTCTGTATGCTTAAATTTGCCATGGGGATTCAAATGAGGGCCAACCATCTCACCATTCCCCAGATAACAAGAGTGAGGCCCTGGGAATAGGGACAAACATTCCAAAGATTGCTAACAGCCATCTGAGAGGCTGGAATGGAGTTGTTGGAGAGATGCCTTGGGCTTTCCTGGTTGAGATCCAATCAATCAATCAGTAAACATTAAGTGCCAGCTATGTGCCAGGCACTGTGCTAAGCCCTAGTCTCTACCCTCCCTCTTGTCTGTCCTGTTTGCTTCTTTGCTCTGCTGTTTCCTAATGGAGAGCTGGCCAAAAGAGGAGTCAGACAGGCTGTTCCTCCCCCTCCCCTCTTTCCCCTTTCTTCAGGCTGCCAACTATAGTTGCCTTTAAATCATCTGTGTTTTATAAATGGTACCATTTTAAGTGTTTTCTCAGTATGCATACAACAATGGATTAAATCCTGATGGCCATTCAAATCTATGCCTGTTCAGCTTGTTTAAATACTAACATTGACTGGTAATAGAGGAAAGTAAAACCTAGAAGAAAAGCAGATTTAAAATATTGTTGTTGGGTTGTTTCAGTTGCATCTGACGCTTTGTGACCCCATGTTGAGGTTTTCTTGGCAGAGATACTGGAGTGGTTTGCCATTTCCTTCTCAAGCTCATTTTTCACATGAGGAACTGAGGCAAACAGGGTTAAGTGACTTGTCCAGGGTCACACAGCTAGTAAGTTTCTGAGGCAGGATTTGAACTCATGAACTCATGAATTTTCCCAAGTCCAAGCTAGCACTCTATCACTGTGCCACCTGGATTTAAAAGTATTGAGAAATCATAAGCCCTTTTTTGTGCTTTCCCAATGCAAAACTTGCTGGAGGTTCAAGCCATATATTTACCTGGCATTACAGTGCATTAGAAGGAGAAAAAGATGAACATTCATTGTCTAGATTCCTCAAAGACAAGAGCCAGTAAGAAACTGAAGGTTGCAAGTGGACAGATGGCCAATTTTGTGGTCATTTTCTAACTACTGGAAGGAGGGGCCCACTAATGCCTTCTCAATTTTTAAAATCAAGCACCGCTTCTAAGGGAGGAGTGAGCAGAAAGAAAGACAGCCTCCAAGAAGGGCAGAAAGACTGCGCTACCCACCAATAGCTCAGCTTGCCTTTCCATATAAGGCTCTGCTGGAGCCAGCTCCAACAAGTCCTAGAGAGCTGGCGGATAAATTTTCAGAGTCGACATTTTCATCTCATAAATCAGTCAGGGATTCTAATTCTAGTTTCTAGTGAAAAGTGGCCAAGAGAATACACTAAGGATATGTTTTGTGAATTGCTAGATCCATTTGACCCCTCAAATTAGTGACAGAATCCATGTAGGGGACACTCTCTAACAGCCTACTTAGAAACTAACCTTCAGTATTCTGTCTAAAGTGGAGAAGTTCTGTTTTATTTTTTAAATGCAACATTAATGAGTAAAGAGGGAGACAGCACAGCACTTCAGGTACAGATACAAATCTTTCCTCTAGGCCGCATTTATAGAAGAAACTGAGGTGAGATTTTCATCCTCAGAATCTCATCTGTAGGTCAAGCTAATTCTGTATTCTCCGTGGCAGAAATTAAAGCTCTGTCTATTCATAAAGAGTTCCCCTAAGCTAGGGGTGGGTAACCTGTGGTCTCGAGGCTACATGTGGCCCTCTAGGTCCTCAAGTGTGGCCCTTTGACTGAATCCAAATTTCACAGAACAAATCCTCTTAATGAAAGAATTTGTTCTGTAAAACTTGGACTCAGTCAAAAGGCTGCACTCAAGGACCTAGAAGGCCCCATGTGACCTCAAGGCCACAGGTTCCCCACTCCTCTCCCAAACCATAAAGAGGAGCCTCTCTTAGGAGAAAGGTCAAAGTTAGGTCCTCTGCAGCAGAGATAATTTACTTGTGCTCAAGGCATGGAAATATCCTCCTGGGTGGCTCAAGGATATTTACGAACATGTCTAAAACCTCATTGCGGACAGCAATATTAGAAACTTCCTGAGGAACATGGCTTTGCCCTCCTAGAGGAGATTCCATAGAGGTCTAATGCAAATGTGCGACAGAATTTTGACATGGCTCAGACAAATTTGACCTCAGAGAGACTTGTGGGATAAAACCCATGACTGGATTATGGCTCTTGATAAGGATACTTATTCAAAATAGGATATATAAAGAGGGATGGACACAACATTGTGTATTAAAAAAGTATATTCTTGTGAGGAAATCCAGGAACCAGAGTAGAAAAGCATGATGGAGAGCATGTGGTTAAAGGTCAAAGGAGAGAAGAAAAAAAGGAATGATTTTTTCTTTGTAATATACTGTAGACCACCTGGACAGAAAGAGAAAAATATGTAAAGATCTGGAAAACAGATCACGGCTTAGCACAGAGGCATAATGTCCTAGTGACGAGTATACTAGTAGATGCTAGAGTTCTCTATGCCCAAAGCAAGGCAGCTAAAACTTCCTTTAGTGATACTGGATGGAGCTGGCAGCTGGGGTGGAAATAATGGGAACTTTGGGAAGAAAGTGACTAATCCATCCAAAAGTTTGTGATAGAAGAAAGGAAATCTGAGCTGAGCTGAACATATGCCCTGGATTTCAAAGTGTTCAGAGGAAAGATAGGTAGGATTCAGTTGATTAAATGGGGATCGTCCATCGCGGCTTTGAGCATACTAGGTATAATGGAGATGCCAGACCCAGGAAAATCTGTTTGGAAGGGGCATCCCTGCAAAATCCATCATGATCCAAAGTTCTAGAATTCAAATCTAAGGACATTTCTAGGATTTGAAGGTTATTATTGCAGGTTCATTAAGAATGATGCAAATGACTAGATGACCCCACTCCTGCCTATATGATCAAAAAGAACCATAAGCAAAAAAAGGATAATTTTTCTTGAAGGTCATGCAATTTTTTGGAAACTGATAGACAGACAGATGAGAAAAAGCTATCAACTACCTCACACATGTAGTAAATTACCCTCAGAAGACCCCAAAAAAGGCTTTTTGTCATGCATAAAGATACCGATGTGGAAAATCTAAGAGAAGTTCTGTACCAAGAGAATGATGATCACCAGAAAACAGTTGCATTTGCCAGCAGAGATTGGAGTGACAGTGAAACTCATTATCTCTTGGTTTTGAAGCAGACTGTCACTGAGAATTTCAAAGATGACATGTATGGAGCTAACATTCTGACCAGTGCCAAGTTAGCTATGCCTTGCCAGAAGTAAAGAGAAGCACTATCCAACAATAAATTCAACCTGTATTACTGGCCAGGGAAGGCTCGTATGGATGCAAATACCCTGTCCTAAAGGCCATGAGATACCTAAACTATTGTAATTTAACCCAAAGAAGGAATGACCTTATGTGACACCCAGGGATCCAAGCTGCAAGCAAATAAAGGAATTGCTGAGAGACTGGAACTCCTATCAGATTGTATGCCAATAGCACCTATATGCTTTGTTTCATTGAACCATGCTTCTCAGTCTGAGTTGTCTGCGGATGACCATGACTGAGAGAAGATTGCTGATGAGGGACTGTGAGGAGTGAGGCAAAGAACAGGACAGTGAAGTTTGAGTCTCCTAAAGGTGCCCTATTTTTGAGTTAGTGGCAGAAGTTAGTGTGCAATAGAATGCTGCTCTAGATTGTTACCAATTCCCCAGATGGAAGCAGCTGGTGCTAACCAGAGCACATTGGACTATGGTTTTGCCACCTAGTAAAGAGAAGTATATTTGACTCTTATCTATGGCATTCTCAATCTGGGGCCCCACTGCTCTGATCAGAGAGCTCCCTAGGGCCTTTTCAGGTGGGCCCCAGTCGTGCTTGACTCTGCTCTCCTGCCATGTTTTCATTTGTTGCCTTGCTACTACACGTATGCCCTGCCACACCCCTTTCCAATTCTGGAACCATAATCAAATCAAAACTGCCATTACTTCTGGAAATGATGTGTCAGTCTACTTCCCTATGATTCCCCTTACCAAGCCAGTAACTTTCCAAACTAAAATAACCTTCTCTGACTGTCACTCTCCTATTTGTCTTATCTCTTAGAATGGAAGCTCCTTGAGAGCAGAGACTATTTTTGCTTTTGTGTTTATATCCCCAGTGCTTAGCATAATGTTTGGCACATAGTAAGTATTTAGTAAGTGATTTTTCATTTCACTGGGAGTCGGAAAGATCTTGGCTCTGGAATCCTACCTCAGGTGCTTACAGGCTGTGTGACCCTAGGCAAACTTCTTAACTTTTCAGCCTCAGTTTGCTAATCTGTGAAATGGAAATAATAACACTTGGAGCACTTACCTTACAGGACTATTGTGAGGATCAAACGTCTGTTATTAAAATTTCCCCTTCCCGGAGGTCTTTAGACCAAGAAGGCTGGATGATCCCTTACTTATCATCTCTGTTGTGGAGGGGTTTTTTAAAACTGTGTCGATTGGATCAGGCGGTCTTCCAACTTGGAAATCCTATGATTTTATGGTAGCACGATTTCTTTATAGTTCAAAATTGTCTTATGCAATATTTGAGGGTTGGGTTTTTTTTTTGAAGGCTTGGAACATCTTACTTTAATTCTATCTCATTCTGGTGCTTTTTTAAGGAACAGTCATTAATTACCTGGTTTTACCCTTTGCTAGATGATATAGTGGATAGATAGTGTCGCCTGAAGTCAGAAGACTCCTCTTCCTGAGTTCAAATCTGGCCTCAGACACTTACCTGCTGTGTGACCCTGGGCAAGTCCCTTAACTCTGTTTCCCTCAGTTTCCTCATCTGTAAAATGGGCCGGAGAAGGAAATGGCAAGAACAGCTTTAGTATCTTTGCCAAGAAAACCCCAAGTAAGGTCTTGAAGAGTCAGACATGACTAAAATGCGTGAACAACAAGTCCTTTGCAGTTGATTGCTTAAGGTTCCAAAGTTTCCTGCTTTGTCAGTTTGGGCACATTTTTGTAGATATTCACTCAGTTGTTTCAGTTTCTCCAGTGTGTTCACATCAAGGCATGTAGAGTAATCTCTGATCATTTCATTTTCATTCATTGTGGTTTTTCCCTTTCTCATTTCTAATTTTGGTAATTTCAAGTTAAGTCTTTTAAAAATTTAATGGAGATTCAGTCTTGCCCTACAGAAAAATAGAAGGGGAGGGGGATAAAGTGGGGGGTGTGATAGAAAGGAGGGCAGATTGGGGGAAGGGGTAATCAGAATGCATGCTATCTTGGGGTAGGGGGAAGGGAGAGATGGAGAGAAAATTTGGAACTCAAAATCTTGTGGAAGTGAATGTTGGAAACTAAAACTAAAAATAAATCTAAAAGGGAAAAAATTTTAATGTAGATTTAACTCATAGTTTCTCTCTCCTGTAACATAAGCATTATAAAATTTAATTTTGAAAATTACTTTGTCTGAATTCTGTAGAGTTTGATGTGTGGTATCTGTATTGTCATTATCTTTGAGGTTATCCATAGTTAACCCTAATTCTCCCTTTCTTCTTTTTTCCCTACATCTAATTACTGGATGATTCCTTTCAATCTAACTTTTCAAAAGTCTTTCAAATCCACCTTTTCTGTTTTATTCTCACTTTGATACCTTAGTCCAGGATTTCACTACTTTACACCTGGATCATAGCTGTATCCTAATTGATTTTCCTGTGTTTTCCCTGTTCTTCTTATATGCTGCCAACAAACTAATCTTATCAGAACACTGCTTTTATGAGCTCAATCTTCATTCCCTCTTCTACCTTCATTCCCTACCCCCACTTGCATACATGACAAAATTCAAACTGTTCAATCTAGAATTCAAAGCCCTACTATCATTCCAGCCCCATTATTCCCCAATCTGCTCCAGGTAAACTAGTCTATTCACTGGTAATTCAGTTCAACAACAAAAATCACTTAGGCACCCATGATGTGCAAATCTTATGGGAATAATGGAACATGCACCCTAAATTTTGGGCCCAGTGGACAAAGTGCCAGCTTTGCAGTAGAGAACTTAAGCAAACTATAGTCATCTGACACTCTCCCTTGGTGACCTCAAACAGCCTCTCCATTGTAAAATGAGGGGCTTAGACTTGACGACCTCAGAGTTTTCTTCCATCTCTAAATCTGTGATGTATGATCCTTTGTGAAGGACTGTGGGAGACAAAAAGATAAATTGGGCATTTCCAGACCTTAGCAAGTTTACAGTCTAGTGATCAGGGATACCAGCACATATACAACTCATGATAATTCAGACAAGAATGTGATAAATGCATATGAGAGGTACAAAGTGTTACTATACCTCATGGTTTTCTATCCCTGTACTTTGGCTTATGGCATTCCTCTTCCCTAGATGGTCTTCTTCTTTTCTCCCTGAAAGCTACCCAACTCAAAGCTATGACAAAGCAACCCTTGGGGCTCTCTCTCCTCTCTTGGATGCTTCTGCAATTTCTTCCTCACCTCCATTATGGAGCATGCCAGTGCTCTAGTACTGCAGTTCTAAAAGGACTGGGCCATATTGTATGTATCTCTTTTAGTGCCTAGAGCAGTACTTTTTGCAGAATTACTTTTATCTCTGGGTTTCTTGATTGAGTGAAATGCTTCCCAAGTTCTTGGCTTTAAAAACTGGATGGAGACCTGTAATATATTTGATTCTCAAAAGAGAACTAGTTACAGATTTCTTCCTTACTGTCATAGGGCTTCAGATACATAGAAGTTTAGGCAAGGTCCTGAAAAAAAAATCACAAGTAAGCCTTCGGGTGACTTTGAAGGACATTTCCCCCTCAGGCAGGACTGAAGTTGATAGAACAGACTAATATTTTACTCTAGTGGCTTATCTTCAGTATTAGAGACTGTCTTGAGAATCTCTCTCTTTTCTTTCTTTTCAGGAGATGACAATAAATGAGCAGTATGAGAATGAGCTATTGAATAAGAAGCTGATTTTTCCCAACTCAAGGTCAGTAACATAGCTGGGAAATAGCTTCATGGTCAGGAATCCTGATTCTTTAAATCATCCTGAGCTACAGATGAGGAAAAGCAGGGTCCTTTCCTTCTCCTTCACCATTCAGATTTTCTACCAATTCATGGACTGTTGGAAAGAATTTGCAGGTTCCTGATAAATAGTAGAAGAAAATCAACAAATACTATTCCAAGTTGAATTTCACTTGATTTTGTTTGTACTTGATAACTCTGAAGAACTCCATGTAATCTCATAAATTTTGGAAAAGTATAGTTTTACAAATTCCCTTTAAAAAAAAACTCCTCCCAAATACTTATACAGAAAGAAAATGATTATATTTCTCTAAATCCTAACACATTCCCCTTTCTCAGTTTTTCAGCAACAGGTTTGGCAAAGTCAAATGAAAATCTTAAAGTGACTGAAGAACAGAAGTCTGAAGAACTACTTGGAAGCCCCAAGTCTTCTCCATCTTTTTCACATTCACAGCCTCCTGAAGTAGGCAACTTAAACGTGGCTTCTCTAGGAGGCAAACCCAGCAGCCATGACCAAGACCAGAATCAGAAGGATGGACCTAGTGACATCTAACAAGGGCACTGAGAAAAGCTTTAGGCAGGCACCTGAAAGAAGAAGAGAAGGAACAGAAGAACAGGCACCTCAAGACACCAGCCAGAATTGCTAGGGATTGCTGATGAAGTCATTAAACTGCTTAGAGAAACTGGAGTATGTTTCTGTTGTTCCTTTTTGTTTGTTTTACACAAAATTTCACAGTCTCAAGAGAACTTGGAGGTAACCTGGTCCCAAACAAGAATCTCTTATGCAATATCCCAAGAAATGGTTCGCCTGAAGACCGTCAGGGATGGGGAGCTCAGCATCTACCTAGATAACCCAATCCACTTATAAATCATTATTATTAGGAAGTTTTTATGTCCACAAAAATATCTTCTTCCTGCTGCCTTCTAGGGTCACAATACAGTGGAAAGAGCACTGGAAAGGCCTGAGTCTAGGATACTTACTAGCTGTATGACCAGAGGCAAATCTCTTCCTTGAAACTATCTCCTTAGGCCTTGGAATCTTTGGGAAGGACCCTCTCTCTAAGAATTGGTCCCCATCCACAAAATACTACCAAGTATCACTGTAAGAAAAGCACTTTGTAAATCTTCAGTTATCATCATTTCACAAAGTAACCTCTTAAATACTTTAAGTCAGCTATCCTATCTCCTACCCAAGTGTATCTTCTCCAAACTAAATATATCCACTCCTTTAATCAATCCTCATATGGCATGACCTTCAGTCCTCTCAGTGGCCTGATCATTCTTCTCTGAATGTGCCCCAGGTTGTCAATGTGCTTCCTAAAATGTGACATCTAGTGCTAAACACAGTCCCACCAGTGCAAAGGAAAGCGAAATTATTCTAGAGCATAGAGAGTACATTACTGTTAATGGACATGGGATTAGATTTTTGCCTGCTCTGCCACAGTATATTGATATCTTCAGGTGTTACTGCCAATGTAATGACCTATGCTAGATAATTTATGTTCTACCAGTATAGTATAGAAGCTGGTAGATCAACATTCTGTCTCTAGAGGAGGGAACAGCTAGCTATGGGCCTGCCATATTTAGTTGTATGGCCTGTGAGCTAAGAAAGGTTTGTTTTTTTTTTTAAATAAAGGTTACATTTAAATATTTTACATTTTAAAAAATGTGAACACCCTTCTTGGCTCAGAGAGATACAAAAACACTCTGCAGGGACTTTGCTCTCAAGTCATAGTTTGCTGACCCCTGCTCTAGAGCGCAGTGATTTAAAAATGAGGTGGAACCCTTTAGTTTGGAGGACATTTATCTGTTAAAAGAAAGTGAATCAAACCAATAAAACACGACTGCACAATGGAACAAAACACTGATTTAACAGACCAACTTAACTTCTCATCTGCTGTCAGATGAACCAGCCTGAACCTTTATATTTTCTGAACTGGAATATCGAAGTATTTTCTGACCTGAACCTCAAATGAACTGATAAAAATATCAGTCAGCAAGTATTTGCTGAATGCTATCGTGCTTAATTCAAATCCCGGGTTTATGCCCTAGCTGCCATGTGCTGACAGCTGCACCCTTCAAGGGATCACACACAAAACATTTATGGAGCTAACGCTGGGTTTGCAGAATCTCTAGAATATTAGGGCTAGCACTCTGAAGAAATGTGAAGTCATTTGTACATTGCCCTGTCCCAGCCAGTCAATCCACTCCTACCCAGGTGCTCAAGTCACCACCGCTGAAAATACTACCACTTATTCTAGACATCAGAGGAAACTTAAGATTTAGTACTTTCTATGCGTTGAGGCAGTGCCAAAGAATCTATCCTGATTCCTTATAATAACTTTTAAATTCTATGCAATATCTTATCTGCTTCATCGTAATAGTCTAATTTGCTCCTTTCCCCCCGAGCACATTTTTTTTTCAAACATATGGCACCTGATTTTGAAATTTGCTGTACAACTTTTATCTATAGAAAATTGCAGAATATTAGAATTGGGGAAAGGCCTTAAAATAGGTTATCTAGCCACTTCACTGTACAGATAAGGAAATGAGTTCAGAGAGACATGGAGAGGAGAGAGAGAGAAAGACAGAGAGAGGAGAGAGACACACAGAAACAGAGGGATGGAGGGGGGAGGCAGAGACAGAGAGGAGAGATCATTAAGCACTACATTCGAAGCATTATGCTAAGGGTTTGGGATACAGATTGTTGTGGTGTAGGTCTTTAGTCTTCTTGTCTGATTCTTCATGACACCATTGAGGTTTTCTTGGCAAAGATATTAGGGTGGTTTGTCATTTTCTTCTCCAGCAGATTAAGGCAAATGGAGGTTTAAGCGACTTACCCAGGGTCACACAGCTAGTGAGTGTCTGAGGCTGGATTTGAACTCAAGTCTTCCTGACTCTAGGCCCAGCTAAGCCACCTAACTGCCTTCAGGGATACAAATGAAAGGAAATATTCTCCATGGTTCTGTACTCTCAGGAAACTTACATTCTAGTGGGTGAAGGTAAAACATAAGGGGAATTTGGAAGGGGGTAGGAAGAGTCCCTGTGCCCAGTGAAGCTACTAAGAAGGTAAATTTGAATGAAGTAAGCAGGGCTTGGGCTTCTCAAGAAGGGCCAATGAGGAGCTCAGGACCTAGGGAAGAAGTCATCCACGGAAGAGGTAAGAGTGAAGCTGCTGAGGAGATAAGGCCGTCCAAAGATGAGCGGGGAGTGTTGAGTACAAACTACCTGCAATACTTTGTAATTTGATTTGGTTACATGAGACTGGGACTGTACCAACATATCACAAACCTTGCTGCACCAGGTGCTTGAGATGCCAGTACAAAGAATGAAACTATTCCTACTTGGAAGGAGTAGTTTTAACAATTACCTGTATGAGTAGATGTAACATAAACACAAAGTGATTGACTACAAATACAAACAAAGTAGTAAAATACGAGGTTGTTTGGGAGGGAGACCATTAGCATTTTGGGGGATCCTGAAAGGCTTCATGAAGAATATGGTGCTTACTCTGCATCTTGAAGGGAGCGAGTACCTCCATCTAAGAGGCAGAAGGACGGAGGAAGTTCATTCTAGGCATGTGGCATGGCCAATGCAAACACATAGAGGTAGTAGGAATGTCGTGTGTGAGGGGCAGAAAGAAGACTTGTTTGGCTGAATCTCAGTGGGGGAGGGGAAGGAAGTAATGGGCAATGATGCCGAAAATATGTATTGGTCGAAGCCTGATTGTGCAAGGCTTTAAAAGCTAAACAGTTTGTATTTGATCCTGGAGGCAATAGGAAACTGCTGGAGTTGATTAAGAGAGTCATATGGTCAGATCTGTGCTTAAGGAAAATTACTTTGGTGGGTTGAATCATTGAGAAATTTGAGATAGACTAACAATAGCTATCATTTATATTTAAGGTTTGCAGAGCCATTTTGTAGATAATGTGCATAAACATGTTATTTCATTTGATCCTCATAAACAACAACCCCTCGAAGTGGATGCTATAATTATCCCCATTTTACAGAAGGGGGAGGTGGACAGAGATTAAATTACTTGCCCAGGGTCACAGGGCTACTAAGCATCTGAGGGTGGATTTGAACTCTAGCCAATCAGTCAATGAACAAATCTTCATGACTCCAGGCCCAACACTCAACTGTGTCACCTAGCTCTGTCAGTAAAGGAGGATAAGGACTAAGAGACGACTATTAGATTTAGCGATTAGGAGATCACTGATAACTTTGTAGAGAGTATTTTCTATTAAGCAATGAGGTCAGAAGCAGTTTGTAAAGCATTGAGGAAAGTCAAACAAGGATTTCTTGAGTGCCTACTATGTGCCAGGCATTATGCTAAGCACTGGTAATACATTGAAAGGCAGAAGTCAGTCCCTGCCCTGAGGAGCTCACAATCTAATGGGGAGACAGCAAACAGATTATGTACAAGCAAGCTATATACAGAATAACTAGAAAATAGTTAACAGAGAGAAGGCACTAGAATTAAGAGGAGTTGGAAAAGGCTTCCTCTAGAATGAGGCTTCTTAAACTTTTTCCACTGGGGTTCGTTGATGTTACGTGGTCTGAGGGCATGCACAGTGCAAAGTGTGCTTGCTTTGTATTCAGAACCAAGGCTGCAAGGAAGTTGCAGGATGCAACACAGGCAAGCGATGCCAGAAACACCTCAGATTCATTACAAGTTTGATTTTAAATTAATTTTATGTCATTGTGCATTCAGAAACCTTTCTTTCACTGTTGACAAATTTTTCACAACCTCATATGGGGTCATAACCCACAGGTTAAGAAACACTTCCCTAGAAGAAGAGATTTTAGCTGAGACTTGAAGCTAGGAAAGCCAGTGGGCAGGGAGATGGATGCCAAGCATGAGAGGATAGTCAGAGAAAACACCCAGAGCTAAGAGATGGAGTGACTTGTTCATACAACAGCAGGAGCCCAGTGTCACTGGGTGGAAGAATATGTGGTGGGGAGTAAGGTGTAAGAAGACTGGAAGGGAAGGAGAGGGCTAGGTTATGACAAGCTTTGAAAGCCAAACAGAGGATTTTGTATTTAATCTTGGAGATAATAGGGAATCACTGGAGTTTATTGAGTAGGGGGTGTGACGTGGTCAGACCTGAGCTTTAGGAAAATCACTTTGGTGGCTGAGTGGAAGATGGATAGGAGTGGGGAGAAACTTGAGCCAGAAGAATCAAATATAGGACTGGTTTTTCAAGGAGTTTGACTTAGAAAGGAAAGAGAAATATAGGATGATAGCTTGAGGAGTTGGTAGGGTCTAATGAAAGTTTTTATGGGTAGAGGATCCTTGGGAGTGTTTGAAAGCAGTAGGGAAAGAAACAAGTAAATAGGGAGAAATTGAAGATTACAGGAAGATAAGAGATGCACTCTGCTGGAGCAAATGGGGTCAAATATACATCTAGTTCTGTGACAATGTGACATATGCATTTCAAAAAATCACCATAATATGCAAAATCATGCAAGAAAAACCACAAGACTCGTGGGGGAAATGGGATTAGGAATAAAACACTCAAAAACTTCATTGTGATACATAAAAAAGGAACCTATTAAAAATAGAAAAGTTTCACATGCTTAAAAATAATTAATAAACACTTAAACACTACAATAAACAGGGTCCGTAACTTTGGGCTGTTCAACCTGTACCTTGGTTCTCATTGGACATAGGCTGGCAAAGTCAATGGCCATGGCCAAGAGAATGGCTTAGAAGGATACAATTTCAGATGTGAGGGGCCAGCAGAAGATGGAAGGGAGTAGGGATAGAGTTCAGATCAGCCTTCCTGTGACCACAGCCCCTACTACACCAGAAAATATGCAATAAATATGACACTTTGCCTTGAAAAAGACCTGAAGTTTGCTGGAGGAAATGGGCATCAGAGAGGTTTCTGTTTGTGTACCATTGTGAAGTGGTACAATTTTCTGCATTCTGTTTCTTGTGGATAAAATTGTACATAAGTAAAATTGAAAGCTCAAATTGTTCCCTAAAACATCAATTCCCCTTTAACAAATTTGAATTTTCAAAACAAGAGCTGCGGCAGAACTGACTATACACAAAAATGGCTGGCCTTAACAAGAAGGGCCACTTCTTTGTCAGAGTTTTGGGGGGAAACAAGAGAGGTTGGAAAATGGTATCAAAGTGTTTTAAGATGAATAGAATATGAGAAGAGGGATCTCATATCAAATCACTTCCTTATTATTAGTAGAGGCAAGGGCTTTAACTCAGAAAGAATGAGGACTGCCTTGCTGAAATGAAGGCCTAGTTTAGATTGGATAATCTAAATGTATAACACAGAAAGCACAATTTTGACTTCCTGGTGACCTGGAGCAGAGGAGACAGATAGTGGGAGCAATCTAGAGCTGTGGTTTGGCAAGAGACAAGTAATGTGACAAGGAGACCAGGGAGAGAAAGAGAGAGGCTAGAATTGATTATCATATGAAACTCAAATTCCAATTGTGTGGGTCAAAAGACCACTGGCTCAAGTAAAAAAAAAAAAACAGAGGTGTCTCGGTTTCTCAAGGCAGAAAAAAACCAGAAGCTTTATTTGATCGAGTCTTGAGAATTGGGCATCTCTCACTACCAGGGCAGAGATAGCAGTGAAGAGAGGCAAAGGGGGGAGTGGGGGAAGGCAAGCAGGGAGATATATACCCTTGTATAAACAATTCTAAGAAATCCCACCCCAGAGGCTGGATCCCGTCCCCATTTGCGGAGACAAGTGACCTCACAATCTAACCAGGAATAAGTTTTTACCCAATGCAAGCACAGAAACTACAGAATTACCTTATAGGGAAACTTTAATGCTAAGATGGCCATTTGTAAGTAGGCTAGGGGAGGGGGAGAGGGAAATATCATCTCGTTTCCCTGAAATCATATGATTTACAGGAAAACGAAACTTAGGCCTGGTGAGGTTCACATCCTGACTAAATTTGTACTATCTCTATTTGAATGTTGCCTTGTCTGAGTTATTCATAGGGAAGCTTTCACAATCTTGTATTCCATTCACAGCTGAGGTGACATCTATGAATCTAAAGAAGAAGGGGGAGAAAAACATTCCTAAAGGCTAAATAATCAGATTCCCACAGACTCAAATTTATCTCTATTTCCCTTTTCTCTAAATATTGATTCTCAAACATTTTAGATATAAATATGTGTGTGTGTGTGTGTGTGTGTGTGTGTGTGTGTGTGTGTGTCTGTATACACATATACCCTGTGAAGCCTTCACACTTTATTCTCTCAATACCTCACACACAATCAAGCTGGGTTAGAAAAGAGCACCTTTTTGTTGCATGCTTTCTGTAGAATGTGATTCTGGACTGGTAGAATGCTAATGTGACCCTCCATGATGGCTTGAGGGGCAGATTTGGTTTGAGTTTTGGAGAGGAGTAACATCCTTGTAGGAAAAACAACTGTGGTTCCAGATACTCTTCGAGACCAATATTAGACAGGGAAGAGAAAAAAGACTTTGGAAGCAGCAAAGATGTAGGAGAAGTTGACTTTTCAACATGTCCCTGATTTCCAGATTTCATCCCTAGAGACTTCAAGGCATTTCCCTTCAAGTGAGATCAGAGTCTCTCGCTTGATGAAACTAAGATATCTTCATCTTATCTAAATAACTTATTTACGCTTGCTCATTTTCTGGAATATTCTAATCTATGTAATTTATGCAATTTCCATTTCCTATTTGCTTGGATCAATGGATTTACTCATTATTTGTCATTTGTGATGGTCTTTCATGTAACTAGCATTTGGTGGGAAGGAGTCAAATCAACAGGTTTGAGCCTGGGGTACCTTCCCTCTTTCAAGGGGGAGTAACCAGGAAAGCTAACACTTTAGCAGCTTTTGAGCCTAAAAAATAGGGCCCCAGACCAGTAATATTTAGTGGGATATATAGATATAATTCTATTCCAGGATCCCTCAGTTGCTCAATAAGTATTTATTAACTGCCCCTGTCTCAGGGGAGAACAATGCAGCCAACTTCCTGGCCTCTTCTCTTCCTCTCTTCTAAGAGGAAATAATGGTCTCTCCCTTGAAGAGGCATATATAAGATTCTAGAACTATCCGTGGCTCCCCTCCAGTCTCTTCTCTATACATTTATACACCCTATGTCAATATATAATGGGACTTTTGATTATCTTAATTTTTTTATGGACATATACTATGTTATGGCATGTTAATGGTAAAGAAAACACAGAAATCCTGGGTTGTAATTTCAATTGACACTTTGTCAACCTTCTTATTGTATTTGCCACCTATTCAATTAAGAAAATTCCTTTTAAATAATATGGCTAAACATACAAGCAGATCATAAATTTGGGTGACATGGAGACCCTGAGTTGGGATTGTTCTAAAATACATTTAAGGCTGGTCATTCTTTTATCGGACAGTCAGAACTCTGACTCCTTGTAACTAGAGGTTAGCCAGCTTTGGCTAGCTCTAAGGGAATAAACAATATGAATTTATATGCCACCTAGTCCAGTTGCTTCTTTTAACCAAACTTTCAGGTGGACAGTTGGTGTTCCAATTCCTTCTGAACAGGTGAACCCCGCACCTCCTCCAGTGCTGCAGCCCAAGGCTTCAGGTACATGCCAGGGACTTCATTTTCAGGGTTTGTCCAATGCTTTGTACACACTAGGCAGGTAATAGATGTTTTATGAGTTTATTTTAAGGTTTGAGGAAGCATATGAGTGGGGTCGGGGCGGAGTAAAAAAACCAAGATGGCAGCAGCGGCTCGGACCATCACAAAAGAAATGTGAGACACGTGTACAGCAGTTGTCCTTCCTAGGTCCTGGGTCCCCATGGCCACTGAACCACCGGGCCTCCGTAGCTCCTCCCCTTCTTCCTCGCGTAGACTCAAGGCCCTGCCCGACCTCGGCCTCGGGGGCGGAGCCGAACGCTCAGCATCCAACACGCGTGCGCCGCTGCCGGAGCAACTCCACGACCTTAGAAGCTGCGCCTGACTGCTTCCGCTTCCGTGTCGGGATCATGGCCGTGGCAAATTCAAGTCCCGTCAACCCCATCGTCTTCTTTGATGTTAGCATCGGTGGCCAGGTGGGCCAGGGGTGGATCCAGGCAGTCCAGGATGACTGGGGAAAGGGCTGAAGGGATTGCTGCCCGCTGCTCGTGGGGCGCGGGGGAGGCACGTACAACCTCGCGAACCGCATGGCGAAGGGGGAGAAAGCTGAAAAACGGGCGGGACCAATGTGTCCGGAAGACAGGGGGCGGGGGGGAGCGGGCGGAGGAGCGGGCGGGACCACGGGCAGGACCAAGAGGCTCGAGGATGGGGGGGGAGGGCAGCGGGCGGAACCAAGCACCTCGAAGATGGGGGAGTACGGGCGGAACAAGGAACAAGGAGAGGAGTCAGAATCCAGGATGGGTCGGACTGAGCGGGGACCTAGACACTTGAAGCTGGGGACAATGAATTGGCAGAACCAATTATGGGGGGGGGGATGGGAGGGACCAGCGACCGGGGAGTAAGAGGAGGGGTGACGTCACCGACACGCCCTGGAATTGCCCCGCCCTGCAGGAGGTTGGCCGAATGAAGATTGAGCTCTTTGCGGACATCGTGCCCAAGACAGCGGAGAATTTCAGGTCTGGGGACTACCCTCCACCGTCCTTCCCCGAGTTTAGTGAGACGGGCGGGGCGTGGGGGAGGGAAGGAGTCTTCGCCCATATAACTGTCTCCTTAACATTGTCTGTGTCTGGTCTATGCCGGCTTCTGTCTTGGAGGACGTAGCATCTTTCCCCGCTGCACTCTGACTTTTTTGCCCCTACCCTGCTTTAGGGTATAAGCCCAGTAAGGAGGTTTCTGGATCAAAGGGTATCATTAGTTCTGCAGCTTTTCTTGCATAATTGGAAATAAATTGGGCCAACTCTAGGTTTTACTCGAAGTACATTAGGGATCCTGTCTTTCCCGGCATCCTTGTATTTTTCCATATTTGCCAATGTGATTGATCTCACATGTTTTTCATCTGCATTCTTTTGGTCATTAGTAATTTGGGGCAGTTTTTCAGAAGAGGTATTGATGACTTACATATCTTTGAAAACTGGCATCCCATGTCCACACATATGTTGGAGTCGTAGATATGTAACTCCCTAATCTTGGCTATTTCTCTTAAGATTATGACTACAGCGTCTTGGTGACTCTTAACATTAGAAGTTTGCAGTAATTCTCTATAGATTTTGGATGTTAGATCCTCATAAGATAGGTTTAATGAAAATATTTTTCCCATTCATATCTTTTCCTTTTTTCTAGTTGCATTATTTTTGTTTGTGTAAACCTTTTTTAATTTTACAGTTGAAATTGTCCATTTTGTTTTCTTTAATATTCTGTATATATTGCAGCTGGTTACAAATTGATTCTTTAATCCACATTTGTGAATGATGACCTTCCATGCCCCTCTAATTTTTTTTTTTGTGCAACATTTTATATTTAGATTTTTTTTTTTGGATCAGGTTTTTGACTTGAAAGAAAGTTCAGTGACCCTTATTTTGCAGATGAAGAACCTTATCTGCAGGGAGGTTTCGTGCCTCAGGTAATAAGTATCTAAGGCAGAATTTGAACACAGGTCCTCTGACTTGAAAACCTGTGATTTTTCCTACCAGACTACTATCCAGTTTTCTCAGTGCTTCCTATCAAATAAAGTAATTTGCGTAACATGGATTTGTCAAACATCGGATGCTGTACCGATTTGATTCTAGGTTTTGCTTAGCTAAGCTTTTTCATTGTTGTACTTTGTTATATTATCTAGCACCACGTAGTTTTGATGGTTATTGCTTTGTGTAACATAACTTGAGATCTAGTTATGCCAAACACCCCTTTACTCCTACTTGTTTCCATTTTCCTCCAAGGTGGTGTTTTTTGTTTTATTTTGTTTTGTTCTGCTTCTCTCTCTGTCTTTCTGTTCCTAGTATCTGGGGATAGGAGGAAAGAGCAGAATCCCTATTGTTGGGTACCTGCCTATAATGTTTGTGATTTTCTGTTACTGTCATCTCTGTATATGTGATGGCTTGTAAACAGTGTCTGGTTGTACATACTTAAACACACACGTGCGCGAGACCCTCTGTTGCTAACACATCCATGTATGTGTATGAGCATACGAGAACCTCTGTTTATATATGGCTGGTGTGTCTCCCTTACCCCCACTCCCAGATCAAGGTCCTGTGGTCTCTCAGTGTAAATGGTTTTGCAGGTAATTTTTTTCTTTCTTTCAGGCAATTCTGCACAGGAGAATTCAGGTTGGTCTACAACATGCTCATTTCCCTCAGGCGTGGCTTGGGTGGGAGCCTCCTGCCCAGAATTGGAGTCAGTTCCCTTGGGGAGCTGTTGGGATCAGGGATGCAGGCCCTGCCTGTCACTTTTCTCTTTTAGTCAATCACCCCATCAGAGGCAGTTTGGAGAGTTAGTGTGGTGGGTCTTTCTCCAACTCAGGGCTGCTTTATAGATGGGCCTGAGATTGCCTGCAGTCTCTCCATTTCTCATCTTTCTCCTTGGTTGTAGGAAAGATGGAGTCCCTATTGGATACAAGGGAAGCACTTTTCACAGGTAAGGTTTGGGGCTGCCAGTCACCCCTCCTTGGGTATGCCAGAGATACCTCCCTCTATACCATGAATCACCTTTTTCTTTCTGATCCTTCTGTTTGTTCTGTTTTTAGGGTTATAAAAGATTTCATGATCCAAGGAGGAGACTTTGTAAATGTAGGTACTGCATAAGTTTGCCTTGTTTCAGCTTTGCTGGAGTTTTGCTTTATCTTCTCTGTGACTCACTGTCTGATGTACTAGAGAGGCAGTTGTGAAAAGAGTAATTGGGAGGAGGAATGGTAGAGGCAAGCACTTTCTGTGCTGCTTACTTCCTTACCAAGCGAGTGAGCAGTTCAGAGGACATACTGAATCTATTTCTCTTAATCAGCATTTGTTTAGTGTTATGATACACTGTCCTCAGTAGTGTTACGATGTAGTCCTCTCAATCATTTCTCTTTCTCTAGAGTAATCCACAGACCCCATAGCATCAAGCCAGATTCTTGGCTCTGCTTTGCCCCCTGGCAGACCTCCCCCTCTCCCTCCCCTCAGCCCTGTAGAGCAGGATAGAATGGCTGGGGAAGTCCTAGAAGGGAGGCAAGGTTGAACAGATGCTTTCTAGAGTCTGGGATGAGAGTGGTTGGTTTGGTTGTCTTCTCTGCCCTCACTTCTGGAGAGGAATGGAATATGTAACTATGGGGATGGGGGGCATGGGAACTACTGAGGAAGTAATGGTGAGGAGCTGATTTTTCTCTCCTTATCCCAGATATGAGCATGTGTGATGGGAGAAAGATTAGGGAGCCAGAGTGGAGACGCTTTTAACCCAATGCACATGGAGTTTTAAACCCAAATAGCTCATACACTGCTCTGGCTTTAATCCAGATGCTCTCGTATTCATTTAGTCGTTCATTTGTTCATTTCACAAAATTAAGTTATGACAAGCTAAGATTAGGCATGGTCACTGCCCTGGTAGAGCTGACAGTCTAGTGGTAGATAAAACACACACCAATAGATAATTGTCATATTCATTGTGGCCTGATGTGCACTAGAAGCATGGCACATCAAGTGCCAGCCTGCGTTGTTTGTGCATTTGAGGTGAGTTTTAAAAGATGTGTACTTCTCGTCTCCGTCAGAGGGCCTGAGGTCTGTGATGACCCTTCCTGATGTGTGTGTAGGACCCATTCTATCTATATCCCCAGTGGAGTCTTTAATTCCTGGGGTTCTCATTGCCTCTAGGGCCCAAGCTTTTAACTCAGAGGCTCAGTCTTCCCTGCTTCACACGCCCTTTGATCCATCAGATTAGAAGCCTGACTTTGACCCTGACTTTTTTTTTTTGATTCTGTGTGGTCGGTGCCCCGGCCATTGGCGCTCTCTACTAGGATGGACGGTGTTGGGTAGAAACTGATTGGTTGTTGGAGAACTTCTAAGGTGAAAGCATCCAATGGACTTTAAAAAGTTTTATTGAAGCCTCTGGTTTTTATAATTCTCTACCCCCCACTGAGCCCTGCCTTGTAACAGATAACAGTTCTGGTCACTATACAGCTTGTCTGTATGTGCAGCATTCCCTACCTGTGATCCCCCACCTCTTTCCTGAGAGCAGGGAGGTGGTAACTTTAGAAATGCTTCCCTTTAGATGAAATTTGATGTTCTTCCCTTGAGGTCTTTCCTCTCTTTTCTCCCTCTGCTTAGGGAGATGGCACTGGAGTTGCAAGCATTTATCGGGGACCATTTGCAGATGAAAACTTTAAATTGAGGCACTCAGCTCCAGGTCTGCTTTCTATGGTATGTAGATCTAGTGGAAGTGTTGGGGCGGGGAGGGAGTTGTTAAACGCTAGTAACCATCTGAGCCCAGATTGGAATTCTAGTTTTCCTGACTTCAGGCCAGCCTGTGCTACTCAGCTGCCTCTTGTCCTTGGGGACAAGCTAGCCTGCCACATAGGCAGTTCTGTTGTATGGACCTGTGCTTAAACTCATCTGAGTAAGGTGGCCTTGAAAGAGTTGTGGTGGAGAACAGTTTTCTTCTTTGCTCTCCCATGTGCTTTCTTTGAGTCAGAACATGTTGTTGGTTCTCTCTCCTTGGAGTCTCCCA
The DNA here is from genome assembly GCA_028646595.1 of Phalanger gymnotis. NCBI lineage: Eukaryota > Metazoa > Chordata > Mammalia > Diprotodontia > Phalangeridae > Phalanger > Phalanger gymnotis. Next base: position 761,567,067 of record CM053622.1, read on the forward strand.
ACAGGAAAGGATGTCCTCGGGCCCACCCCTGCTCATATTGTCCCTGGTGTCATATTTATAAGAGCTCTGCAGTAGCCAAGCACTGCAAGCAGCCTGCCAGCCTTCCCTTTGTGGAGTTGGGTGGAGGTTGTCCTGGCAATGCCTCTCGAGATCAAGTGCTAGTGATGCCAACAGGTACAGCCCAAAGATGGTTCTAGACACTGTTGTTGAGTATCAGCTAAATGGATGCTACCCAATGAGCACCTACTGTGTGCCCAGCCCTGGGTCTGGAACTATGGAGAATGGCAGTTCAATGCAGCAGGTTAAATGACTTTCCCAGGGTCATACAGATAAATAAATGTCTCAGGCAATCTTTGAATTCAGGTCTTCCTGACACCAAGTTCAGCCTGGCATCTTCTGCACCAGCTAGGTGCCTCTGAGGTTTAAGGGGGTGGGAATCAGAGAATACATCTTAGAAGAGGTAGGATTTGACCAGGGCTTAAAAGATCAGAGGGGAAACCTAATCACTAGAGTGGGGAGAAGAACATTTTAGGCCAAGGGTTTAGAGCAACAGGAAAGTGTGGGACACATACAGTGGACAGTGAGTGGTCCTGATGGGTTGGAATGTTGGCTATGTGAAGGGGCGTGTTATAAGCTTGGGAGAGTGGCATCAAAGCCAGGTTAGGTTGCTCGAACTTGGTACCATAGGTCCCAGGGAACTAGTGCGTGTTTTGGATGGAGAGGTGAAGTGACCAAAAGTAGGTAAGTCCTAAGTCTGATGGCAGAATAAAGGGCAGACAGGAGGCAAGGAGAGAGCCTCAGAGGGGGGTGATTACCTTAGGAAAGATGGTGGTGGTGAAGGCCTGTATGAGGGTGGTACCAGTGAGAATGGAAGGGGCAGACAGAGAAGAGAGGAGAATCAACAGGATTCGGTTATTGATTGGCCTCTTGGGGTGAGAAGGAGGAAAAGATCAAGAGTTATCCCAGGATTGAAGACACGGGGAACCAAGTGTCAGCACAACACACACAGATAGTAAAATCATAAGGACAAAGCAGGTTTGGAGGGAAAGATGACAAGCTCCATTTTGGATATGTTAAGGTTGAAGTGCCAGTGGGGACATCCCTTTAGGAATTCCCTTTAGGCAGCTAGGTATGGAAATCTGGAGTTCAGGAGAGTGTCTGGGCTGACGATCTAGATTGGCAGTCATCTACTGGAGTCCAAAGAGCGAATGAGATTTATCAAGGGAGAGAATGGAGAGAGAGAGGGAAAGGAGGCCAGGGTTACAATCACCTAACCAAAAAAAGTTTATGAAGTGCTTCCTGTGGGCCAGGGGCTGTGCTAAGCACTGGGGATAAAGAAGCAAAAAGGAGCCCTGCCTTCAAAGAGCTTATGTTCTAATGGCCCAGGAGACTTACATACATAAGTAAGCATAAGACCTAGAGGAGACGGAAAGTGGCCTTAGAGGGGAAGTCGCTGACAACTGGGAGGAGCGGAGGAGAGCCTGGGAAAAGTCACCTGTAGAAGTTGGTTCTTGGCTTAGTTTTGAAGAAAATCAGGCTTCTGAGAGGTTAGGACGGGGAGCATTCTACGCACTTGGGCAGCCAGCGCAAAGACACAGATGAAAATGCATCCTTTGTGGGGAATAGCTAGGAGGCCAGCATTACTGGACCCTGGGGTGTGTCCGGGAGCAAGGGGCAGGGGGAAGGAGGGGATGTCTTTGAAGGCTGGAAAGGGGAGGAAAAGGCTAGATTGTGAAGGTCTTAATCGCAGAACAGAAGTTGATAGTTGTTCCTAGAATGAGCCATTGAAGTTTACTGAGTAGGTGGGTGACCTGGTCAGGCTTGAGCTTTCGAATATCCCTTTAGCAGCAGAATAGAGAATGGACTAAAGTAGGGAGACCAACCAGCAGTAGTAAGTCTAGGCCTGAGGTAATTGGGGAGGCCTGAACCGTGGTGCTGACTGTTGAGTGGAGAGAAGGGGACAGTTTTAAAAGTTGTTGTGGAGACAGAAATTATAAGAATCTCAGGAAACACTTACCCGAAGATGCCAGAAAGAGGAGCCAAAAAAACAGAAGGAATAGTTAGAAGAAAAGGAGTAGAACAAGGAGGCCTGTAGCATCTTGAAAACCAAGGGAGGAGGGGATATCCAGAACAGGGTCAGGAGCCATGATGTCTGATGAGGCCCTTGAATGGCCATTGGATTTGGTGACGAAGGCATCCCTGGTGACCTTTGAGAGAGTATTTCAACAGATTCGTAGAGAAAGCCAGTTTGCAAGGGGTTGAGGAGAGAGTGGGTGGGGAGGAAGTGAAGTTTCTTAGCATAAGCAACTTTATCAAGACGTTCACTGGTAAAGAGGAAGAAGGAGATGGAGTAGTTAGTGGCTGGGTGTAAAGGAGGGATCCAGAGAAACCTTTGGATTCAGGAGATGTGTCAGTGTTAATAAGCTGATGGGAAGGAATAGTTGGAGAGGGGAAGATTGCTAGAGGAAGGTCCTGGTGGAGACAAGAAGCAAGACTGAGGAAGAGCCCTTCCTTTGAGATGGAGAGAATGGGTGATGAGGCCGGGAAGTTCTGAGGAGGGAGAGAGGGGAGCTCAGGAAGCATCTATCCAAGGGCCTCAGATAGTAGCAAAGTGAAAATACGGCATAAAGCAGAATGTGTAGCCTCTGCCCTCCAAGAGCTTACAGTCTAGTTGAGACATCAGGGCCTAAGTAACTCTTCTGCCTTAGGTCCACAGGTGCCTGGCCCTCCTTGAAGGACAGAGGCAGCCCTGTTCTCCTTTGGCTTCTCACTGCAGCTTTCCTTAATTTAAACCAGGCAAACAGCGGCCCCAGTACCAACGGCTGCCAGTTCTTCATCACCTGCTCCAAGTGTGACTGGCTGGATGGGAAGCACGTGGTGTTTGGTGAGCTCAGGTTCTGCACCCAGCTGCCTGCTGACTTGGGCTTCCGGGGAGGGGGCTGTCCCTGGAGCTGTCATTTGCCACCTGCTCTATTGATAGGCTGTCTCCACCTCCAGGTCCTGAAGGGGCCTGAAATGCAGATTTTGCTCTGTTCTGGATGTAGCCCCTCTGCCATGGAGCCACTGGGCTTCTTCGGAGCCAGCTGCAGAATGGGGGGAGAGACGCGGAGAGAGCGCACGAGAAACAGTATCATTTAGTTCTGATTCTTTCCGCAGGAAAAATAATTGATGGACTTCTAGTGATGAGAAAAATTGAGGTGAGTGCATTTTGGCTTCTTGCCTCGAGGGCACCATCAGGTCACCTTATGTTTTAAAGCTGATCCCAGAGTGCCTCAGTTTCCTCATCTGTCAAAAGGGAAGTTTACATCTTCCTGGTCGAGGCCTCCAGCCTAAATTATCTTTCTAATTCCTCCATTTCCCTCTGAGATACCCTCAGTGAATGTGAGGGCATACTCTGTACGGAACATTTCACGGTTCAGTGTCCTTAGGACCAGAACCACAATGCAACAGGTGTTGGCTCACTTGGACTATGCTTCCTTTCCCTAGAATGTTCCTACTGGACCCAACAACAAGCCCAAGCTTCCTGTGGTCATCTCCCAATGTGGGGAGATGTAATGGAGATCAGTGCTTAATCAGGTAAATAGCAATTTTTTTTCCAACTTAGCTAGGCTGAACCAAGAAGGTAGAATACCGCCAGCCCCACCCCCATGGAATTCAGAACTCCCGGGAGGTAGACTGGAAATCACCACATGCACAAGAATGAAGGAGACTGCCAAGAAGAGAATGTAATGAGAAAGCAGCATTTCTGTCTTTAATGCTGTTGTCTCTCAAGAGAGGGCAGCCAAGGCTTCTGGGACTCTCCCTTGCCCCAGGTCTTTGAGGTGATAACTACAGTAGCTGACCTTTATGTAACATTTTTGGATTGAAAAATACATTAGTTTATCTGGGTCTTAGAACAACTCCAGGAGGCCATAGGAATTATCCTCATCTCAAAGATAATAACAACTAGCTATTATCCCCATTTTATACATGATGAAACTGAGGCAGACGGCAGTGACTTGATTTGCCCAGCTAGTAAGTGAGGCTGAATTTGAACTTAGGTTTTCCCAACTTCAGCCCCGGTGCTTTGTCCATAGCGCCCCAACTGCCCACATGAGGCATTTGAGATCAAGAAGTTACCTTGTGGAGGTTCACATGGCTTAGTAAGTGTCAGAAATAGGATGCAAACCCAGGTTTTCCTGATTCCAAGTTCATTGCCCCCTCTTTTTATTTTAATATCGATGTAGTTTTCCCTAGTACCCCTACCCCTCTGAGAAAGCTACCCCATATAACAAAGTTTTTTTTTTAAAGACATAAAGAAGAAAAAGAAGGTTTAATCAATAAAAAAAATCAACAAAGCCCATCAATAATATTGAAAACACTGGATTCCTGGGCAGCCGAGTTAGCCAGGCCACAGCCAGGGTATGACTTAGTGGTCTCCCTGTGCACACGCACCTTTGGTTTCTTTCTTTCTCTTGGTAGTCCATGTCTTTGGCTAAAATGTAGAAAACCAACAGCAACAAAAGATGTATGTGCTTTTCTTATGCCACTGGTTTCGTTTCATGTTATTTCATCTATGTCTTCCATATTTCCTTGTCATCTTCACTGTTCTTCCCATTTTTAATGTTTTAATCATAGTCTAATATGTGAACCATATCATGGTTTCTGTCATCATTGCCCAGTTGCTGAAATGCCACAAGTAGAGGTTGCTCCTAATTTGGGCTGTTTTACAAACTTAGAATTACTTTATCTGAATGCTTTTTTTTCCACCTCTCCCAGTCTGGTATCTTCTAAACCTACCTGACCTCTAGTCTCCCAGACCTCTCTGTCCTCACTCCCACACTGGCTCCAGTCTCTTCCCAGCTCAGCTCTCCACCATCTTCTACTCCTGGTACCAGCTATGGTTTGCTAGGCCCCAGCCTTAGATTATCCCCACACCCCATTGTCTCTGCTCCTGTGCACATGCTACTGAATGAAGCTGGAGAAGATAGTGAAACTTGGCTGAATCCACTATGAATTGTTACTTCATTTCTATAACACAGTTCATTTCTTCCCTTGCTGCAGCAAGGCAGTTGTCTTACACCTCTCTAATCCATCCACTCTCGTGGACTCGTCACTGAGGCCGTTCCAAACCTTTCCATCTGTTCTTTAGCCCTCCATAGTAGCTGCTGTTCTCGACCCTTTTAGCTGAGAACCTTGCCTCATAATTCACAAAAAATTGAAGTCCTTCACCAACCACTCTCCTCCCTTGCATCTCATCTCACTCAGAGACCTCCCACGCTTTCCTCCTTCACCATTTGCACACAAAGAGGCCTTTCTCCTTGCCAAGGAAAACATCTCTACGTATGTCCTTGATCTAATTCAATCCTGTCTTTTCCAACAGATGGTCCATTCTAGTACCCCCCCCCCACCCCGTCTTTCACTGATCTCTGTCTGTTGCCTACAAACACACCCTTGTCTCCCTCATCCTTAACACTCCCCAGCCTTCCATTCTCGCTGTCTGTCTCCTTGTGTTTTCTCTCTTTGATGGCTAAAGTCCTTGAAAAGGCTAACTACAGTTGGTGCCTCCACTTCCTTCTCACTCTCTTCTGCAGTCTGGCTTCCAACCTCATCATTCTACCAAAACTTGCAGTAGCCTTTTCTCAATCGCATCCTTTTTAGACATCTCTGCAGTCTTTGACACTGTCTGTCACCTTCTCCTTGATGCTCTCTTCTTTTTAGATTTCCTGACAGTGCTGTCTTCTGGCTGTTCTCCTACCTGCCTGACCATTTCTCAGACACTTGCTGAATCTTCATCTGGGTCATGCCTAGTAGCCACGGATATTCCCCAAGGATCTGAACTAGGTTCTCTTCTTTTCCTCTAACCTATCTTGTCTGACAATATCACCTCCCTTGGATTCATTTATCACTTCTTTGCAGATGATTCTCAGATTTGTTTGTCCGTCCCTGACCTCTCTCCTGATTTTCAGTTTCCCTTCACCAGCTGCCTGTTGGACCTCACGAATGTATGGCCCAATCTGTAGACATCTCATAATCAGAATGTTCAAAACAGCATTCTCTCTCCCCCCAGATCCTCCCCTCCTCAGAACTTTCCTGTTACTGTCTAGGCCAGCTATGAGCCACAGGCCACCTAGAACCAGGCAGCAGACCAAATTTGACCCATGGGCCATAGTCTACTGACCCTTGATCTAGGTAGCCACCACTCCCTTAGTTACCCAGGCTCATAACCTCAGCATCATCCTTGACTCCTCATTTGCACTTAACCAATGTATTGAATCTCTTACCAAGCCCTTCTGTTTCTGCCTTTGCAACATCTCTCCCCCATGTCTGCTTCTGTCCACTCACAGCTGATACCCCTGTGCAGTATTGTCTTGGGGTTGGCCTCTCCCCACTGTAATCCACCTTCCACAAAAGATCTTTCTAAAGTGTAGGTCTAACCATTTCACCTCATTACTCCCCATTACCTAGGATCTAATAAAAAATCCTCCTTTTGGGTTTTAAGGACCTTCAAAACCTTCCTAGCCTTTTTATACTTTACTCTTCTCCATATATTCCTGGATCTAGCAACACCAGCCTTCTTGCTGTTCCTTGAACGAGACCCTCCATCACCTGACTCTGTCGTGCTGCTAGCTGTACCTCAGGCCTAGGATGCTCTACGCTCTCACCTCCACCTTTTAGTTTCACGAGGTTTCAAGACTAGGCTCAGGTTCCATCCTGTGGTTACCACCCTCACCCCACTCTTTGGGTCCTTCCCTCTGAGATTGCCTCCCATTTGCACTGTATGTCTCTTGTATGTACATAGTCGTTTATATGTGAGCAGTGAGAATGTGACGACCTTGGGGGCAGGGACCGTGTTTTTGCCTCTTTTTACATCCCCAGTACTTAACACAGTGCCTGCCGTACAATAAGCACCTAATATATGCTTATTGAATGACTTATCCGAAGTTAAGAGTTTATTGGATTGTGTGGTTTTAGGTAGGGTTCTGAGTCCCTTTTTCATCTTGCACTTAAATAGGTTTTCCAACATTCATTGCACCATAATTATGTTCCTAGGTTTTTGCCATTGATTTATTTATCAAACATTCATGAGTAGAATAATTGACATTCACAGATACATTCATCTCTATGTCACAGTTCTTTTGTCTGTTCATTTGGTAGGGTTTTGTATCGGGTGCTAGTTTATATAATTAATATTTTACAATATATGCTGAAAATTGATAGTTTTTTTCCATGGTTTCTCTTCCTAGTCCTGCCCTTCAGTTTTTCCATATGAATTATGTTATGGCTCTATCTAATTTATGTAGCAGCCTGTGCTATTTTGACTGGTTTTGCATTAAGTCTATAAGTAAATTTCAACTTACTGATGTTTTCATTATATTGCTCTAAGCTGCGTAGGGAATGTTATGGATCCTCTTCTTCTTGCTTCTTCTCCAGATATAAATACACTTGAAATTTGGAATAATCTCCTCTGAAAGAATGTAAGACCCTGAGGGCAGGGACCATTTTTATTTTTGTCATTGCATTTCCCAGAGCCTAACCTTGTGCCTGGCATGTAGTAGGTGCTTAAATAACGCTTATCGATTAAGTCCAGCCTTACAAAAGAACCAAGCTTTTCTCCCAGTTCTTACAGGTTTATTCAACTATTCCATCCCAGAATTCTGTATTGACTGCCTGCCATACACATGGTGCTCTGCTTGGCTCCACCTTGGGACACACAGAAGTGAAAGCATCAAAGTTTGTCCCTCAAGGTGTTTCTCAAGTAATTGAGGTAAAAAGATGCACAGTGTAGATGAGAGAGGGTGGGCCTGCCCTGGAGTCAAGAAGACCTAAGTTCAGGTTCTGCCTGGATCCATTCTTGCTCTCTGACCCTGGGCAGGTCCCTCAACCTCTCAGAGCATTTCTCCACAAGAGGCTTTCCTCCTACACCGATGAAATCATAGATCCAGGTGCTTCCAGAATCCTGCTGTTCCTCTCCACGCCCCCCAGCTCATTGTACAGGCCTTATATGCCAAATGACAAGGGTTTGGCAGATACAGGATCATGAAAGTTTAAAGAAGCAGGAAATGATTTCAAGCTAGGGCCAAAGGGAATGAATGCTTTGTGGTGATGGGGCAGTTGGAGCTGGGTATTAAAGGGGTGGAAGGATTCAGTTAGATTCACAGCAAAAGGGAATGGCATTCCTGGCAGGTGGACCAGCATGCACCATGGTGTCCAAGGAGGGAGTCACAGAGGTGGAGCAGATTCCCAGTGCACCCCACCTGGTAGAGCTGGCTCATACCTAGCCCTGCCTTTCTAGCCCAGGAACTTTGAGATGTCTCTTAGTGGATGTTTCCTCTGCCCAATAGGGGATGGAATAGTGTCCATAAGAAAGCCTTGTCCCTGAAGTTGCTTTGGCTCATTAGGAGACAGAAGCTCTATCTATGCTTAACTGCTGGGGACACAGGTTTTTATTTTGTTCTGTTTGGAATAAGGAGACCTGAGGACCAAAGGTGAGATAAATGGGAAAGTTGAGTTTTAACCTGTGGAAGAAAATTCCGGGGGGAGATCTATTCTGGAAGAACCTGGGTTTGGACTGGATGTAGCACTGTTGCTTGCTCCCAGTTTGCCCTTGGATAGATTCTTTCCCTTCTCTGGACTTGAGAGTAGGAGGTAGACTTCATGATCTCTAGGACTCTTCCTGTTTCTCAATTCAATGTCCCTAGGAAACTAGAAGGAAAGTCAAGCCAAAGATTAGATACCCTCTGAGATAGGGAGAAGGTTCTTGGTCTCAGAAAGATGGATGGCCCCCACTTATCTGACAATACTATAATAGGGCAATGACTTATCCGAAGTTAAGAGTTTATTGGATTGTGTGGTTTTAGGTAGGGTTCTGAGTCCCTTTTTCATCTTGCACTTAAATAGGTTTTCCAACATTCATTGCACCATAATTATGTTCCTAGGTTTTTGCCATTGATTTATTTATCAAACATTCATGAGTAGAATCATTGACATTCACAGATACATTCATCTCTATGTCACAGTTCTTTTGTCTGTGTTTTAGGCTGGTGTTTGGACTAGGAGACCTTGGTCCAAGCTTGCAGAACCTCGGGTATTCTTCTAATGCCATAAAGCAGATTGTTGTATCAGGAAGAGGGTCCAACAGGTGTCTGCTGTAGATCCGTTTTCTCAGTCTTTTTCCTCTTTGACCCCTCTGCAGCCTTTGACGCTGTCTGTCACCCTTTTCATGATGCTGCTTTTTCCCGGTTCTCCGCCTACCTGTCTGACTGCTCCTTCTCTGCTGGCTCTTCATCCGGGTCGCTGCTGATCACTCGGCTTGTCTCCTAGCACTTTGTCTTGGGTCCTCTTCTCTTCTTCTGTGCCTATTTTATTTGGCGATCTCAGCAGCTCCCCAGGATTTATTTATCACCCCTGTGCTGATGATTTTTGACTCTCCTGTTCCATCTCTAACTTCTCTCCAGCCTCTAGTCTCCTGTCTTCAGCTGCCTTTTAGGCATCTCAAAATGGATGTTCTTTAGACATCCTAAACTCAACTTGTTCTCTTTCTCAAAACTGAACTTGTTCTCTTTCTCTCCCAAACCCCCCTCCCCAACTTCTCTGTAGCATCAAGGGCATGGCCATCCTCCCAGTCACCCTGGCTTGCTAAACAAGGCATCCTCCTTGACTCCTTACTCCACCCCACCCCCCAACACTTATGCAATGAGCAGTCAGGTCCTGTGTTTACACCTTTCTGAGGGCTCTCTCACTCCTTTGACACTGTGGCCCCACTGGGGCAAGCCCCTATCACCTAACACCTGGATTCTTGCAGGAACTGCTAGGGAGTTTCACTACCTCAAGTCTCATCTTAAACTCAGCTGTCCCATTGATCTTCCTGGTTAACTTCTCTGGCTCCCTATTGGCTTTGAAATCCTTTGATTACTTAACCCCTACTTGCCTTCCTCCCTTCTTACACCTTTCTCCCACACCTGCTATGTGCAATCTTGGATCCAGTGACACCAGCCCTCTGGCTGTTTCTCAAACGAGACTTTCCATCTCCATTTCTAGTGTTTTCACTGGTTGTTCCCATGCCTGGAACACTCCCTGTCCTCATCTCCACCTCTGAACTTCCTTCAAGTCTTGGCTAAAATCCTGTCTTCTACAGGAAGGCTTTCCTGGCCCTGCTTCATTCTGGGCCTTTCTTCGGGTGATGTTTTGTTTATCCTCTGTATAGCTTGTGGTACATGATTGGTTGTATGTTTTGTCCTCTGTTAGATAGCGACCTCCTTGAGGACAGGGACTGTCTTTTGCCTTTCTTTGTATCCCCGACTCTTAGCACAGTGCTTGGCACATGGTAGACGCTTAATAGATGCTAGTCGACTGACTAGCTGCTCTCGTCAGTGTCTTGTGCTCGGGGCTGGAGATAGGTCAATGTCTTCCCTTCAAAGGCCTGATCATTGAACAGAGGTCAGGATGAGAAAGACAAATACACAAACAGTGATGTCACAGAGGGGAAAGACATAGATGTCCAAGTCTAGGGAGAGTGGGAGAAATGTGAGAAGGGAGCCATCATTCATGTATTCGTGTATCTGGGTATTGGGGGCAGATATCAGCGAAGGTTCCAGAGGGGAACCTGCACCTTTAATTATCTCAGTAGTCTCTAATATTCCTATCCAACCACTGACCTCTCTGCTGGCTCCCTATCTTGCATCTTCAACTTCCCTTCAGACAACTTGGAGTTGTATGTCCAGTAGATGTCTTAAACTCAACATGTCCAAGACAGAATTCATTATCTTTTCCCCTAAACCAAGGGTGGGGAACCTGCAGCCTCAAGGCCACATGTGACCTTCTAGGTCCTTGGGTGCAGCCTTTTGACCGAGTCCAAGTTTTACAGAATAAATCCTTTTAAAGGGATTTGTTCTGTGAAGTTTGGATTCAGCCAAAGGGCTACACTTGAGGACCTAGAGAACCATATGTGGCCTCAGGTTCCCCACCCCCGCCCTAAACCTTCTTCCCTTTCAAACTAACCTATTAGTCTCAGTGCCTCAGACTTCCACCCTAGGAGTTGTCCTGGACTCCTCACTATCTCACAGTCCTCCTCACCTGCCACATCCAAGCTATTTCTAAGGCTTTTGGATTTCACCTTTTCGACCTTTCAATATGCCTTCTTTCCTGTCCTCTTGACACTGCTATCCCTACTAGTACGGGCCGTCATCACCTCACCTGGACTATTGCACTAGCCGCTGGTGGGTCTACCTACTTCAAGTCTCTCCCCACTCCAGTCCATCCTCCATTCAGCCACTAACGTGATCGTGTCACCTTCATACTCCACAGACTCCAGTGACTGCTTGTCATTTCCAGGATCAAATGCAAAGTCCTCTTGTATTCAGAGTATTTCCTAAGCTAGCCCTCCCCCCATTTTTCCAGTGTTCTATCTTACCCACCCCAACCTGTATTCTTCAGTCCAGTTACATTGGCCTCCTGGCTGTTCCTCAAACAAGAAGCTCCATCCATCTCTTAGCTCTGGGCATTTCTCCATGCCTGGAATGTTCTCCCTCCTCATGTCCACCTACTGCCTTCCCTGCCTTGTTTTGGGCTCCAGCAAAAATGCCAGCTTCTACAGGAAGCTTTTCTGAACCCCTCTTATTTTGGGTATCTTCTCACTTCCCATTTATTCTTGTATGTTGCTTGTTTGCTGCTTGTCTCCCTCTTTACATTGTGAACTCTGAGAGCAGGAGACTGTCTTTTGCCTTTCTTTGTATCCCTAGAGTTTAGCACAGTGCTTAATAAGCACAGGCACTTAATAGATGTTTATTGACTGACCTCAGTTGGGCTGTGAAGGGACAGGGAGACCTTGGGCAATATAATGGCTGACATTGATATATGCAGTTCACATACATGATCATGTTTGAGTGTCACAGTAGCCCTACTAAGTTGTACAAGTATTAGGTCCATTCTACAGATAAAGAAACTGAAGTTCAGAGTGAGGTTAAATGACTGATCCATGATCACAGAACTAGCAAATGTTGACATGGGTTTGGAACCCCAGTCCAATGTGGTTTCAACTTGGTAAAGACTTCCACAAAGCAAGTCCTTTCCCCTCTAGAGGACTCAGCTTCTTCCTCTGTCAAAAACAGGGGTTCAGAATAGATCTCTCACATACACTTTAGCCTAATTGTTCTCCACATGGGCTGTTGACCATTCTTCAATTTAGAGGCTCATCTCCTATCCTGGGCCCATTCTAAAGGCCTCACCTGCAAGACTTAGCAGGTCTGAGCCCTTGGGCCAAGGGGCAGCTTACTAAGAGAAGGAATGCCTTATTTTTCCAAGAATGAAAAACTTGCCAGAGGCACGGAGGTGCTGTGTGCTCTGTTGGCATCCTGAGTCACTACAAGAACAGAACTAATGCCACAGAACTAATGCCGGCGGCACCTTGTTTTGAGGGACTGGAAGAACAAGAAGACGAGCAGCCTTTGGGGTGATGGTAGCAATGTTCCCTTATGCTGCCAGTCTGGGCAGATTCTCTTCCATTTACCTTTCTGTACCTGCCTCCTACTAATTGGGGAGAATGTGAAGGTAGCTATAGGGCCTGAGGTGGTGGGGGTTTCATGTGAAAATACTAGGGCACACTGGAGGTTGGGCATTTGTTCAACAAATACTGGTTTGCCCAATGTAGAATTCTAGAATGTAAGAACAGGAAGAAAGGGCATCTAATCCTATCCTTTGTTGTGCAAATAGGTAAACGAAAGCCCAGAAATAGGCAATGACTTTTTCAAAACCATACATTTAATGGGGGACAAGATTTGAACCCAGGTCACTTGCCTCCTGGAGTAGAATATTCTTTTTAATGGTTCCATTCCTCTTTTTACAAATTTATTTTTTATTTTTAGTTTACAACTCTTAGTTCCACAAGTTTTTGGGTTCCAAATTTTCTCTCCCTCTCCCTCTCCTCTCCTGCCCCCCCCCAAGATGGCATGTGATCCAATGTAGGTTCTGTATTTACCTTCACATTGAACTTATTTACATAGTAGTTCAGCTGTAAAGAATTATAACCAATGGAATGAATCATGAGAAAGAAGAAATGAAACCAAAAAAGAAAGGAAAAAGAGAGCAAATAGTTTGCCTCAGTCTGCATTCAGACTCCATAATTGTTTTTCTGGATGTGCATAGCTTTTTCCATCATGAGTCTTTTGGGGCTATCTTTGAACCTTGTATTGATGAGAGGAGGCAAGTCTATCAAAGTTAGTCCTTACAGATAACCGTGTGTCTGTAATCGTGTATAATGATCTCCTGCTTCTGGAGCAGAGAATTCTTTACGCGAAACTGTACTGCCACATAGTAGAGAGGCCTACTTTGTTGGAGACCCTGAGTCAAGGGTCTGCTCCCAGAGGTTATTTTGGGTTTAAACCAGGCCTGCTGGGTGGGATAGGATCCAAGAGGGCTTAGCCTGACCTCACTTTCGGCATTATCCAGTTCAAAGTCAACAAATATTTTCAAAATTCTGAAGCAAGAGCAGGAGTTTGGATCCTGACACAGGCCTAGCCTGTGCCCCAGATCCAGCCAGCCCCACCCAAAAGACTGCCAGCAGTGTAAATAGTAGCCATTATCGTGGGGCCACAGATGTTTGTTCTGCATTTTACAAAGGCTAAAGGGCCACTTTATGGCCCACTTGCTGGGGGCCCAGAATTCAAACCTGAACCTCCAGAGTTATTCCAAAGCTGTTAGAAGTTGGGTGGAGGTGAGAAGGAACTGATTCATGCAGTGTGCCCTGATTGAGCAATTGCACGGTGCATGGCCACCTGGGGTTGGAAAGGGAAGGGTGGGGCCATTCCTTTCTCTTTTCCTGCCCCTCCCACAGGATCTGACTCCAGTTCTGGGGCTTTTTGCTAGTTTGCTGAAGTTCTTATCCTAAGCCCTGCCAAGGTTTACCCTAATTCAGCCTTGCCTCACCGTAGGATTTCCCTCTGGCAGGAATACTTCCCTTACTTTCTATTTATTTCTCCTACTCAAGCAGCTCGTTGAGAGGTGCCTGATAATAGTTGTTAATAAATAATCCAGGGCTCTTAAAAAAGGACTCCAACAACATGCATTATCCCACTTGGTCACCCACTGTGGTAAATGGTGGCCCCATTTTACAGATGAAGAAACTAACCTTAGACAAGTTTGATTTGGCCAGGGGCCATATTGACTTAGCAGCCTGGCCAGGATTGAGCCTTGCTCTTCCCACTCCCAAGGTCAGTATTCTTTCTTTTGCAACACTTCACATGGGCACAACCCTCAGAGCTGGCCAGGTTCATCCCACCTATTCAGAGGTGTTTCCTTCCTTTGGCCCCCACAGAAGTCCGTGTTTCTCTTGTTTTAGGCCTCCTTTTACCCTGGTGATGCCTCTGAGAAGATGGGTTGGCCTCCCACCTTGCCTGCCTTTGTGATCAAGAAATAGGACCTGCCATGGATTCAGGACCCCAACCCTTTTATTTTTTAAGTTACCAACTGTAAATAAAGCTTGTGTTTTGGTTGTCTTTTTTTTTTTTACTATAAGAGGAGTCTCAGTCTGTTCACTCAAGCTAAGCTAGACCTGCTGGGATGGCTGTGGTTTCACCTCCTAGCCAGTGTTTTTGTCTCTTTCCTAGGCAGTGCTGCACATAGCTATGAAACATAGCTGAACTGAGGAACAAGACAGCTGCTGGGAATGTGTGTCCCAGGCACAAGGTTTTCAGTTTTCTAACTACTGCTTTTCTCCAATTTCATCCTTTAGATAAGGGGCCATGAGAATAATAGAGGAGGTTTCAAGAGAGGGATGAATTTTAAAGGAAGGTGGTTAGCTTGGGGTTTTAAGTTGTCAAGTCCTCAGTTGTCCTCCAGGCAAAAGAGAGGTAATTTCTTTATGGATCCCTTTAAGACCACCAAGGAAAAAGGCCAGGGTCTGAATAAAGAAGCTGCAAAATTAGAGTAGTTTGCAAGGCCTTGGCCCCAGCAGTCTCCAATAAAAGAACTAGGTCAAAACTTAAGCATTGGGCTCCTGCTGTACTTGGGGTACAGTAACTCACCAAATTACTAGTGGCTGGAATTGTGAGAGCTTGGGCAGTTAAAAGTCCCTAACCACCCCGCTTTACACCTGCCCTTCCAGCCCTCACTGGGGCAAGGTACTTTCCTCCATCCCACCAGTAGCATCTGCAGTGGACAACCACGCTTCTTGGTCAATCTTTGGGCTTCTATTTCCAAAAGGTAGGAGCTAGATTTTAGCTAGTAGGCCATTTGCAAATAAATTGGCCTTTGCTGATGTGTGCCTAGTCCAACAAGGCATCCCTTGTTAAAAACTGGTTTAGATCTCTAAGAATTGCCTTGGGGGACCGGTTTTTGAGCCACAATCTTCCTCTCTTTATGGACGCACCTTGTGCATGAACAAAAACAGCATTGCCCTGCCACGCCCCCCTCATTCACCAGTTTTGCTGCCAATAACAATCAGGGTTGGGGGCTTCCAACAAGCCTCGGAAAGAGAAGGTCCACTATTCTATCTACAACATACCGGGGCTCCAGTGTGGGTGAGCCCACGACCTCAGGGGAAGCCCTTTAATCATCTGCTGGATCACTGATTATTGGGAAATTGTCTCCTTAAATCCGCTACTGAGCCTTCCACCTTGCCATGCTGGGCTAGGCGGAACAAATCTCTTTCCTCCACGTGACAGCCGTGAAGAAGGCAATCGCCTTTCTCTTTTATTTTGGCTATTTTCAAAAATTGAGTTCGTCGTAGGTTTTCTCTCCTACGAGGCCGAGCCTTCTATTTGAGTATTTTCATAATATGATAAAAAAAAAAAGGAAAATTGCTGCCCTACTCCGGATAGTAAAGGGTTCTGTATCTAATACGACCCCTTGTTCGTAGAACAAGATAAATGCCCGAATTAGAAAAAGAAATCAGATCCACAATCGGGGGCCCCCGGGGTGCCCGAAGCCGGTGTGAGGCCATGTGGGCCCCGGAGGCGAGGTTAGCGAAGGTGTCATTTAGCCAATTTCAAACCCACCCCCGCCACACACACACTCTCTTCCGGGGAGGGTGGGGTGTGAACCCGGGGAAATCCTGTCCTCTTTGCCCATGTCGATCCTGAGAGCTCTATCCCGGCCCAGTCAACCCAGCTCGCCGACCAAAAAGGTAGGGACCGGGGCTGGGCTCGCACTACAGCTGGCTCCAAGTCACATTCCCTCTGCCCGCCCTCTCGGGTATACTCTATGGTTCAGCGGTGGCTTCCCTCTAGTTCTAGTTCCGGTCTCGGTGGCGGCGGCGGAGGCTGGAATTGCTAGTAAGTCCGGACAAATTACTCTTCTAACAGCCAATGAGAGCGGGGGAGTGATGCGCCCCCAGCCAATGAGAACTAGGACTTCTGGTCAGGCGGCGGATTGATGGCATTTTGAGCCAATGAGCGGAGCATAAGGCGGGTCGTTCGGGGGGCTTATCCCGCCCGTCCCGCCATTCTCGCTAGTTCGATCGGTAGCGGGAGCGGAGAGCGGACCCCAGAGAGCCCTGAGAGCAGCCCCACCGCCGCCGCCGGCCTAGTCACCATCACACCCCGGGAGGAGCCGCCGCTGCCGCAGCAGGCCCCAGTCACCATCACCGCAACAATGAGCAGCGAGGCCGAGACCCAGCAGCCGCCCGCCGCCCCCCCCGCCGCCCCCGCCCTCAACACCGCCGATACCAAGCCCGGCATTACCGGCAGCGGCGGAGGGAGCGGCGGTCCCGGCGGCCTCACATCGGCGGCGCCCGCCGGCGGGGACAAGAAGGTCATCGGTGAGGGGCATGGGCTGAGCCGGGGCCTGGCGGGGGGTGCGGTGGGGGGGGGTACCGTTAGCCGAGGGGGGTGCGGCGCGCGGCATGGATTCCGCGCGCTGCCGCCGCCCTCATCTCCTCCCCTTCCTTTCCCTCCCCCCTGCGCGCGCCGGCCGAGTGTCCTCGTGCCCAGGGCGACGCGCCCGCGCGCCGCCTCCCGCGCCCCCTATGGACCCCCCGCGCGCCGCCGCTGCCGCGCGCCCACCCGCCGTCGCCTTGCCTCCCTCCACTCGCGCGCTGCCCGCCGCGTGTGTAACGGTTTCCCGGCCTCGGGCCCTCCGGGGCGGCCACGCGCCCCACGGGCGAGCGCCGTTGTGTGGGTCCCCTCCCCTTCCTGCACGCACTCCCCCCCTTCCGCGTGTAGACTGAGGGCGCGGTGCCCGCCCCTCCCGCCGCCTGCCTCCGCAGGCCGGGCGGGGGCCACCGCGCGCCTTCCCCTCACGTGCTCTCAGGGATCCTGCGGCCTTCCCGGCGGCTGCCCGGGCGCCTCCCTCCCCGTGTCCGCGCCGCGGTCCCCGCCTTGCCCCCGGGCCCCAGCCGGAACCCCCAAAGCCTGCGGGGTGGGCCGGGGAGGGGGGCGGTCCAGCCCCCGCGGGGTTCGGGGAATATTTTTTATAACCTTGGATTCCTTTTTTTTTCTCCCAGCAACGAAGGTTTTGGGAACAGTAAAATGGTTCAATGTAAGAAACGGCTATGGTTTCATCAACAGGTGAGAAAACGAGCTACAGCAGTCTCCACCTTGCCCCTTGCATGCTTCCTGGCCCACGCTTTCCACGGCCTGATGTAGAAGCGGATTCATTTGTTCCAATGGTCCCTTCGGAGGGAGACGATCTCCCGAAGGGAGACGCAGAGCATCTGTCTGCCGGCATGCACTTAGCGCAAAGATAATTGAATAGGCTTTTTCTTTCATGGTTTTGGAACTAAGTTTT
This sequence comes from Phalanger gymnotis, assembly GCA_028646595.1. Taxonomy (NCBI): domain Eukaryota; kingdom Metazoa; phylum Chordata; class Mammalia; order Diprotodontia; family Phalangeridae; genus Phalanger; species Phalanger gymnotis. The sequence continues at coordinate 761,584,767 of CM053622.1, forward strand.
AATCTCAACACTGACTATAACAGCCTTAAGGTGTTTTGCAATTAGAGGGGTAAGTCCATAGCAGTTAAATGAGCCCTCCTTTGAGGAGAGTAGTTGGCAAATTAGAGAGGCTTATTTTTCATTGTAGTACGTAAAACAAAATCTGCACAATAGAAATCCTACCCAGGTGAAATGTCAAAACATCCTGAAAAGTCTTCCTAAAGGAGTACCTATTGTTTTGATTTAAATACGTGGTAACCACGATGCTTTTTTTTTTTAACATAAGCCTTGTGACGATGGTGTTAAGGGACCAAACTAACATTGCATCCAATTAACCTTTTTAGGTTTGTGATATAGTGAATTATAACTTCTGCTGTCTGCCTCGTGTGGGGGTAATTCAGTTTGAGGCTAGCCAAATGTGATGTGTGTTTTTTTTTTAATTTTTGTCTTATCCATTTTATTTTTGTTTGCTGCATAGCAGCAGCATATGTTGGTTGCTCTTGTTCCCTTTCTTTGTGTGACAAGCAGCAGTGTGAAATTGCTAAGGAAAATGGTAAAATATCCATTCCTTGCAAAACAACAAATTTTAGTCTTCTAATTTTTGCTGAATCTTCAACAGCAGTAAGGCTTTTCTAATTTTGCAGCTTGAGGAAGTTGGGAGTGAGGCAATAAAATTTTGGTCTGAGGTAATGTATTGTTTACTTACTATACAAAGATGGAGAGATTGACCTGTTTTGGAGCAGTTACATGGCTCAGTGAATGGAGCCTCAGGCCTGGAGTGAGGAAGACAGTGAGTTAGAATCTGACCTCAATTTAGCTGAGTGACCCTGGGCAAGTCACTTAAAGCCTCAGGTTTCCTTATCTGCAAATGGGAATAATAATAGCATGTACCTGATAAGGTTATTATGAGGATCAACTGAGATAATTGTAAAGCCCTTACACAGTGCCAGGCATACCATAAGCACTAAATGAATGCTAGCTATTACTATTGTTTTCATTATTGCTGTTACTGTGGGATTTCTCTCTAGAATTTTTTCTACTAGTGGAGGCAGGTATTATGTAGTAGAAAGGGGTTGGATTCCAATGCCATTTCTGCTACTGTGTAGCAATTTGATGTGGGGGGCTGATTGCCCTTTCTAGGCCTCTTATTTATGTATATGTAAAATGATGGGGTTGGATTTGATTTCTAAGATTCCTTCCAGCCCCCAAATCCTGTAATTTGCCTTCAGTCAAATGAAGTGTCTTACAGTTTCTGTCGTAATCAATGGAAGCCTTTTCAGGCTAGTAAAATAGCCACGAAGCCAATGGAGTCTTGGTTTATTTTTAACTGGTCACTGATGGAACATACAAATCTGTTTTGACAGACTGGGCAAAATTAGTGCTTCTCAGGTACCTCATCTTGCCCTGGCAGCAAGGATGTATCCAAAAGAACTTGAGACATAATCTGCAAGATACATAACCCCTGGGAAATATTTTGACAAATTCCAGGGGAAAATGCAAACCATGTGATAGGCTAGAAAAGGAACAGTTCAATTAACCACAGACAAGTTTTTTTTTCCCTGAGGGATTGATTTTTTTTTTAATCTGTATGTTATGTACCTGTCTAACTTAGCTATAACTCCCTAAGATTTAGCTCTGAAAGCTAGAATATTATAATTACAGAAGTACCTCTATAAGGTTGCTCTCACCAAGGGCACAGTAGCTTCAATGACTATGTTGTAATCAAACCACACCGATGTCATTTAGCTTGAGTGAATCTATTTGTAACATTTTTCCTTTGGTACTAACTATCCCATAGTGCTAGACATTCTAGTTTAGTTCATAGTGTGCTCATAGCAAGTGTTATTTAACTTCCTCTTTTCTTGCTTGCCTTCTAGGATGTTTTGACTTTTTACTTGTTTGAGATTTCAGTTTTGCAGGTCTTATTATATGGGTTATAACCTTCCCAAATGCAGTTGGATCCAAAGGGCAGTCTGACCTAAACTGTTGAGGTTACAGTTTTAGGGGCTTTTCCTGAATCTTTCCTAGTGATGTATCTTCCTCTTTTGCTCTAATCATATTCCTTACATACTCTTTTGAAATTTTTTTGTTAGATCACCACTTTTCAATGATTACACTTTTATCAGTGTAGGATATAATGTCAGCAGGATTTAATGTCTCTGGTGTTTTTTTTTCCCCCACTGTTGAGAACAGAGTTCCTTAAAATGTTCCAGCGATGGCCCCTGCTTGTCTTTCTGTGTTTGGGTATATTTTCCTTCCTTATCTTTCACCACAGCTAATTGATGACTAAAATAATTAGGATATTCTTTCTTTGCATTTTTCCAGTCCCAGAGGTGTTTTGTTGTTGTTGTTGTTGTTTTTTTCTTTTTAGGGGATGGGGGAGAGGAGGTCAGGGTTTTGTTTTGGATTTTTGTCTTTAACTGCTTCCATGGAGTTTAAAACAAAACAAAACTCTATAGTACTAGGACAGCTAAGTGGTGAAGTGGGCCCTGGAGTCAGGAGGACCTGAGTTCAAATGTGGCCTCAGACATCTAACTAGTTATGTGACCTTGAGCAAGTCACTTAACCACAGTTGCCTCCCAAAAAGTTGCCTCAAACCTCTGGCACCTACCTTTCATCTGTCATTTTCCATTACAGGAGAACTTCATATAATAAGTAAAATATTAATTCATTCCTGAAATAAGAAGTAAGCCTTTTTCTATTATGAGAAAATGAGACCAGCTTTGAAACCTTACTTTGAAAATCACTTCCCTAGCCTGCAGTTGACTTCTGACTCAATTATCTTCAATTCCATTACCCAACTGACTCCCGTTTGGATAGATACAAAAGAAGGAAACTATTTCATTTCATTAGAAAGCCAAATATAAGCTGTCTTGATCCTTTTATTTGGATTAGTTGGACCTCTGCTGCTAATGCCTTCATTTTCACCCCATTTTTGGAGAGTCAGTCCAAATTATGATTTGCTTTTTTTTTTTTTAAAGAAATGAATTGAGTTTCACAAGTTTGTCCATACTAAGAAAGGGAGACAATGGCATGGTGAAAACAGTACTGAATCTGGACTCAGGAAGTTCAAATTCTGACTCTGACATTATCTTTGACTATAAGGACAATAACCCTGAGGCTCAGGTTCTTCAACTGTAACTATTACATAGCCTGCCTCACAGGCTTGTGAATAAAGTGCTTTTTAAATCTTGAGGACATAGAAATAGTGGTACTTGAGAGCACTGAGCTGGTAGTTGAGGTCTGGATTCCAGTAAAATTTCAGCTTCTCATTAGCTGCATACTAAGTCATTTCTGTTCTCTAGGCCTTAGCTCTTTAGGATTAGGAGATTTTCTTAGTGATCTGATCCTTAGGACTATTGATAGTCAATATGCTTATACATCAAGTTAATGCTTCTGAAAAGCTTGAGGGGGCTTAATGTTTTAAGCACCTACAGTGTACCAATGCACTATGACTACAGAGATGAAAAGGACCCTTCTTGCTCTTAACTTGAATTTGGTGGGAGAAAGAAAAGTAACCCTTTTGAGTACAACCAATAATAAACACTTCATGAAGTTATTTGCTCATAAAAGCTCAGGCCAGGTGATAGTGATGATGGTGATAAATAAAGTTCATCTGGTGCTTTACATACATTATCCTATTTGAGCCTCCCAACTTTATGAGGCAGGGAATAAAACTTTACCCCTTTTAACAAACAAAGAAACTGAGGATCATAGGTCAAGTGACTTGTCTCATTGTTACCCAACTGGTGAATATTCCAAGTCCATCGCCTCAACTTTTGAACTGGCAGTGTGAACTAATAGGATTCATGATGTTAATGCAGCTCTTTTTACAGTTGGAATCGCATTTTGTTAGGGACAAAATATTCCTAAAGCTTTCATTAACTGTAAGTTGCAAGTAATGGAGGATATGAGAGCTTGGAACTTTAAAGTAGCAAGCGCTTAACTTTGCATTTATTAGTAATAGTAAGTTTGTGACTCAGGCAGTATGGCCTAGTAGAAGATAAACGATTTGACTCAAAGCTGGATTGAAATCATACGTCTTCCATTCACTAGCTATGTGACTGATCGCAAAATGACCACATAAATGTTGCAGTGGTAGATTCATAGATTGTTAGAGGACAGCACCGATTTGGACATGACTTACTGGCATTTGACATATTTGGGGCATGTCTTCAACTAAGCATAAGCATAGATTTGCTGAGAATCTCCTAATTTGTGGGTCAAGTGATTTTTTTTCCTGGGGATGTATTGGTGTAGCAGGGTCACCCTCAATCTGGTTTAGCCTGTGCTGAGTTAGTTTATTGGGGCGTGGCTGCTGAACATACTGCAGCTTCTTGAAGGCAGAGGTGAAAATTGGATGAATTAAGTGGACACTAAAGGCGAATGAGCAGCCCTATAAAGAGCTTGGCAAGCCCTCGCACCAAAGGTGCTAGTCTTTTCTGAACAAAGTGTTTGAAATTAAATTTAAACTCAGGGTCTTCCAGGCCCAGTACTGTATCTACTGTGTGGCCTAGTTGGCCGTCTTGCTGGGCTTAGAATGTTTACTGAAACCAAATCCTGTCAGGGAGGGGAACTGTATTCTAAATATTAGACTAGATTTCAATTTTTATAATGAAAAAATTAGGCGAATCTCAGCAGATTGGATTGTTCATGCAGTGCAGTGTACTAGATAGTGTAGAGTTATTGAGTTGTATGGGGGTATGGTGTTCTTTACAGTAGTACACGAAAGGAGGTTATTCATTAGAAACAATATTCTTTCAGTTTTCTTAATGTATTTTAAGTCATCAGGTATATATGCAACATTCTAGGACATCTGTGGGAGTGTACTTGGATTTATGCGAGAGTAGTTGTGGAATTGGAGTGTAGAGATCAGGGTATTAGCCCCAGCAATTAGTTTGGACTGAGCAAAGACACTTTTCTGATCAATGTTTTGGCTTCATGGAAGTGGAGTTTCAGGAACTCTTAAAGTTTTTAAAGGCATTCAGTATATTTGGCAATCTTGCTTCAAAGGGTTTTTTTGGTTTTTTTTTTTTTTTTTTTTTTGGTAATCAAGAATGATTTTCCATCATAGCAGTAAGATTTTTTTTCAATGGATCTGTACCTGGCTGTGATTTGTTTAGGGCTCCTGGTTTGTCCAATCCTGCTGAGGACTGAATAGATGTATTCTGTGATTGATAACTAAAGAGGATTATAGAAATTACATGTATTTTCAAAGCTTTGTGATCTCCAAGAGACCTGCCATAGTGATGATTTGGCCTATATGTCTTTGAATAGTACCTCTTTGTTCCACCTCTAAGGAATATTCTTCCTTGTTAAGTTTATCTAGTGTTGGGTGGGTGGGTGAGTGTGTGTGAGTGAGAGAATTACTCTTTGTGTGAGTTAACCACAAGATTTTTTAGCCATGTTGTCTTTGTGCTTTTGTAACAATTTAGATGCCTTTATCTGTTTCACAAGGCCTAGATCTTAGCAGAGCTGCTGTTAGACAGCATCAGAAAAGCATGTATGATTGTACCTTGAGAAACCTACATACTTAAAATCACTAGACTAGCTGTTATGCTTATGCTCTTTGAAAGAAGTTAAACCTCTTTACCTTCCTAAATCCTCCAAATTTTTCTTTTTCCTTAAAATGTATTTTACAATGGCGCTCTTACTGTCTCTAGCCAGTTAATATCAGCATCGTTTTCTCACTTGTCAAAGGTTATTAATTGTCTAATTGGGCCACTGCTGAATAAATGTGAAGGTGATAGATTGGTACACCTCTCAGAGCCTGGATTATGGGGGAGTGATTTCTACACGTTATGCTACCGTGTCCTGTGTTCATCCTGCCTGCTAATAATTGGGGAGAACGAGAAAACAGGATAAAAGCATACTATGTAGCCATACTGTATATGGATTATTGACTAACACACAAATCTTAATATGTTGAAATGTGAATAAGACATTACAAGTAAACCCATAGATCGATCTGGTTGAGTACACTTAACATTCTTAAAAATTTGCAGGGTAATCCTAAAGATAATCTCTTAAAATCATCCTATATGTAACAAACCTACAGAATATGTTTTAAAGTGAATGGGAAGATTGCACCGCAGATGGGAACAAGTGGAAACCAAGTGAGGCAAAAGGGAGAGTTAGTGAGAAGAAGAAACATGGAAGGTTTGGTTTTTTTTCTTTTTAACTCTTGGGATTGTTTTAAATACAATTAAAGATAGATTATTGATAAGTGGAAACTGAGGCAGGAAACAGTGAGAGGGGTATTAGAAGCAAAGTATGGTGGAAAAACCCCTTTACTAAGGATCTAGAGGCCCGCCTTTGTTGTAGCCACAGTTCAGCTTTGTTGTGCTGTAGTACACAGAAGGAGCACTGGATTTAGAGTCTTAATTATGTAGCTTTGTGAATTTTGGTACTTCATTCAGGTGATCCCAATTTCTGTCATTTATTTTATCTTCATGACTAGCTCATCCTCTTTCCCAGTTGTGCACTAGTTACCATTAGGAAACACCTCACCGCTCTAAGCCTGTCTTAGTTGTAAAATGGGGATCATAATGGCACTTACCTCCCAAGATCAAAGGAAATAATGTTTGTAAAGCGTTTAGCACAGAGCCTGGCACATTTATTGTTGGTACTTTTGCCTTTCTGAGAACAGAATGTTAAAACTAAGAACCTCTTTGTAGGGAATGGATGTCAGTCTAAACCCCTCCTTCCTATGACAAGTAAACTGCCCCACATGGAGTTGAAAAAAGTGTCTTTATTACTAGGGCAGCCAGAACCATAACTGGGTTTCCATTCTAGTTTATCACACAGCCTTTTGGGAAGTTAGAGATGGGATCAATGTTACTACCAGTGTCTCTGAAGAGGGACTGAAAGCTGGCAAAACATCTAGGCTCCAGTCAACACCTTGCAAACAAGTGTTGTACAGTAGGTTTCTGGGTGTGAAATTGTTTAATCAAGGGGTTTCTGGAATCTCTCCCAACTGATGGAAAACAATTGCCCTCAACTGGGAAGGGTTGAGAAAGCTGCATGCTTGACAAATTGTAGATCAGACACAGTGGTGACAGTTTTGCCTGCTACTGATAGCTTAAGTGCCAAGGCTGCAGAAAGAATTTTCATCTACAAACCTTGTGACTTGAAAAATTTCTGTGGCAGTCAGAGATAATGCAAAGGAAACCACAATATAACCTCTTCAGTCCATTTCAGGTACCTGGGCAAGTTGCTGTCATCTGGCTCTGTGCCTTTGTCCTCATATAAAGTGTTCATTTAGAAATCCTTTATATGTCACTGTAGGTATACAATAATGTGTGGAGGGTAGGAAATTATGTGGAATAATGGTGGCTCTAGTAACAATTTTATTAAAATTTGATTTGTAAATGGTAAAGGTTAGGAAGCTGTTGTAAAAATTGGTGACATGAGTAAATTTATGGTGGTATGCTCTGTCAGCATTCTTTTAGGCAGTTTTGCTTTGTTTTGAGGGAATGTACTTTGGGAAATGTCTTTGTCACAATGAAATTTAATTTAAGAAAAAGACAAAACATTAAACTTTTGAAGCCTCTAAAATGAAGTAATCTAGATGAGGTGTTTTTGAAATGTATATAGGTATGTTAAAACATTTATATGCTAGTGAATAGGAATCATGAGTAGTCTGTGTTTAAGCACTTGAGCTTTATTGAACTGCTTGATTTACCAGAAATAAATTATAAAGCTTGACGATATAGGATGTCTACTAAGGTGTGTTAATGCTTATTAAATCTTCTTTAGGACACTTAAGAAAATGAGCAGTTACTATAAAGTGGTGAGTGGTAGAGTGCTTGCACTGTTCCCCTGGCCCATAACCCACTTCTTCCCTCTGCCCTTTTTTTTTTTTTAAATAATGCACAGAGATTTGTTACAGAGCCATGCAGTTGAAGTTGGATTTTTGGCATCCAGATAGATGGTCATCTGCCTGTTCTTAAAGACTCCCTACTGACATGAAATTCTCTTCTTCCCCCCGCCCATTCTTTAGTTGAATTTTGGCTAAGTTAAAAGACCTTTACATTTTAGAATTATAGTTAGTGAAAAATATGTGTCCTTTTCTGTACATACATTAAGCATAACTAGTTTATGTATTACCTGCCGACAAATTTTAATTCCAAGCAAGTTTTTCCTTGTCATTCAGCCAATACAGTATGAGGAATGTAAGTGAATATAGTTACAAAATGAGTGGTGTAAGAAAGTGCTGTCGATGCTGAGAAACTGATCGCAGAGATGGTCGGTTTTGTGCTAGACTTTCACAGTAAGGAGGTGAACAGCTTAGACGGCTGCTGAGGTCAAAGGGGGCAGGGTGCTTTATTGAGAGAGTCATGAATAGACAGGTTTTCTTGAACCTAGAGAGTTGATAGGTAACGAGATAGAAGAAATAGAATAGTAATCTGGGCCGAGCTGCCTTACTTTATGATTCTACCTCATCTCAAACCTACAAATTGTAACTTTGGGGAAAATGTTCATGAGTATCTGTTGTTTGCTTGTCCATCCATCATATAGTGTAGAAGCTGTTTCATATGTGCAAAGCATTAAACTAGGGGCCTAAGAATTAGCATCTGTAGATCTCTATTCCAACCTTCCATTAGAAGCAATACAAGGATCTTTTTGACAGCATCCATTGAGAGATTATGTTTATTCTTTCTTTAGACACTTCCAGTAGTGAGAAGTTTACTATCTTACAAAGGCATTCAATTCCATTTTGGAACAGGTGCAATTTTTAGGATATTCTTCATCATACTTAGCCAAATTCTGCCTTCCCGCTACTTCTCTATTACTTCTGATTTAGTCTTTGGAACTACTACAAAGTCTTTGTTCTTTTGCTAGATTCTTTTTCAAGTCTGAGTTGGGCTTAAATGATCTCCTTTAAAATCAGAAATTGTGATTTTACTATCAACTTGTCTGTAAACTTTCTGTTGTCTAGGGATAGTGCCTCATAAGTTATGTGAGCCCTTTGGATGATAATGAAGGGTAATAATTGAGATATTCCCTTTCTAATGTATTATTACCAGCCTAGATTGTGCAGAATTCTGGCCAAAGAATTTCTCTTCATCTACACATGCCTCATCTCAGTGCTGTTCCTTACCTTACTTCGTTCATACTGCTTATGCACCACTGTCACTCATATTGAATGTGTTTCTTTTTATTTCTGCTTTTGCAACAAATTCTTAACTTCACTAGAGTATGCCCAGTTGAGTACCTGCCAGGTACATAGATGACAGCTAGTTAATGAAGTCATTATAAATAATGAAAAGTTTGTATACCAAACTCTTAGGTCCTATAGGGAAATTTTAAAATTACATGAAAGATGAAAGCAGTGTTCCTGATTTGTTATTGGTGGTTCAGTTGTTTTTCAATTGTCTGACTCTTTGTGACCCTATTGGAGGTTTTGTTGGCAGGAATGCTGGAGTGGTTTGCCATTTCCTTCTCCAGCTCATTTTACAGGTGAGGAAACTGAGGCAAACAGAGTTAAGTGACTTGCCCAGGGTTACACAGCTGGTAAATGTTTGAGGCCAGATTTGACTTCATGAAAATAAATCTTCCCAATTCCCAGCCCAGTGCTCTATCCACTATGCCACCATTGGTTACACACTTTGAAATGTGGCATTTTCTGGTCTACTGTAAAACCCTTGTTCTGTGAATGAGAGCATTAAGGTGCAGAATTGAAATAACATAACCAAATACAGCAGATTAGTAGCAGAGTAGATTGATTTTAGGTCTCCTTCTTTTGGTCCAGCCATGCTACTTCAATGTTTCCATTAAAAATGGGAAGATGTAAGTCTTTGTTTTGTTTTTAAAAACACAACAATGTTAGGGAAGGGATCTCAGCAACCAAAATGGTTTAGTACGTGTCCCCCAAAGAATTTGACGCTACAACATAAGGCAGAGTGATGTGTGTGTGAGATAAATAAAAGACTTGGCCTTGAAGTCAGTATGACCTGTGTTCAAATCTCCTTTCCCTCCCTCCTGTAAATACAGGCAGCTGTATAACCCTGAGCAAGTCTTCTAACTTGGAGAAGGCACAGCTGTGTTCCTTACTGGGAGCTCATTCAACATGCCTGACCTGAGTGGTCATCCAGCTTGACATAGCTTTTGGCATCATTGTTGGAACAATTTAAGTAGTATGCGTGCATTGAAAAGGCACCAGTGGCATTGGAAAGAGCAGTAAGTAGGATATCGAGAGAATTGGATTCTACTTCAGTTAGTTGTTGCTTTAGCCTATGTTCCTCGGTTTCCTAATCCATAAAATTGGGATAATTCCTATTTTGTGTACTTGTAAAGATGCTTTAATAGGAGGGATTGTTTTTTGTTTTTTGTTATTTTTTTTTTTTTACTAATATGTTTATTTATAATTCAAGGTAGGCAGCCATTATCTACACTTCACCAAACATGATGAGATTCAAATCAAATCATCATTTGTTTGTATCTCCAGTTAATCCAAATGCCACTTCCTCATATATGTAGTTTCCTCATATCAGAAGTAATCTTCTAAAGGTCAGAGATTGTCTCACTTTAGTATAGTACATAATAAATGTTCTCATTCTTTCAGGGATTGAGCTGATGGGACATACCTTGGAGCTAATTTTTCAGAGCCGCCTCAGCCAATCCTTCTGACTTATCTCTGCAAGTCAAGGTTCCTCATTCTGGTTTCGTTTTCTTCCATGACTTAAGGCAATAATTTGTACTGTTTTTTATCACCTACTTTAAAAAGTTCATCTAATTTTCAACCTTTATGAGAGCCATTTTCTACATTATTCTGACTTAATTTTCAAATGGACAGCTTTGGGTTGTGTTTTGTTTTACTGAAAGAGACTATGCATTTACTTTTTGTTGGTACTTTTGGGTGGCTTGATCAAGAGAATCCAGGGGAAAGCCGGGCACACATAATGAAGAACCCTGGCTGGGTAAGCTTCATTGGTCTTATCCTTCCTAGTGGATTTTACTGTATCTCTCCTTTGGCTGGGATTTTTCAGGGGAAGCTGGCTCAAGCATGTTTGAGCCCTGTTTTATTTCCTGGACTTTACTGGTCCTTTTTTAAACCTAGACTCTTAAGCACAGAGGAGCCACTTCTCCATTTAAATAGAAGTTGCAAGTAGCTCCAAAACCCATCTTTTTTCATCACAATGCATTTCTGACTCATCAAACTTGGATTTTGTCTTACAGGAATGACACCAAGGAAGATGTATTTGTACACCAGGTGAGTGATTGTGCAGACATCTACACTTCTGCCTGAAGTGCTATAACCTGAAATCCTGGATTGGTAAATAACCTCCAAACTGACTCCTGCTTCCTTGTTTTCTGAAGTTATAGTAATGTATTTGGTATAAATACATGGGTATTTTGAAGCATGCTTTGTCTTTGCTTTTGTATTTGTATCCCCAGCGCTTAGCACAGTGCTTGGCACATAGTAAATGCTTAATAAATGCTTCCTCATTCATTCATTTTTCATTCAAAATACCATTAGAACAATCTCTGTGGTAAGAGACATCATATTCTAGAGTAAATTGAAGATGGGGACTTGGAAGAAATAGGACAATATTCCAGAGTCAAGTGTGCTTTTTTAGTGTGTGAAACCTGAGACAGTTCACTTTAAAATGGATGTTTTAATTGATAGACAAATTGTCTTGTCAAGAATTGTGTTAGTATTGAATTAGGTATGGCAACAACCTTTTAAAAGCTTTCTGAAGAGTCCCATGCCTAGGAGGCCATGTAATTGTTGAGTGTATGAGTTAAAAAAGTAAGAAATTTTGACCCCTGAAGGTAAGTAAAGTAGAAAAGGAATAGTGGGATGGATAATAGTTTAATAACTTTGAGATTAGGTAGTCATATTTAAGGAAGAAAAATTGCATTCAAGGTAGATGTAGTTTGCTTAGCTTTTTACTCAAGTAACATTTTTAGATAGATTAGAAGTAGCTTTGGAGTAGAGCAAGCATCTCAAACTAAAGCATAATGCTATAGTTGTAGTTTGCTGTTGGACTTGAGGCTTCCTAAGGTTTTTCCTGAGGGCTACAGCCACATGTATAAATAAGCCTTGAAAAACTGGATTCATGTTTTGCATGTGCACACACTGACAGGTAATGGAATTACTCTGGATTTTGCAGCTTAGAGCCCAACAGTCTTTATTGTTGGTCTTTATATCACCCACTCTGCTTAATTATTTGATCTTACTCTTGTGTTTATAGCCTATAACCTAGCAAAAACCAAAACACTTAATAAATTACCTCTCTTCTTCCCAACCACAGGGAATGTGTGAGCCAAAAAGGCTAGTGGACTTAGAAAAGGAGAACAGATAGTTTTGTTCAGCTTGCTACTTCGTAGCAGTAAGAATAGGGCTCTGTATATTTAGTATGGAGTTGGGAAAGAAGGGGACAGGGTGGGGAGGCGGGATCAATTTCCAACACCTCCAGAAGTATCTTCACAGAATGATAGGATATGAATTCTCAAAGCCTCAGGTGTGCCCTTGACCAAATGTAAGTACAAAAACGTATTCCAAAACCAAATGTCAATAGCTTTTAATCCATATCATTGCTCGTATCCATGGCCACAGTCAAGTTGACTGTAAAAATTGAGGGTTTGACTCATTTTAGAACAAAATCTCATTTTAAAGACTTGTAAACAATTTTGTTTGAGTACAGCCTATTCTTGGTTATCTGATTTTCTTGCCCACCCTCCCATGTGTAGACCTTATTTTACCAGTCATTAGCTTGTTTATAATAATATGCAAAGGAAAGGCAGTAGTAAAAACTGGTCTGTTTTGCTGTTTGTCAGCAGCTTTGGTGAAAAAAATTAAGAGGTTGGGACTGTTGACCAAAATAAGGGCTTGGTGTTATTTGTGGATATGTTATCCATACGATTGTTAATCTCCCACAGCTTCAGGTAATGTGATTAGCTGTATATGAAGAATTAAAAGCTCAGGGGGGTTGGTTTAGATGACACATTGTTTGAGCCCTTATTCTATTTTGCTGTCATAATATTCAGTTGTACTGATCCACATGTTGTCTGGTGGTGTTCTTTTTCCTTCTCACAGGAGTGTTGATTGTTTCAGCCTTTAAGTCTTGGCTCATTTCTTTTCTGGATCCTAGCTTTTAGGGGTGGGAGTCCAAGATGAACATAGAAACTTTGGCTTTCAAAGGTTCTAGAATAGTGGTTAGGCCCAGGTGACCTCACACTTTGTTGTTCTTCTTAGCAAGCCAGCCTTGGGGCAGCTAGGTGGCATAGTGAGTAGAGCACCATCCCTGGTTCAGGAGGACCTGAGTTCAGAATTGGCCTTAGACACTTGACACACTTTACTAGCTGTGTGACTGAGCAAGTCACTTAACCCCAATTGCCCGGCCTTCCCCACTGCAAAAAAAAAAAAAAACCAAAACAAACAAACAGAAAGCCAACCTCATTTGCAGGCAACTAAAATGTTTTTAATTATGTAATGGAGAAAAACCACTCACTTCTTGGGGGCATATGTTGGGTTTTTTTTTCCCATGACCTAACTCCTTAGTTCTACTTACTGAGTTTTGGAGCCCAGAGAATGGAATCCTCATTCACAGTCCACCTCTGGAAATGAGGTGTTAGGAAGCTTCTTAGAGTAGATTTAAGTTGCGTTTTAGCCAATTATGATGGGCAACAGGCTGAAAATATTCTAGTGAGTTTCAGGGAAGGAAATAACCAACCCGGCTGATGTTATATAATGAGAGGGGTAATTCACTAATACTAGGCATATCGAGGGTTCTCTGCAGTGCCCCAGAAACACAGGAGGAGAGAGGTTTCAACTGATACTTGTGATGGCTTGGTTGGATAAACCTGAGAACCAAGTTGAGACTTGGTCAGTTTGTAAGTGGATAAACCAAATTTGCCTGTCATCTAAACCAGCCCTGAATGGGGCTAGCTTCCACTGTTGAGGACAGACATGGGGAGATGGAGTATAATATTTTCTTTACAAACATTGTATAACTGAACTTGATTTTAGGAAGCAAAGGCAAGAAAACAGATCTTATATCTTTCTAACATTTTTGACATAAATTAGTAGGAAAGCTGAGAGGCAACATGGCATAGTGGATAGAGAAATAGCCTTGGAGTCAGGAAGCCCTGCCTCTGACACTGTGTGACCCTTAGCAAGTCACTTAACCCTCCAGTACCCCAGGTCACTCTCTAATATTGTTGCAGAGAAGGTCTCTACCTTAATTGGTAGAAGGAACTTCTCACCAGGAACTCAATACACAATGAAATCACAAGTCTGGTTAAAAAAAAAAACAGTGGTAAGCACTGGGTAAATTTGGGGTAAAATGTGTAAGATTGTAACATCTAAGTATAGTCTATGGATATAGGCCTTTTTGTTGTCCCTACCTTCCTAAATTTAATGAAATTCTGGTTTCGTTTCGATTCGTCTTTAGGTCAAATGTATATCCAAGTATATTCAACATAATAAATAATAACTCTGGTACATTTTAAATGAAAAAGCACATTATTCACCCCTGTTAATCTAATTTTGGAATGTGATATTACTAGACTGCCATAAAGAAGAATAACCCCAGGAAGTACCTTCGCAGTGTAGGAGATGGAGAGACTGTGGAGTTTGATGTTGTTGAAGGAGAAAAGGTGAGGATGTTTTCTGTGTAAAGGTTTGACTTCAGTCCAGAAATAATGAGTTTTGATGGTGACTCTAATGTAGATGGGTCAGATGACCACAAATACAGGTTCATCAAGCTTTATAGCTTCCCTATTGTGTGCTGGCTGCAGTTAGTGTGCAATCTCTTCAGAGCCGTGATGAACTGATACATTTCAGTCACGTGGTGTGTGTATGCACCCCCTGGCCACAGCAAACCTTTTTTTTGTTTGTTTTTTTAATTGTGAATTTTGTGAATACAATTATGTTTGATTTCCTTTGAGTGTCACTATCAACCTGTAATGGCTTTTGTAGGGTGCGGAGGCAGCTAATGTTACCGGCCCTGGTGGTGTTCCAGTTCAAGGCAGTAAATATGCAGCCGACCGTAACCATTACAGACGTTATCCACGTCGTAGGGGTCCTCCACGGAACTACCAGCAGAATTACCAGAATAGTGAGAGTGGGGAAAAGAACGAGGGATCAGAGAGTGCTCCAGAAGGCCAGCCCCAACAACGCCGTCCCTACCGCAGGCGGCGGTTCCCACCTTACTACATGCGGAGACCCTATGGGCGTCGACCACAGTATTCCAACCCTCCTGTGCAGGGAGAAGTAATGGAGGTAATGTTATGGGAAAGACATTAGCTACAGAGATCCCACAGAATTGACATAATGTGCTAGCTTCTCTTTCTCTGAGACCTAAATGTTTTGAGGACTCTTATGCCTGTCTTTGAGGTTGATTTCTTTTCTTCAAAAACGGTCTTTCTCATAACCAATGTAAAATTAATGTGTAATAATTTTCCTACTTGAGGAAAAGAAACTAAATTCTAAGAATAGGACCAGTTAACAGTTTTTAATGTAATTAGTACATCCATTACCTATACTGAATTAAAGGTTAGTAATAATGAATAGAATGGTGTACTTAGAACCAAGAAGACCTGAGTTTATATCCTACTTCAAATAGTCATGTGACCCCAGGTAAGTCACTTAACTGCCTCAGTTTCCTCTTCTATAAAATGGGGATAATAGTAACACCTACCTCCTAGGGTAATGTTAAGGATCAAATGTGGTGGTGTATAATAAAATACTTTGGAAAATTTGAAGTGCTATGTAAGTACTGCTTTCCAGCTTTAGCAGTCATACTTTCAATTAAAATTTTTATTTAGTGAACTAAGGTACCAGGTGATTTGCTTTATATTCTTGCCTCTTTGAAATGATCAGGTTTTAACCTTCCATTACTGGTTTTAGTAGATTTGATGTGCTTTTTTTTTCCCCAGGGTGCTGACAACCAGGGTGCAGGAGAACAAGGTAGACCAGTGAGACAGAATATGTATCGGGGTTATAGACCACGATTCCGCAGGTATGTTCTATATTGACGTGTCTTCTGTATTGAAATGCTGCCCCAAGTATATTAGAAACACAGTATTTTCTACATATGGCCTTTTCTCAATCTGTCCAGGGGAAAATTAAGCCTTCTTTTTGGTTATTTCACCTAGTAACATATTTCCTTTGATCAGATAGCAAAGTAAAAATTGACCTAAAAATTTCTTTTATCCTTTGGCGTGTATCAGTCAGTGAGCAGGTGTAATTTCTTTCAGTTATTAAGGTAGGTTTTTACTATTTGCCTTCTTATACATTGGTTAAAACCATCTTGTTAAACAAGTTAACATTGTTTTGCTAAAACAACAAAAATGGAAGTTGAAGAATGGCAAGATTACTATACTTGGGGCTACATAAGGGTAGTAGATGTGTAGATAGTGGGGGAGGACATAATTTTTAAATGTAACAGCTTAGGTGGCAAATTAAAATGTAGGGTTGATATTGAAAGATTTTTTAAAATGATAATGGATATCTATGAACTGTGGCTTGATGTGAAGACTCAACGGGGAGATTGGGGTAGCATCTGTATGGGGAGGCAGGGAGCTTATGTTCAGAGAAAGACAAGTCTGACACTGTCTAACATATTAGAGCTCTTGGGATAGCTGGCCATTTATATTCCTTCTCAGTAGGAATTTGTAGGTGATAAGTAGTTTTAGCAGGGAAGACTAGTGGGTTAGCTCAGGACTGAGGATGATGCCTTACCAACCCTAAGTAACTATCTCATTTCAGTATATATTGATGTTCTATTTTTCTCCCTATAGGGTACTGTAATTTTAAAGCATTTGTTCTAAAAAATGTAGTTCTAGACCATTTGTGGCTTTTAAGGATCACCTCAAGTAACTAATATTTCCTACATACCCCTTCCCCCTTGGGTTTTATTAGATGACCACGGAGGGGAAGGGAAGGTTCTTCCATTTTCTATATATTTTTTTGTTATGTATTAACCAAGCCTTTTCTTGGGGTTCCCTGAAGTTTCCCACACTAAATGATCAGTTATCCTTCATTTCTTTAGTCTCCATTTCTAAGAAACTTTGAACCAATCTTACTTCACCTTTGTGTTTTTGGCATCTTGCACATAGCAAGCCCTTAATGTATGAAAAGCAGAATTGCCTAGGCTAGAGGTAGACTGCTTGAAGCAGTGGGAGGTGATGGTTCCTTGACAGCATGGGACCTCAGAGCATTGTGTCCATGCAATGTTTGTAGGTGCAGATGGGCTCTCTCTCCTGGAAAGGTAAGTTCTTTATTGCACTGTGCAACTTACGTAGTGTTGGGCTTAAATCTTTACCCTGAGCATATCACATCTAGCTGGTATAAACACCAGAATCCTTCTTTGTATCAATTTCTAAGCTTTTAGAGAACGAAGAATTGCAGTTTATGTACCCCTGTGTACCTAACAGGTACCTTACAACATGTTGAAGGTACCTTACAACATGTTGGCTTTCACAAACCCTACAATAATTTTGGGGTGAATTATCAAGCAAAGGCCTCCCCCAAAGATGACCTTTCATTATCAATGCCAGCCCTGAAGTTCTGTCAATAGTTCTCTTCTTGACTAAATTTGTTTAGTATAGATCTTGGCTTTGGGCTGGTGGAACCTAAAGGTTTGATAGTTTAAACATAACCATACACTACTCATGAAAGTGGTTTGTTTGGGTTTTCCATAAATCCTTCATCCCGCTGAAATGGCAGTGCCTAATCTCAAAAATCCAGACTGTATAGCCAAGGGTCCCAGAGGTGAGCAAAAGGCTTCTAATCAATAGAGTAGATGTCTCAAGACAAAATTGTTTAGAAGCTGGGTTATCTGCTTTCCCAAACAACATTGGAGGGGAAGACACAGGGACCCTGCTAAAGGCAAGGACTTTTAACTGTGTAGTATATCGTGTCAGCAAGGTATGAAAAAAAAACGTTTAAAACAAAACAACAAAAAAAAAAAGAACTTGTCTAGGGCCATTTATTATGTGAGCAAACCTCACTCCTGAAGACAGTGTTATAGTACATCCAGTAGTGGAACTTCATAAAGGTTGAAGTCTGAATTGGTAATCCAGAAAAATTCCAGCTCTCAGGGTAATTCACTTGTATAGAACAGCTTGTTCTTTGATGTTGGGAAAGTGAGGTACTAGTATATACTTGCTATCAATGTATTAGTACTTACTGGATGTTAATCGCTTAATTGTAGAAGTAGAGTAGCAGGAAGTTACCCCTGGAGTCTAAGATATCTGGCTCTAGGTCCCACCTCTGGGCTGACTGGCTGATGCCAATCAACACTGGTAAGGGAATTGCTTCACCTGAAACTCCTTTCATTGATGAAATCAGCCTAGGTCCCAGGCCCCATTCTATCCATCTCTTGCTGTACTACATACCCCCCCCCCCAAAAAAAAAAAACAACCCAATCCTTAAAATTCTCTGCCATCAGCATCTTTAGTATGTATGCTGTCTTCCTCTATAGTACTGAGAAATATGTGCTGAGGTCCAAATACGTTTGTATGTCACTGTTTTCTAGAGATAGGCATAGATAGATAGGTCTGTGACATGTTGAGGAATACTGAATCTCAATCACCGTAGCCCTCTCTCTCGCCTCTTCCAGCCTTTTCCCATGTTGGGTTATACTGTTGGTACCTCAGTTGACAGGTCTTTCTGGATACCATTGCCCATGTCACTCTTTGTCTCATATCCTGGGCGTATAGCAAGGTTATATTAAAGAAGATAAACTCTGAGGTGGGTAGCCTTGCAGTAGTGTTGCCTGGCTTCAAATTCCTTTCTTGGCACATGCTGAGAGTCAAAACTTTATTAAGTAACCTACTATGTGCCAAGCTAAGCATTGTGCTGGGGGATACAAAGAAAAGTGGAGCTTATAATAAAACAATTGTCAGTTACTATACGAAGAAGCTATATATAGATAAATTGGTAAAAATATCAAGAGGGAAGGTACTAGAATTAATAGAAGATAGGATTTTTATCTGGAACTAAAAGGTAAGTTACTTGTGTCACTCTGGCACATCATTATCCTCTCAGTGTTCCTAGCAACTCTGTTACACCAAAAACTTGAGTGTGCCAAAAGTGGCACTAATACGCATTGTTAGAGAAAGTTTCTGCATTGGGAATTCTGAGCCCAGTTAAAAAAGAAAGAAAAAGAAACCAAACTCAGCATTTTTTAAAGTTACCAACTTCTGTTTCTATAAAGATGTTAGGATTAATTTGCCTTTAAAGTTGAACATTTCTATATTAGTGGAGTTGCTTTAAACTTCTGCATTATTTCATTGAGAGTGCTTAAAAACAAAATTCTTCAAGAATCTAGTCCAGGGTAACACTGAGGTTAATTTAGCTTTGTAGTAGCAAAAAAACCCAAATTTTTCTCTGAAAAATGGTACTCATCTATTCTCGCTCTCTCCCTACATGCACACACGCACACACACACACACGCTTTCTGTCTCTCTAAAAAGAACTGCTGATTAGGCAATGGGTTTTACTCTTGATTGTGTAATAACCTGACCCATGAACTATGGGGTACTTTTTTGGACTAATTTTACCTAACCTTGACTTTGGGGGGAGGTGGGGGATAGATAGGAAAAGGTCAAGGGGCAGTACTTTGAAAGAAGTGCATCCTTTGATTGATGTAATCCCTGTATGAATTATATAAGCCCTTTGTTTTGTTTTCCTCGTGGTCATCTGGCTTTTCCTCAGCAGAGTGCAGTGGACTTTCCACTGGATTGGAGGATTTAAAAGCCTGGGCTCCATCCTGCTTTTACCGCTACCTGTGGGCTATGAGGCCTCTAGGTCTCATTTTCCTCATCTGTAAAATGAAGGCTCTTGAGTCTAGATGACTCTTTAAGCTCAGCTCTCAATGCCAACCACTATTGGTTCCAAGGAAAATTCAGAGAGAAAAAAGATGAAATTAACTCCTTTAGTTTGCCTACTTGTCAACAGCTTTGACAGAATTGAGGGGCAACTAATGATGACAATTTGGGTTCATTTTTTGTATATATGTCTCAAATGATGGGCACTGGGCACACATCAAGTCATTACCTTGATAATCCATTTAGGTTTTTTTTTTTAATCCTTTGGAGGACTTGAATATATGGGCCTACCTCATTCCTTACTGTCTTTGTATTGTTCCTCGATCTGAATTTTTTCCTCCTTGATAGGAAAAGGAATAAGCATTTACATAGTGCCTACTATGTGGCCAGGCACTTTGTAAATATATTACTTAATCCTCCCAAGTCCCTGTTAGGTATATGCTGTTACTATCCCCTTTTACAGTTGAGAAAACCGAGGCAGACAGCAGCTAGGTGGTTTAAACCCAGAATCATACAGCTCCAGTCTGAGGTTGGATGTGAACTCAGGTCTTGCTGACTGCAGGCTCCATGCTCTATCTACTGTGCTACCTAGTTGAAACAAGAAGATGATGACTCTTAATACAAGTGCTTTTGTTGGGTCAAACCTACTAAATTTTCATTCAGAACTTGACCCCTGAGAGAATGAGTCAGTACTTAATATTATGTTGATCTTCCTGCTGAAGTATCTCTGAAGCAATTAACTTTCTTTTCCTTGGGGTGGAGGGCACTGAATGACTCTGTGATAGCCTTTGTACTTTTTTTTCTGTTACCTTTGGACGGAGAAATAACGCCACTTAGTGAGGCAGTTTCCCCTTGCTGACATTGCCAACAAGCACCCAAATCAATTCTAAGTGGGTATCTCCTTGTCTCCCTAGCCCAGGTGTGATCCCAGGTGGCACAGAAATTGCTCCATACTGACTTGTCAGAGAAATTATGAATCTCTAAGTCCCAGCAGATGTATGAAAAAGATCCCCAGTCACAGCTGTTCCCTGGTGGTTTTTGCAGTCAGGACTACTGTGGAAAGCTAAGATGTACACAGGAAAGCTAACATCTTTTTGGTGTCTAAGGTAGCTCCTCAGAAGCCTTGAGGAAGGTAAGGGATAGGCTTTCTGAAGTTGAAGTCCCAGACTCCATGGTGATTGTCAGATCCTTCCTGGCTTGATCAGATGAATCATTCTTTATGAGCCATTCATTAAGGTAAGGAAAAATGTGAATATCTATACTATATAGATGAGCCCCTGAAGCAACAAGTCTTATTAGTATGTAAATATGGGAGGGGCCAAGAGGCTCAGACTTGAAGATGGATCCTGGTTTCTCCAGGGAAACTGCCTTTGCTAGATTTAGGACACCTCTTCTTGGTCTGTGGGAAACACCTCATTCTGGGATTTACAACATTAGGGTGCCATGAATGTTGAGAGTATTATTGAGGAAAAACAAATATTTTATTTTCCTTGCTCTTCCTTCCTCTTAAAGTGACCAAAAAGTTTGATCCTTTAGCATAGTGGCCTGTATATATGACTGTCCTAGGATCACACTTTGTTTAAGTCTGCTTTTCAGATAGTGTTAATAATACAGGGGGATTTCTTCCGGGTCGTCTGAAAATTCAAGGGTTAAAGTTAAAGAGGTGAATTTTTGCTGCATACTCTCAACTTTTAGTTCACAGTTTCAGGGAAAAGGAATGTTTATAAAGACCATCAAGTTGCTGTTTCCTATCAACAAGCAGATAGGGTTTGCCAGATGGTCGGGATCCAGAAACTCTTAGCTTTAGTATGTGTATCTCCTTGTTCTTAAGTCTATTTCACCCATCCTGATCCTAAAATCCCCCATCATCTGAATTTGCCTGACCTGCTGACTTTTCCATTTCCTTCTGCTCTGTCAGTCTTTGCTTTCTCATGAATAAGCTGTACTTCATTTTTAAAGTACATTAACTACAGACCATATAAAAAGTTGACTTTATTATTAATAGGACTTCTGTTAAAGTAAGTGTGTTGTTAGGGCAGTGACTTAATCAACAAGCATTTATGAAATGCCAGGCACTCATGAGATACAAAGAGAAACAATTTGCTCTCAGAGAACTTATATTTTTCTATCTGGGAGACTTGGATGTATGTCTATATAAGTATACAAGTATATTATACGAGAATACAATATAAATATACAGAGAGAATAAATACAAGAAAACTAGCAGTTGGGTTCAAGAAAGAACTCATGTAGAAAGTAGACTTGCTTTAGCCAGTGTTTGAGTCTTGGAGGAAGTAAGGGATTCTGTGAAGTGAAAGTGAGGTTAGATTGAATGCCAAGCAAGGGGAGTGGCCAGTGTACAGGTATAGGGCTGAGAGTATTACATGTGAGAAGTCAGAGAAGGCCACTTCTACTAGATTGTAGAGTGTGGGAAGGGGCCAGGATGTGAAGGGCTTTAAAAATCCAAGAAGTTTCTATTTTATCCTAGAAACAATAGGAAGCTGCTGAAATAGATTGGATAGAGGAGTGATGGGAGCAAACCTACCCTTAAGGAAAGATAGCATTCTGTAGACAGATGAAATAATCTCGTGACATATATGTTCTTGAATAATAATCGAAATGGAAAATTATGCTCTTCCCCCTTTAATCATAATATGGCCATAGTTGGAATATTTCTCCTTCTTGAAATGCCAACAGGATCTATTTAAGATGTAGAGTATTTCTTGTAGCAAGGGTTTTTTTTTGGTCACCAGACAGAATCCTAGAGCCCTAAAACTGAAAGAGGACTTTTGAAGGTATTTAGTCTCATCGTTCGATGGCTGTGTCCCTGCAACAATATTCTCAAAGTGGTTGTCTCACTTAGACTCAAACACTTGCAATGATAGAAACTCAGATGAGTGTATTCTTTTCTGTTATTAGTTCTCACCAGTTGGAGGTGAAAGTAACAGTATCACAAAGGGATTTCAGAATCAACTTGCAGTTTTGCTTCATAAACTTTTGAGAAGCAGGAAAATGAGCACTTAAAGCTGGGGGGTTTGGAGATCCATGTTCTTGTTTGAATGTCATTAGCTACATTACTACAAGTAGTTGAAATTCTAAACCTGTTTCCTCCATAAAATGAGGAAGTTGTACCACAAGAATTTATAGCTGTACGATGCAGTGATGCTGTTTTTTTCTATGTATTATAAAGACAATAGCTTGATTTGATATTGAAAAACTTTGTGTTTGGTATGCTGTTCACAGACGGGTGAATTTTGGCAAACTGTTTCAGCATTGAGAATGTACAGACATTAGTGTAACTGTCTTTGCCTGTAAGAGAGGAGTACACAATAGACTTAGGACATACTCAAAGGGAGAGAGGAGTGGCTGTTGTCCTACACAGGTCTCCTGATGGACTGTATCCTTTTTTTTACTCTTTTCTCCCCCATCTTCACCACTAAAACTGGTTATGTATTTTGTGAAGTATGCTTGCCCCAGGGTAGCCTTTTTATGAGATACTTCTGAAAATGTTTTCATTAACAGTGAATGATAGCCTTAGAAAAGTCATTATTGTCCTTCAGACCCTTTGGACAAAAACCAAAGTGAATTTAAGAAAGTAAGCATGTGGCTGACTTGTCTTGCAGCTAGATCTGTCTTCGTGAGAGTTTCAGTGGCCATCTCTTACCATAGGATAAGGACAGACCAAATAAGTTTTTGTCTTTAGCAAATATATTAAGCATGTACTCTGTAGACATATTAGGGAGACACAAAATTTAGATAAGGAATATGTTATAGGAAATGACACAGTAACTGATAGGTGTTATCACATGGTGACGGCATTAATTCATGTATGTCTAGGTATGTTTAGAGAAGCTCGTTATCAAGGTAGTCTCGGTGACTTAATTTGTAAAGGATTTTGCAATGAGGTACTTAGAATTGAAAATTGGAATGTGATGCAAAATTTTCATGGAGAAAGTGGTATTGTTTGAAGTGGATATATTCAAGAGATAAAGAGGTGATAAAATAGTACTGTGAATAGATGAGCGGAGTACAGTATGCTTGAGAAGCGGTTATCCGTTTTGGTTAGAGTTTGGGGGTTGAGAGATGAAATGCAATGAGCTTGGAAAAAGTAGGGAACCAGATTTTGGATCGCCATTGTTCTATAAACAGAATTTTTTTGCTCAGAAGAGTAACATGACTAGATCTACACATGTAACGTTAGGAACTTAAGGTGTAAAGACCCAAAGACTCAATTGTTAGTAATGAGGACCTGTATACTAAGCTAATACCATGGGAAGTGATGGGGATATGAGACGATCTGCTGAGTTATAAATGGTAACAATTCTTCAAGAATTACAAAGTGAGGAAGAAGGAAAAGTCAGTAGAAGTTCATGTTGGGAGAAAGATATATTAGTTTAGGAGTGCGTTGAATGGAATATAAATGTGGAGATATGGGCAAATGTAAGGAGAGACCAAGGTTGCTATCTCCTTAACCTATAGAAAGCCAAAGGGTGAAATGGTTAGTGCTTTTGATAAATAGCATGCTTTTGGTGGTATACTGTTCCTACAAGATAGGCCATGTTTTGTAAAGCCTGCTGTGCGAGGTCCATGGGTATGCACTTGGAGTCATCATGGCACATGAGTTAGAATGAACGATGTTTCTCTAAAATGATGGGACCAGAAGAGGAAAAAGGAGAACATTGGCTGGGACTTTTAGGACAATAACCATACAATAGAAATGCCTAGGTTGGACAAATTGTTATATTATTAAAATATAATTATTTTGTAAAAACTTAGAGATAAGGGATTCCTGAATGTTACTGACACTTTGTTTTGAGATGTGATCTTGATCTTAACTATTGAATCATTTTGTCAGTTCAGAAGACTTGTTGTAAGTTTCAGTATAGAGTGCCATCAGTAATATATATAAGAATATCTATTAACTATATTGAGTTGGCCTGAAATATGAAGAAACTAAATTATGTGGATTGGTAGAGGAATGAAGCTGATATTCAGAAAAAAGGTTAAAAGCAGGAAATCAAATGAAATGTGAATGATATTGAATTTAATGAGAGTTTAGAGAAGAAAGCGTAGGGATTTGAAAGAATGTGAAAGGGCTCTGCTAAGTACAGGGTACTAACTAGCCAAATTCTTTGGTGTCTGATTAGATGTACAATTTTGTGGTTCTATTCTACAGAATTCATTAACTCCTTGCTTTTTTACTTCCCTTCTCGTCCCACCAGCCTACACTTCCTATCCTATGTTAATGAAATTCACATTGGAGACAGTTGGGACTTTCAAAACTGGGATGTGGCTAGGTATACATTGGATCTGTACACCTTTTTTTCTCTCCTCTAATGAGAGTCATCACTGCTGCAGAGGGAAACGTAGAAAGCAGTGTAAAAATTCTGAACTCAAGGATCAGATTTATATGAAGGGGAGAAAAGTGTGGTGGTACCTCTGAGTGGAAAATGGCATTTCCTACTTAAGGAATAACCTTCAAAAGGTAGCCAGGAAGATGATGAAGTGGCACTGATGAAAATTTCTGGTGACTGTTAAGGTGTATCTGAACCCAGGATTATCACATTCGGAGCTTTCTTTTACTTAGTGTTGCTTCCATAGCAGATTTATTCACCTTTAATAGTGTTTGTCCTAGTTCTTGACCTTCCTGTATCTTTATGGTTTTTGCCTTATGTAGAGTGCCCAGATAAAAGTATGCTTGATTCACCATCACTCTCCATCATTCTCTCTTGCCCACTTCTGACATATTGTGTGGCTCTATCAAGTTAAGTTGAGCATTCTGTCTGGTGTAGCTAGAGATTGTTTTCAGGAGGTAGAATTTAATAGGATTACCATTTCTCTAGGTCTGACAGCAGTGTTCATCTATGTTTTCTCCATACCACTTCTGTTGTAGGAGAATTAATCTGGGTCAGGTCAGATGCAACTGCTCTCATCTCTCAGATTAAAGCTGGTTTTTCTCCTCCCTGACATTGAAGGCTAGGACACTCTCCATGGTTAGGGCAGTTCCTTGGGGGAAAGTAGGGTTTTGGTTTTTTGGTTTTTTTCTTCAAAGAAAGGCTGAAGGCATAACATGTAAGTGTTTAATCTTATTGAGAAATTAGCAGCGGGTAGTAGAAAATTGAAATCAGTTAAGTTCAATTGGATATGCAAAATGACAAAAAATTGAACCTAAAATACTGGATTTATCGACTTTCCTCCAGGAAGTAGCCTCCTGTTGTACTTGAACTAAATTGGTTGCATCCTTCCAACTGTTACGAACTTGATTTCAGGGGCCCTCCTCGTCAAAGACAGCCTAGAGAGGAAGGTAATGAAGAAGACAAAGAGAACCAAGGAGATGAGACCCAGGGTCAGCAGCCACCTCAACGTCGGTACCGCCGTAACTTCAATTACCGACGCAGACGCCCAGAGAACCCTAAACCACAAGATGGCAAAGAGACAAAAGCAGCCGAACCACCAGCTGAGAATACGTCCGCTCCCGAGGCTGAGCAGGGCGGGGCTGAGTAAATGCCGGCTTACCATCTCTACCATCATCCGGGTAATTGTTTTGGTGCTTTTGGAAATCTGAGCATAGCAAACAGCAGCCTTGCAAATTGATTTTGGCTCCATTTGAGTTCTGGTCAGGTAGTCCTCCTATGTAGATTCCTCTCTGTATATTAATTTTAATTGTAAAAAATTTGTATGTGTTGCCTAAAAACTTAAGAAAAGCATATATAAGATCTTGAGTGGTGGGCAAAAGCCCACATGGTCTTGTCAGCCCAATCATTGGGAAGACAACCTGTTATTGAGTGTTTCCTGTTCTATTTGTAAGGCTGATGAGATACTGAAAACTTGGTAATTCCAATTTTTTTGTTTTTTGTGCATTTTGATGGCGTCGTAAGGTTCCTTGAAATACCTTATGCACCATGGATTCTGTCGGGTTGCGTCATTTCATTGTTTTGTTGCCTTACCTGCCTTACCAGGGATTTAGTTACACTGTTGGTCAAACGTGACCCATGTGACTTTTCCACTTTAATATCCCTTGAAACCAGCATTCTAAAGGGGATTTTGCTGCTTCATTCTCTTCCCTTTATAAATGAGGAAATGAGGCATTTGGTCTGGTGAAAAAGGTTGCTTAGCATGATGTGTGGGCCTCTGTGTTTGTCTTGAACTTATCTTCTGAGGCTACTCTGAAAAGATTGCTCTCTGCCTGGGACAACATTATAATGGAGCACAGGAATTAGGAAATGAACGGTCCGTGGCTTTCTCTTAGGGGGGATGTTCAGATAACACAGTCTTAGGTGAGATTGGGCTGGGATGAGGGGTAGACTTTTTATCAATGTGATGTTCTTATAATAATGGTCATAATGTTCTCATATGTAATGTGACATTTGTTTCTTTTCTAGTTTAGTCATCATACAAGAAGAAAGAATATGAAATTCCAGCAATAATAAGAAATGAACAAAAGATTTGGAACGGAAGACCTAAGTGCTTGCTTTTTGCTGTTGACCAGATAACTAGAACTCTCTGCATTATCTATGCAGCATGGGGTTTTTATTATTTTTACCTAAAGAAGTCTCTTTTTGGGAATGACAAACATGTTTTTTAAAAAGCCTGGTTTTCTCAATACACCTTTAAAGGTTTTTAAATTGTTTCATATCTGGTCAAGTTGAGATTTTTAAGAACCTCATTTTTAATTTGTATAAAAAGTACACCTGATTTTTTCAAAAATCCACAAACTGCAAGCACCT
>CM053622.1:761620854-761628354 GCA_028646595.1 Phalanger gymnotis
AGGGTTATACATAATGATATGCATGGGGCCCATGTTGAATTGCTTGACTTCTTAGGGAGGGTGGATGGGAAGGGAAGAGGGGAGAAAAAAGTTTTTTTTTTTTTAATGCAACTAGAAAATAAGATGTACAGGCAATGGGGCATAGAGATTTATCTTGCCCTACAAGAAAGGAAGGGAAAGGAGGATGGGAGGGGAATGGGGTGACGGAGGGGAGGGCAGACTGGGGAAC
The DNA here is from genome assembly GCA_028646595.1 of Phalanger gymnotis. Classification (NCBI taxonomy): domain Eukaryota; kingdom Metazoa; phylum Chordata; class Mammalia; order Diprotodontia; family Phalangeridae; genus Phalanger; species Phalanger gymnotis. The sequence continues at coordinate 761,621,084 of CM053622.1, forward strand.
AGGGCAACCAGAGTGTATGCCATCTTGGAGGGGGGGGAGGAAATGGGGAGAAAATTTGTAATTCAAACGCCTGTGAAAATCAATGCTGAAAACCAAACATGTCAAAAATAAATTTAAAAAAAAAATTTTAAAAAAAAGAAGTGAGGGATTTTGGAACTCAAAATTTAAAAAGAGAAGAATGTTAAAAATAAATTTTAAAAGACATTAAAGTGCTAAAATGGCAATAAAATAATTCATCTGTTTTGTGATTAGGATGATGGACAAAATGGATTAGGTTCCAGGTTAGAGTTAGGTCTTCTTGGCCAACTATATTCCATAAACCCAAATTTATGGAGTTTCAATCTATGATAGCATTGGCCAAATAGTGGCACAGATAGTAAGGATCCAGGAAATGCATTGATTGTTATTAGTAACAAGTGTTACCTACAGCCACATCTCTTACCATGACAATACATGATGATTTACAATACATGCTTATTTGCATTGAGGTAGCTCACTAGGCTGGCCGTAGTAGGTGAAAAGTGACCAGATTGAACAAAATGGGTACTTCACACAGGGAAGTCCCCAGGGATGGTGGTAAGTTGGGTGGTGGGAAGGAAGGAAGGAAGGAAGGAAGGAAGGAAGGAAGGAAGGAAGGAAGGAAGGAAGGAAGGAAGAGAAAGAAGGAGGGAGGAAGGAAAGTAAGGTTGATCTATTTTCCAGATCAGTTGTTTTTCCCATAAGATATTTCCCATTTTCTTCTATTTTTTCATTCTTTTGATTTTGTTTAACTGTTTCTTGATGTCTCATGGAATCATTAGCTTCTGCTTATTCGATTCTAATTTTTAAAAAATTATTTTATTCAGCAAACTTTGTACCTCTTTTTCCATTTGGCCAATTCTACTTTTTAAGGAGTTCTTTTATTCAGAGAATTTTTGTACCTCTTTTTCTATTTGACTAATTCTGCTTTTTAAGGCATTCTCCTCCTTGGTGAATTTTTGTCTCTTTTGCCATTTGGCTTATTTTTTAAAGTGTTATTTTCCATAGTATTTTTGTGTATGCCTTCTTTACCAAGCTGTTGACTCTTTTTTCATGAGTTTCTTGCATCACTCATTTCTTTCCCCATTTTCCCTCTTTCTCTCTTATTTGGTTGTTAAAAATCCTTTTTTTTTTTAGCTCTTCCAGGAATTCTTTTTTTTTTTTTTTGCCTGAGACCAATTCACATTTTTCTTTGAGGCTTTGGATAAAGCACTTTTGACTTGTCTTCTTCTTAGTCTGTGTTTTCATCTTCCCTGTCACCATAGTAGCTTTCTATGATTAAGATTTTTTTTTGTCATTTGTTCATTTTCTTGCCTATTTCTTGACTTCTAACTTTACATTAAAGTTAGGCTGTGCTCCTAGGATGGAAGTGGCACTGTCCCAAGCTTTAGGATTTTTGTGCAGCTAATTTGGGGAGTCTGTGTAAGCTTTCAGTTTTCCCAAGGTGGTATGATCTTAGAAGATATGTGTTTACAACTCTCCTGGCCTGTGCTCTGATCTGTGAGTGAACATAAGCACTCTTTTCTGCCCTGGAACTGTGACCAGAGACCCTACGCCCCTGGGGCCACAAGATCTGGTGTAATAGTACTTTTCCTTGCCCTGGGACTGTGACTCAAGACTATGAACCATATATAAATATGGGCAAAGCAAAAGAGTCCTGCACCCAGTGCCAGTAAAGATACTTCTGTAATTTCCTTCTCAACAGTTGTCCTTACCATCCATGGGCTGAGAGTTCTGGAAGCAGACGTTGCCATAGCTGATTTGGTAGCCCCCAAGGCCTGCACTGGTATCTCACCCAGGTGTAATAGACCTTTCCTGACAACCTTCTAAGTTGTCTTGGGCTGGAAAATTGCTTCATCCTATTTTTTTTTTGTGAATTCTGCCACTCCAAATTTGTTCTGAAGCATTATTTAAAGTTGTTTGGAGAGGAATTTGGGAGAGCTCAGGGGAATCCCTGCCTTTTCTCTGCCATCTTGGCTCCACTCCCAAGGCCTGGATTTCATCCCTTCCTCTGATATCTAATTAGCTTTGTGACAAAGGACAAGATAGTTAGACTCTCTAAGAAATCAGTTTCCTCATCTGTAAAATGGGGATAAAAGCAAAGGGTTCTTATGAGGATCAAATGAGATTGAATTAAAAAAGTAAAAAAAAATATATACAAGTCCTTTGTTAACCCTAAGGTGCTACATACATGGGAGATATTACTATTAACATTGTATCGTGCATAGAAAGCTGACCGAAGAGTCAGGAAGACTTAGGTTCAAATCCTACCTTTGATACATAGTTGCTGTGTAACTGGGCAAGTCACTTAAGATCTCAGTGCTCTGGGCAATTTTCTAAGATTCTAAACTGATGAAAAGATGTTGAGCTGAGATGCATTGGGAAAGGGAATTCTTTATCAAGATCTCTCTATATTGAAATCACAGGTTCAGTAAATATAAATATACAAACAGGTACATATGTATATAAATACTCACATGTATATGTACATGTATATGTACTTATATGCTTGATTAGTTTGACTACTTTCGATCTTTGAATAGTCTGTTACCAGCACTATATTTAAAATCTTTCCAACATCGCATCACTAGTAAAACTTGTACTCTGTTGGCATTGTTTTCAAGAAGCTATGGTCACCTCCAACCCAAGATGAAACACTGGAAGGAGACTCTTATGGAGGGAACAACAATGGTCTCTTATTTGATTCAGATGCTCACAATAGCCTGCCAGTGTCTTTGGGTAATCCCAACTCTATTGTCCAGTATATCTTCTTCAACTTCAATGTCATCCTCAAATTTGATAAACATGCCTATCCCTCACCCAAATTCTGAGCATCTATGCCATCACCTAAGCAAATGATAAAAACGTTGAGCAACATAGGTCCAAAGACATCTCCCAAGCTCACTCTTTGGTGTAGTGAAAAGAGCCCTAGATTTGGAATTAGAAGGCCTGGGTTCAATTCTGTGGGTTTCTATTGACTTATTATAACCTACTGCATGATGCTGGACAAATCCCTCAACCTCTTAGAGCTGGAATTTCCTTATCTTAGAATGAGGGGGTTGGATTAGATAACCTCTAATTTCCCTTTTAGTCCTAAATCTGTGATCCTATGATATGTTAGTGGCCTTCCTACAGGAGATATGAAGTTACTGAGGACATTTCTTGGGGCCTAGGAGAGCCCATTCCAAGCCCACCTCATAGCTTATCTCTCTCCAATCTGGCTGCAAGACAGACCTTGTCTATCTTTGTCTTATTCCCATGAACCTCTTTAGGAAAGAGACTGTGTCTTCTTTATCTGTCTGCCTCCTTAGCTCTGAGCACATCAGAAAATATTCAGTGAATAGGATGGCATGAAATAAAAGCCAGATCTACTTTTGGCCCATGGGAGTGACTCTTCTGCCCCAGAGTCCTCTCAAGAGGAGAGAAAAGGTGCCACAACTCAGACTTCTAGGTCATTATTTACTGTGCTCCCACCAGAGACAGATAGACAAAAACGATCCCACTGGTTTCCAAGACGGAGCTGGGCCCAATGACAGAAGGTTGGAACAGAAAATGGGAGCAGAGATAACTCTGTGGGGTGGAGAGCCACAAACTCCAAGGCAGACTGAGGGTGGTAGATTTCATATAACAAGCCATGCACCATGCATATGATAAAGATCTCATGGTGCAAGAAAGGTCTGTTGTGTTCTCTTGTGTGACTCTTACCAAGTCACTTCCCTTTCCTTGGTCTCTTTAAAATTGGGAGTTGGTCCTTTGACCAAGAGATTCCACAGTTAGACATATAACCCAAGGAGATCATACACAAAAAGAAAGGTCTCATATGTGCCAAAATGTTCATAGCAGCACTTTCTGTAGTTGAAAAAGAAAACTGGAAACAAAATGCCACTGATTAAGAATTGGATAAATCATAGTACATGAATATAGTGCAATATTACAATCCCATAAGAAATGACAAATATGATTAATTCGGAGAATAATATGAAAATTTATATGAACTCATGAAGATTGGGTTCTGCTAAGAACCCTTGTGCACTAGTATGCTCAAAGCCTACAACAATGTAAATGGGATAAACAAAACATTGACCTGAACACTGTGAAGAAAATTAATGCTACGTTGATTCCTGGTTTCTCTTCTATTTCCTTCTGAGTTAGTTTAAGGTTATAATTACAAGAAAAGTTGTTATCTCTCATACTGGTAGCTCCTGGGATACTTCCAGGATATGTTTGTTATCTCTAAGCCCCACAAGTTGGTACTCTTCCTCAAAAGATATGTCTGTCCTTGCCTGTCTTTTTACAATTAAGGGAGTTTTTAAATCACTTCCAAGGAAACAGAAAGTGTGGTAGTTTTGATCACCTAGCAAAGATTGCAAGATGCAAATTAACATATTAACATTCCTTAATTGTCAGAGAAGAGTTGTGACTAGCCTCATTTGAATGTCAACCCACCTAGCCAATCATAATGTTCCTACTCAAACCCCATAGCTCTGTCATTGTTGTTCTCCACACCTACCAAGACCCCTTCTTTGTTGTGGCAGTAAGGAGGATCTGTTCCTCCTCATTGGGGTTGCTAGCTTTACTGAGGTTGCCAGTCTGACCCACTTTGTTAACAGTTGTACACATCACTGTTAATGTTAAACCTCAGTTTACCATTATTAATTTTATTTGCCACAACCGCACAATTATAATGATCAGCATTGGCCCTGGAGATGAGATGACTTAATGTACCTCCATCTTTTCAATGAAGGGGCAAGGGATTATGCATGTGGAATATGTGCCTCCATCTCCCCAAAATTATCCCCAATTTCTTCTATCTATAGCTTGTTGTTTGCATGTTTTCTCCCCCATTACTCTATAAGCTCCTTGAGAACAGGGACTGTTTTTGCATTTCTTTGTATTCCTAGCACTCTGCAGATAGTGGCCCTAGCACATAGTAGGCACTTAATAATTGCTTGCTGAATTGCATATGTGGCTAAACAAGGTTGTTGCATTGGTTGGTTCTGCTGAATGGGTGTATTTCTAAAAAACAATCTTTGTTATGAGGGAAGTCTTACTGGATGGGAGGGCCAGGAAGAGATACATTGGGAAATGAATGTAGCATAAAAACAAAAGATATTGTTAAAACTTTTGAATGTCAAACTGAATCTTGAGATGGGCCCTGATAACCTCTAATCTCTACTCTGGCTCTAAGAATCTGAGACTAAACTGTGGCAGTGTTGATGGGATTGAGACGGCTATGGCCTTAGACACTGGAGTCCAGGATATATATGGCCTGTGGGTGCAGCCGGCTTCTGATTTGGTGCCCAGGGCCTCTCCTGCCTGTGGGACAGAGCAGAGGAGAATCAGGGATATGAGGTTCCATAAGGTCTCACCATTAACTCTAACTGGGGACCCTGGGACTAGGGGGATGGAAGCAAGGATAGGACCTCCCCCTCAAATGCCTGCTTGCTTGAAAAGAGGGGAGAATTTGGGGAGCGGAAGTGGGAAGTTTCCTGGACACACTGACCTGGGACCCAGAGGCCTGGACGATGGCAGGCCAGGCCCAAGGCAGTGGCCACGCAGCCAGCAGATCCCACAATACCTAACCAGCATGACCAGCCCCACTCATAGTAGCCAGTAAGGGGTCCTCGGGGCTGAGTAAGTAAGCTTCGCTCCATAGCCACCTCCACAGCAAACCAGAGTGAGCCCAGCACTCCAGGGAACCCTAGAGCAAAGGTTAGTGGACTGATGTCCCTGCCCTAGAGTCCAGCAGCAGCAGCCTCAGAATCTCCTCCTCAGAAGCCCCAGCCTGGACCTGCCCCTTCCCTACAGTTTCTGGGTGTTGAACCATCATGCCCTGCTCCTTTTCCTGTAGCTTGAGTTACTCACCGCTCCCGCCCTCAGCCTCAACCCTGAATCTTCCCCTCCCACCTCACCTCCAGCACCTAAGAGGCAGCCTGCTGCCCAGGCCAGCTGAATCCTTGTCCTGGGGTCAGTCCCCAGGAACTGTGCCTGGGTCAGAGTGAGGAGCAGGGTCACCAACCCACAGCTACACAGCAGCCCAGCCACCAGCAAAAGGGATCTGGTCAGTACCCGCCGCCCTGGGGAGGAGAGAGCACCAGAGAAGGGGCATAGGGACCACCAGGGAGTAAGGCTCAGGGAACACTGGGGTGGGGAGACCCAAGGAGGACTAGCTGAGGGGAGGGGCACAAGGAGCATTTGGAAAGGGGACATGGAGAGTCTCATCGAGGATGCCCAAGGAACACTGAGCGGGAATCACGGAACAGTAGCAGAGTAGGAAGCACAGGGAGAGAGGACTGGGGAAAGCGGCACAGGCAGCATTGGGGGAGAAGGGAACTGGGGGAAAACTGAAAGCAAGGCCTCGGGGCAGGTTAGGGAAGAGCCTGGGAGAAAAGGGAGTTTGGGGAACATTTTAGGGGAATAAACCCTGAAGGGGTTTTGAGCAGGGCCCTTCGGGTGGGGTTGGGGTGGAGGTCTCACGTGGATGGGTGGCCAGGATGGAATCGTACTGGTCACAGGTCCGGATCCCGTCCAGTAGATTGGTGACACACGCCCGCCACAGCCCCTGGCACTTATGGCTCACCTAGGTAAGTATGGAAGGGGAAAGACAGACGGGAGGGAGTCTGAAGAACAGCAGTCCGCTTCCACTTAGGGGAGCGAGACGTCCTAGTCAGGTTTTTCCCTGCTTCAGCCTGTAAGCTCCTTGAGGACAGGGTCTGTGTCACATCTTTCTTCGTGTCACCCTCCCTGGTTTCTCGCGGTCCAGCCTCAAGCCTCGCATTATTCTTTTCTCCCCCTATCCCCCTACACTGAACCTCAGCACCAAGGAGAGTTCCTGATTTTTGGGACCTTCTCTCATTTCTCGTGGCAGAGCCGGCGAGAATAAAATGTGCTAAATTATCCATTAAGTGTAGCACCAATGAATGAGACGCATTGCTTTCCACTGAGTCCTTCTCTTGCCGGACCTGGGCAAGGAAGGATTGGTCGAGAGGTGGACTGGGACTAGTTCAGGACGTAGAGGAAGGGCTAGGATCGGGGTAGGGAGGAGCATTGGGAAGGGGCAGGCCTGAATGGGATCTGTACTGGGCTAGGATGTGGAAGGGGTTGGGGACAGAGTAGGTCCTAGAAAGACCAACAGGGGGCTGGGGAGGGACTGGGCGGGGTTAGGGCTAGGGCCAGGATCCTAAGGTTTATTTGGACCAGGCCAAAATTTGCGAGGGGCGTGGCCTCAGTGGAGGGGAGGGTCCTATACTGGA
>CM053622.1:761633354-761680561 GCA_028646595.1 Phalanger gymnotis
TCTTAGTTTCTTGATCTGGAAAATGAGGGAGTTGGGCTAAATCATCTCTAAAGGTCACTTCTGGCTCTAAATCTTTAATCCTATGAGCCCACAGTCATGTTATTTCCTCCCCCTGACATGTACTTCACAACTAACTCTACACATCCTCATAGATTCATAGAATGATAGAGACAGGAGGGACCTTAATGATCATCTAATCCATCCTCAGTTTGCAAAGATGTAAACTGAGGCCCAGTGACTTGCCCAAGATCACCTGCTAAGGATCTGACATAACTTGAACCCAGGCCTTTTCACACTAAGGTTCAGGGCTCTTTCTACCTTATCATGCTGCCCAGAACCAATCGAGACTCTTTTCAGTCTCAGAATAAGAATTGTAGGAAATAGATGAAATATTTCTGGATCTTCCTTTCTGGATTGCTTGAGATATTAAGAGATCCCTTAGTTGTCCATTGATCGTGCCTCAAATCCCTGAGAAAGTCTCCACTCTGAAGATGGTCACTGGAAATGGAAGAACCAAGCTGCCTTTCACTTCATGGAATGTCTGAATTGGAAGACCTCCAAAGAGATGATGTAATCTAACTTGTACCTGAGCAAGAGTCCCCTCCAAAGCATACCCAACAAAGTGTTCATCCAGCCTTTGGGAAGCAGTATGGTGAAGTAGATGGAGAGCTGACTTTAGAATCAGAGGTTCTGAGCTTGAATCCTGAATTTGTCACTTACTACTTGTGCAGTCTTGGGCAAATCACTTCCCCTCTCTGGGTCTCAGTTTTCTCATCTGCAAAATGAATAGACTGGACTAGCTAACCTCCTAGGTCTGAAGAGACTCATGATCTTTTCAGTTCAAATCAGTAAACATTTATTAAGTGCCTGCTATGTTACAAGTCACTGTCTGGGGTAGTAGGAGTACAAAAAATGAGATATTCTCTTGTTCTTAATTACATTCTTTCTGACATTCTACTAAAGGGATACTATATACAGAAATATAATCCTTGCTTCAGTCCCCTAAACTCTGGACTTCCATGGATGTTGCTCAATCTCAGGTGTTTCTCCAGAATCATATATTTTGGGTTTTTTGGGTTGTTTTGTTTCCTACTTAGTTTCCTCTGGGGACCTCAGAATATAACTTGTATTTAAGTCTCCCTCCAGATGTGAGTAAACATTCCCAGATCCTATACAAGTCTTCAAGGTAACAATGCACATTGGATGCAGGACCTTTGAGGGAAATGACTGGTCCATTCTAGAATTTGTGAAAGGGAAAGAGAAGAGAGACTGAAATGCGCAGGCTGAAATGAACCCTCAATTTTCAGAAAAGCAGATAGGAAAGATTCAGAGAAAAGGCAGGTTGGATCCAATGGACCAAAAATTCCATAAGGAAAGTAAAGCCAAGAGGGATGGGGAAACCCCCAAGGATTGGCATAGAGGACAGAGTGCTGAACTTGGAGTCAGAAAGATCTGAGTTCAAATTTGGCCTCAGACACGCGCTTTTTGTTTGAAACTGGATAAGTAATTTAACTCCTTGCACTCTCATTTCCTCATCTGTCAAATGGGAATAGTAATAGCAATACTCACCTTACTGGGCTGTAGTGAGGATCAAATAAACCCATAGTAACAATCGTAGTTAGCACTTAGAAGTGCTTTAAGGTTTGCACTTTACGCGTTGTTGTTGTTGAAAACCTCATTTGGGGGTTTTCTTGGCAGAGATACTGGGGTAGTTTGCCATTTCCTTCTCCAGCTCATTTTACAGATGAGGAAACTGAGGCAAACAGGGGGAAGTGACTTGCCTTGGGCCACACAGCTACTTAGTGTCTGAGGCCAGATTGGAACTCAGGAAGATGAGTCTTCCTGACTCCAGGCCCAGCAATCTATTCATTACATGAGCTAGCTGCCCTCTTTACAAATGTAAACTCATTTTATTCTCACAATAACCTTGGAGGTAGATGCTATATTATCCCCATTTTACAGGTGAAGAAATAGGCACGGAACAGTTAAATGACTTGCTCAGACTCTCAGTTAGTATCTGAGGCTACATCTACACTCAAGTCCTCCTGACTCGAGGTCCAGTTCCCTAACCTGCTCTGCAGAACAGAGGGCCTTTGAGAGGTTTTTTCGCTTGTTTTTGTGTTCTCGACATATAGCTGAGTGCATAACACATAAGTAGTCAGTTAAATGTATTAATAAATTAATAAATAAGTACTTAATAAATGCTTCATTCATATAACCAGTGATTTCCGTGCCCAAATAGCCCGTTCCACATCTGGATAGTGTTGTTAGGAATTTTTTCCTTACATTGAAATGAAATTTGTCACTGTCACTTTCATCCACTGCTTTGATTTCTCCCCTCTGGGGCAAAATAGAATAAATTTAAAGTGTCTTCTATTTAATAGCCCTTCAGATACTTGAAGATGTTTCTCATATCCCCCTTGAGTCTTCGTTTGTGCAGGCACATCCCCTGTTCCTTCAGATCAAGGGCCTTGAGGTCCTCAAATGCGGCCCTTTGACTGAGGACCTACAGGACCACATGTGGCCTCGAGGCCACTGGCTCCCCACCTCTGCTTTAGACAGTCTTCCTTTCTATGGCATAGACTAGAACACTACCATTCTGGCTGCCCTCCTCAGGGATGCTTTCCGGATTATCAATGTCCTTACTCAACTGTGCTCAGAATTCATCACTTCAAATGGAGTCTGACCAGGGCAGAGGCATCTTCTTCTTCCTAGAAGCTCTGTGTCACTCCATCTGATAACTAAGAAGCTGGCAAAAAGAGCAGCCAGAATTGACCACCATATTCTAGCTAGGATGGTCTGACTCAAGGCAGATTACCCCAAGATGGTCGCTTCTCAAATCCTAGACATCATGTCTCTTGTAATGTAGGCTGCATTCGATTTCATGGCCATGGGATCACATTGTTAACTCATATGGAGCTTCTGGCCCATTTAAGTCTCCCAGATCTTTTTCAAATGAACTGAGAATCTGCTTAGTGGCTTCAAGACCCAACTCAAATCCAACCCTTTCCATGAAGGCTTTCCCAACTAATCTGGCCCACAGTGATCACGATCATGACCTTCTCTGTCCTCAGACAAGCCTTAGAGTCTCAAACACACCATCATACACTTGGTTCTATTCTATCCTGGATTATTGTCCATATTTTTCTAAGGAAATAGTGGGTATCTAAAATCCCACCTTTTATTGGAATCCTTCCCCAACCCCTCTTAATTCTAGTGCCTTCCCTGTTACTTACTTCATATTTCTCCTGTATATAGCTTGATTGGTATATATCTGTTTCATGTTGTCTCCCCCATTAGAATGTAAGCTCCTTGAGGGCAGGCAGGGACTGTCTTTTGCCTCTTTTTGTCTCCCTGTTACTTAGCACAGTGCCTGCCATAAAAATGTGCTCTTAATAAATGTTTATTAATTGATTAATTTTTAAAAGTATGGATATTAAAGAAAAAAAGAAGAGATACTCAGTGTCAAGCTGAGAAAGGCCATGGGCATCCAGGAAGCTAGGAGGAGGGAAGACATTCAAAGGGTCTCAGAGTCATGCAGGAGGTGACAGCCATATGCTTATAGGATGGCCTGAAGCCCATTGGAGGTACTGTTGTGAGGCTCAGAAGTACATTCTGGGAATCTAGAAATTCCATTTTCAGAAATGGGACTGGGAAGATTCCTGTTTTTGCCACCTTATCACTTCTGTGACATTTTCCTTTCTCTGGGCCTCAGTTTCTCTGTCTGTAAAATGGGAAGGGGGTTGTACTAGATCAAGGATTCTTAAACTGGGGCTTGGGAATTGTTTTAAAAAAACTATTTTAATAACTATTTCAATATAATTGATTTCCTTTGTAATCCTATACATTTTATTTTATGCAATTTAAAATCTTATTCTGAACAGAAGTCCAGATTTTCAAGGAGGTCCATGACACAAAAAAGGTTAAGGACCCCTGGACTAGAGGATCTCTAAGGTTCCTTCTTGCCCTAACCTTCCCCTTCCCTTCAGTGGATAAAGTGGTCAAGAGATATGAATGAGTGATTTTCATTTTTTTTAAGCCAAACCACAACAAATTTTATTTATTACAATTCTGTCTCTATTAACAAATGCAAACGATCTTGTTTTAATTTTGAATGAGTGATTTTCAAAATAAAAAAGGAAATTCAATGAGCTGGGAACTAAGAAAGACATAGAAGGGCTGAGAGCAGTAGCAACCTTGAAAATCTCGGGCTAGGAGCCTATTTAATTGTTTAATTATCCTATTATTTAGGAGTCTAGTCCACCTATTTAATTCTCCCCATTGCACTGACCTGTCGATTTTTCATTGGCATTTTTATTTGGTGAATTCTAGCCTAACCAGTCTTTTGTCTAAAGAAATCTTTAGGCAGAAAGTGATCTCAGGAACAATTTGGTGGAAGGCTCCAGACACAAAGTCTCTCATATATCACTTCCTAGTCCACTGCCTGTAATGAATTTTTGGCTCATATCTGACCACACACATCACTTTCTTGATCAGAAAGTTCCGGTAGCACCCTCTTGCCTCCTGGATAAAATGCGGATTCCTATGTCTAGCATTCAAACCCCTCTACAATCTGGCTGCAGTTTATCTTGTCACACAAATTACACATTGCTCCCCCTTACAGACCCTGCACTCCAGCCAAACTAGCCTGCTGGCTGTTTCTCATACGCAACATTCTGTGCCATATACAACATCATGAGCCTTTGAACAATCTATCTGCTATGACTGGAATCTGCATCCTCTTCACCTCTGACTCTTGGAACCATTGGTTCCTTTCAAGACCCAGCTGCATTGAGATTTTTCCTGATTCCCCTAGTTGTTAATGCCTCTCTCTCTCCCCTAATCAAATATAAACTCCTTGAGAGTGGGGATTATCTCACTTTTGTCTGTATTCCCAAGGCCAGGGGTAGGGAACCTGAGGCCTCCAGGCCACATGTGGCCCTCTAGGTCCTCAAGTGTGGCCCTTTGACTGAATCCAAACTTCACAGAACAAATCCCCTGAATAACAGGATTTGTGCTGTGAAACTTGGACTCAGTCAAAAGGCTGAACCCAAGGACCTAGAAGCAGCAGGTTTCCCACCCCTGGCTAGCACATAGTAAGAATTTAATAAATGCTTGTTGAATCAATCAATTAGCTCAGAAAAGGCTGTGTTGGCTGAATTAGGGACAAGATCTTGAAGGACAGGGACAGTCATTCAGGCTGTAGGAGGGAGGCATATATGTGTATATATATGTATATATATACACATATATATGTATATCTCCACTCTGCTGCCTCCCTCCTACAGCCTGAATATATATATACACATAAAAATATACATTTATATTAAACACACACACACACACACACACACACATATATATATATATATATAATTCACATAATTTATTATTAGAAAACCTGAGTTAGAATTCTGGCTCAGACCTATTAATCTGTGTGACCTTGAGTAAGCCCTCTTTCCTCTCTAAGCCTCAGTTTCTCCATCCATAAAAGGGGAATAATACTTGTTCAGTCCCCCAGAGTTATTTTGAGGGAGAACGCTTAGCAATCCTGAAAGCACTATAGAAATGTGAGCTGTGATCGCTATTGGGGGGAGGCCAGGATTAGGCTTGAGAACTCCGTCACTCGGTGACTTTTTCCTGGTGTTTGTTCCTTTCCAGCGCAGCCAGTGATTAGCACTAAAACCTCTTAAAACCTCAGGAAAGGTTGTGTGCTGAAGTGGGGGGAGAGGCGGCAACCAGGCGTGCTTCCCTGGGAGAGAGGAAGGTGGGGCCAGAGAGAGGGGGGATGAGATCGGAAGAAATCCAGCAGCTGAGCCTGAGACTTGCGAATAGACGGAAAGAAAAAAAAAATGGGGGAGATGTGACGGTGGCCTGGGAGATCCTGAAGGGGTGGGGAGAGGACAGAAGCTTTGTGTGTGTCAGTTTGGTCTACCTAGGCAAGCTGAATTCCTACTATATTTTCTTCTTTTCATCTGATAAATACAGACTACTTGATTGACTAAAAAGAAAAAACACCCAGAATGGGGAGAGGCCTGGGCCCAGCGCCTTGACCAGTCCTAGAAATAGAAGAGTCAACATAGGGGCTGAAAAGGAAAGACTGTGGGTTCTAGGTGGGCACACTCTCCTGAGGCCAACATGATATGGAGCAAGCAGGTTCTCCTCCTCCACCCCCACCCCACTCAATCTACCGAATTCCCTCCCCCGTCCAGGTTTCCTCACCTGGCATTGACTGGTGTGTTGGGATTGAAGAACTCCTGGGTTACCAGAGCGGCGTACCAGGAGACTGCAGTCAGTGTACAAAGCCCTGGGGACAGAAAGCTCCAGCTCAGTCCTGTTCTGGTTTCCTGGCTCCTAGGTCAAGTCCTTTTCCCCTTCCCCACCTCCCTACCTCCCCACCTCCCCTCCTCCCTGTCAGCCTCCAGGCATGACATGGTTTGCCAAATTTAGTCCAGAGACTATCTGCCTCTCCCCTCTCCAGTGAGGGCAGAGAGGAGGTGGAGAGATCAGGAGGGGGCCATTGGCCAATGTTGGGCACGGGGCAGGACCATGGGGAAAGCGGGACCTACCTGCCAGGAGGAAGAGGGCACCGCCCGAGATAGCGACCCGGCTCTTTGTCACAGGGCTGCTGTCTCCTACCCGGGTGCATTTCATGCCCACCACACTGACGACCACTCCAATGAAGCCCAAGAGCACAGAGACCACCATGAGAGCTCGTGAAGTCTGGATGTGAACTACAAGGGAAAGAAATCAATGATCCTGGAGGAGCCCACTTCCCATGCCCCTCCTTTCAGCCCGGTTCCTATTTGTCCACATTCCCCATCTAATCCTCTCCCTTCCCTAGCTCATCCATGCCCTCTGCAGCCCTGCTTCCCATCCAGGGTCTTCTACTCCCATCCTCCTCTCCATTTCATTCCCTCCATCCGAACACTGCTTCAGCCTCAGAAATGAAAAAACCATGTCAGAGCTGCAAGGAAGTTTAGAGGTCATCTAATCCAACTCCTCACTTTACAGATGAGGAAACTGTGCCCCCCCCCCAGGAGGGATGTGACTTACCCAAGGACACACAGTGAGTAATCGGAACAGTGGAGACTTGAACCCAGGTCTCCAGACTCTTAAATACAGTAACCTTTCCCATTTCCTCCCAAGTCCTAGAGAAATAGGGCCTCTGAAGGTAAGTCACTCTTGCCCTCTCTGCTTCCGCTCTGAGGGCTCTGCGTTAGGATACAGCCCAGTAAAGTACCTGGGGAATGGGGAGTCACAGTGGTACCATGCTCATGTATGTGGTGACATGGCTATGATGTCACATGTGCTATTTTAGGACTTTTCCTTCCTTCTTTCCTTCCTTCCTTCCTTCCTTCCTTCCTTCCTTCCTTCCTTCCTTCCTTCCTTCCTTCCTTCCTTCCTTCCTTCCTTCCTCCCTCCCTCTCTGTCTGTCTCTCTGTCTCTGTCTGTCTCTCTGTCTCTCTCTCTCTCTCTGTCTCTCTCTCTGTCTCTCTCTCTCTCTCTGTCTGTTCAGCCTCTTACATACCCAACTTTTGGAATCACCCTCTTCGGCCAACAGCTCTGCCCTCACCAAAGACAGGTGACATAGCTAGAATACTCTAAAGTCTACAAAGCTTTTTACACCTATTATCTCAGTGGGTCACCATCACCTATCAGGTATTATCTACAGGGTATCATTACCCCCAATTTGGAGATGTGAAAACTGAGGCTCAGAGAAAACAGAGGCCCAGACTAACCACCAGAGGTTTTTTAAAAGTCCCCATGACATGAACACATTTGTATTGGACATACAAATAGTGGACAGTCCAAGGATGTGGGTTTGAATCCTCCCTCTGCCATTGGTTCCCTGTGTGACCATGGGCAGTCAGTTCTCTGGGGTTCAGGTTTCTTATCTACAGTGGGTTGGTCTAAGGCCTCTGATGTCCTGAGCACCTCTAAACCCACGATCCTTTAAACGCCCATCCTGTTTCCCTTCTTTCCTTTCTCTTTCTCCCTTCCCTGCCCCCCAACTCCACCACCACCTTTCTCCCCCTCAGAGTGGCTGGCCACCTTTTCCAGGTAACCTTCCTAATTTACACAGATGAAACAGACATATTTCCCTGCCACAGCACTATCCCTTTAATAGGTCTGTTTGTATGTCCTATACAGCTGTGTTCACGTCACTGGGACTTAAAAAAAGGAAACCCTTGGTGGTCAGTCTGGGCCTTTGTTCAGAGCACAAGGGCCACACCCAGGCCTGCGCACTAGTATTATGTGTGGTGGGTGAGGACAAAGGAAAGAGAAGCCAGCCATGAGGTGGGTGCCTCCCAGGAGGGAGGGTCAGGGCCCAACCCACCTTCCCAGTGTTTCCATCATCAGGGCTAGCAGACAAATCCCAAGGGGAAGAGAGCTACCCTGGGCCCAAGCTGGGAAAAGCTGAAGACGCCCTAGAGACCAGATACTGGGAGCCTGCCCTTATCCTAACCAACCAACACAACTCCAGCCACTGGGGTCCCTCTTCCTCTGTTTAGACCCCACCCACCCAGGGGTGTGAAGGGCTAGGGAGCAACTGCCAGAAATATTAGAGGAGAAACCAGTGCCTCTCAGTCTCCCCCAACCTCCACCCCCTCTCTCAAACCCTGGCCTTCTCTAATCTTCGGGACCCCTGCACCCCTTGAAGAACCCTCCTTAGCACCGACACTATCATTGCCCTCTCCTCCAAGGGCCCTGGGAGGATTTGAGGGGCTGGGAAAAGGGGAGAAATTATGAGAGAAGTAACTCATGGAATGGAGAATGTTTGTGTCTAAAGGGGCTGCGTTGATTTCCGTACACCCAAGAGTGGATGCTTGGCTCGGATGACACGTTGAGAAATCACTTGTCCAATCCAGACTTTGGTTTCTTTCTTGTTAAAATAAATTAGGTTGTAATAAGCCCCTTTCCAGCTCTGACCTTCTAAATTCTAAGGGCTCTTCTAGCTCTGACATCCTGTGTTCTAACTTCCCTCCCAGCTCTGACATTCAGTATTCTAAGGCCCCTCCCACCTCTGACATTCAGTGTTCTAAGGCTCCTCCCAGATATGACATTCTGTGTTCTAAGTTCCCTCCCAGCTCTGACATTCTGTGTTCTAAGTTTCCTCTCAACTCTGACATTCTGTATTCCAAGTTCCCTCCCAGCCCTGACATTCTGGGTTCTAAGGTCTGATATTCTAAGGCTCCTTCAAAGGCTCTGAAATTCTATACTCTCACTTCCTATGTTCTGTGTTCTGGAGTCACTTGCAGTTCTAACTTTGCATATCTGGTCCCTCCTAGCTTTAATATTCTTTATCCTAAGGTTATTTCACCCCTGGCTTTCTATGTTCTGAGGGCCCTTCCCACACTAACATTCTACAAGTAGGAATATGTAGGATTCAAATCCTACATATGTAAGAATTATGAATCTGGAGGCGGGGCAGGAGTGTCTGATACCAGAGAGGCACAGAGCAGCAGGGGGCTTGGGGCACTGCTCTTTTAAGGCACACAGCCTCAGAAGCACCAGAATTTCCTCTTGTCCCATCTCAGTGAACCCCACCAGGTACCCCAAGTCTGCTTTTTGCCCCCTTGGACCCCAAAGGGCCAGTGACATAGTACAGCTGCTTGGGGTGTCAGATGTTGGGGCCAGAGGAAGAAGGGAGCAGGAGGAGCAGAGGAGGGAGCAGGGGGAACAGGGGAGGGAGCAGGGTCCTACCGTCCAGGGCGAGCAGAGAATCATAGAGCTTGCATTGCACCTGGCCGGTGCTCTGAGAGGCACAGGACATCCAGAGTCCCTCGTAGAGGCCGACGGCTGTGATGATGGCGTCCCCCGCATACGAGGACTGTTTCCACTGGGGCAGGGCTGTGCTGGCAATGATGCCCACCCAGCCCCCCAGCGCCAGGAAGTAGCCCAGGAGCTGGAAGCCAGAGTTGGCCATGGCCCAGATCGCCCAGCAGCCCGAGGTGACAGCTCAGAGCAGGGTTGAGGTCCTTGTGGGGACCGGGGGCATGGCCCCACAGGGCTTCTCTCCTGGAGGACAGCTGAGGGACTCTAAAACACTTAGACGCCAGTGAGGGAAGGGGGCAGGGGGTGGAGGGCAGCAGTGGCAACAGCAGTAGCTGCTCTGGGCTCTGGCTCCAGAATGCTGGGGGAGGTGGGGGGTTGGCAATGCTGAGGCACCGCCCACTGCAGCCTGCCTGGGACATAGCTGAGTCCCGAATCAAAGTGGAGAACTGCCCCAGGTCCCTGAGCAGGGGGATGGGGTGGGACTTGTGGTCATAGGGAGCTTCCTAAGGAGGTTACCCTCAGCACCCCCAGATACTGAAGGAGAGGTAGGGGCCCAACACACCGTCCATCCTCCCCTACCCAGAGGGAAACCACACTGGGGCTCATAGGACCATACATTTGGAGCTGGGAGAGCCCTTAGAGTCCAATCTCCTGATTTTATAGAAGAAGATCTGAAGTTCAGAGAGGTTGTGCCTGGCCCAAGTGGTAGTAAATGGGAAAGAATAGATTGAAATCCCAGTCTTCTGGCCCTAAATCCACTGTGAAGTCTTGGCTCATATTTCTAGAATGTTAGCATTATGAAGGAACCATCTTGGAACCATCTAGGCCAAACCCATTAGTGTACAGATGAAGTCTCCGCAAGGGGAATGACTTGCCCAAGGTCACATAGCTAGTAAGTTATTTGAACACAGGTCTTGGGACTCCAAGTTCAGGGTTTTTTTGTTGTTACTTTTCTCCACCACACCACACTATGTTGCCAAAGATTCCTGGTCCTAGAATTCTCTGACCTTTGGGGTTTCCTATCCTCAGAATCTAGGCGCAGGAAAGAAGTTGCATTTCTTCTCTTTGCAGGAAGTAAGACTGAAGATAGGCACCATGGAGAACTTCCTCAATGCACAAGCTGTTTGGAGACCCCTAAACCTTTGCTCCCCATTCTTGGGTTAGGAGAGTCCATGTGGGAGGGGTCCCCTTCCTCTGAGAAGTATAAACCAGGGAAACCGAGGTCCAGAGAAGAGAGGAAGGCCCCACAACAGCCAGGGAAGGGATGGCCTGAGGTTTGGCTCCTAGCCAGTCTGGGGCCTGCTACTGGGGGTGGGGGGAGGAGGCAGCACCGGTCCTTCCTGGCATTAGTCTGAAGGTGGATTGTTCCAGCCCCCTAATCCGCTCCCCAGCAGCTGGATTACCAGCTCCTGCTGGGACCCAGGGCCAAGCTGCTTCTGCTCACCGATCCAAGGATGGCCTGGGGGAAGGGGAACCCTGACTGTGATAAACAGCCATAACAATTCTTCAGGCTGGAAGAACAAGAAAACTGAGGGAGTCTCGAAGAGAGTGCGGTTCAGTCCTTAACGCTCCTCCCACCCCCTACCCCGGGCTAAGCATCACACCCCCAGACAGAGGTTTGCCCAGTTCCAGCATATTTGGAGTTGAGGACCTCAGAACTAGCCTGGGCTTGGAGAAGGAAAGGAGGGAGCAGCCATGCCCCCTCGGGCCCCCGGAGCCTGGGTTAGGAGCTCAGCAATCCTGCCCCCCTTCTGTCCTCCCACAGCAGGGGAATGTTTAACCGCCATGGGCCTCATTAGAAATCCCCTCACGCTCGACTCAGAGGCTCTATGTGCCTGCTGTTGGGGATTGAAATGTGGGTCTCACACCCCGCCACCCATTCCTGGCCACCTCTTCGTTCCATTTCATTCTCCGAAGTTTCTATCAGCTGCCCACCTCACCTTGCAAGTGCCAGTTTGAGATTAGGGGAGATAATCTCTTCCTGCCTTGTATTGGGAGGGGTGGGGAATAGAGGTCCTGAGGCATTTCTACCTCAGGGGTTTAGGGAGGCTGAGTTTGACCCAGCTCCAGAGCTCTCTCCCCACCCCCACAGAAGGAGCTCTGGGTCCATAGAGTGCTGGTCTACAGGGCCTGCTCCCTTAAATTCCTCACATGACTATGCAAAAGAGGAGGGTGCCAGGCTCTTGCCGGACAATAGCATCTGTGTGCCCAGGACCCAGGCGTGGGCCGTGTGGTATGGTTCAGGGCTCTGGCCCAGTGGGCAATGAGAGCGGCCCACCACCCACAAGGTCAGGGACTGTTTGTCCTCCAGCTCCCCAGGCCTCCCATAGCCTCCCCCTCCCAATCCAGGATGGCCCCAAGGCAGATGTCCTGCCCAGGCAACACAAGACTGATATCAATGTGGGTCTTGGAGGTCCTCAAAAGGCAAGGTGAGAGAATGAGCAGGCTCTGGGAATAATTCTAAGCACCCATCCACCCTGAACAGTAAGGCCAAACCTACAGGGTCTGAGCCGTCCTAGGTTCTTCTAAGAAAATACACTGTGAGGTAGCAGGAGTAGGAAACGAGGCACAGATCCAAGGTCACCCTCAAAGCCTCCTATGTGTTGGAAAAACTATCGTCTGGCTCCTCCCAACTCCCAGGACCAGGGCTGGTTCTACTCTATGTCCCTCAGTCCTGCAGGTCATGAAGATGGAGCCTCGTGGGGCTACATTTTACACTTTGGATTTATACATTCCCAAATCCTTCTTCTGCTCCCTCAAACCAGCTTGGCTTTGTGCTCAGCTGGCCATTCTGTCCAGTGCCCAGCACAGTGCCTGGCACAGAGTAGGCACTTTGAATGTTCATGGACTAGATGGCCTTGTGGTTTGTCTAATCCAAGGAAATGTAAAATACTTGTCCTACATATAAATTGCTGCTATATGTGGGTATGTGTATGTGTGCACATATATGTATATATACACTTGTCCTTCATACAAATTACCTCTATATGTGTATGTATGTGTGTACATATATATATATACACTTGTCCTTCATATAAATTGCCTCCATATGTGCGTATGTGTGTACATATATATGTATATATATACTTGTCATTCATACAAATTGCCTCTATATGTGTGTATATGTGTGTGCACATATATACACATATACATATATATACACATACACATCTATTAATATATATGGGGGCATGTAGGTAGCACAGTGGATAGAATGCTGGAGTCAGAAAGACCTGAGTTCAAATTTATCCTCAGATATTTACTGGCCGTGTGACCCTGGGGAAGTCACTTAACCTCTGTTTGCTACAGTTTCCTCATCTGTAAAACAGGGATAACAGCAGTACCTAATTCCCAGTGTCGCTGAGAGGATAAGATGAGTAATATTTGTAAAGCTGCTTGGCAAACCTCGAAGTTACCCAAATGCTAGTTATTAGCATCATCACTTCTGACCAAAGTCATTCTGAACTTCCAAAGGGAAGCAGTGGTCACTAAGAATCCGAACAGGCTCATCAATCATGCTGCACTTACCCAATCTCCTTTTTGATATGATTATTAAATTGACAGATTAGACATCATCATCATAAGTAGCATTTATATAGTGCTTTCAGGTTTGCATAGTTTACATATATTACATCTTTTTTACATTTTACAAGTTTCACAATTTACAATTACAAATATTTACATATTTTATCTCATTTGATATTATCTCGTTGACAGATGAGAAAAGTGAGGGAGACAGGTTAAGTGACCTGCCCAGGGTCATACAGCATCTGAAGCAAGATTTGAACTCAGATGCTGCTGACTGCATGCACCACTAGTTGCCTGGATTTCACACATTTCACGAAATTTCTTACAATATTCTTGTGGAGAAGGCGAGAGGTGGGCATGGTAGGGCAGAGCAGGAACTGGTTGAGGACCAGACCCTGAATCAATGTTAATCCAGAGTGAGGTCTCTAGGGGAAATGTTCCCATTGGCATCTGTACTGACTTGAGAAGAAACAGTGTGGTGTCATGGAAGGACAGCTGGCTCCAAAGCCACGATGACCTGGGTTCTGGTCTCACCTCCATCACACGCTGCCTGTGCTAGAGAACTCTCTAAGACCGTAAGTTTTAGAGAAGGCGTTTGATCTGCACTGGTTGAAGGAGTTTCCTCCTCAAGGGATTCCCTATACCAATGAAATCCCAGATCCAGTCCCTGTCTTCATCGATGACTTAGATGAAGACACAGTAAGCTTTTTTATCCAAATTGAAGATAATGTGAAGCTGGGAGGGATGGCTGACAAACTGCATAACAAAATGGAGAACTACAAAGATCTTGGCAGGTGAGCACAATTGGTCAAGGCTAATTAGAATGTATCTAATTTGATAAAAAGTTTAAAAGACTCATGTTAAGTCTTGAGTTCAAAAAATCGACTGTACAAGCAAACACAGGATAAAGGACACATGGCTAAACAACAAACTCTGAAAACGAAATGGGGGTTTTAGTGGACTGCAAGCTCGATGAACCAACAGTGGAATAGAGCAGCTGAAGAACGTACAATTTTAGGCTGTATTAAAGAAGCAATAGAATTGTTTTTAAAGAGGGAATGGTGATAGTCCTGCTGTCCTGTAATGATCACATGACACCTAGAGTGCTCGGTTCATTTTGGGTGCCATGTTTGAGGAAAGGCTTAAACAAGCTGGAGCAGGTCTGGAACAGTCAAGTAGGGGTGAATGGACTTAAAACCTGAACGAGCTAGGAATATTTATCACCTTCAGAAGAAAAGAATTGAGGGTACTTTCTGTCTTCAAACATTTGAAGAGCTCTCATGGACAAGAAGATGACATTGGCCCAAGAAGGCAGAACTGGGAGTGGAGCAGGAGGGGAAGATAAACAGAATGAGCCAAGTGATGCCAATCAGCATTTACTGATCACCTACTATATGCTAGGCATGCTAAATGATGGGGATACAAAGAAAGACAAAATCAGTCTTTGACTTCAGAAAGCTCACATTCTGAACACGGGACAACGTGCAAACCATTCATACATATGTTTCATGCACACGTGTGTGTGTATATACATATATATTATATATTATGTATTTTGTACACACATATGGTGGGGGGAGAGGATATTTGGAGGTAATGTCAGAAGGAAAACACTAGCATTAAGGGAGATTGGGCCAGGCTTCTTGGAGAAGGTGGGATTTTAGTTAAGACTTAAAGGAAGCCCGGGAGCCAGCCAGGAGGCAGAAAGAAGGAGGGAGAGCATTTCTGGCATCGGGAGAGAGGGGAAGGAGATAGTTAGCCAGTAAAAATGCAGAGTTGCGGGGCAGCTAGGCGGCACAGTGAGTAGAGCACTGGCTCTGGACTCAAGAGGACCTGAGTTCAAATTCGACCTCGGACACTTGACATACTTACCAGCTGTGTGACCTTGGGCAAGTCACTTAACCCTTGCCCTGCCTTCCCCCCTTTTAAAAAACGCAGAGTTGGGAGATGGAATGATTGAAGAATAGTAGCAAGGTTAGTGTAACTTGATCATATATGGAGAGAAGGGAAGTGTCCGAAGATTGAACAAGTAGGAAGGGTGCTGGTTATAAAGAGCTTTAAAAATCAAATATTTTATATTTGATCCTAGAGGTAATAGGTAATCACTGGAGTTAATCGAATAGGGGGGCGGGTCATGCGGTCAGACCTGTCATTTAGGATTTAGGAAGATCACATTAACAGTTGGATGAAATGTGTTTCTGTACCCAAGTCTGTGTGTGTGTTTGTGTCCTTCCTTCTTTTGACCAGTTCAAATGAGACTGAAGTTCAAGTGTTAGTCACTATCCCACTCCTCTTTTTTTGTCTTTCCCTAACCTTCCTTTCACTGTCTCTCTTCCCCTCTCTTTCCGTTCTTTTCAGATCAAGATCACCGAGATGTAAACTATCAAGAGAGAACATTCTCAGGCCTCATCTAATCAGTCTCCCTCTCTGAACCCTGATGATGATAATGGGGTTCTGAGGGGACACACGTATTAACTCTCCTTATTTGAACTTAAGTTACTTATCCTTTTTAAGTCCTTTACCATTGTTCATTCATGTTTATTTTTTATCTTTCTCAACTTTTGTATTTGCACTTCATAATTTCTCTGCAACTCTGATCTATTCATCAGGAATGCTTAGGAATCTTCTATTTCATTAAAGGTCCTCTCCTCTCCCCACCTCTCCTCCCTCATCCCCATAGCATTATATTTAATTTTTCTGGGTAAGTTATTCTTGACTGAAGCCCACATCCTTTGCCTTATGGGATATTAGATTCCAAGTTCTCTATTCCCTTAGAGTGGTTGCTGTTAAATTGTGTGTGATCCTGACTGTGGCTTCTTGATACTTCAATTCTTTCTTTCTGACTGCTTGAGGTATTTTTTTCTTTGACCTGAAAGCTCTGGATTTTGGTTATGATGTTCCTGGAGTTTTCATTTTGGGGTTTCTTTCAGGAAGTGACAAGTGAATTCTATTTCCATTTTGTCTTCGGGTTCTAAAAGATCTAGGCAGTTTTCTTTTAAGATTTCTAGGCTCTAGTGTGCCTAGGCTCTTTTTTTCGGTTGTGATGTTCAGATAATCCAACGATGCTTACATTTTTTCTCTTTAATCTGCTTGCTAAGTCAGTTATTTTTGCTAAGCAATAACTTACATTTTTGTCTATTTTTTCAGACTTGTGACTTTGTTTTAATATTTCTTATTGTTTCATGGAATCATTGGCTTCTCTTTGTTCCACTGTGATTTTCAGGGAGCTTGTTACTTGGGCAACGTTTTCTACTTCTTGTACCAAGGTATTAATTCCTTTTCCAATTCTTCCTTCCATAGAACTCATTTCTTTGCCAATTTTTTTCACCTCAAGTGCTCTCATTCCATTTCTAAAAAGCATTTTAAACTCTTTTCAAAACTCTTGCTTTGGGAGCCAAGATGGTAGAGAAAAGGCAGGGAATCACTTGAGTTCTCCCCCAAATACCTTTAAATTCTAGAGTGGTGGAACCCACCAAAGGTCAGAATGAAACAATGTTCTAGCTCAACTTAGGGGGCAGGAAAGGTCTTTGCACCAATGTGAGAGTGGAGTACAGTTCAGGGCAGGCTGTTCCCCAGCAAACTAGCAGTAGGCCTTGGGGGCTACTGAATCAGTGGTGGCAGTAGCAGTTTCCAGACCTCTCAGTGCAGATGCTAAGAGGGTCTGACAACTGGTCAAAAGAAGATTAGAGAGGTCCCTTTGCTGGCACCCTGGGCAGGATTCTGCTGCATTGCCCATATTTGGATCTGCATCACAGTCCTGGGTCTCAGTCCCAGAACAAGGAGCACTAGCCCACCAGAGCTTGTGGCTGCAGGGGATGGAGACCCTGGTCACAGTTCCAGGGTGGAAGAGAGTGCATGTGCTCACTCACAGACCAGTGCATGGCACAGAATAGTAAACACATCTTTCCCTGGATCGTACCACTTTGAAAGAATCACAAACTTGCAGTCCCCAGAATCACCTCTGAAAACAGCTGCACAAAAAAATCTGAAGCTTGGGAGGGTTCATCTTCCCCTGGGGAAGCAGAGTTAAAGTCAAGAAAGAGGCTGGAAAATGAGCAAACAGCAGAAAAAATCCTGACTATAGAGTTACCATGGTGGCAGGGAAGATCAAAACACAAACTCAGAAGACAATAAAGTCAAAACTCCTACATCCAAAGCCTCAAAGAAAAAATATGAATTGGCCCCAGGCCATGGAAGAGCTCAAAAAGGATTTTTAAAAGCAAGTAAGAGAGGTAGAGGAAAAATTGAAAAGAGAAATGAGAGTGACGCAAGAAAATCATGAAAAAAGAATCAATCGCTTGGGAAAGGAGGCACAAGAAATCCTGGAGATCAGGATTTGGTCTGGTGCATTTTGTCCTTAGGTTCAGAGGAATTTGTGATCGGGAGCTCACTGTGCTGCTGCCTTTACTGCCATCTTGGCCCTACCTTGAACTGTCTTCTTTCTATAGGACACCCTCAAGGCTGAATCTAGGCCGGGGTCGTGGGAAGAACCTGGGGCTGGGAGTTAGGAGACCTGAGTTCTGATCCTGGATCTGCCATCTCTCCCTGGGCCCTGGTGGCTCAGTTGGAGATTATGACTGCAGACATGTTCTGAGGAGCAAAAGGTAATGTATGTGAAAGCATTTTGAAAAGCAGAATGTTCTGCAAACTCAAACTGCTAGAGAGATTTGTTCAAAACAAAAACAAACCAGACTCCTAGATATTCTCTATGTAATATCTAATAATAATGACGACAATAGCTAACATTTATAAAATGCCAGGTGCTGGGTCAAGCACTTTGGTCCTCGCAACGACCCTAGGAAGAGGGCGCTGTTATCATTCTCATTTCACAGATGAGGGAACTGAGGCCTGGAGGTCAAATGATGTACCAAGTGCTGGACTTGGGAGTCAGGAAAGCTGACCTTGAGTCCTTAAAACACCAGCTCTGCAGCTTTCTTCATCTGGATAGGCCTCAGCTTCCTCACCTGTAAAATGGGTATAAAATCACTTGCCTTACCTACATCACAGGGTAGTGAGGTAAAGATTCTGTAGACCTTAAGGCATCATGTGATGTGATGCTATCCTTCTCCAAAGAATGATAAACAAATGAATGTTGATTGAGCTCAGGTCACTCCCTTGCCTGAACAGCAACCTCCCCCTAAAAGACAGACCCTCCTCCCTTCATCCAAATGGCTCCCAAAATTCCACTTGCTTGGAACTGCTCTGAGGAAGGCTGATCACTTCTTCTGGCCTGGCCTGTCCCAGACTCTGACTCTGGGGGCTTCTCTCCCCGCCACAGCTAAGCACTTACCCACGCACAGCCCGTACCAGATGCAAAATCTTCTCTTTTCTCGTATGTCTCAATTCGGCTGACTCTACAGTCCTTACGTGCCCACTTAAGTATGGTCCGCCTTTACACGGGGAGGCCCTGGGATGGGCCCAGGTCCAGGCACATCTCTGGACAGCCACTAACAGAGCACCATGTACAGCAGCTGCTGCTGCTGACTTGAGGCCAGACCGAAGGATGGTCTCAGACCAGTTGCAAAGTCTTCTCTAGGGCAGAGGTGCCCACACGCCTTTCCCCAGGGTTGTGGGCCCTATACCAACTTAGTGAGGATGGGGGTTGCCAGCTGCTCTGCTAGTCAAGGAACAGACAAATGGCCCAGATGGGCAAGCCAGATGGCAGAAGCAGGCTTAAGATCTCCAAGTCCATTCTTTTTGGAAGCTGCTGCCCCCCAGAGGAGTGCAATTGCCAGGAGCCTCCAGGGGACTTTGGCAATGCTCTCTGACAGCAGGGATGAAAGCACGTGGCTGGCATCAGAGAGCCAGCGCCAGGGACACTGATGGCTGCTGCCCCCATGCTGGGACAGGATTAGGATAAGCCTTACCAACTGGGGCCTCTCATGGGGTGGGGGCGGGGAGATAGAGTAGATTTCCACTCTCTAAAGAGCCAGTCATGATATAGAAAAGAAAATCTTTATTCTTTGGTTGTCTACATGTGGTACCCAAATACTGTAGTGCTAGAGCCTTGTAAGCCAGCCTGTACCATGACTCCTGGTAGAATGGGGATCCCCCAGCAGAGGGAAGCCCTGAGCCTCCAGGCCAGGCTGTAAGAGCAGCGGCAGGCCGGCCCTTCCTGCCAGCCACTCAAGTAGTAGCACCAAGTTTGGGGGATGTGTCCCGTCACCTTGGCTCTGCAGACTGGTGCAGGGCGGCAGACAGGTGTCACCCCCAATCCTCCAGCCCCAAGGCACTTAGGGGGCCAGAACAACCTCAGTGTAGGCCTCCCACCCCCGCTCTCCCACCAATCCATGTGCAGCCAGTGCCCTTCCTCCTGGACACTGTCATAACTCATCCTTGTTCCCTGACTTGGTCACTGAGGGAGGCTCCTTGAGAGATGTGGGGGAGTCCTGCTGAGCCTCAGGCTGGGGCTGCTCTTGGGACAGGTCCGATTCTTCAGGGCTAAAGAGCATCTTCACCAGGTCATCTGCCTGTACCCGATCCTGTGGGTACATGGGGGCACGATGTTCTCTTTCCTTTAGTGGGGAAGAAGCCCCCTACAACTTTTCCTAGTGGCCAGGGGCTCGTTGGTCTCTCTCAACGACCTAGAAGTCATTCTCTTCAAAGTCGTCTCCTGCTTTGGAAGCAGGGGCAGTCAAGGGACCCCAACCCTTAGTTCTGCATGCCCTTGGCATTCTGGGGCTGAAGACAACAAGTCACTTAAAATCGTCACCATTGTATCTAGTCTGGAGAAACAGACAGGATCCCAAAAGCACTAAGGGGGGCTGACTCACCTGGTGCAATCTTGTCCCTTTATAGACAAGGAAACAGAGGCCTGAAGATGCCTCCAGATCACAGGTCATTAGGACCTAAGCCTGTCTCTGGTGTTCCTCCCACCACACCATGGGCCAGGGATCAAGGGAAGGAAGGCTGAAGCACAGGAGAGAAAGGAGCCACAGAGGCGTCCCTTGGGTACTCACCCGTTCACTGTGCCTGGGGTCCAGGGTGAACCACAGAGCGATGGCACAGCGCTGCCCTCTGGTGACGGCCCTTACACCATGGGGGTTCTCTGCCCCCGAGGCAAAGCCCACAGCCCTGCCACACTGGGGCTGCACCTCTGCCTAGGGAAAGGAAACAAGGAAAGCAGTCCTACTGTGGCTGGGTGTCTAAGATCAGAGCTGTGGGCCAGGGCAGGTCGCAGGGCTGCCAGTTTGGAGGACCCAAGGACCCAACAGTGCTACAGCAAGCAGTGGCTAGAGCTACTTCCACTTAACCCAGGGCTCCCAGGCTCCTGAGGGGAAGAGACATTCATTATGCCCTCCTGTCCCCTGACGCCTCAGAGACCTCAGCTCCACCCCACTCTCTTATACCTGCCCAGGCTCAGGGCAGAGGGTCACTCACCGTCACAGTCTTGGCATCTAGTTCAGTGAAATAAAAGTTTCCGCCATCAAAGTCCCCATTTAGATAAAGGATAGCACTGGAAAAGATACAAGCTTACGTTGACTACAGGCCCTTCCTCAAGCTCCTCGAGGCCTGACACACCCTGTGGTTCTGGCTCCTGAAGCCAACTTGCTCTCTGAGGAGAAAGGAGGCCCCCAGGAAGCCAGGAGACAGGTGTGCTACCTGTAGTCCCGGAAGGTGTAGGCCGGGGGCTCCTTGATGCACACCAGGGCCTCGGCGTTCAGGATGCAGTTGTCCACGTGTACTGGATGGCTGCTGTCAGTCCTGCCTTCCTGGGCTTCTGCAATGCAAGCACATCAGGGATGCAGCAGAGACTCCTCCTGCCCCTCACTGAAGCCCAAGACCCTCCGTGTGGAGAAGGAGGCAGGGAGGGAAGGGGCTCCAGAGGTGGGGCCTACCTTCGATAGCTGTGCGGCACACCAGGTGGGAGTAGGAGAAGTAGAGGGGTGTGTCCAACCGGAAGTAGGACTCCATGATGCGCCTCACCTTTTCAGTCACGTTGTAGTAGAGATGGGCACTCTGCAGGGGCACCTTCCCCTCCTGGCCCAGCTGCCCGGGAGGCATGGTCCATGGTAGGTTAGTGTCCAATGTGCCTTGCCCTTCACACGCCCTTCCCACATAGCCCCAGAGGCACGTAGTCCTCAGCCCTCTTCACTGTTCCCTATCACACACAACACCTCCCCAGGACTTAGCTCCTTTACCCCAATCTTTGGGTAGCTTTTGGTTCCCTGCTGGGGCCCCCTTAGGTTTCTCCTCAGAACACAATCTTCTCCTAATGCTAGGGGTGTCCCACTCTTGTCCTCCCTCTTCTGACAGAATGTGACCCAATGCCCAGGATGAGGACCCCCAAGAAAAAGTGATCCTTCTCTCTGGGGGAAGGGACAGAGGAAGCTTTCTTTGAGTACCCTCCTTTTGAGCCAACCTGTCCTTCTACTGCCCTCTCCCCATCACACTCACCTTGAGGGCTTTGAAGACAGTGACACCATAGAACTTCTCACTCTTGGTGTGGGGGGAGGTGTGACCACGGTACCCATCCCCTGCAGTTGCTGCTGCCTGGAGGACAGAACCCCACAACATTAGGGTCACTGTTGCTAATGCTGGACTTTCCCACCCCACAGCCCAGAACAGTGGAGGGATTGGACCCAAAGGAGGACTGGGTCTCTTAGATCCCTTTGGCAAAGCCACAATGACTGGTTTCCCACTCACATTGGTGAGTCTCTGCAGCTCCCGACACTGGTCAGCAGAGATGACTCCATCCATCACTACCCGCTGGGAGCCATTCAGCACCCTGGAGTTCATGGTGAGGCTGATTCCATCGTAGAGCAGAGGACCGCCTGGAGTTTGAGGATGGAACCCAGCTGGGATCGAGCTGCACCCCCATCCAGCTGATTCCTAGGGCTCACAGCCACTGAGGGCTAGCAGTGCCCGCTCACTAGGGATGTTTCCCTCCCCACCGCCCCTAAGGCAGTGCGGCTCTGAGGGAAGAATGAGCCTCTAAAAGTTCAGAGAACTGGGCCCTCCTCCCAGCTCTGCCCCTAACGACTGCCTGAAGACCTTGGGCCATTATAGCGTGCAGAGAAATATTTCCAAAAGTGTCAAACAGGCACAACTCATATCATTTAAGGAGCGCTGACCACTCAGAGATGCTTTCCCAACAACCCCAGGAGATGGGTCACCCAAGTGTCTGCCATGTCACAGCAGGTGATGCTCTCGTAGAGGGGTGCCCTAGGAGGACACAGACTGAGCCTTCATTGGGGCACCTGGAGGTTGTGGAATGGAGATGAGCTGCCTTGAAAGAGGGGACCTGATCCCAAAGCCACACAGCAAGTAAGCAGAAAACTCAGTTTGAAGCTAGGGCTTATGACTCCATCAGACCCCCTCAGGCCTCTGACAGGAACTCTCCACTCTGGTGGTCTGTCTTGTTCTCCCAAGTGGGTAATACTAGAGGGGAGGGATCATGTCTCCTCCCTCCTGGGCTCTCCACAGTGTGAATAAGGCCTTGCTGAACTGAATGACTCTTAGACACTTAGGCGTTTTCATTGGTCTGAAGATGACAGTGCACAGTATTCAAGGCCTCTATGAGCCAGGAATGACCCAGGCCTCAGGTCAGACTTCAGGCCTCCCTTAGGTTACCTCGGGTCCTCTGAGCCTGCCTGCACCCTGGAGCCTGCCCCACTCCTGTTGGGTAGGGAGATCTGGGGCCCGTGCTACTTTAGCTATTTCATTGAAAGGCAGTAAAGCCCTCTGGGCCTGCCTGGCACCATCAGCTAGCTCCAAGAGCCTGAAGCCTCATGTCTGTTCTGTCATCACGGCCCTCTCACCTTCCCGAGCCAGCAGGCTCACATCCACAGCCTCCTTTGTCTTCTCCTCCACCAAAGTTTCAATCTCCTTCATGAGGTTTCCAATTTCTTGAGAAATGCGCACAGCTGTTTCCCGTTCTGTCCTATTAAGACATATCCTCTGAGGAACCCCATACCAAAGGCAGCCAGCCCTAGGGCCCCAACCCTAATATCCTGGGCCCACCACCCTCGTCCATCCCTGGATGGAATCCAAATCTGGCAGGGCCAGAGGAACCTTCGCACATCAAGGGTCATCCAAGGGCCCAAACCCAACCAAAGATTCAACCCATGGTCCTCACTTCTGCTTTTCTTGCAGTCTCTTGGGAATCACTTCCTCTGGGGTCCATGTGTCCTAAAACAGGTAGGAAAATGTTAGGAAAGGCTTGCTAACCACATAACCCATATCTCCGCTTAAAAAGTAGAGCTAAGATATGTTCCAGGGGAAAAAAAGGTTAATGTTGCTCTCCTAAACCCCGTTCAGATACCAAGAATGACCCATTCAAACATCCATTCCTATCTTCTCACCCTTGGGTTCCACCCCTGACAACCAGCTTCTTTCCACTCCTCTCCTGAACACCAACCAGCCCCATTACCATTCCAGCCTCAGACTCCCCAGGCTATCCTGAATTATTTCTTACTGGGTCCACAAAGGGAATTCCAAATACGTCGTAAGCGAAGAAAAGCTGCTCCTTCTCCAACAGGCTTCGGTGTCGGTATTTCTGGGCATTCTGAGGAGGGAAGGCAACAAAAAAACAGTTACTAATGACTTGTTGCACGCAAAACACTACTAGATTCTGGGGGAGAGGATACAGACCTTTGATAAGACACAATCCCTGTCCTTCTGGAGCTCACACCATATATAATGTTAAGGTGCAGGACAGAAATAACCCTAATACTTAAAAGAGTGAAGGGTATGTGAGGTCTGGGTGTGTTGGTAAGCAAAATGGGCTCCTCAGCACTTAGTTCAACAAGTGCCCTTGAAGAGTTTGGCTTTTGTTTTTGTTGAGTAATTCAGTGTATTTCATTGAGTCTTACTAAGTGCTAAGCCCCAGGTCCAAACCCCTATTAGGTGTAAAACCTATGTGGGTGTGGAGTTGCATGTGTGACTCACCCTTGACACAGAAAAAGATATAAAAACCAGGGGTTGGCCTCCTCTTCCTTGGAGCTCATTCCCGCAGCAGTGGTGGTGCACGTGACCCTGGGCCAGCCCTTGTTCTAAGCTCTTGGGCTGAACCTAGATGTTGGTAACTATGAATCTATATTGGGTCTATCTGTTGATGTTTGTACTTTGTTTGTATTTTGCTCTGAAGTTCAGGGTGCTGGCTTTTTCCCCTGAACTAAGTGAATAATATTTGTGTGCTGAATTAAAGTAAGCTTGCCAACCCCTTCACCTTGCTTTCCTTAGTTAAGCAGATCAAAAGAACCTGTGCTTTCTGGGTGCTGGCAGCTTTCTGGGTGCTGGCTGTGGGTGGATCTTACACCCCCACAGAAGCTGCTAGCTGGATTGTGGAAACACTGGGAAGGAAGGTGCTTAAAAGGGGGAAGAGGAGAAGGGAAAATCTGAGAAAGCTTCCTGGAGAAGTCAGTATTTAAATTGAACTCTAAAAGATGTGCAGATACACTCACTCAGCTGGGTACAGAAACCCATCTTACTCCACAGAAAAGTAGGAGAGGAAGGGGATAAAAGAAGGGAGGTGATGATAGGAGGGAGGACAGATTGGGGGAGGTGGTAGTCAGAAGCAAAACACTTTTGAGGAGGGACGAGGTGAAAGGAGAGCGAGAGTAAGATAAATGGGGAAAGCAGGATACAGAGAAATACACAATAATCATAACTATGAAAATTTTTTTGCAGCAAGTTTCTCTGCCAAAGGCCTCATTTCTCAAATGTATAGCAAATGGGTCAAATTTATAAAATTTGCTATTCCTCAATTGGTAAATGGTCAGAGGATGTGAACGTGCAGTTTTCAGACAAAGTAATCAAAGCTATCTATAGTCATATGAAAAATGCTCTGAATCACTAATGATTAGAGAAATGCAAATTAAAACAACTAGAGGGACCACCTCATACCCATCAGATTGGCTAATACGAAAGAAGGGGATGTAGGAAAATTGAGACACAAATGCTGTTGGTGGAATTGTGAATTGATTCAACCTCTCTGGAGAGCAATTTTGAACTATACCCAACGGTCTACAACACCATGCATACCCTTTGGCCCAACATTACCACTACTAGGTCTGCAACCAAAAGAGATAAAAAATAAAATAGTAAAGGACCTATATGCATAAACATATTTATAGCAGCTCTTTTCTGGAGGCAAAGAAGTGGAAATTGAGGGGACACCCATCAATTGCAGAATGGCTGAACAAGTTGTGTATATGACAGATGGATTCTATTGTGCTTTAAGAAACGATGAGCAGGATGCTCTCAAAAAAACCTGGAAAGACTTCCATGAACTGATGCAAAGGGAAGTGAGCAGAAAGAACATTGCACACAGTAACAGCCACACTGCACAATGATCAACAGCGAATGACTAAGCTATTCTCAACAATATAATGACCCAAGACAAATCCAAAGGATCCATGATGGAAAATGTTATCCCCCTCCAGAGAAAGAACTGATGAAGTCTGAATGCAGATTGAAGCAGACTTTTTTAAACTTTTTTTGGGGAGGAGGGGGAATCTTTCACAACTTGATTAATATGAAAATGTGTTTTGCATGACTGCACATGTATAATCTATATTAAATTGCTTGCCTTCTCAGTGAGGAGAGAATTTGGAGTCCCCAATTTTTTTTAAATGTTAAAAACTGTTTTTACATGTGAAAAGAAAATGTTTTTTTAAAAAGATGTGTAAGAGTTCAAGGAAAGGAAGGGCATTTTGGGTAGAGGGAAGAGCGTAAGCAAAGGGATGTTTAGCCTGGAGAATGAGTGAATCTCCGAGGTGCAAGTGACCTTAGGACACAGAAGCAGTCTGTTCCCTCTTCCGCGATAGCCCTTCTGCCTCTTTAAGATGGCTGATCTTCATTGCACTGGAACAACCTCAATTCCTTCCACTGATTTTCATATTCTATGAGCTGAAGGCCTCCATTTTCTTGGCTGCCTCGCTCTGGATACCCTCTGGTTTGTCAACGTTCTTTCTCAAGTGCGGCATCCAGAACTGAATAAAACTCTAGCTGTGGTCTCACTGGGGCACAGGCCAGCAGGATGACCACTTCTCCAGTCCTGGATATTACATTTCTCAATATGGCAGCCTTCGATTGTGTGAGCTTTCTTGGCTGCCATATCACACTCATATTAAGTTTGCAGTCCACTATAACACCCAGATCTTTTTCAGAACTGTTATCTAGCCAAACATCTCCCATTTTGTACTTGGAAAATTGCTTTTTGAACCTAAGTGTTAGACTAACATCTTGCATTTATTTATATTTTGTCTGTATTAAATTTCACCTTATAAGAGGCAACATGTTGGCCTCAGTCAGGTACCACCTCTCACACATCCTGTTTGTGGGACCCTGGGTAAATCACTGAACCTCTCTGTGCTCTAGGGCTCTCTCTCTCTCTTGGACTGTAAGCTGCAGAGAAGATGCCAGCCTGCATTGGTAGAGGAAATTCCTCTCCAGGAGCTTCCTATCATGCTGAGATCACAGGCTGAGGTCCAATATCACCATGTTCCATTAAGCCCAATGTTGTAGCCTGTCAAAACCTGACCATACCCCATGTCGGCTGATATCAGTCACTGTCCCCAGGCTTGTTTCACCTGTATGCCGCCTATGCCTTGGTCCTGAGGACAATGTCAAATGGCACGGGTCTGTGGGGACATGCCCCCAAAGACTTCTTCCCAAGCTGGTGCTGAGTCGTTTATAACTAGTCTTTAGGCCCCATCACTCAGCCGGTTCTGAACTTATATCATCTCTGACTTACTTTTCTCCATCTTTTTCCCCCAAGTAGCGTAAGATGCTACTTAAAAGCATTTTGTCAAATACTTTAACTGCTTTCCACTGATCTATTCGCTTGGCAGCCCTGTCAAAAGGGGAAATAGGATTGGTTTGACAGGACATATTTTTGGTGAAGCCAAGCTAGCTCTGAGAGATGTTTATTCACCGTCCATTTAAGAATCTGCTCTAGAATTTTTCTAGGAACTGGAGTCAAGCTCCCTGGCCTAGAGTGTGCAAACTCTCTCTCTCTCCCTTTTTCTGTCTTAAATTCTCCAGTCCTGTGATATGGATCCCTCTTCTCCACAGTCTTTCAAAGACCACTCACAGGGTCTCAGTCATCACATGTGCCACTTCCTTCAACACCCAATGACACATAAATCTGGGCCAGATGGTGACTCGAACCTATCAACTGTTCTCTTATTATCTGCTTCTCATCTTGACTATTGACTCCCCATTAGCCAATTTTGTTTCCAAACATCATTCTCCTGGGCAAACAAAGGCAAAATAAATGGAGCAGCCCTGTCATTTATCATCAATGTTATCACTGTCCCATCTGCCTTGTCTTTACTCTTTTGTCCTCAGCCTTCCTTGCTAGTCTTGGCTCCTTCTGAGATTCAGCGCTGGCCCCCAACACCAGAGGACTGAGCTGCACTTTTGTATTTGTCCTTTATTGCCCACCCTCGATGCTCCGCCTCTTGTATGTCCTTTTTTGCAATTGAAGTTGCTTGGTGAACTCCCTGTGCATAGATGTCAGAGTCTTTAATGTTAAAATTTAAATTCTTTCTTTTATTCTTGGTAAGAATTGTTCCTTTGTCTTTAAAATTTCATTCTCCATAGTTTCCCATTCCTTCTGGATTGACTTCTGCAGAATTTTAATCTATAGGGTCCTACATATAAATCCTTTCTCTGAATCCTTTTAGGCTCTCCCAGAAATCTAGGGTATATATAAGACTGGGTTTCTTTATCTTCTTTGTCCCCCTTTTCTTCCACCTCAGTTATCTTATTGGTATTAATCAAATTCCGAAGAGAATTTCCCTTTATTGATTCTTCTCCCATTTGAAAGATAAAATGATCGTTAAGGCAAGTTAAGAAATTATTAGCTTCTGTGCTTTTAGCCAACGACTGGATAACTGAAGTCCTTCATCCCTATTACATCTAATTTCTCTGCCAAGCTTGCAATCTATTTCTCGGTCACCTCATCTATCTCTCTTTCTGTCTGAGGGGGCTATAGCACGACTTCGATGGTAATACTGTGCCCGTTTCTACGTCCATTGGTTTTCATCCAAATGTTCTCCATCGTGCTGCCTTGTTCTACTTCCTACATTTCCTTATATGAATACGCCATCTTAATTTATACCGCTACTTTGTACTCCATTCATCCAATCCCATTTCTTCTGAATATGGAACACCTTTCCACAGTCACTTTAGTCATGAATCTCTCTCTATTCACCAGACTTCTAAGAGACTTTTCAGTTTAGAGAGATCCTTGTGAGGAATTCTTCCTAACAATGCAGGTCAATAACTGCTCCGCAACTCAGAAAGGTACTTGGGGCTCTGGAAGTAAGTGACCTACCCAAGGTCACAAGGCCGGGAGAAGTCAGAGGTTGGATTCAAATCTGTGTCATGCTGACCCCAGGGGCCAGCTTTCTCTCTATCACACCACAAGGCCTCCTTATGCTAGGCTCTCTCATTTGTCTTGCTTGTCAGCCACGCTCCAGGCATGTGTGTGTACGGAGACTCAGGGGTCCTCTGGATTTCTGGCTGGTCTCTACTGCTATTCCTCCCACAGTGTAGTGTCTGCTCTCTAGGTCAGGGGATGTAAAAAAGCAGTTCTCTTCCTCTCCCTTTCATTTTTAAAGCCTGAACAATTAGAATTGCAGCATGCCAGGCAAATGCCCCCTTATCAGCCCTTCTTAGGAGTGCTGTCTTCCTGTCTGTAATCTAAACCATGAAAGACTTGGGAGGAAATGATGGCTGTCTTCAACACTGAAGGGCTGTTGTGCGGAAGAGGGATTAAAACGGCCCTGCTTGGCTACACGGGGCATCAGCAGCAGCAGTGGGTAGAAGTACAAAGAAGCCAATTATGACTTGGTTTAAGAAAAACTACTTAACAATTTGAGGTGTCCAAAAGTTAAGAAAGCGGCTTGGGCAAGAGTGGGAGAGGCTGGATGACCTCCTAACTGACCCTGCAGAGGAAATCCTGGTTAGACTCAGTAGGTTCAGGATTGTACAACTCAGACACAAAGGGCAGCGTGACCAGTGTCAAGAAATGTCCTTTGGGTGGGGAGAGGAGCAGAAGTGAAGGACAAACCAGAATGAGACAGAGGGGAAGAGGGAAAGGGAACTGTGGGCATAAACTGCCAAACAGGAGGAGGACAGGAATGATCAGTTTTAGCCGAATAATGATTCTTTGGTGAGGAATGGACTCTATCCCATAGCAAGGAACCAGCTCTACCACACACCCAGTCCTCCCAGCTTCTTCAAGCTGGCTGACCCCACATCCAGCCAGAATCCTCCACTCTTTCACCTGGCCCAAGGCTGGCCCTTCTGCCTTCACCGTCTCAGGAGAGTATCCCCCTCAAGAAGGCAGGCCAGGAAGTGAAGGGTTTGAGCTCATGCCATGGGAGGCTCTGTCAAAGGAACTAGGGGTGTGCACCTTGGAGAAGACTTGAAGGGCCATGAGGATTGTCTTCAAGCATCTGAAAGACTATCACCTGATGAGGGTCAGAAAAGGTCTTTCTGGCCTAACAGGCAGAATCAGGAAAGGTGGGTGAAAGCCCTTGAGAAGCAAACCTAGGCTTCATATAAGGATAAGTGTTCAAGAGTGGAAAGGACTGCCTTAGAAAGGATGGGGGTCTTCATCTGTTCCTGCAGATCTTTGTACAAGGGCTAGATAACTACTTGGGGATTAGGTTGTAGTAGGGATTGTTTTCAGATTTGGTTTGGACTAGTCCCTTTTACTCTAAGAATCAATGACCTGCCACACCCCCCTCACCAGCCCCACCTCTGGGCCAGGATCCACCTGGCCAGCTACCACCATGACAAATGGAAGCCACTCACCTCCCGGGGGCTTAGGAGCTTCGCTGGCTCTTCTCCCAGCATAGCTATGTAATAGGCCAGGTTCTGGTTCATCACCTCATCATTGGGAAAGAAGAGCAGGTATGTCTTGGCACATTCAATAGCCTGGGTATAATTCCCGACTGCGAAGAGAAACATGGCTGCACGGAGGGGCACCTCCAGGCATCGGGGCAGGTCTCATCAGGACCCAACTCTCAGCTGGGGCTCAGTGTCATGACCACAAGAGGACTCGAGGCCTGCTGGGCTCGCTGACTGTCTGACATGCACCTGGCTTCACTGGGAAAAGCCTTCAGGATGGCATCCGTGTTTTGTTAATAATAGAAAATTCAGGTTATTCAGCAAATGGTAAGAAAGAGGGAAAAGACAGAATAAGGCTTGCATTCCTCTACTATTTTAGTTTACAAGATGCTTTCCTCTCCCCAGGTATGTGAGATAAAGTATTTTGTCCATTTTACAGCTGAAAAAATTGAGGCTCAACACTAAGGCTTGGTGTTCCAGCTGGTAAGGCCTAGCTAGAGCCAGGACTCATTCCCAGTTTCCCACCCCAAGCCGAGTAGCCGTTCCCCTGCACCACACACTCATGGTGACGAACTACCAACCCTTCTTGTCACTCCTGGCCAGGGAGGAGTGGGGCTTAACCTAAAAGGAGAGTATTCCTCACATAGTTGATAAGCTCATCACACCAGACTCCTACCAAACAACGAAAGACAGATTCCCAATATGTCTCTCCAGAGCTCGAAATGTCTACATATCAGCTTGTCCCTAAAGACTGAAACACCCCTTGCTGACTGTCCCCGGTTCGGTCTGTCTATAGCTTCTTTGTACATAGGTGTTTGCATGTTGTCTCCCCAGTTGGACTGGGAGCTCCCTGAGGGCAGGGGGTGGCTTTTGTCTTTTGTTGTACCCTCAGTGCCTGGCACACGGAAGGCACCTGACTGCTTATTGACTTGACCTCACACCTATCCCCCCACCCCCACCCCCCAAATCTGGGCTGGCTACAACAGGCCAAAACCAGGCAGTTTTACAAGAAGCCAGGTCTGCACTGCCACCACTAATATTGCTCCCTCTGTCCTCAGCGTTCCCCCCTGTTCTGTCACTGATGATGACAACAGAATGCAAAGACAATCCCAGGTTTATCCTTCACTATTTAAATGCAGCTGTGCTGGAAAGCACCACCCATGCTTAGACATGCTCTGTCCCCTGCCACCGACAGAGGCCCCTGAAATCCTCATGTTTGTGGCATGGAGTGAAGGACCAGAAAGGCATCCCTTGGCCAAAGCCCTTGTATCGCTAGGCCCAGCCTGGCAGGGGGATACCTCCAAGCCCATTCCTTAACTATAACTGAGCTCACTGGGAGTAGCCTAGGAAGGGCCCAACCATTCCATTTAGAACCCTGAGGTTGATGAATTCTACGAGCATTTCTTATAGACCAGCTCTTAGTTGGGTCTGCCCCACAAAGTGAAATGAGCTGCTTCCCAGTAGGAAGGTTAGCAAATTCTTATTTGTTCCCTAAGCTTCCCCCTTCCCCCAATCACTGCCATCCATGCTTTTGCTCAGCCTGTCCCTTGTGCTCAGAATGCTCTCCCTCCTTATCTCTGCCTCTGGGAAGCCATGGCTCTTTTCAAAGCCCAAGTCATGTGAGCCTTCCCCCAAGAGGCTTTTCCAGATTCCCCCATTGTTACTTCTCCTCTCAAAATCATTTTGCACATGCTTTGTATTTACTTGCATGCATGTGTTGTTTCCACCCTACCTCCTGTTACCCCACAGAACACAAGCCCCTAGAGCACAGGGGCTGGTCTAGTCTTCTTTGCATTTCAGGTACACAGCACAGTGCCTGGCACCCAAGAATAGAGCTGTGCCAGGACCACCATCTGCCTCAACTCTCTCTCCCTCTTCTAGCCACCAATGCTCTCCCACTCTCCTGTTAAAAGTTCTCTGGCTGTTCGGAGCCCTAGATCTGCTTGGCGGCCAGGAGACCCCAGACAACTCTCTCTGGAGAGATGCAGACCATGAGTGAGAGGGTGAGACTCTCAATGTGGGAGGAGTCAACCTCATCCATGTGCCCTACTGCTGCTTCTGACCCTCATCTTTGTTCCTGGCACCATCCCCCCTCCACAGTGCTTCCTCTCCCACTTTCCCAATGACTCCATCCCCTTCTGTCATCCTCAGTGACATTGATGGTAACTTTCTCCAAGAGCTGGGACTTTGAAATGCCTCCTTCAGACTGCCCCCTCACTCCCAAACGAACCTATTCTCTGCCCTCCTCATAACGTCTGGCCCCTCAAAGCCATAGCCTTGTCTGGCCTCCTGTCATAGTCTCAAGCCTCTGAGTCACTATTTCAAGATGCACTCTCCTCCACTCTGGAATGCCTCTCCACACATTGCCTTCTGCCATTCTGACTCTGCTAACCCAGAAGCACCATTACCTTCCTCTGTTCCCTTATCCTGAACTGAGGGGCACTGCCGGAGGAAGTGACAAAGTGACACTGACCAGGTCCCATCCGTAGATTCTGAGCCCCAAATGGGCCATCATTACTCCAGCAGTCCTTTACATTCATCAACTCTGAGTGACAGGCCCAACAGATCTTCCATAGTTTTCCCTCCCTTAAACTCCCAACTTCATCCTAATTACCTCCTCTCTCATTTTCTAATTTACTAAGAAGACCAAGGCCAAACAAGGTCCCTCCTCTGCTTCTTTAAACCTCTCTCTGTCTTGGCCTGTTTTCCTCCCCTACTGGTTGCCTCTATTTCTTTTCCACCAACTCAGTCCCTTCAGCCCTTAAGTAAGGGCTAACACCCCCTGCACAATCCAGACACCTCTCCTTTCAAGGCCATCGATGACCCTCTAACAGCCCAATCCAGAGGACTTTCTGTCCTCATCCTCTTGACCATCCCATCGCAACCCACCCCCGACTTTCTCTACATCTTCTCCTCTCTTGGTTTCCATGACAATGAACTCCCATTTAAAGAAAGTGCCCAGGCCAGGCATGTCTTCATTCCTCTCAAGGCTTCACTTCAAATTTTCTCTACCAAGCCCTCAAGTTAGGGACCTCCCTCTTCTCCTTTGGCTTCCTCTTATGTGTTGTCTTCTCCCTGCATAAGGTAAGCTTCTTGAGGGCAGGGCTGTCTTTCTTTTGGAATTTATTTGTATTCTCTCAGTGTTAAGCACAGTGTCTGGCACACAGTCACACATTAATAAATGCTTGTTGACTGAGTGACACTGTTCTTATCTTGGCTCCCTTCCTACCTGACCATTAACTCCTTTTGGGTTTCCTTCTTAATTCCCTCTTCATCTCCTTTCTGGCTCTCCCCTACTTTCACCCCTCTACGTGGATGTCTCCCAATGGATCCTTCTGGTCCTAACCTCTCCCCGATCTAGAATCCCATACTCCCTGACCAAACTGAAGTTTAGGACCCCTTCCTATTCCTTCTAGGAAGCCTTTCCAGACTCCTCCAGCCTTTCCTTATCCTGTCTCTAATCTCCTCTTACATTTATAGGGCATACCACCCCCCATCTAGTACTTACTGCAGGCTGATTCATAGCTCCTCAGAGTTGCAAGGGCCCTTAGAGACCCCACCTTCTCACTTACAAATGAGGAGACTGGGGGCCAGAGGGGTAAAGTTATTTGTCCAGGATCACAGAACTAATCAGTGGCAGACGCTGGGCCTAGAAACCGGGTCGCCTAACAATAACTGTTACTATTACTCAAATGTCCACAGTGCTTTCAAGCTGACGAAGCATGTCCAGACCCCACAAAACCCGGGAGGTGGGTTGTTAACTCACCCTGGGTCCAGGGACCTTTCTCTATCCATCTTGTAAGACTATTGTGTGGAACAGCTCTTTGTAAATCAAAAAGTCATTAATGTTAAATGTTAAGGCCCCCTCAGCAAACTCGCAGTTTCTTGAAGCCGGCCCTCAGGCAGGGCTGGACACAGAGTAGGCTCTAGATAGTTAAGTGATAGCTGTTCTGGCTTCTGAAGGTCACAGTCATCAAAAACTCTGGCATTATGACAATGGGCAGGCCTGCTGTCTGCTTTGTGGGCTGCTGAAGAAGACACTGGGCCCTTATGGCTTGCTTTGTTTTGTTTTAGGCTCAGTGCAAACTCTAATTAAATGCTACAAAAAGAACTGCAGAAAGGCCCTGGAAGCCCAGGCCCCTCCCCTCCCAGGGCTTTAGGAGGTGCTTCTGAGGCCAGGTACAAGGTACAGAGAGAACCCTGGGATCAGACTGAAGGCATGTGGCTTCAAACCCTGCTCACTCGACGACCTACTCGTGTGACCCTGGGCAGGTACTTCTCTGGGCTTCACTTCTTTATTTGTTTACCAGATGATCTCTAGTTATAAAATTCTGAGATTCTGTGAAACCTGTAAGATCATAAGTAGGAACCACATACTCTACATACTATAAAGAACATTCCTGAGCATCCCAGAGAGTGCTATACAAGCGAGAAACCAAAGACATTCTTATAAAGAGGTGTTAGTCCTTCTTTGTTTTCTATGTTGCTTCAATGACAGGAGCAGAAAGAGGTAGAGGAGGAAGACGGCTCTTACTGTTGTAGTAGGCAAACTGCAGATAATTATAGTGTGATGGGAGGAAATCTTCAAAGGGCTTCTCTCGGCTGGGATGAGAGGCAAGCTCGGTCACACAACTTTGTTTACAACTGAGCACCTGGATATAATGATCTGCAGGGAATCAAGAGAGGAGAAAGAACACTGGATCAATCTGGGAGGTTAAAAGCTGTGGACCAGATAAACAAAATCAAGCAAAGGTTAACTGTTGGTCAAACACCTAAAGCACAGAGGCAGAGTCTGGATCAGAGAATGATCAGAGAGCTACAACATGGGCTTCTGCCACAATAAGCAGAAGCAGAGGAAGCTTTCCCCACCTTCCCCCAGGCTGGGGCTGAGCCTAGAGCCCCATCCCCTCCCAGGGTGCACTGGCATCATTCCAGGATACAGACCCTACTTAGGTAGCAACCAAATATCTCTCGGAGAAAAAAATAAGGAAAAGGTCCCTTTGAGTAGAGAAGAGCAGTATGCACCTGTGATGGACTGGAAGAGGTCGGCGTTGTATTCGAGGTAGTTGTAGCCATCATAGTCATAGGGTCCCTCACAGAGGGCACGGCACTCTTCATCTGCCACAAAATATTCTTGCAGGGCTGCCTCCAAATGGAGCACAGCTTCATGGGGCTGTTCCTCTGAGTAGAGCCGCACACCTAGCCGGAACTCGTGCTTGAGAAAGGACAGGGGATTCAGTCTGCCAGGCCTTGAACTAAGCAAGGCCCATTCCTTCCCCTCTGGTCACTGCTACACTGTTCACAAGCCCCTGTCCCTATAGATCTGAGTCCTAACAAATGCTCACAGAATGCATGAAGTGTGCCTGGAAGGAAAATTAGTAAGAAAAATAAAGACTTGTTGACTGATAGTCACAAAAGGCCTTTTACATAACAAAGCACTCTGGGCATTATTATGTCCATTTTATAGATGATGAAACTGAGACTTAGGGAGGTCCATCAGTTAGCCTAAAGCCATGCTCCCCTTTACAAAGTGGAGAGGAGTCTTCCGAAAGACCCTGTGCAGCCCCAAACTTTTTACTCTTCAGCTTTCATAATTTAGGCTGCCAGTTTGAGAGAAACAGCTTGTACCTGGTCTGGTAAGAAGTAGTGAATGCTGCCTCAGGACACCACTGGCTGAGGGAGGCCTTTTCTCTTAGCCATAGGATCTTAAATCAGAACTCACTATCCTGTGTGTCAGATCTATGTCCCCCCAAAACAAATTCAAATAAACTAGCTTTGAGATGCTGCTTGCAGGTAAAATCCTAAAAGCAAAGGTTTCCCAGTTTAGACATGCACAAGGACTTTTGTAAGGCCTCTTGTCCCTTCTAAGCAGTGGGGGGCCTTCCCTGATGACAGAGGGGCAAGACAGGGTTTCAGGGAAAGACAGGCGAGGGGCCCTGCTTCACCATGTGGGGTTTGGCCTCGAGGTCCCTGAAGTCCTCCTCCTTGACCCCCGACATCGTTTGATAATAGTCCAAGTTCTGGCGCATCTCCAGGTGCTCCGGGTTCCCCACAAAGAAGGTGTTTGCAGCTGCAACAGCCTTCTCCAGCTTGTTAATCTGGAAGTAAAGCAAAGGGAAGCAGTTCTTGAGTCTGTGCCAAGCAAACAGCCTCCATTCTGATGGGACTCCCTGCCTCCAGCTCTGCCTTCCAGCCCCCTCGGCTGTAAGAGTGTGGGCCTGACCATGCCACCTCCTGCTCAAATGTCAGTGGCTCCCTACGGCCTCCAGAATCCAATACGAACAGCTCTGCTCTACATTAGAAGCCTTTCACAGCCCTTCCTACCTTCCAAGTCTGCCAAGCTTTCCTCCCTGACCCCATTCTACCATCAAGCACCATGAGCCTGTCCATGCACAACACACTCCATCCCTAGACTCCATCATCGCCCAAGCCTG
Source organism: Phalanger gymnotis (assembly GCA_028646595.1). Taxonomy (NCBI): domain Eukaryota; kingdom Metazoa; phylum Chordata; class Mammalia; order Diprotodontia; family Phalangeridae; genus Phalanger; species Phalanger gymnotis. The sequence goes on from CM053622.1 coordinate 761,669,906, forward strand.
GGACAGTCTCCTCACCTCCTTGTTCCTCCTGGCTTCCCAGGTTTCCTTGAAGACTGAACTCAAAATCCCCTTTCTTCAAAAGACCTTTCCTGGTCCTCTCTGGGATTACTCCCATTTCTACCACATATAGCTTGTACATGCCTAGCGGCTTGTGCTGACTGCCTCCTGGAAAGCAAGCACCATGTCTCTGCCTTTCTTTGCAAACATAATCCTTACTGACCTTTCCTTCTTTTTCTGAATCCTGCCCCCTTCCCCTCAAGAGGCAGCAGCTATCCTTCTTCCCTATGTTTATGTTGTTACATCAATAGGTTTTTGAAGGGATATGAGTTTGCAGAGGAATTCTGTGTATCTTGCAGAGTTTGGTATTCTCTTATTTATAAGATTGGGGGTGGAGGATCCAGGAAAAGAAGGAAAGGTATTTTTTCAGGGTAAATGTTGTGGGGAGATGGATATTAATGGTCCAAAATCTTTGTGCCTTATTTGCAGGCTGAGTTAAAAGTCTGTTCTTTAAAGACAAACTTTGGAAAAACATATAAGCAGTACTTGCTAGCTCTTGTCTAGAGCCCCAAACCTCTGTGGTTTTTTATTCCCTCCTCATAGAACCACTCCTAATATTCTGCAGAACTAAGCTGAAGGGCTGGCACTACTGAATTAACCCCTTAAGAGCTAGCCTAGTGAAGTCAAAGCTGCGTGGGAATAGAGAAAGAAATGAACCATATTACAGGCCCAGAAACAGGACTAGTAGTAGTCTGTAACTTCTAACTGTAGTTTAACTTTGCTCAGAAACTTGAGAGGGTCCCCAGCGGGGAGGAGTCTGGGGCCCCCTGTCTGCTACGTGGCATTTCAGGCCCTGAAACGGAAGGCGCTGGAGTCGGTAGGAAAAGGATACCAATCAAGGAAAGGCCTGGAGGATACTGTTCTTGTGGTTCTTCTTTACCCCCTCTAGGCTTGCTAAGAGATGGGTCTGAGTAACTTAGGGGGAAGCGCTGGCCAGAAACCAAGCGCTGCAACTTAGTATACAACGCACCATCAACTGAACTAGCTTTAGGGCCAGTAGGCAGATAGCTCCCAGCTCAGCCAGGATCCCTGGATTGGGGCAGGAGCTGGAGGGGAAGATGCCCCTCCAAGCTCTAGAGATTTAAGTCTGGGTCACACTTGGATTTCATCCTGAAAACTCCTCATCATTCAGGCTCTGATACGGCCAGTTCCCTAGGATAGCCTGGAGGGAACGGGGGATCCCATTGGCTAAGCCCACAGAGCCTCAGGAGTGAGAAGGAACCTTGGAGACAGAGTCCATCCAGTATCTGAACAGGAGTCGCCTGTGTAATGTGCTTGAAGACCTCCAGCTCATTATCTTTCAGGCCGGGGTATTCATTCCCTCTAAGGGCTGGGAAGTTCCTTCTCACCCGGCGCCTGACCGCGGCCCCCCCGTTGCCCCCCTGCCGCCGCCGCACCTTGAAGTAGGCCACTTGCAGGTAGTTGTAGGGGCTCCGCTTGCGGAACTCCAGCTCCACCTCCTCGCTGAGGGTGTGCGCGGCGGGCGGGCCCAGGCAGCCGCGGAGGCAGGCGGCACGCCGCAGCAGCCGCCCGAAGAAGCGCAGGTCGTGGAGGACGGCTGCGGCCCGGCCCGCCTCGGCCTCGGGCCCCGGACCCGGCTCCGGCTCCCAGGGGTGCTGGGCCGCGCACTGGGAGCGGCAGCGCAGGCGCAGGGCGCGGAGCGCGGCCCGGGAGCGCAGCGCGCGCTCCATGTGCAAGACCACCGCCGCCCAGTCCCCGCGAGCGTAGGCCGCGGCGCCCGCCGCGAACAGCCCGTCCGGGGCCTCGGCCGACTCCAGCCTCGCCGCCGCAGCCGCCGTCCCCGGGTCCACCGTAGTCCAGAGCCAGGCCTCAGCCCCCGCCCAGGCCACGGACAGCCACAGCCACAGCGCGTGCCAGGCCATAGCCGACCGTACACACCTAACGGACCCGGCCGGCAGCTACCCACTGCTCGCCTGGAGCTCCGCCCCAGAACACTAACCCCGCCCCTAGACTCACGCACCACCCCACAGGATGGCCCCGCCCCCAGAATGCCTTAAAAATGAGCCCCGCCCCTAGACTCACGCATCGCCCCCATAGGACGAACCCAGAGAGTGAGCCCCGCCCCTAGAACTAAGCACCACCCCCAAAGGGTTAACATTTCCCCCTAGTCGCACGCCTGCCCCTACAGGGTGAAACCCCGCCCTTAGTCTGACCCGAGAATGAGCCCCGCCCCTAGACCTATGTACCACCCCCAAAGAGTGAAGCCCCGTCTTTCTACCGCCTCGGAGAATCAGCCCCGCCCCTAAATCTACGCTCCGCCCCCAATGGGCGAAGCCCCTGCCCCTACGCCAAAGCACCGCCTCCACAGGATGAGTTTTATCCTTAAACCTCCCCAAAAGGTGAGCCCCACCTCTAGACCTACGCCTGCCCCCCAGGGTGGAGCCCCGCCCCTAGACCAATACACCCTTAGGAACCAAGGGAACACAACACAACACACACGGGCACGCACGCAGACACACGTACGCTCACGCACACTATCCTCGCCCTTAGACTGATTCACCTCCCCTAGGTTCGTCTTTCCTCTCTTAAGTCCCTGAGGATGGAGGTGAAATCTTAGAAGACTAGAGCCCCATAGTTCGAAGTGTTTCCCTAAAGCAGAGCCCCTCCCCAACCTAGATCGTAGCTACGTCCCCGCCCCTGCCTCTCTGGACAGAGGTAAGCCTGCGGACCAGAACTCTCAGAATGCAGCGTCGCCCCCACAGTAGAAGCCCACCCCCGGCCTAGATAGAAAGACCGTCCCTCTAATCCTCTCCCATCCTCGGAAAGGAGGCGGCATCTTCACAGCAGAACCCTGCCCCTGAGGGCTTCCTAAATGGCACTTTCAGTGACCGGTCCCTACAAAGAAGCCCAACTTCGTTTCTAGAAAGCAGGGAGTTTAGTCCCGTCTGCCCGGCCCTTGGAGGCGCGACCTCAGCTCGAAGCCACGCCCCCTGACGTGCCCCTTGCATTAGGACGCAGCCCGCCTCTTCCCCCCTGCGCATGCGTCACCTGGCCGGCTTCTGTAGAGTTGAGCAGGGAACATGGCGGCCCTTGAGCCCGCTACCTCCAAAGAGGACGTGGTGGGCGCCGAGGCGGGCGGGGGGCAGGGGCGGCTGTCAGGTAAGGAGGTGGTGTCGGGGCGGCGAGGTGTCGGGGGGTGCCTGGTGTCCTCCGCGCATGTACTCAGGGTCCATGTTCCGCCCGCAGGGACCCCGGTAGAGTACCACCCCGATCCCCCCGGCCCCGTCAACCTGGCCGACCCCGATTTCCCCGGCCTGGTGAGCCCCTACCGCACCCACCGCGTGGCGAACCCCGAAGACCTCGTGGAGCTTGCGCAGCAGGTGCAGAAGGTGAGGGGGACGCCGAGGGGAGACCTGTCTGCCCTTTAGGGGAGAGGAAAAGGGAAGGGAGAGGACCTGGGGGTGGGAGGGAGGAGAGAGAGAATGTGGAGGTGTATACCTGGGAGGTGGGAAGGAGGAGAGAGAATATCTGGGGAGTGAAAGAGAATAAGTAGGTCGTGGTGGGAGGGTGGAAGGGTGAAAGGGAGATGGGAGGGAGAGGAAGAGAAAGAGAAAATACCTGGGGGTGGGGTGGGAGAGGAGGGGGACACAGAAAACCTGGGGCGGGGGTGGGGGCGGGCAGGACCTGGCCTGGGGAGAGGGACAGGACTTGGACTTTGGGGGGATAGGGAGAAAGAGGGGAGGAGAGACAGAGGACCTAACTTTTGGTGGCGGTGGTAGAAAGACCTGGGTTTTGTGGGGAGACTGGAAGGAGAGGCTACTTGAGCTTTGTGAAGATAGATAAAGGCCTTTTTTTTTTTTGGAGGAGAAAGAAGGATGGAGAAAGGTGTCCTAGCTTGTGGCAAAATTAAGGGGAGATTGGAGAGACCTTTGTCTGAGGAAACTGAAAGAAGGTTAAGTGACTTGCCCAAGGCTGCACAGATAGAAGTAATCAGAAATGAGATTTGAATGTGATTTTCTGACTGGAGTCAATGTTTTTTTTTTTTTCCACAGTATCATGCTGCCTTCAGTTGTGGGTTGAAGTAGATGATCTCATTCAAAAACTCTATGAAATGTCTTAGTATGGGGCTACCTATACTGGTGGATAACATAAAATAGGTGATTTTTCCCAAATTCTCTCAGCTTTCAGTCTCACATGGATTTAATTTGGAAATTTCATCACACAGTGTTTCTTCTGCACTTTACCTCTAAAGATTACTTGTATTTTATAAACACTGTGATATCTTACAATGAATGTTCCTGTTTTTTTCATCTGCCTTACAGAGCCTTAATGATGGTAAATGCAGGTAGCCAATTTCCCCACCTGCACCTTTGATATATTTCTTGGCCTCCTTTTCCAGTGTAGGAAAAAAATTAGGTTCCAATGATTTTCTGTGACTCATATCTTCTACTTTCTAGAGTAGAAAGAAAAGTATAACTATGGATCAAAAGACGATCATTTACCCAGGTAGATCAGTGGTGTAGTATTAGACTACTGTATAGAAAACCAGCCTAGAATATAGAAGGCACAGTTTTTACTTTCCAAGCTTACATGCTGATTATGGAAATATTCCATGGACAGTCAAAGGCAATTAATTATTGAGTATCTACTATATTCTCAAAACTGCCTTAGATGTTACTTGTGGGGGGTGGGAGTAGAGCAGAAATAGAGAATATAAAACTTGGTCCTTTTATGGGGGGGGTTAGGTGGGGAGACAAGACACATACAAGAAATATGCAAGAAACAATTAGGTAACATTGAGTAGCATATAATATCAATGTGTGCATGTGTATATGTGTATGTGTAATATATGTGTGTGTGTGTATATATACATATATATACATATACATCACATATATATATCACATGAACAAGTTAAAATAGTACTTCATACTCCTTATGCTTATATTCTAATTTGTAATATACCTTTATACCAATAAATGACCTACATACAAGAAGTAGTTATAAGGGATTATCATCAAAGAAATGTAAGATCAGAAAAGGAAGTAGGCTGATTATATGGCAGGAGTGAGAGAAGATAACAGCTGGAATAACCCACTGGTACCCAGAAGATCTTTACATTTACATTTTACATATTTTACATTTAAGTCTTTACTTTAGAGGGTGGTCTCTAGAATGTCAAATGGATCCTACTAGATTGTAAGCAGAGGCTAGTGTTTTTATTCATCTGTCTTTACTAGCACAATGCATTGCATGTAGTAGGTGATGAAATGATAAAAGGATTGAATTACATGACTTAGGAACATAACTGCTGAGGAAGGACAATAATGAGGAATTCAAGTTACATGGGAATGCTTCAGAGTTCTTTTTCCTTTTTCTTGCTTACTTTGAATGTATATAGAATGTCAAGGGATCTGGCCCTATTGGAGTTTCCACTGGTAGCTATATAGAGTTTGTTGAGCTCCCCAGTAGTCCAGTGCTAGGTCCAATCCTTCTATTACACATCTATTTTGTCATATTAAAAAAAAATGCAGAATAGGTAGTTTGGAAGGGATATGGGATTCCTCAGGCACCTAGGTCAAATTAAGCTGTGGGTCTGGAGTCAAGAAAACTTGAGTTCTGATCTTGGGCAAGTCACTTAACCTCTGTCTGCCTCAGTTTTTTCAACATGGAGGATAATAAGAACACCTACCTCTCAGGGTTGTTATGAGGATCAAATGAGATATTTTTAAAACACTTAGCACCATCTGGTTTTGAAGTTGGGCTGAAGTCCAGGAACACCAAGACTGGAGTTGTGAGACAGGGTCATTGAGGAGGGGTACCTCTCAAGGACCCGAGTACTGGAGAGGGTTGGGGCCATCTGGAATGAATTCATGGACTCAAACATTCTTTAAGTCAAGGTGGCAAAGATTTATTACGCAGGCAAGAGTTCTTAGGGAACCTGCAACCTTGGAGGGCTACAGGTAAAGTTTATACAGGTTATTCTATAATAAAACATGTGCCAAATATGCTAATTAGGTTATTCAGGGTGGGGATTAGGGAGTGGTTAAGGAGTGGTCAGTTCTTAAAGGAACATGCACTTTTTGTATCTACTGTGCAGGTATCTCACCCAAGGTTCACTGGCCCAAGGGGGGGAGGGGCCCCATATGGAGGTGTGGTTTTAGGCCTGAATTGGTCACTAAGGCAACTAAAGGTCAGAGCTTACTGAGAAATACTCAGGTGGCTCCCATCAATGTCTAGTTAGACAAGTTAAACATAAGGGAGTATTATATATATCTAAGTCTAGCATGCATATGATAGGTCAGTGAGTAGTAAATATCTCTATGACCCAGTACATGGCCAGTTCAGCTAGTACACAGCTGGTTCAAACTAATAAATCCTCTAGGTGTAGCTGGCCACTGTATCAGGAAAAGAAATAAACGTTTTGCTAGGGCATGCTGTCCTGTTTTGCTAGAGAGAAACTGCTAGGGACAGTGTTTTGAGGCTAGGGAGAGATGTGATTTTGGAACTGGGGTCCAAGTACAGGCACCCAAGCACCCCATTACTGGCACTTAATGTAATGTTTATTGACTGACTGACAAGTGACATAACCAGAATTAGAGCACAGATCTGACTCCTGTAGCTGTTATTCTTTCCACTAGTGAATTGTTAGGATAACTTTAAGTTGTAAGAACCTTGAGGGCATTAAGTGTATTTTTCTGTCTTTCTTAGTGTCTAACATAGTACCCTTCCCAACTTCCCTATCACTGTAATGGCCCCTCCTTCTTGCCACTCACACAAATGTGGTCTTGGTCACCCTTGACCCCCTTGTCACCCCCTCATCACCTTATACTTGAAATATTCCAATAACCTTCTGGTTGGTCTTCCTGCCTCAAGTCTCCCCACTCCAGTCTATTCTCTACTCAGCTACCAGAGTAATTTTTCTAAAGTGCAGGTCTGACTCTATCACTCCCCTGCTTAGTTAACTTTAGTGGCTCCCTGTTATCACCAGGACAAAATATAAAATCTGATGTTTTCATTTCAAGCTATTCATAAGCTATCTCCTTCCTATGTTTCCAGTCTTATACTTTTCTCCCCTCCACATACTTGCTGTTCCATGAGCATGGCTCTCCATCTCCTAGCTTCTGTCTTTTCAATGATAATATACCATTCCTGAAATGCTCTGACTCTTCACCCCTCCCTTTCTTGGCTTCTTTAAGACAGTTCAATCCCACCTTCTGTAGGAGGTCTTTCCTGGTGATCTGTTCTCCCTCCTTCCTTACCCCCTCCCCAACTGCTACTGCTTTCCCTCTGAGATTACCTTCTATTTATTGTGTACATCTTGTATGGTTTTTTTTTTTATGTTGTCTCTCCCATTAGAATGTGAACTCCTTTAAAGCAGAGACCATGGCTTTCGCCATTCTTTGTATCCCCCATTCTTAGTACAGTGCCTGGCACATAGTAAGGATTTAATAAATGCTTGTTAACTGCCTGCTTGACCAAATAGATGTATCCTTATATAAGGGTTCTCTATGAGTTTTAGCTCATAAAAAGGCTTAGCCCTTTCAAGCCTTCAATGAATTTTCTTCTTTTTCATAGGCTGATGAATTCATCAGAGCAAATGCTACCAACAAGCTGATAGTTATAGCTGAGCAAATCCGGCATTTGCAAACACAGGCCAGGAAGGTAAGGAAAATACTGCTTTTGTTCCCAGGGTTTAGGGACAGACTTCTTAATTTTTCATGTTTATTTTCCAGGATGAAGTTGGCAATTTTTTTTATATAACTGCCAGTTGGCTTGATGTTTCAACAATCTGGCTAGCAGCTTCTGTGAGGGTGTAAGATCCACCCACAGCCAGCACCCAGAAAGCTGCCAGCACCCAGAAAGCACAGGTTCTTTTGATCTGCTTAACTAAGGAAAGCAAAGTGAAGGGGTTGGCAAGCTTACTTTAATTCAGCACACAAATATCATTCACTTAGTTCAGGGGAAAAAGCCAGCACTGAACTTCAGAGCAAAATACAAACAAATTACAAACATCACCAGACAGACCAAATACAATTCATAGTTACCAACATCTAGGTTTAGCCCAGGACCTCAGAACAAGGGCTGGCCCAGGGTCACGTGCACCACCACTGCTGCTGCAGGAATGAGCTCCAAAGAAGAGGAGGCCAACCCCTGGTTTTTATATCTTTTTCAGCATCAGGGGTGAGTCACACATGAGACTCACCCATGTGACCTAAAATCCTCACAAAGAGGAAGACTTAAACCCACATGGTCTAAGAGCCTCTGCTGTCCCAGACATGTAAACTAGGCCCTCCCTGGAGTTAGCCCCACCTTGGGCCCACCTTAGTTGCCAGTCCACACCCACATAGGTTTTACACCTAATAAGGGTTTGGGCCTGGGGCTTAGCACTTAGTAAGACTCAATGCAATACACTGAATTACTCAAAACAAACAAAAGCCAAACTTTTCTAGGGCACTTGTTGAACTAAGTGCTAAGGAGCCCATTTTGCTTACCAACACACTTGAGCAAAAGTGTTAACCATGTAGCTCTGTGAGATCAATAGGCAGTGGAGTGGGGGTGAGGTGGGGAGAAATTGTGGAATAGTCAGTTCAGCAGTTCAGGCCAGAGTTGTAACCTGGAGGGCATTCTTCTCAGGCCTTAATCCAGTTTGGGAAGCTCTTAGGAAGAAGAAAAATGACATAAAGGATACAGATTTTGATACAGTTTCTAGTAACTGAACCCAGCAAAAATCTCAGCCCCGAACTGTTCAGTCCTTAGCATTACAAAGTAAAGCCTTAAGTGTTACAAACTGTTCTTCTAATCAAGGGAAACTATTGCACAGTTCTAAAATAGGGTTTCCCATATTAGGGCATGCTCTTGCAGTTGTATTTGCAAACAAGCCAGTTAGAATATAAATGTATATAGGTTGGTCATAGCTTATCCCTCAAAAGGCAAGGTAAGCATCATTTGTGGGGATGGGTAAAGAGATTTATTTGGACCAGCTAGGGAATTCAAACATCAAAAGAATCTTCCTAATCCTCCTGGGAAGTATACAGTTAGGAGCATGTATAATGAAAAAAAGCAAGACCAGTGGAAGCTAAGGGACCATAAAAGACAGAATTGGGAATAAAGTAGTATCTGATTGAGAAAAAACTCAGGGTAGTGCTGTGTGTTAAAAATAGTCTAGTTTTCATTTCTTCAAAATTGCCCAAATATTTCAGTTTGATATTCATTTCACTATTGTGGAAAAATCCAGAAAACCAAAGCCCTCTTCAGACAAAAATAATCTAGAATTTTAGCTGGATGACTGTGAGTACAGATTCTGTTCATTTGTTGTTTTTTTGTGGTACTCAGGTATTGGAAGAGGCTCGAAAAGATGCTGAACTGCACCATGTAGCTTGTAGTGTGGTGAAAAAACCTGGAAATATTTACTACCTGTATAAACGGGAGAATGGACAGCAGTACCTTTCCATTATTTCACCAAAGGTAGGAGGACTGCATTTTTTGTCAGTGTGAGACAAGATCCCATTGAGCAAACAACTGAGTCAATTTTTACCCTTTTACTTCTTTGTGAAGTTCACAAGAAGGCATTTGTGGAGCAGGCAGAGGGTGCTGTTCACATTTGGTGGGGGGATTTTTTTTTGGAAGGGAGGGATAAGCCTAGGTATAGTCCTAGCAACAGACTCTGCTTTCCAAGGATCAACTACCTACATATGAAAAGGTTTGTTACAAGTAGACTTTTCACAAAGTGATTCATTAGCTGTGGTAACTAAAAAAAAAAGGAAAGAAAGAAAAAGATGCCCCTTTTCTGCTTTTGGAGTAATGGTGGCCAGGGGTGAGAGTGAGGGTGAGGGTGGGAGCAGAGAACTGAAAGAATCACAGCTTTTAGACCATCTATAAACATTAAGCATTGACAAAGTATGAGATCCAGTGACCAACAAATGGACCAGGCACTGAAGGAAGAAAATCACATCAATATTTATTCTTTCTATAAATAAAACCAGGATATAGAAGGAAGTGGCAGATAAATGGAATAACCATAGGGTCATAGATACTGAGCTGGAAGGGACCACGGAGGCCATCTAGTCCAGCTCCCTTACTTTAAAAATGAGGAAACTCAGGCCCAGGGAGAATAAGTGATTTTTTACCCAAGATTACACAGATAATAAGCATCAGAGGTGGAATTCTGACTACAGAGCCAGCACTATGCACAAATACCATGCTGTCTTTCTGGTTTGCAAGACCTGCCTAGACAGATAAGGCATTGGCAGAGTTGGCTTTATGGTTCATTCAAAAGGAACAAGAAGCATCATTTTCTGGGACATTTGGCCATCTGCTGAAATGCTTATGAACATTTATTTGTAAAAACACCACAAAGGGAATTGTAGCTTGTGTGTCAACATCTGTTGCAGAGAATGAGAAGGTAGAGAACTCAATAAGACCCTTCTAACTCAGTGACTTTGCTGTGAAGGTGGGCAGTAAGGGAAGATGAAAATTTGTTAGAAAATATACGCCTGGGGGCGGAGCCAAGATGGCGGCTGGGAAGCAGTGACTGGCGTGAGCTCCCCACCGAGTCCCTCCAAAAACCTATAAAACAATGGGTCTGAACCAATTCTAGAGCTGCAGAACCCACAAAGTGGCAGAGGGAAGCAGGGC
>CM053622.1:761681061-761714040 GCA_028646595.1 Phalanger gymnotis
CGCCATCTTGGAGTGGGGGGGATGGAAATGGGGAGAAAATCTGTAATTCAAACGCATGTGAAAATCAATGCTGAAAACTAAACATATTAAAAATAAAAAAAAAAGGAAAAAAAAGAAAATGAAATTGATTACATATTAACAGGCAGGAAATAACTAGGAGAATTCCAAAGCAGCAATCTGTGTCAAACTATTGACTTGTTAGAGACAAGGTCAAAATCAACAGCAAATTAGAATAATAAAAGTGAGTAGGGATTTGGTGCAATTAAAGCAATTTCGGCCTGATATTTTTAGACAGTCTAATGATGATTAAACATGAGAAATGGATAAAAGACCAGATGTTGATAGAAACTATTACCATTTCCTAAGGAAATTTGACTGATGTAAATTGTCATAAGAGACAGAAAGAAACTCAGAAACCACTTTACTCAGCAAACCCAAGCTCTTGCCAGGCAGATATGTTGGTCAAGGACAACACTAGTTTAGGACATAAATTCATTTGTAAAATTTTATTGAGGGTTGTGGGAGATGGTGAATTGTATCATCTCAAGAACGGCATGGAGTGGTGATGGGAGAAACAAGTTTCCAGAAAGCAAAAAAAACTCATGGACAACCTGTGTGCTGCATTGGTGCCTATGCATTGTCAAGAGATCTAGGGGAAGGTTCAAAGTTTAGCTTTATACATACATATATCCATATGTGTATATACAATACATACGTGTGTATGTACATACACTTGTATATATTGCATATTTATATTTATATACATGTAATTTCAATGTTATAACTTAATTATTATTAATTTAGTTCATTCCCTATTTAATGAGCCATGCCTGACCAGTCCTGGGAGATTCTTGAATTCTAGTCTTTCTACCTTAAAGAGATTTATGATTCTCATACCTTAGCATATAAGTATCAGACTTGGACACCTTTCCAGGTAACTGACTTTTACAACTACAGTAGAAATCAGAGCATGAGAATGTAGTGGGGTGGGGGTTTTTAAACATAGAAATGTATAGTATATTTATCTGGCTTTTTTGCCTTCTCTAGGAATGGGGGGAAAGTTGTCCACATGATTTCCTTGGTGCCTACAAGCTTCAGCATGACTTCTCCTGGACTCCATTTGACAACATCGAGAAGCAAGATGCTGAAATCAGCATCATGGACACACTTTTGAGCCAGCAGAAGACCCTGCCCCAGTGTACAGAGCCCAATTTCCAGGGCCTCACTTAATGACCAGGGAAAAATGCCAAATAGAATGTGGGCCTGGCCATTCTGTCTCCTTAGCTTCTCTATGCCCTACTTTGTAGGAGTTGTGAGAAGTGAGATATGATATACACATACGAGTACCTTGGATGGAGATCCCCTGTGTGAATTGAAGTATATTTATCAACTCATTTTGGGCTCCACACTCCCTGCTTCAGAGAGTCCGCAACTAAACAAACATGGGCCAGTAACCATTATTACACATCACAGCTCACCCAGATGGACAAAATCCATCATCATAGCTGAACTAGAGACTTTATAGGAAAGAGAGGAAATGTCACTTCCTTGAAAAGGTTATAGACTACTGTTTATACCCAGGAATCTGTACTGCCACCTCTTTTTAACTCAGGATGTTTGGGAATGGGACTAAGGCTAAGCAAAGGGCCTGGCACTTCTGCTTCTCCAAGTGATTCTACCCTGTTCATCGTCCAAGGTCTCAGGAATATGCACTGTGCAGAATGGCAGGTAGAGTAACGTGGCTGATCAGAGAAGTAATTCTAGTTTCCTTAAAGTGCTGTCTGGGCTGCATTTTCCCTAACTCCTCAAGCCCTTCTTTTTGGGCTGGAAAATTGTGACACGCAGGAGAGAGGAGTGGCGGCCTTCCCTTAAACTCCTTGCCTTCAGTTCCTAACCGGAGTTTTAGGATCATAGATTTAGAGCTGGAAGGCGCCTTCAGAAGGCATTGAATTCAATCCCCTTCTTTTAGGGGAGAGTGAGATGTTAAGTGACTTGCCCAGAGTTCCATAGCCGTTAAGTGTCTGAGGCAGGACTTGAACCCACTTCCTCCATGAAGCCATACTGTTTCATGGAGGAAGAGAGTTGAATTTTTGTTAGCCTAGTTTGGGGAAAAGGTCCAGGGCTAAACTATCATATCAGTAGCACAAGTCCATTTAAATGGCTGTTTATAAATATCATGAAAGAAAGGGTGAAACAATACAATGGGAATGATCATTTAGTCCACCCTTATTTGTTTATGGACATGAGAAAACTAAGGCTAGCCGTTGTTAGGTGACTAGCCCAATGACCAGCTACACAAGTAGGAAAACCAGGATTCCAGCCCAAGTCCCCTGACTTCTAGTCCAGTACTTTTGACGTTATACTAAACTTCCTCTTGTATTGATGACAGTAAACAGCAAAGGAATTCCCAAAGTATGCAGCCAACTGCCTTCACTCATCTTCAGCCACATAGCAATTATATGGGTAGTTCAGATAAACTGAAGTACGCCGAAACCTAGTGGCGAGGTAGGATGTTCTTTTCTGTGAATCACCTAGCCGATTGTCCCAATTGCTTTGTCAAAACAACCACAACAACAACAACAACAACAACAACAACTTGTTTTGCAAATAGGATTCTCCTGAGTTTATCCCCAGCTAAAGGTCTCCGCGAGTCCCTGATTCGGTTCGTGTTCGTTTGGCAGTCGTTAAGTGCTATCCTGTGTGACGTGGTTTGCTGTGAAGAGACTAGGCTGTGTTTAGCCACAAGAGCTGCCACAACTCCTTGGGGAATAGCACCTATACTCCTAAACCCATCTTGAACTTTAAGGTCTTTCCCACTGAGCTGTTGGAGTCACACATGACCAGCCAAAGCTAAAGCCCCTTCTGGGCTTCTGGTAAAATGAAGGTACACCAATCAGAGTTGGGACTGGAAGGAACCGAGGGAGAAGCGTGGGATAGGATGAAAACATGGGCAGAGAGCCAGCGTGGTAGAGGAGATGTTCTTATTCCTCATTTCCCATAAGTAAAGTCTGATAGATCTGATTTGGAATCCCATTTAACATACCAATGGGAGGAGTGCCATTGGCATAATGTTGTGGCTACTGTTGATTCGAGATCTAGAATCACATCTGCTGGAAGGATTTTTTAAAAATACTTCTGTTTATCAGGCTCAGTTTCTGGGAGCTCAGAGCAAAGGCAGATAGTAGGAAGGGAGAACTATATTGTATCTAAGGAAATGCAGTGAGTTTACTCTTCTCAGACAGCATATATGATTCATTGACTGTCTCCCTTCTCTGAGCATCATATAAAATTAAGAGAACACCTGGATTTTCTGTTGTGACAAAGGTTGTGCCGTTATCAGATTAACCTCTTGGGCCGTTCTATCTACTCTAAGAATTTGAGCATGGAGCCAGCCAAAGAAATTTGGTGTTTACTAAGTGCTGACTTCAAGAGCACTGTGCTGGGCTCTGGGATAGATACAGGCATTAGGTGATGAAAGATGATCAAGTAAGATAAGATGTTACTAAAATAAACATTACAGTCAAATTTATTCCTACTCCTGATGGAAGGGAGGGGACTCAGAAAAGAAAGATTAAGGAAAGGGGCAAGAAAGTTTAGGAATAATGGACCCTTAGCAAGAGATGAAATACATCTGAAAGGAACTAATTAAAATGGATTTCTTTGGAGATTTTTGAATGTTATCAAAATGGCTTTAAAGGAAAAGAAAAAAACCTGTCAACATTTATCTACCAAGCTTGATGCTACAAGAATAGAAGAGGGAGCCAGTAATCCATAGGAAGCTATATCTGAGAAACTATAAAACTGAGAGGCCTCAGTTTACTCTCATTGAATAACTGCATTCCTTCTGAATAAAGTACACCCTCCTTCCAAAGCCAAATTCTAGTTGAGTCATCCCACTAAGGCTCACTGATACCTACATCAAATTTACCTCTTGTATTAGGATCTCTAGTTCTGCATATTAGCTATGGTATGGTATATAGAAATGTATACATGTTTATATATGTATATATAAACATAAAAATACATGCAAATGTATGTATATATAAATATAAAATATACAAATTTATGTATATATAAATCTAAAAGTATGTACATTTATATGTATATGTTAATTTTTACATGCGTATATAAACATAAAAATGTGAATACATTTTTATATACCATAGCTAACAGAACTAGAGATCCTAATACAAGAGGTAAATTTGATGTAGATATCAGTGAGCCTTAGTGGGATGACAAGACTAGAATTTGGCTTTGAAAGTAGGGTGTACTTTATTCAGAAGAAATGCAGTTATTCCAGTGGGAGTAACATTGCATATAAAGAAGATACATGAGGAAATCTAGGAACCCAAGGGTGGAAACATGGCAGAGAACATTTTGAGAGAGGGAATCAATGGAAGCCAAAACAAGCAATATAGTCATAGGAGTTTATTATAGACACTGGACAAAAGATGATTGTGACTATCAACATGCATTAAGTGTTTACTAAATCCTTGAACCATGTTAAGTCCTGAGGAGACCAAAAAAAAAAAAAAAGCAAGTCCATACCCGCTCACAAGGAGCTCACATTTTGATGGGGGCAAAATAAATGACAAAGTACATACAAGACACAGGAGTAAATGCAAGTTAATCTGAGATGGGGAGGAAGTTAGAGAAATCAGAAAGTGGAGGTAAGGAGGCAAGAGGATTCCAAGTATAGGAGAAAGCCAGTATAAATATATGGAGATGAGCAATGGAGCATCCTGTTCAAAGGCACTGTAAATAGAGATGGAAGGGAATGAGTATTTTATTAAGTGCTTATGCGCCAGCCACTATATCTCCTTTGTCACAACAACCCTGGGATGTAGGTGCTATTTTTACATATAATAATGTTATCACAGCTAAGGAAACTGAGGCAGAAGTTAAGTGCCCCAGGTCACATGGCTAGTACATGTCTAGTAGTACTCCAGGCCCAGCCCTCTCTCCACAGAGCCACCTAACTGCTTCCCCATATGTGGAAGGAGATAAAATGTAAGACTGCCCTGGTAGGAAAGGGCCAGGTTGTATAGAACTTTAAAGGTATATTTGATTCTGGAGGTGATAGAAGATAGTTTGGAGTGGGAAATATGATGCTATTGCAATAGTCCAGGAAAGAGGTGATGAGTGTCCAACCTAGGATAGGGGTTCTCTCTGTAAGTGGAGAGAGAGGGATCTCTAGGAGGGAGATTGTAAAGGCACAAACAATAAGATTCAGCAATAGATTGAATAGCTGAGAGAGATAAGGATGAGAAGTTTAGAAGGACACCAATGTTGCGAGCCTGAGCAATTCATAGCATTTATGTAGCACTTGAAAGTTTGCAAAGCTTCTTACAAAATGCTGCATTCTATCCTCACCATGACCCTGGGGGCAGGTACTATGAAGAAAGTGACTTGCACAGAGTCCCACAGTAGTATGTGTTTGAGGGAGAATTTTAACTCATCTTTTGACTCCACATACAGCAGTATCCATTGTGCCACCTCTCTGAGTGACTGGGAGGATGGTAGTGCCCTTGACAGTAATAGGGAACTCTGGGGGGAAAGATAATGAGTTCTGTTTTGAATATGTTGAATTAGTTCATGCTATCCAAGAGAGTTTTGGTGATTGACTGTAGCTCAGGAGAGAGACTAGGGCTGGATATGTAGTTTGGGAATGCACCTTGAACCTAAGGGAGCTGATGAGACCACTCAGATACTATAGTGTGAAAAGACAAGGCCCAGGGCAGAACATTAAGTGACAGCCAGAATTGGGGGGAGTGGGAGGGGGTGGAGAGAGAACATGACATGGATAAGGAACTAGCAAAGATACTAAAGAGTGATCAGATAGATGGAAGGCCAATTAGGAGAGAACAGTGTCATAAAAACTCAGGAAAGAGAGTATCCAAGAGGAGAAAGTCATCAGCAGTGTCAAATTCTGAAGAAAAGTCAAGAAAGATGAAGATTTGGGAAAAGGGCCATTATATTTGGCAAATGGATCATTGGTACCTCTAGAGAGGCCAGTCGATCTCATCACTTGAATGATGAGGTCAGTTGCCATACTGCAAAGGTTTAGAAGACAGTGAGAAGAGAGGAGTCAGAGACAGCTAGTCCAGATGGCTTTCTCAAGATCAGCAGATTACAGACCTGGATGGAAGGCACTTTGACCATGCAGATGTCTGTTGGAGTTTTTTTTTCTGCTGAAAGTAGAATAACTGATAAGATTCTTGGCTTGTCTTATCAATATTTTCATCCTATAAAGGGAGGAGGGGTCCAAAGGGGATTAGGTATTCTGGACTTGATTCTGATCAAGCTGTATTAATTATTAAATAGAAATGATGGGCACCTTAGGAGCAAATAATCATCATGGAGTTTATGAACTGGGCAAAATTTGTAATGGACTCTAAACTCAGAGAGTAGATTACAAAGTTTTCATAGAAAGGTAAGGAAGAATTCCACATATGATGGATGAACAACTGGATAAGAAGATGGCATCTGAAAACTATATTTGGTGCCTGGGCATAGCTTAAAGTATAGGAATGATGGCATCTTAGCCAGGCAGTCAGTAAGCATTTGTTAAGAGTTTTTTCTGTGCTAGTCACTGCTGACTACTGGAGATACAAAGAAAGGCAGAAACATAGTACTTGCCCTCAAGTACTTCACATTCTAACAAAGGAGACAGGTTGTAAAAACTAGGTACATAAAGATATGTACACAATAGATGGAACGTATAGAGTACCACCTAACAGAGGCTAATAGCTTTGCTTGGATTCTTGTCAATCTGACCACAAGGTCTTTAAAATGAAAAGGATGAAGGAAGGAGAAAACTGCACTCCAGGAAGTCATCTGAAGAGAGATGGGAAACACTTCAGGACATTTTGAAGACACAGATGATTGCAGTGAGGAAATATGGTGGGAAGAGAGACACCTCTTAAAGAGAACAATGTGGCTGAAGCAGAAGCTAACTCAGGATTTTTAAAAGATGTTTTGAAAATGGAAACACGAGTAGGTAAGTGAGGATAAAAACCAAAATACCCTATGAATCATTCTCCTTCCACATTCATATGCTTCCTCCCCACTTCCCTATTTCTGTTGGTGGAATCCTCTCATCCTGGCTAGAAATCTTTGATTTACCTTTGAACTCTTCTTCTCCCTAACATTTAACCAGACAATGGTCTGATTGGTTCTAAGTTCATCAACATCTCATTTCTTTCCCCTTTAATCCATTCACAAGGTCACTATCTTAGTTCAAACCTCCATCTCCAATTATTAAAACTGTTGTATTGCAGTAATTTGTTTTGCTTGACTATACATTTTTGTGGCAGGGGTTTTTCTTTTATTCTTCATTCTTGGGGTAGGAAGTTGAGGTGGGTGGGAGGGAGAGAAGGCAGATTTTTGCTGACAAAATAAAATATAATTTGAGAAAGTTGCCTCCTATTTTATTTCCCCATCTCCAGTATCTCTTTACAGGGCTACTGAAATATTCCTAATGTACAAGACTGATCATAGCACTCTCCTGCTCAAAAGTTATCGGGATAGAATAAGTTTCTTCTCTGACGAGGCTTTCCACAATCTGACTACAGTATGTTTTCCAGCCTCAGTCCAAGTGATTACACTTCTGCACACTCAAGTTCCAGTTAAACTGCACTATTAGGGTTTTTGTGTTTTGTGTTTTTTTTCACCGCACTCTATGTTCCCATATTCCATCTTTTGCCTCCATGCATTTGCCTTGGCTGCTGCCACGAATCTCAGATACACTGGCTTCTTTCTGCTTTCAAGGCTTAGCCAAGGTGCCCATTTCCCCTGGTGGAAAGGGTCCTCCCCTTCCAATTTCTTAGAACACTTTGGGTTTCTCTCCCTTTTCCCCAGCACTAGTTATGCCCTACCTGGTACTTATATGTGGACTTGTTCATATCGCCCTGCCCAGTGGAAGGGCAGAGACTGCAGTTTTCCGGGGTTTTGGAGCCAGGGGTAGAAGGAAGAATCCCAAATCCAGGGAACTTGTCTCAGTTTCCGCTGCCTGATCTTGTGTGTCGGTCTACTTGGGGCTCCACAACAGGTCTGTAGGACCTAGGCTGGGAGGCATAAGTGTAATGGGAAGGGCGATCCACATAACCTTCGGTTTGTGAATCTCTCCAGTAGACCGTCTCAAGACAGGATCGTCTTGCCACACTGTCGAAAGGTAGAAAGGAAGGAAGGAAGAAAGAGAGACAGAGAAGAAAGAACAAAAGGAAAAAGAAGAAAGAAAAGAGAAGCAAAGGAGAGGGAAGGGAGAAAGGGAAAGAAGGAAGGAAGGAAAAATGAGCACATCTAAGTGCTAGTTCTCCAACAGGTTAATAACTGCCCCTCTCTGTGACCCCCCACCCTAGGACCCCTCCACCCTCTGGGATTGTGAGCTCAGAGGTATGTACGAGTAGACAGGGAGACCAGTGCCCAGTTGAGGATTCTGGGTCCCCTTCCTTATTCCACTCGGAATGCCCTGGCCACAGGTGATCTTGGAGGAGCAGCTTCCCTCTAGGCTTCAGAAAATAAGAATGCTTCAAAGCTCTGATTTCCCCACTCTCAGCCTCAGGTCCTCTAGGACTAGGGGGATGGGAGAATGGGGTTTGGCGACTTCCCTGGAGGGGTCAGGTGGAAGGGATCGGACCTGAACTTGAGACACTACTGTGGGATGTGTGAGGACCTTAGAACCCAAGTAGAGGAAATAGCGTGGTAGGCTGTCTTTTTTGGTGGTGCTAGAAGGGACAGTCTAAGCTCCAGAATAAAGGCGTTGGGGTTCCCCCCCCACCTCACCAAGATATTCAGAGTCCAGCCTAAAACCGTAATAAAGGATCAGGGACAGGTCGATCTTGAACTCTAGGTGAAGCAAGTAACCAATGGATATTAGGTGTGGAACTAGACGGGCCCTCAGGGCCATCTAGTTTACTCCTCATTCCCATTTTATAAAGAAGAAAATGGAGACCGATAGAGCTGAAACTATTTGTCTGAGTTCATTTAGGTACACTAGGCAGAGTTGAGATTTGAACCTTGGATTGTTGAGTTCAAAGGCAGACAACTTTATGTTGCACGACACGCGAATGGGGGAGCTGGATTTAAGGAGATGATTGCTAGGACCAGTGCAGGGCCTTTTTCTCTATAATTTTTCCTCTACATCAGCTTTGCCCATACAAAAAAATTCAGTTCCATTTCCCCTGACTTTGGCTGTGCCATTATGAAAGTCATTCTCCTCTAAGTTTGCAACTCAGTCTGCCCTCCCTCCACTATACCCCCCCCTCCCCACCAGGAGATTGGATCAGGTGATTTCTAATGTTCTCACCAGCTTTGACAGTTTGTGGGTTCAATGATCACATTTTAGCTTCAGGGAGATAGGTTTCTTTTTTAGCATCTCTTGAGAGTAGCAAAAGGGGACTGGATTTGGAGGCAAAGGGCCAGGGTTCAAATCTCAGCTCTACTACTTGTCCCTGTGTGACCTTGGGTAAGTTACTTCCCTTCTCTGGTTCCTGTTTGCTCCTCTATAAAATGAGGGGCTTGGACTCATCAATTAATAAGGTCCTTTCCAGTTGGAATTCTTATGACCTTGATCAATATTTTCATTCATACTCTGCTCTATATTTATTTTTCCACTGATGTCTACCACTTCTGGTGCCTCATCCTAGTTTGGAGGTGACCTTGGCTTCTCAAAAAGGCTGAGCTGATGGAGCACAAGCTCTGGAAAGGCTTGGAAGACCATCCCAGCAATGGGCTGTCTGTTGACCAAGGATCAACCCATGTAAGTGAGGAGATGCCGAGTGATGATTTTTGTTTTGTGGCTGTAGAAGCTCACATAAACTAGTACACTGTGGAGGGGCTAAGAACTGTGCTGGTGGAAAAAGCCCTCTCCCCAGTGAAGTCACTGATCTTTAAAATATTGAAGGACCAGCTGTTTGTCCTTCATTTCTTGAAGAGGACCATGGCATCAGGGAGATGATAAATGACATGCAAGTGAATTAGATTCAAGTGAGGGAGTGCTGTACAAAAATTACCAGCCTCACTTTCTCTTCTGGAGCCATCTGGGCCCAGTGGCAAGATATAGATGACTGGAGATGGCCCCAAATGCAATGAAGGACCAGTATATATTTGTCAGAATTAAAGCACCTGCTGTGTGGAGAACCCTCTGCAAGGCCCTGAGGGCAGGGAGACATAAAGTTTAAAGAAGACATATTCTTTCTCCTTGTGGAACCCATAGCAGAAAAGACACAAGTAATTATAATGCACAGTATCATATGATAAGTACATTAAAACATTGTGAAATGCCGTATTAGGTACTGAGGAAAGCCCTTACCCAGTGGGGCAGGAATACAACATGGCTTTGTGAAGTGATGCCATTTGAGCTGGTCTTTAAAGAATGGCATTAGAATTCAGATGAAGAAATGGAGGAAATAGCATGAACAAAAGCACAAAAGTGGGAAGGCATGGGTTGTCTTCATAGGATTATAGTATCTAGAGCTGAAAGAGACTTGGAGATTATTTAGTATAACTCCTTTATTTCACAGACTCGAGTAGTCAAGTTAACCAATATATTTGTTTGTGTGCCTTCCATGTGCCAGACATTATCACTGAGTGCCTATGTACTGTAGGGATGCAAAGAAAGACAAAAGGTACCAGGAGGAAGGTGGCAGAGAATACCCATTTAGGCTGACATAGATGTTGTGAAGGGAGATAATAGGTAGACTGGAAAGGTGGTGAAAAGCCTTACTTGGTAACCATTAGGGTTTGAACTTTACTCATTAGACAATAGGAATCAACTGAAATGTTTTCAGCTGTGGATCAATATGTCCATATCAATACGAGAGAAAGATTGGCCTTCCTATGTATGAAATATGGATTGGACCAGGGGACCTGCCCAGATGTTATTACAGTAGTCCAGGTTGGTTATAATGAGGGCCTGTCCTAGGGGATGGCAATGGGAAGAGAGAAGGGACTCATTTAATTTAGAGAAGTTAACATTTTAGATACCACAGGCAAGATTCAAAATCTTGACAAGCTAGAGCACTGAGCTGAGTCATAAGATTAAACTGAATAAGCATAAAAATATTTACATAGTTTAAAAAGTCAACTTCAGAAGTACACAGCAGGAGAGGCAAAATTAGCAGCTCATCTGAAAAAGCTCTTGGGATTTTCACTGACCACAAGCTCAATAGGGTCAACAGTGTGATACGGTAGCCAAAGGGCATTGAAGCAATTTTGGGTTGCATGCATGCAGATAGGCATGGTAACAGTGACTGGTGGTTTAGCCTGAAGAAGAAGAAGAGACTTTGGTGGGGAGGGGCTTAGCATCATGCTATATCCAGACCAGTTGAAGGAACTAATTATTTTAGTCCGAGAAGAGAACAATGAATAGAGAGATCACTGTTTTCAGGAATTTGAGGGGCCATCATGTGGAAGCCAGATTAGACTTGTTCTGACTGGCCTTAGGGGCAAATCTAGGAATATGAGAGGAAATTGCAAAGAGTCTATATTTAGTACTGATTAGGAAAGAACTTCCTGGAGTGGAATGGACTGCCTCATAGTGATAGGGTCCCCTTCAGTGGAGGTCATTGAGCAGAACGAGATGGCTCCTTGTTGTACATGTCATGGAGAGGACATTCCGATTCAGGTGCAGGTTGGACTAAACGGCCTCTGAAGGCCCCTTCTGGCTCTGAGATCCTGTCATTCAATGGTCCCCAAAAGGTTGTTTGATTCTACTTAAAGATCTCTATTGAGGCAGAACTGGTTTACTACCTCTGAGGGCAGCTCCTGTTGCTGGTTAGCTCCAATTGTTTGGCTTATAACCAGCTAAAATTGTCCACTTTGCAACTTCCACTCATAGCTCCCAGTTCTGTCCCTTAGGGCTAGCCACAACAGGTCTAAATGTCTTGGCCAAGAGGTCATCCATCTGGGTATGAAGTCCTCCTGACCATTCTCCCTTTTAATGAGAGCCCTTTAAATACTTGAACACTAAAGTCTTGTCCTTCTCAAGTAATCTCTCGTCCAAGATAAATCCATAGGCCGATAGTATTTAGAATTGGAAGAGCCCTTAGAGATCATCTAGCACAACATCCTCATTTTTTGTTGTTGTTTGATTTTTTTCAAAACAAAAATTTACCTCTTCT
Organism: Phalanger gymnotis; assembly: GCA_028646595.1. Lineage (NCBI taxonomy): Eukaryota > Metazoa > Chordata > Mammalia > Diprotodontia > Phalangeridae > Phalanger > Phalanger gymnotis. The sequence goes on from CM053622.1 coordinate 761,693,184, forward strand.
TCCTGCCTTCTCTTACTCCCATTGAAAATAAAACAAAACAAAACAAAAGAAATTCCTGCATCAGCCATGTCCGGAACACATCTATCTCAGTCTGTACCTTGAGTCTTCCCCCTCCCTCCCTATCAGGAGGTGGGCAGCATGTTTGATCATGAGTCCTCTGGGGTCATGGTTGACCACTGCATCGATCACAGAATTAATCTTTCAAAGCTGCTTGTGTTTGCAATGGTGTTGTTATTGCATACATTGTTCTCCTGGTTCTGCTTACTTCACTCTGTATCAGGGCAGTGTACCAGTTTCCCCAGGTTTCCCAAACACTGTATCCATCAGTCCTTACAGCACAATAGGATCCTGTTATATTCATAGGTCATAATTTGTTCAGCCATGCCTCAATGGATCGGCACCCCTTTAGTTTCCACTTCTTTGTCACCACAAAAGGAACAGCTATACATATTTTTGTACATAGGAAATTCCCTTATTATAGAGAGGAGACGTTGGAGATTCACAAAGTTAAATGACCAGCCCAACATAATTTAGTTAGCAATTAGCAAGGCTTGGACCCTGATCCTGCCTCTGTTATTTAACAAAGATATGACCTTGCACAAGCTACCTCACTCCTAATCTGTAAAATGTGGGTGTTTTACTAGATGGCCTCTAAGGTCCCTTCCAGCTTTGCATCTATGCTTCTATGATGCTTACTATTCATGTGACCATGGGCAAGTCACTGAACCTCTTTTGGCGTGTTTCTTCATATGTAAAATGAGGAATACTAGATAGTCCCTAAGGTTCCTTCCATCATATGGTCTTCTGACTCCCAATCCACTTGTAGCAGAAATTGCAAATATCTCTAGTTCCTTTATCTAGTCCTCAAATGGCATTGTTTCCAGTCCTCCTTCAATTAACCACTTTTAAACATGCCCCAGTTCTCAATGCATTGCCCAACCAGATGTGTGCACGCACACATGCATACATCCATATCCACTGAATAGTTTGGTGCTCAGCCAGCAAGTGCTAGGGGACACAAGGATGTGGCAGGATACTGGTTGTGTATCCTTCTCTACCAATCCTCTGTTCATTACTCAGAGAAAGAAGGCGTTGGGCAGCAGTCTGAGCATACAGTGTTTCTAGCTACTCTGGAAATACCAGAACCCCTTGAAACTCCAGGCTCCCTCCCTAGGGTCTCCCTTACAAGCTGCTAGGGAGATCTCCTGCTTACCCCCTTCCCTTTATAGATGAAAAAACTGAGACCAAGAAAGGAACCTGCCCCCAAATCCTACCTCCTAAGTAACCGGAGAGTATCAGACATCTGTCTCTGACTCAGGCGCCCCAGCATGGCTAAGACTCTCCCTGGTGCTCCTCTGTAGGGATGTCCTGCTCGCTAGAAGGGCACCCAGATGTTTGAAGTCACAGTCAGGCAGGCTCTGACCAACTTAATGCTCTTCAGCCTTTCTGGGCAACAAGGGTGGATTCAGGGCTAGACGAGCTGGGAGAGGTGCCACTGTCTACCTGCTTCCGTGTGACTTTGAGGAAGTCATTTAACCTCTCTTTAAATGGAAGAGTCTTCTTTGCCATCAATATTCTATCTTCTTTCTTCTCCCCACTCTTCCTGGGGGCTTCAGCCTGGCTGGGGATACAATCTTTCTTCAGCCTTGTTCTGGCTCAACTCTGGGGTCATTATAATGGGCATTCCATTTCCTGGTGGAATGAGAACATCATGTTTAGGGCCAGGGCTAAGCTTGGAACTGCCCCACACTTGGTGTGGTGTCATGCAAACAAAGAATGGTAAGACCTGGCATTTAGAGACCTGGGTTTAAATCCTAGCTCTTACATTTGCTGTGTGATTCTTGGCAGGTTAATCAACTTATCTGAGACTCATTTTATTCATTTGTAAAATGGATATGATGTGTTGCCTACCTAAAAGGATTATTATTTTTTTTGTTTCATCTCAGTTTATTTTTTTCCTCTTAACAATTATTATTTAATATTTTAGTTTTCAACATTGATTTCCACAAGATTTTGAGTTGCAAATTTTCTCCCTATTTCTATCCTCCCCCCAACTCAAAGAAGGCATATACTCTGATTGCTCCGTTCCCCAGTCAGCCCTCCCTTCTGTCACCCGACTCCTACCACCATCCCTTTTCCCCTTACTTTGTTGTAGGGCACGACAGATTTCTATGCCCCGTCCCCTACATATCTTATTTCTCAGTTGCATGCAAAAACTTTTTTTTTGAGCATTTGCTTTTAAAACTTTATTCTCTCCCCTCTTCCCTTCCCACCCACTCTCCCTAAGAAGCAATACAACGTAGGCCACACGTCATTATGTAAAACACTTCCACAATGCTCATGTTGTGAAAGGCTAACTATATTTCCTTCCATTCTATCCTGTCCCCCTTTATTCAATTTTCTACCTTGACTCTGTCCCTTTTCAAAAGTGTTTGCTTTTGATTACCTCTTCCCCCTATCTGCCCTCCATTCTATCATACCCTCTTTTTTATCCACTTCCCCTTACTTTACTGTGGAGTAAGATACCCAATTGAGTGTGTATGTTATTCCCTCCTCTGGTCAAATATGATGACAGTAAGATTCACTCATTTCCCCTCACCCGCCCCCTCTTCCCTTCCAACAGAACTGCTTTTCCTTGCCACTTTTATGTGAGATAATTTACCCCATTCTATCTCTCCCTTTCTCCTTCTCTCATCCCTTAAATTTATTTCATTTTTTTTAGATATCATCCCTTCAAATTCAACTCATCCTGTGCCCTCTATATTTCCTTCAACTCCCCTAATGCTGAGAAAGGTCTCATGAATTACACACATCGTCTTTCCATGTAGGAATGCAAACACAACAGTTCAACTTTAGTAAGTCCCTTATGAATTCTCTTCTTGTTTACCTTTTCATGCTTCTCTTGATTCTTGTATTTAAAGTCAAATTTTCTATTCAGCTCTGGTCTTTTCATTGAGAAAGCTTGAAAGTCCTCTATTTTATTGAAAATCTATATTTTTGCCTTGGAGCATTATACTCAGTTTTGCTGGGTAGGTGATTCTTGGTTTTAATCCTAGCTCCTTTGACCTCTGGAATATCATATTCCAAGTCCTTTGATCCCTTAATGTAGAAGCTGCTAGATGTTGTGTTATTCTGATTGTGTTTCCACAATACTCAAATTGTTTCTTTCTGGCTGCTTCCAATATTTTCTCTTTGACCTGGAAACTCTGGAATTTGGCAACAATATTCCTAGGATCTTTTGGGGATCTTTTTCAATAGGTAATCGGTGGATTCTTTCAATTTCTATTTTATCCTCTGGTTCTAGAATCTTAGGGCAGTTTTCCTTGATAATTTCTTGAAAGATGATGTCTAGGCTCTTTTTTTGCTCATGGCTTTCAGGTAGCCCAATAATTTTTAAATTATCTCTCCTAGATCTATTCTCTAGGTCAATAGTTTTTCCAATGAGATATTTCACATTGTCTTCCATTTTTTCATTCCTTTGGTTCTGTTTTATAATATCTTGGTTTCTCATAAAGTCACTAGCTTCCACTTGCTCCAATCTAATTTTTAAGGTAGTATTTTCTTCAGTGGCCTTTTGGACCTCCTTTTCCATTTGGCTAATTCTGCCTTTCAAGGCATTCTTCTTCTCATTGGCTTTTTGGAGCTCTTTTGACATTTGGGTTAGTCTATTCTTTAAGGTGTTATTTTCTTCAGTAAGTTATTTTCTTCAACTTCAGTAAGTTATTTTCTTCAACAAGTCATTGACTTGTTTTTCATAGTTTTCTTACCACGCTCATTTCTCTTCCCAATTTTTCCTCTACTTCTCTTACTTGTGTTTCCAAATCCTTTTTGAGATTTTCCATGGCCTGAGACCAAATCATATATTTCTTTTGAGGCTTTTGATATAGGCTCTTTGACTTTGTTGATTTCTTCTGGCTGTATGTTTTGATCTTCTTTGTCACCAAAAAAAAAGATTCTAGAGTCTGAGTCCAAGTCTGCATTCTTTTTCACTGCCTGGCCATGTTCCCAGCCAACTACTTGACCTTTGAGCTTTTTGTCAGGGTATGACTGCTTGTAGAGACTGCTTTGTCCCAAGCTTTAGGGGCTGCGCTGCTTCTACTCCACTGTCACCGCAAGTTCTGCCACAGTAGCGCTCCTCCTCCCCCAAGAACCACCAACCAGGATTTTGACCCAGATCCAAGCAGGGCAAAGCAAGCCCTGCACTCCCACTCTGGTCCGCCACTTGATTACTCCCACTGTGTGAGCCAGGGACTTCTGAAGCAGCTGACGCTGGATTTCTACTGCCGCCACACCACTCCCAGGGCTAGGGCAGGAACTCTCTAACCCCATCTAGCAGTTTACCCACTAACCTGCTCCATGGTCTTTGGTGTTTGTGGGTTGAGAGGTCTGGTAACTGCCACAGCTCAATGATTCATGGCCCTAAGGCCTGCTCTGGTCCACTCCTGGTCTGGTCTGTCCCGGCTCGGTCCACACTGGGCTGTGCTCCACTCCCAGCACCTTGTGATAGACCCTTCCCAGCAACCATCCAGGCCACCCTGGGCTGGAAACCTGCTTTCCTCTCCTATTTTGTGGGTTCCACAGCTCTAGAATTTGTTCAGAGCCATTTTTACAGGTGTTTGGAGGGATTTGGGGGAGAGCTTAAGCAAGTCCCTGCTTTCCAGCTGCCATCTTGGCTCTGCCCCCCACCTCCAACAGGATTATTATGAGGAAAACTTTTCCTAACCTTGCCTTATACCTGAAGTTAAAAAAAAATTATGATGATGATGTCCTCTCATTCCCACTAAGGAGTGAATATGTATGGGAGGAAGGAGTACAAAGGATGGGATGGGGGACCCCTAGAGGGCTCAGTGAGGGTTTGAGTAAAAACTCCCAATTCTAATTCTACAGGGCTCTGAACTAGTATGCTCAGAGACACTACACCAAATGCAAAACTCAGTCTCCTTCTTACTCCAACCTCTGCCTGGCCTTCTGCTCTGGTTCTCTAATCTCCTGTATACCAGCCTCTAGCCTCCATTCTCATACCTACCTTCATTTTCCATCCCACAACTGCTTCCATGATTTATCCTCGCATCTGGTCCCATCCTCTATCACTACAAGTGCCTCTATCATCTATCTCCACACCTGCCATCTGTGCCCCATCCAGTTCTCTCATCCACCACCTATATGATGAGCAAAGATAGGGCTTCAGATGAAGATCCCATAGAGAAGTTGCCTCCTGCTCTCAGGACTTCTCATTCTAGGAACACAAGTCTCCAGGCTGGTGGGAATTCCTAAAGGTCCAGGGGTTCAAGGCCCTGGAGCACTTTTCATGTTCATCCGAGGTTTTTTTGATTACACCAAACTCTTCAAGGTCTGAGCAAAGAACAGAAACCTGCTGGCCAGCTTTGCCTGGAAGAATGCTGCTAACATCCTGTCCCTGGGCAACATAGTCATGGAGTTGAATTCCATCTTCTGCAGTTTCCACAGGTTGGCATAGTCCAAGGGCTAAGGTGACTATGGGGCTGAGGTCAGGGGCCAAGGGTGGGCACATTTCCTGGTCCAACACATGTCAGGGTATGTGGTTCAGAGTCAGGAGACCTGTATTCTATGCCTGGTCTTGACACATACTTCATATGTGACCTTGGGTAAAGCATGTCTCCTCTCTGGCCCTCGGTTTTGATAACTGTAAAATAGGCTGGAGCATATTATCTCTATGTTCTCTTCTAGATCTAAAATTCCATGCTTTTCCTGTTTTTTTTTTCTTCCAGATAATCTTACTGTGCCTCTTGGCTCCTCATCAGCCTTTTGCTGGATCTAGAAGATGAGGCTGTGCCCAGAAAGCCAAACCTCTGCTCTACTCTGGGTAACGGTTTCAGACTCTATGTCTCAGAACAGTTCTCATCTCATCTTCCTGCCATATATATAACCCACCACACTTCCCATAGCCATAGTAGATATGTCCTCATTCCCCAAGTCACAGGATCATAGATTATACACAGAAGGTCCCCCAGAAGGGAGCTTTGAGGCCAGTAAGTCCAACCCACTCATTTTACAATGATTTGCCTGGGGTCACACAGAAGAGACTGAAGCAGTGTGAATTTGGGCCTTCCCGACTCTACGCCCGGCATGCCATAATCCACTGCACTAACCAGTTGCCTCAAATAAGGTCGGTGGTGGGAGTTGAAATAAGGACTTTCCAGTTTCAGAGTTATCCTTCTCTCTATTACCCCACTCCACCTCTAAATTCATTCTTTAACTCAACAAGCATTGCTGATTCTTACTCTGTACAGGGTCTTGTACTGGGGCACTCACTACTAGGGACAAAAAAATGAGTAAGATTTCATGCGTAGGCTTTACAGTTCAGTAAAATAAGGGTATAATAAAAGAGGACTTTTAAAAAATTCTAAAGTTGAGAAATAAAACAAGCATTTTCATAACAAAATGGAATTTTTTAAAAAAAGGATTGCACATGAAACTGCAAATCTATTATGTACAACTTTCCTTTTAAATGGATAATAAAGTTAGCATGTAACTTTCTTTTTTCCCTGCTTCCTTCTCCCACCTGCCCTAGCAATGGCTGCCATTAGACACAGATATCTATATAAAACCAATAATAGAGGACATTTAAATTGCACTTCTTGGTTTACAATTGTTTTATATATCATATATGTATATATATATATATATATATATATATATGTATATATATTATGTCTTCTGGTTCCCTCTAGCCCTATGAGGAAGGTAGTGCAACTATGTGATCCCTATGTTATGGATAAGGAAACATTTCAGAAAGCTTGAGTGACTCCTCCAGAGGAACATCACTCTGAACCCAGATTCAGACTTAGGCTACAAAGTGGATATTATTCCATAAGCCACGCTGTGCTAGTGAGAAAGTGCTGGATGACGCTGCCTTGTAGGAGCAGCCTTTTGGTAACAGTGTCTGCCTGGTTCTAGCTCCTTATTCCCCTGTAGGACATGGGCCTTTGCTGACTCGTTATAAAGCTGAAGCAAGCGGCTGGTGATGTAAACACCGGACTGGGAGCCAAGAGGTTTGGATTCTAAGTTTGGTGCTTCCCATCTTTCTCATCTGCAGACCAAAGCAGGGCATTGTGATAATAGTCTGGGAATTGGGAACGGGGAGTTGTCCCTTAAAAAGGAATACGACTGGAGGCCGTAAGATTGTGGAGAATCTGCATCTTTGTCCCAGGGTGCCTGGTACTTGGAGAAATCCCGTGCATCTAAAAGCAGATCACATCTTGAGAGGTGGGTGCAATGGCTAGTGGCCCCATGAGCCTGGGAAATGAGGATCCTATCTCTACTGTAGGGACCACTGGGAAATGCTTGAGGTCAGTCTGAATAGAGTGCTTGCCATCTGTGATATGCTGGCTGCCTTCCTCCACTTGCGTTTCTATTTAGCTGGTGAGTGTGATCAAGGGGAGCCAGAGAACTAAACAAGAGATCAAGGAGTCTTGGTGCTTCAAGTCCCCTAAATTAGAGCCCAAGCAGATGTCAAGAGGTTAGGACAGTCCAAATCCATCAGCATGCCTTGGTAGGGAAAAATGTTAAGTCTTGCAATCGAGTTCAAAAATTAACTGCACACACAGGAATGGGGAGATAAAGCTAGACAACAGTTCATGGAAAAAGATGAACTCAATGACTCAACAGCATTTTGGAAAAGTTAAAGAGAGAACATGAGCTTGGGCTGCATTGAGGAGCATAGTATCCAAAAGAAGAAGTGACAGAACTCCTGGCCTCTGCCCTAGCTAGATCACATCTGGAGTATCATGTTTAGTTTTGGGCAGGGCATTTTAGGGAAAGGACCTTGATAAGCTGCAGAGGGTGCAGAGAAGGCTGAACAGGATGGGTGAAGGGACTCCAATGATCAATGGTCAATGGAAGGAACTAAGGATGTTTGGCCTGGAGAAGGGAAGGTTGATGGTTGTCTTCAAGTATGTCAAGTGCTGTCACTGGGAAGAGGGAATAAACTTTTCTTTGTTGTTCGGTCATGTTTCTCTGTGACCTCATTTGGGTTTTTTGTTTTTGTTTTTTTTTTTGGAGGTGGGAAGGCAGAGCAATTGGGGTTGAGTGACTTGCCTAAGGTCACACAACTAGTAAGTGTGTCAAGTGTCTGAGGCCAAATTTGAACTCAGGTCTTCCTGACTCCAAGGCCAGTGCTCTACTCACTATGCCAACTAGCTGCCCCCATTTGGGGTTTTCTTGGCAAAGACACTGGAGTGCTTCATCCTTTCCTTCTCCAGTTCACTTTACAGATGAGGAAACTGAGGCACACAGGGTTAAGTGACTTGCCCAGGGTTATACAGTTACTAAGTGTCTGAGGCCATATTTGTATTCAGGTCCTCCTGCCTCTAGACCCAGCTCCACCTAGCTGCCCTTAACTTTTCTTTTACTTGGCCCCAAAGAACAAAATTGAGAACAGCTGTGGTAAGTTCGAGAGGAAGATTTTAGGATCATAGATTTAGTTAGAGCTGGACAGGATCCCAGAGATCATCAGATTTTATAGATGAAGAAACAATTCCAGAGTTAGGGAGGTGATTTGGCCAAAATCACAGAGCTGGTGACATGGTGCTAATATGGGAGCCCAGGTCCTCCCAAATCCAAATCCAGAGTTTACAATGGCTCATGCATGCACACACACACACACCACCCCCCAAACACACATACAACTTCTGAGTGCTCTCCAGTCTTACGGGGTAGGGTATTATCTTTATTCTATAGATGATGAAACTCATCTGAAATGACTTGTCCAGGGTCTTACAGCTAGGGATTTGACCCCAAATCTCTTACCTCCCTGCCTAGCACCCTTTCAGCATCCCACATTCACGATCCTCTCACCTCTCCAAAAATTAGCAGAGAAAGTTTGAGAGGGCTGCTCCTTGAGGCTTAAAGTGCCCTGACCCTAGAGGTCTTTGCCAGAGCTGGGATGGCTACATGACTTATTAAGAGGGCTGCAAAGGGGATTCTTCCTCATATTGAACTAGAAGTCCCAAGAGTCAGAAGGCCTTACAGGTCTCTGGAGATGGGAGAGCCTGGGATCTGCCCAGAGGTGGAAATGACTCAGTGGAACTCACATACAGGGGCCTTCCCAAGTAAAACTGAAGTCTCCAGGAGTTTGTCTTTGACACCTCTCCCTTCTCTCCATTCCTAGCACCTATCCCATGTCAAAACAAGTCACACAGGGCCTAGTCCCTTTGACCAGTATATATGAATGTTAGTGGCAATTAGTGTGCTGCCTCTCCAAGACTTGTTTGTCTTTCAATAAGTGAATATTGAGGACTCAAAAATAAAAGCATCTCTAATGGAATTTAAGGTATTCCCTGGCAGTAGGGGAAATAGTCATGTGTATGTGGCTGGAAGGGTGGAGAGGGAGCAGGGCCAACTGGGCCTCCCCTTTCATAAGAAATGTCAAGTACAATTCTCACGTCAGTCTCCTGGGGGAAGACTGGACTATCCCTAGGCCCCTACCTTTTGGGAAGGGAGGTGGGGAGGTGGACCCAGTCTAGATTAGGGAATAGAGATGAAAGGTTAGAATGCAGCAAAGATTAGTATGGACAAGGAAAGATGGCAAAGCATTGACCCAGTCCCCTAATGGACTGCTAGACCCTTGTTCTTTAGAATGTTTTTCTGATGGTAAAACGTCACCATCATATGAATTGCTTTGTCATGTTATTTCTACCCCGGAGGCTACTGAAGCCTGGGCATAGTCGCCTTAGGGTAGAGCAAACTGGTCTGCAAGGGTTGGTCAGACATATATATGTGTATGTCTAAGGCCAAAATGAGTGTTCTACACTACTACATGGGGGGAGGGGGCAAGGAAGAGATGAATGGGAGTGTTCACTGCTTTCACACTTTCATTATGGTGCAGATTGGGTTGAAAGCCAGGCAACTTGGCTTCAAATTCTGCCTTTTTCCCTCTCCAGGAATACAGGGGAGAGGGGGAAAAAATGAGCTGAATGACTTATAGGGCCCCTTCTAGCTCTTAAGCTCTCTCAGAGGGCTCCCCATTCCCTAGAAGGGCCTTTGATCTTGAGAACTGAACCCACACTTCCACCACCAGAGAGCACTGTTTTCTTAGAAAAATTGCACCAGTGGAAATAAAAACTTCCAGATTCACACTCACAGACTAAGACTCTTGGAGCTATTAGACCCTTATGAGTCCTCCACCAACAGCCAGGCTAGGATGATCCCTGAGGCCCTTTCTTGACTTTGAGTCTCTCTAGGAGCTGCAGGACTGGCCTGGTCTGGCCCTGAAACCACTTCAGAACCAGGACCGAACGGATTTAGATCTCTGAATCTTCTCACACCTGCTATGGTGTTCCTAACTGGTGAAATGCTATAAAGACCTGCACTTAGCAAGAACTAACCCCCACCCCATTTGTGTGCTGGCTGGCAGAAGAAACGAGACAGGAGTGGGATTTGGAACCATAACTACCTGACAGAGAGTAAGGTTCACATGTTAGAAACTGAGATGCAGGCAGAATATGGGGCTTGATATTGCTCAGAGGACAAGACTGAAGGCACAATGTGGCTTTAGGTGTAGGTTTCAGATACCTATTTGTGTTCATTTGTTCCAGTTATGTCTGTCTTTTTGCAACCCCACTGTTTTCTTGGCAGAGATACTGGAGTGGTTTGCTATTTCTTTCTCCAGCTTATTTTACAGATGAAGAAACTGAGGCAAACAGGGATAAGTGACTTGACCTGGGTCACATAGCTAGTAAATTTCTAAAGTCAGATTTGCAGCAGGAAGATGAGTCTTCCTGACTCTAGGCCCGGCACTCTATCTACCACAGCACCTAGCTATACTTACATATAGACATTATATACAGACATTATAAATACTTCCCAGACCTCATTGTGACGAGATTGACGGTGTCCCTAGATCAGGAGTTCTTAAGGTGGGGTCTGTGAACTCATTTTAAAAAATATTTTGATTATTTTATTTCAGTATAATTGGTTTCCTTTGTAATCCTATGTACTTTACCTTAATTTGGAGAAGGGGTCCTTGACTTCACCAGATGGTGGCCTAGGGGTCTATGACATAGAAAAAGAACGCTGGGTCTAGATAGAGGATTCCGCAGGCTCTGGACACACCAATTCATGTTGCTGATGCTGATAGCTGCAAACAATAATGTGTTATGCTTCCTAGGATACTTAAAACACCTCAAGCTGTATCAAAACTTCAGGTGTCCACAAAAAAGCAGAGAGGATGTTTGGAGGCAGGCAGGGTTCCTCAGTACCCTTCAATCTTTACAGGGACAGGTGGCTTCTTATTGATTTTTCCCTGGGCCTTCGTTGGGGGACACAAATATAGCTGGGTGTATCATCTGTCTGCTGTGGAAAAGGCAAAGGGTACTGATGGTGACTGTCCAAGGAAACTAGCTAGCTGCACATGTTCACTCTTACGTATAACCCCATCTCCAAGTTTCCCCAGGGTCTGTAGTGCTGCCCAACTTCAATGTCCAGCCCACTGGCCTAGTCTGTGAGGGCAAAGAGTTGTTAATTCTCAGGCTGGGGCCACCGTCAGTTTTGCTTTTCTGGTAGGCTCCCTAACTCTGGCCAACTAATAAGAGGATAGCTTAGAGCGAGCCCACCCCGAGTGCTACAAACACCATTCCAAGCACATGCCCTTCTGATGGTGCAGGCAACCTCCTTACTACACAACAGGCAAGTTTTGCAGCTCCTGAGACCCAGCCGGCAAAGGACTGATATCCTAGAAGGAGACACTGATCCTGGAGTGAGACGCTGGTTTCCTGGTTTCAGGGGAGAGAAAAGTGTGCTCTTGGGTAGGCCCCCTCATTTGAAGGAATTCAAAGTACTAAGAGCTGGGCAATCTTGATGATCATATCCTTCATAGGGATCCCCTTCATATACCAGGGCCTAGCCTGCCCATATGCTTCCTCCTTGCTGGCCTGTACCTTTCCCTTGACCAAAGGCAACAAGCTCCTTCTTTAAAGCCTGGCCATCCTGATGATGGGCTTCATGCTAGACCAATGCTTCTACCCCCAGAACAAAATCCTGGAGTCCCAATTTTCAAAGAAGGTGATTTTTATTCTGGGCAAGTGGAAATCTGGGGTTTAATAAAACGAAACAGTTGTTCTGTGAGACTCTGAATAATCCATTCTGGGCCAGGAGTGTCTGGTACTAAGATCTCACTGAATTAGGCAGTAGAACCAGGCCAATTTACCTTCTCAGCATTATCATAGTCCCATGATGGCTCTTCTCTGAGTCCAATCCTGTCCTTCCCCTCCACTCTTTCCTACTTTACAACTCATACACTAGCATCAGCAAAAACAGGTTTATCTTATTGCTGGCACCTTTTTCTACCCCAGAAACCCATTGGGATCTCCCTCCTGCCTCTGCTGTCAATAGCCCCATTTGCCTTCCCCACTCATTATGGACTAGATAGTGAGCGTGTCAAACTTTCTCTAGGCAGAAGTGTGACTAAAGGTCTAAGCTTACCAATCATAAGACTGACCTTACTTAATCTTCCTTAGGCTCTTAAGGAGTGGAGCAGACTTGGTCACCAACCACAGGAGATCATCATCTACTCATGGATCTTGGTGCTGGTTGTCATAGCCACTCCTGCCTCCTCTCTTTCCCTCCAGGTTTGTTGGAATTTCATGGAAAGAGAGTGCAGCTATAATCATAATTCAATCCCTAATAAACTTTAACCTTTCAGGAAATTAAAATGAAAAAGCTGGTGGGGGGGGGCAGGAGTTGGCCCTGGGAGTGGTAGCCACACAGGTCTTAGTCCCTCTAGGCATAGGTTTTCTTTCAGGTGTTATCTTGGTGTTCTGGGCCTCATTCTCTGTGACTCCTTTTTACCACTTGGTTTGGGCTACCTCCTACATCTTCTTCTCAATTACCATATGGGACAAGATAGCTTAGCTTGGCCCCCAGCACCAGTAATAACTCATTCACCAATCACTCCCTTTGTTCTCAGGGAACAAGCCAGTGTGTTCCATCATACTGCACCTAATCCTTAATAAATCTTTCTTTTTCACCATGATTTAGGTAAGCTGTGTACAGAATCACAAATTAGAGTAATGGACTTCAAGATGTTTGCTTTCCCTCAGGCTTCTCCATCCCATCCCCTACCACTTCAGAAAACTTGGAGGGAACAGTAATAGCCTGTACTTTAAGAAGAATTTCCTTTATTTACATGGGAGAGCCAGGCTGGGAAAAGAACACTGGTAACCTAAACCACTTGGAAAAGTGTGAAAAGCCGGTTATTTTAAAGCCCCATTCTCTCCCCCACTATACAATCATTACAGCTGTGGTTTTGGTCACACTTGATGTTTGTTCTTTGTTGCTATGTTGAGAGGAGAGGCAAAAAGGACATGGTCAGTCCAGAAGTGTTTGAGTGACTTATGAGCCTGCCACTAATGTTAGTGTTGAGAAGGCTGTGTTCATATTATTTAAAAATGCTAAATCTCAAGGACATGAAACAAATTTGGAATATTGCTACTCAAAATGTTTCCCCTTTTAAAAAACAACAGTTCCAAGATTATACCTCTCTGGCTTCTTTGAAAATTGTAACGTGAACAGACAAAATGGCAGCAGGAGCCCATTCTCTATGGATTCTAGGGCCACACATATGTGCTCTTTTCATCCTAAGCTCTAGAAACCTGGGAAACATTCCCACATACCTGACTCTCAGTGTCACTGCAGGATCTGACATCAACACACTATGTTTTGGCATCCTAGAAATGTCTTAGTTACAGTTACATGTGATTATGAATAAGACAGGTTTGACAGAACTTATCCATCCAAATAAGCCTTCCCCAATGCGGGCTCTACAAAGACTGCAATGATAAAAGCACTGCTGAAAACATTTTTGGCTCTCAGAGCTGGGACCATAGAAACCCATGGAGTCTAAGCCCCTAGCAATTGCAGGAATCAGATACTCCAGCCCAGTAACTACCTCAAAGCCTGGCCTCTACTTTCCTCCCAACCAAAGGCTCCTTCTCACAGCCTGGTTATCCTAATGATGATTTTCATGGTGCCTTCCATCCCCATGATAAAATTGTGGAGTCCCAGTTAGGGAAAGTGGTTTTTGACCACTTTTTCACCACCCCCATCACAGTAAGACCTGTCATTTGCCAAATTCTCAGGAGCTACCAAATTAGAAAGTTTTGTAAGCTTCATTCCAATAAGGAAGCAGGAACCTAGCCTTCCTAGCTGGAGTTCCAGCCATGCCCTTTGCCAGAGGAAATCTTTACCGTGAAGGCCCCTAAACCCTCAGGTGGCCGCTAACTTGTAATTATGGTTTTTCCCCTTAGAGCCCTAGAAAAAGAGAGCAATTCAAGCTTGGCTCTTCTTTGAGACTTGCCTTATGAACCACCTAAAGTAACCCCATTCCTTTACAGAGAACACCTTGTTTTTCAGCCCATTCTGGGATTCTTCAGCCTACTTATTCTCCTTATTTCCTCCCTAGGGCTCAAATAGCTTTTGACCAAGTTGCAAACATCATCAACTAAATCTACCCTAAAGGACAAACGCTTGCTACCACTGAGGAGATGTAGAAAAACACGGCTCAGATTATGAGGACAATTCTAAAAGGAGCTCTACAAGAGTTTTGAGCAATGGCTGCACGAAGTAAGGCTTCCCAAGCAAACCACTGTGAAGGTGACAACACACGTTTGGATGTATAAGTTCCAGTCTGTTTTTAAAAAATCACTATTTCACACCTGTACGGTCTAATACTGACTGAAGAATTACTTTCTTCAATGAAAATGCAGCTGAGTCTCTTAAATTTCAAAATGAGCACCTGCCTTCCAAGTTTAAAAAATGAAATGGCCTTTGTGAACCTAAGGAAGTCACACCCTTGTTCCCAACTTCTGTTACAGCTGATGAGTCTACTGAAGCTGGGCACAATTTCAAATATGCTGCCATCATTAGTTGATACTGTTCCTTAGTGCCTGGTGTTTGTAAACTCTGACTGATTCCTTTGGGCTCCCTCTTAAAAGAATGTGAGAGTGCTGGGAGGACTACACCTATTCCAAAGAGGAAGGAATTTGGCTATAATAGTTTGGGGACTGATTGATCATAGGAGTTATCAGCGGCCTTCTGAACTAGGAACTGAAGACAGGCCTTCTCTCTTCCAGATGAATCCTCCTCTTATTAGCCCATCTCCACTCCTACCCTCAGTCCCATCCCGTCCCAAGACAAGCAAGCTTCCTCTGCAGGTAACCTTGCTAGCTACCCAGCCTGATCACTGGCAGAGCCAATGCTTGTATGGAACTGTGTTAGCTGGACTTTTTAAATTCACAGCAGCAGCAGTTCTGACCTTCTTGGGGCCCATGAAAAACTGAAAACACCATGCCCTGAACTCAGGGGGTACCCAAGTAGGAATGTGTGAATAGTTTTGTCACGTGGCTGACTGCTCGGCACCCCAGCCAG
Source organism: Phalanger gymnotis (assembly GCA_028646595.1). Taxonomy (NCBI): domain Eukaryota; kingdom Metazoa; phylum Chordata; class Mammalia; order Diprotodontia; family Phalangeridae; genus Phalanger; species Phalanger gymnotis. The sequence goes on from CM053622.1 coordinate 761,708,586, forward strand.
GATGAAAGGAGTACAAAGGAGGGAATCCCTGGACGAGCAGACGAGGCTCAACCCCACACGCAGAGGCCTAAGTCTCTTTGCTTTGGAGCAGTACTTTCTAACACCAAAAGAATGCCCCAATTCCCAGCTCATCACAGGTACAAGCCAGACCATGGAAGAACAGCTAACAAAGAGAGCCCCCAATTTACCAACGAGTTTTGCTCCATGAGTCTACAAGTTGGCTATTTGGAACTTGGCACATTCCCCACAAAAGTAATGTTGTATTCCTAAGAAATCCTACAAAGGCCCATTCAATCTATAATTAGCTGAATTATAAAGTGTAACAGAAGCTGACTATCCTTTATAACATTATTTTTATGTGAAAATTTATCCCAAGTTCCAACTTGCTGCTGGATCACCTCTCCCCGAGGCACCACCTCAGCAGAAAGGGAATAGAGCTGAAACTCTCCCATCATCCCCTGCCACCCCCTCTCAGGGCTCCAATGCTAGGACTGGGGCTCTGGAAGCTCCAGCAGGGGCACAGAAGAAATAGAGAAGGAGGAAACAGGGGAAGGAATAGTTTCAAGGCAGCTCAGAACATGCTCTGGTGACCTCACTAGGAAGTGAGTTCATAGTCGAGCCTTGCTAGTCTGGACTCCTTGGAGGACACTGAGACACTCCCACATATTCTCATCTTATTTCTCTAACAGTGACCTTTTTCTTATCTACATTCTCACAGATTATTTCCTAAACCATTTCTATAGCAGACTAGCCCTTATCCCTTTACCCTGAAAAAAGGAGAGTTTCTTCCTTCCCAATATCAGAAAATAGATGATTCTGAGGTGATACAGCTTCACCTATAAGGGTTTAGGTGGAAATAACCACTTCTGTGACACTTGTTAGAAACAAATGAGAGTAGGAGAAATTCAAGGGACTGTCCCCCAAAATTCAGATAAGTCACTGGCTGACTCTGGAGGGACAGGTCAGGACCCTCCTCTCACTGCTTAATTTCTAGGGCTGCTACTGCTGCTCACAAAGGAAACAGAATAGCACCTAAAACCCACCCGCCTTTTGTGGTCACTCTGTTTGGTGTCCATTGTGAGGGCAACAGAAGAAACCTGGCTTTGAGGTTTCCAGTCAGGATTATGGGATTCCCACAAATTTGGGCCAATGACCCATATCTTTGCAGCCATTCAACACCCTTCTCCCTCTCATTACCTCCAAAAACCTAACAGCTGGAAGCAGCTGCAGATGAGGAGCAATGGATGGATAGGGCAGAAAGCAGGAAGAAAGCTCCATAAACATGTCATCTGTCCTTTCTCTCTGGGATACTGAGCACTCTAGGTTTTCTTTGCTCATCTCCACTTTTTTTACCCACCAAAACTCCAGCCTCTAGGACTCAGACATCCAAGCTAAGGCTTGGACAAGCAGGCCTTGATTTTTTAGTTTATTTGTTTTCTTGGAGAAATGACAAAGTCTCACTAGAAACAATTTTTTTTCTCTCCCCCGCCTCCCTAAACAACTTAAACTGAAAAAAAAAAATCCAGAAAAAAGGTCTTCAGAAAGATGATGCTGACCTGAGGAAGAGAAGGATGGGTGAAGAGGCAGGCACAAAGAGTAGTAAATTCAGATTTATCCAGCTTTAGGAAGTACATAAATCTTTGTCTCTACATCTGTATGGCCCAAAGCAAGCCACCTCAGAAGAACTGGTTACAAAGGTCACGACCAAAGCCTCTGGAGCCCACCTGGTCTCAATGCTGGGGAGAGCTCATTCTCTTGGAGGCTGCATCTGCTTACAGAACTCATCAAACTGCTGCTGCTCCAGCTCTGTCATTACCCTGTTGAGAGCATAAATCTGAAGGAGAGAGAAAGAGGGCAAGAGATGAATAAGGTACTCAGCGTAGTATCATGAAGGGGTTTGTGAAAGGGCCTGTTTACAAATCAGGCTGGAAGCCAGGGCTTCCCAGCTGACACAAAGGGAAAAAAGATGAGATTGATTTTTTGGTGAGAACAGTTGTGAGGTGGGGACTGCTGATATTATCATTCCTGCTTTACACATGAAGAACCTGGGGCTTGGAATAGGGTGGTTCAGTACATCCTTCAGTACAGCCCAGAGATTCTACAGGGAGGAATACTGAAGGCAAGGAGACAAAGAAAGGGCTCCACAGCTACATCGGAAACATGCAGAAAGGGCCAAACTGGCAACGGTCATTAAAAATAACAAAACTGAACGTGGAGGGAGGAAAAGAGGATAATGGCAAAAGGCAGCACTGGTGAATTCTGAGAGTACGCTGGCAATATCCAAAAAGATTTATAAAACTCATCCCATAATCTGACCTAGGGATTGCATGCACTTCCAGGACCAAAGTCTAAGGATGTGATTTAAAAGGGGAAAAGACTTATTTTTGCAAACACATTCAAAGCAATGTTGTTTTATAATAACGTAGCTCTAACAGGAAACATACATATATACATATATATATATACACGTATATATATGTGACTACTGGGGAAGGGCTAAATAAACGGGTCTGATAAAACATGCTCACTGAACCATACAAATTACAAATAGAGAGACACGATATGAGGCAGGGAAAAGAGAGCAGAACTGGCCTGCAGTGACTACAACTATAAAAAAATAATGGCAAGAAAATCTGATCAGTGTAGACAAAAATCAAATGAGGAAACTGAACAAATAAAATGCTTATGCATATGATATTATTAAAGTATCTTCCTTCCTTTGAAGCAAACCGTTAGGAGTTTACAATTCTATTCTTTAGGTTTGTTTTTGAGAAGTAAGTTTTTTAAACAGTTTGAAGTACAATAAGAGCAAAAATCTGTTACCCATCAACTCCATTTGCCTTTCTCCTATGATCTAAATCTGGTACCCTCCTGCCTGCCTACCCGCTGATGGGGTAAGCCTACACATTAGAGGTGGTCTGACTGAATTCTTTGAGACGGTTGCAGCAGAACACACCACGAAACCGAACAAAAGGTCACACGGTCACTGGCCAGTGATGACTCCCAAAGGGCAAAATGTGTCAAACAGAACTCACTGACTTTCAAAGGCCATCAATTTGAGACTGGGTGAAGAAATCATGGTGTACAAGTGTAAGAGAATATTATTTTGCTGCCCAAAATGACCAAAGGGCTGATTTCAGAGAAACCTAGTTAATTTGTATGAACTGATGCTTAGTGAAGTGAGTGGAACAAGAATAATGTATAAAGTGATTCCAAAGGAATCTTTCATTTTAAAAGACCTCGGCAATCTGATTTGGGTCATGACCCACTTTTGCAGCAGGGAAGTGGCAAGTTCACAAATATCAATGACATAAAGCACACTGTGATAAAGAGCATGAGGGCTCCATGCATTAATTCAATATTAACAAACCTTTGTGAACTCCTTATTGTAAGACCCGAAGCTAGCCCCTGCTCTAGGTAATCCAGCATCACCCACGGCTGTTCCAGAGCACAGGAACCTTCCCATTCCAGTGTGTGGGTGCTTGCTGATAAGGAAGGGCTGCAGTGTTGGTGTGGTGGCAGAAGGCTCTGGAGTGAGAGCCTTCACTACCAAATCCCACCCTTGAGAAGGGCAGTGCCAACTGTGAATGCCAGCCTCCCAGGACCAGAAATGGGGAAGGGGAGGTGCGAAGGCAGAAGCCCAAGTTCCTCCTAATGGCATACCTTCATGCCTGGGCCCTTGGGAGAAAGTGGAAGGCTGCAATGAGGACAGAGGGAAGATAATTCTGGGTCAAGGAGGCCTCTGACCCAGTATCTGCATGGGGCAGGGACAGGAGCCCTTCCTTCCTTCATCCAAGATGAAGACTAATGAAGGGCAGAAGGCTTATTGGTAGTGGAGGGCCATGGTTCGAGTACAGTAACGCAGATGAGGGCAGGTATGACTATCCTCCAGGGCAGTGGGTGCCCCAGGGAGGAGGCCTCCAGAGCCAGGACCTGAAGAGAGCTGGGGCTGGGACACTCACTTTCATAAGTTGCTCTCATGGGGCAGCAATGCCTCTGGACAGGACTAGAGTGATGACAGGCAGAATGAAAAGGAAGAGATGGAGGAAAAGAGAAACTGAGAAAGCAACCAGGGATTTTAAGAGACAGAGCAAGGAGAAAGAGCATTCCAGGTACAGAGGACAGCAGTGAAAACGCACAGAAATGAAAGATATAGGAGGAGTTTGGCAGGGACCTAGGATTCATGAAAGGAATCACATGTAAAAGGGCTAAAAAGAAAGGGTTTATATTTGACCCTAGAAATAACTACAAGGGAGCCCCTGGAGTTTATTGAGTAGGGGAGTGAAATGGTAAGACCTGCTCTTCAGGAAAAGCCCTTGCAAAATTGTGTGGAAGGTATACTAAGGTGAGGACCTCAGGGTGGGGAGACTAATGAGGAATCAGTTTCTTCAGGTACCCAAGAAAAGGCTGCTAGGTGGCCCAGAGGATAGAGCACTGGGCTTGGGTCTTCCTGAGTTCAAATCTGGCCTCAGACACTGGGTGACCCTGGGCAAGTCACTTCATCCTGTTTGCCTCAGTTTCCTCATCTGTAAGACAATCTGGAGAAAGAAGTAGCAAACCACTGCTGTATCTTTGCAAGAAGATCCCAAATAAGGTGACTGAAACGCCAACCCAAGAACAGTTGGGGCTCACCTCTGCCCTTTGTCTTTGCTTCAGTTCCTGCTGAGCTGATCTCTGCCTGGCTTTCTCTACTCGGCTCACAGGCTCCTTCACCTTGGGTTTTTCTTTCCGACCAGAAGGCTCCATGCCTTACCTTTTCTGCAATTCAAGCACAGCTCTGACCAAAATGAGAACAGGGCTGTCCCGTGCAGAGCTTTTTTGGGGGGTGTGGTGGGGGAAAGACAAGTACCTCAAACACGATCCTGTGCGGAAGAACCCCGACCACCCCCTCCAAACACTGGCAAACGCTCCAAAGATCAAAAACTGAGAACTAGAAAGGGCTTTAGGGACATCAGCTGGTCCAAAGCCCCTCGTTTTACAGATGTAACTGCCAGGGGAGGGACTCGCTCAGGGTCTCTAAGGTACTGGGCAGGTGACAACCCGCATCCTCTGGATTCAAATGCGGCATCTTTACATCCTGCTCGTACTTCCTGGAGGCAGGAGCGGGCCCCTCCGGCCAGAATGTGCCCCTTGGTGCCCCCTCCTGCCTTCTCCTTCTCCAGGACTGGAACGATTCTCCAGGACAACCCTATCCCGGGCGCCTCAATGGGGTTTTCAATGACCCCCCTCCCCGGCTGTCTTCTTCTACTCCCCCCAAATTTAAAACAGCCCCCCTCTCCCCACGCGTGCCCCTCTCCTCCCTTCCAGCTGTTCTCTCCATTCCCCCCTCCCCCCCCCCAGGGCTAAGGTTCTCTCCACTCAATCTCTCCCCCAGGGAGGCTCTTCTCCCAATTCTATCCCCACCTCCCGCGGTGTTACTCCCAGCCCCACCCTCCGCCCGCGGGTTTTCTCTGCC
>CM053622.1:761714140-761742367 GCA_028646595.1 Phalanger gymnotis
CCGCGGCCGTTCTCTCCATTTCTCTTTCCCCCCTCGGCTGTTCTCCACATGCCTTCCTCTCTCCACCGCTGTTCTCTCTTCCCTTCCTCCCTCCCCCCGCAGGTATTCCCCCACACCCCGGCCCCCCCAGCCTCCAGCGCCGCCTCCCAGACACGGCTAGGGACAACGGCCCTCGGGCTCTTTGTCCGTGTCAGGCCGGCTTTCGGATGCTGCCAGACACGGTGGGGCTAAGACAACTCCCCCCCACCCCGCTCCCGCCCTCGCCGCAGGAATGTCCCCCTCCACTACAATGCTGGGTCACAAGCTCTCCCAAGCTCTCCCCGCCCTCCCCTCCCCGGGCCGCCCCTGGGGCAACTCCTACCTCCCTCCCTGGGCAAAATGTCGAGGAGAGGGGCGGGGCACTCGATCCAATCGCGAATTCGGAATTCGATTCCTTTCCCCTGCCTGGAGAAGAAAGACGCGAACAAGGGTTGTAGGGGAGGGGAAGAAGCAGACACGCGCAGTCCCGGAGCTGGCTGGGGGGGAGGGGCTGGGAGAGGGAGCGCGGGCGCGTTCCCGCGGAAGGAGAGAAGCATGCGCAGTGAGCTATGGGGGGGAGGGGTCGCCGTGGGGCGACCAAAGGTTTGAAAGGATGTCGTAGAAGCCTTTGAGGAAACCACAGAAGAGTGACCACCTGGAGGAGGCGCGGAAGGGGAGGGGTCAAGCCAAGAATCGCTGACTCCGGAGCCAGAAGAGGCCCTTCAGGTCATCCAGCCCAAGCCATAAGTGCCCAGGAATCCTCTCCATCTGTCTGACAAGCTGTTACCTTTGGGGGGAAGCAGCCTTTGCTTGAAGACCTTTAATGATTGGAAAGTCACTACCTTTAGAGGCAGACTGGGAGTCAGGAAGACCCGAGTTTGAACACTGACACAAATACTAGCAGTGCAACCCCGGGCATGTCACTTACCCTTAGCCTCAGTTTTCTTATCTGTAAAATGGGAGGGGGAGGTTAGATGTCCGGTCCAGCTCTAAATCGGCCATTCTATCTATGAAGATACAAGGGGATACAAGGGGATACAAGGTCCTGCTCCTCGAGGACCTGATGTTCTAATGGACCAGCAGAACAGGTCATCTCTCTTCTCCATCGGAGCCCTTCAGCCTCACGAAGACAGCTAACATGCCTTAATTTCTCCAGGATAGATACTAACAGTCTCCTGTTCCTTGGGTCAGTCCTATAATTTTCAGGTTTCTCCCTGTCCTGGTCACCAAACAACCTTAGCCCAGATCTTCAAAACTGCAGTTTCCTTCTTCTTGCTACTATTCCACATACCTCATCGCAATCCAAAGCTTCTTTTTTTCTGACTCTTCCTTACCTCCTCCTCCTCCTCCTCCTCCAAGAAATGAATTATGTATCTCTTGTGATACTTCTGATGTTACTTTTGTAACACTGATGTAACTTTTGCACGCTGCCAGGCTCAGCTTCCTTAAAGGAATTCAAGAAACTACTCTCTACTGTCCCTACAAATCTAAATTTGTCCCAGACCACTGTTATTCCCCTTTGCTCCCCAACATAGACCTTCTATTTTACTAGACCCTCACTGAAACTCAATTTACCCCCTAGCTTTTGATAATGAGCCCTTACCTTTATTTGGACAGGATCAAAAAAAAAAATCTTTCTTCTATCTCTGCACATCCATTTACCAAATGGATACAAAGATCATTCTCATTTTCTAAAAAGGGCCAACAGGGGAACAAACGGAACAAAAAAACACTGGTGTGCACAAGCCATTAGTTAACACTAGTAACTAAAAAAAAAAAACTGATTTTATGGTTGTAGGCACTTCAATACAACAATGCAGACCACAACTATTACACACCTCAGCAAATAATTTTATTAGATGCCATGAAGAGAAAAAAAAGGAGCAATCCTTTTTTGGGCAACACTTGGGAAATGAGCCTAGCTCAAGTTAGCTAGCCTATCCTTTGTGTCTAAGACAAGCACAGAGTTGAGCCAGACTCAAAGCCTTTTCAGGTTAGTAGGGACCACCAGAGCTCACATTCCACTAATATCACATCAGTTTTTAAAATGGAATGATACTTCTATACCATGAATCAAAATCTCTTTTTGAGGAAGGGAAAGATCAATGTAGGCTGAAGTAGAAAGCTTCATGGAGTTGAAAGAGAGATAGAAATTGGCTAACACAGCATCAGTTTCCCTTGTTTCCATTGGTTTGTCTGCCATGCCTAACCTTCTTTCCCTCCTTATGTCTCCCTCCTAGCTTCCCTGGATTCCTTCAAGTCCCAGTTAAAATCCCATCTTCTCCAAGAAGCCTTCCCTGATTTTCCACCTAGTGCTGTCCCCTTGAGATTATCACCAATTTATCCTGTCTCCATATCTTGTTCGTACAGTTATTTGCATGTTGTTTCCCCCCATTAAGCTGTAAGCTCCCGTAGGGCAGGTACTGTTTTTACTTTTTTTTGTATCCCTAGTGCCAGGCACATAGTAAGCCCTTGATTTATTTCCATTGCTCAGAATATGGTGGTTATGACAATGTGAGTCCTATTAGTCAAGTCTGCAAAGCTGTTGGAATAGTTATCTCTTGATTTTGAATAAGATCCGGAAATTCAACTAGGTAGACACCCAATCCAAATACAGTCTGGCAGAAAGCCTCATTAAGCTCAAGAATTTGTGAAGGGTATAGTACCCTGTACTAGGCACTGAGCTAAGATGAAATACAGAGATAAGGTAAAGTTTTTGGTTTAGAAAAATGCCTGCTTTCTACAATGAGGAGTTTGGGAAGCCACACGGAAAATAGGCTGGTCTTGGCTTTGGTAGAGAGTAGAAACTTCAGTATTTAGCCAGAAGGAGTTCTGAGTCAATATTCTGGAATGGCAATCTCAGTACGATTCCATGTGGTAGGAAAGAAAATTCCATTTTAGAACCGAAAAGTGAAGCAAACTTTGGAAAATTTAGAGAAAAATTGAAAGGGAATAATGGTGGCAAGAAGCCTAGAGATGGATGCCAAGGAACTAGACTGGGCATTCAAACAAAGCCAAATAGCCCAGCAACAAATACATTCTGCCTGGCACATAGAAAAACTGGAAAAGTAAAAGGATAGAGTAGGGAAAACATTATACCAGCACAAACTGATAAAATTAAGTTTCTGAATTCGGTTCAGCTCAATTTAGCCAGCATCAGCTAGGGACTTACTCAGTGACAGGCATTGTGGTAAGTGCTGGGTTCACAAAGATGAAATCAAAATAAGATCCTACATTCAGAGTTTATATGCTCCTCAACTTCATTCAAAGAGTTTATATTCTCCTGAAGTTCCAAAGCTTTAGACTGTGAGCTCCTGGAGGGCAGGACCTGTCTTTTACTTTTCTTTGTATCCCCAGTGTTTGTAATATAGCCTGGCATGTCGCCTGGCACATAGTAGGTGCTTAATAAATGCTAGTTGATTGACTGACAAGATCAGAAGGAGAAGCAGCACGATATAATGGAGGGAGCATTGGATATGGAGTCAGATGATCTTGGTCACTGTTACTTACCTTCTACTTCTGTTACTTTAGGCAAGTGTTTAACTTCTCGGGGTCTTCATCTGTAAACTGAGAGGTTTGGATTTGATGATCTCCAAGTCTCCCTTCAGTTCTAAATCCTATGACCCTGTGAACCTATCAATGTACAATACTCCATGAAATTTTGCCTGAAAGGGCTAGTCTACCAAGACTATCCCTTTCCATGCTGATGAAATCCAAGGTAGATCTGAGCCGTACCTTCAGCATAGTTTTTGCACTCTTCATATGTTGCTTGTAACTGTTATTCATTTATTTTATGTCAACAAGCATTTATTAAGCATCTACTGTGTGCGCAGGCACTGTGCTGATACAAACAAAGGCAAAGGGATACAAACAAAGGCAAAAAACCCTAATCCTTGCTCTCAAGGAGCTCACAGTCTAGCGGGGGGAGACAATGTGCAAACCATTATGCACGAATAAGATATAGACAGGATAAGTTGAAGATAATCTCTGGTGGAACACACTGACGTTAAGAGGGACTGGGAAAGGCTTCTTGTAGCTTTTAGCTGGGACTTGAAGGAAGCCAGGAATGCCAGGAGGCAGAGATGAAGAGGGAAAGCATTCCAAACATAGGGGACATCTAGTGAAAATTCCCAGTGTTGGTAGATGGAATGTCTCGTCCTTTGTATGTATCACTGGTCTTTTCAATTCCACTGCAAATTTCTTTTCTTGTCTTTTTGTTTCCATCTTTCTTTTTTAAATTAATTAACTTTCAACATTAGCCAATTTTCAAGGGCAGAAATAATGTCTTATGTGCTTTTGTATTCCCAAAGGGCCTAAGATGGAGCTGAAGCAAGATGGAGCAGCAAGACTAATGTGGAAAGAGGAAAGGGAAGAATATATTTGGTAGAACAAAGAAAGGAGACCATCAGAGGTAGAATGACTAGCATGTTAGGGAGAGTGGGTATGTCTTTCTTAAGTATGTAAATAAGTAAGCAGGTTTGCTTGGCAGAGAGCAGGAACCAAGGTGTAGCTGGAGATGAGGGTCATTTAGCCAATAAACTTGGCCATTGGTGGATGCTGTGGAAGCCAATCGTTAATTTTAAATTGTCTTGAAAAGTAATTAGGAGCTGTCGGAGATGTTGCAGAAGGGGTGTGACATAATGGGGGATGAATGGATGATTAACATTTGAAAATGTGGGAGTATTTGAATCAAGAGGTGAAGTTCCCTCCCTTAGAGTTACTCTGTGGTCCCCCTGTTGTGTAGGGAGTTTCTTTTTCACTTTGCCCTATTGCTTTATCAGCAACCAACAGACAGGGTGTGGTTTGTTTATTTTATAGGGACAGTTAGTTAGAGATGGACAATCTCCTGGGCAGACAGAGCTCCCAGTTTAGGGGCTTATGTCCTGGGATTAAAAACTACACATTTCCTGGATGCACCTTCTGTTTCTCTGATGCTAGTTTTACTTCTAACCTCTGGATGGGCTGAGAAAAATTCTCAGCTTAGGGATCCCTGTTATATTACTGTGGAAAAATCTGGATTCAAAGTAAGGTGAGTGCCCTCTTTTCCCTTTCCCATTGGGTCTGAGATGGCTTTTCTCCTTGGTCAACCTGGGATAATCAATTCCCAGAATCCTTGGGCCTGAAAAAGGAATCATTACTGTTTTCTCTAGTTTCAAAGGGGAGAAGAGATGCCTCTACCTTTTGTTTGTGGTGGTCATCTGACTTGAACTGACAGTGGATATCCCTTTTACCAATTCTCATTTAAAGCAAACATTCTTTTCTTAAAATCAGGATGGACCTGGGAAATGCGGGGTGTATGTTAGTTGTACCCATGTAGCACAAAAGGAGGCAGCTGAGAGAGTAGCCTAATATGATATGTCCAGAGGCTCTTAATGCAGTTTTCATGGTCTGGATTTGCCTGGCAGGGTGACTGTTGGTCTTGAAGTTCAACTTAAAAAGTTATAAAGGGAATTAAAATTTTTTTTTCATTAGTATCTTTTGTTTTTATATCACCTTCATTCATGAATATATCTGTACCCCACCCCCTTGTCCCCTGACACTGCTTCTAATCCCTCAGTACCTGAAAGGAATAGTCTACTGTTATTTTTCCTCTAGTTTTGGAATTTTTCAAAAATAAGTTACCTGAGAGACCACCTAGGAATCTTGGAGCAGACTGCCCAGAACTAACAGAAAGTCAGTGGCTGATAGACAGAAGGATTTGGAGGTTGAAGACAAAGAGCGAGGGGGAAAGAAAAAGGCTTTTAAGTTTCTTTAATTTACTTAGGCACCACTTTTATAGAAATGAAAATTCCAATCAAGTATGTATCTTACTGAAAATACTTACATTAATATGGCATATTTGCTGTATTAAAATCATAGAATCTTAGAGTGAGAAGGGATGGTGAGGGTCATGTAGTGTATTCATTGAGCAGCAGTCACTTGAGGGTATCATGACAAAGAATCAGGTGGCTTTTTCTTAAAGAGAGAGAGGGAGTGAGCAATGCCCCTGAGATAGCCCATTCCATTTTTTGACAGCTCTGATTCTTAGGACGTTCTTCCTTCGGTTGAAGTGATATATGTTTCTTTGTTACTGCTATCCAATTTTCTAAATTCTATCTTCTTGGGTTGAGCAAAATAATTCCTCTTCCAACTGGAAATCCATCAAGTACTTCAATTCAATTAAATTCAACAAAAATTTTTTAAGTGCCTTCTCTGTGAAAGACACTGTGCTGGTGATATAAGCACAAAAATAAAACAGTTCTTGCCCTCAAAGAGCTTACAGTCTACTGGAGGGAGTAGTGCACATATACATGCACAAAAATAAGCATAGTACAAGGAGAATTGAGAGGGAAGAGAGGACTGACAGCTGGGAGGGGTGGGGAGGGCTGAACAGAAGAGATGTCCCCTGATAACAGCCCAGAAGGAAAGCAAGGATTCTGAGCTGCCGAGGTGAGAAAGGGTCTGGGTCTGCGGAACAGCTTGTGTGAATGCTGATTTACTGAGAGGAACAGCTATTGGTCTAGTTTGGCTGGGACTTAGAGTCTGTGAAGGGGAGTGGTGTGAAATGATGCTTGAATGGTAAGTTGAAGCCAGACTGTAGAGGGCCTTGCGTGTCAGACTAAGGAATTTTTATTTCATCCTAAAGGCAATAGGGAACCCCTGAAGGATTTGGTGGGGAATGGAATGGTTATTTTGGCAACTATGTGAGGGATTGATTAGAGAGGGGAGAGATTAGAAGCAGGGATATCAATTAGGAAACCAGTACAATAGTTCAGGTGATGAAGGCTTGGACTGCCGTGGTAGCTCATTGGAGAGAAGGGGAGAGCTTCCAGAGGTGTTGTATAGAATCAATTAAATATTGAGGGTGAAGAAAGGAGAAGAATCAATGATGATTCCAAAATTGTGAACCTGTATTCACAGGATCTGTGAGAGTAAGAGAGTGGCAGCAGCTTTAAAGAAACTGCGATGTCTGGAGGTTTATAGGAGAAGACAATGAATTCTGGTTTAAACGTGCTGAGTGGGCCGGTGTGAGGACATTCAGGAGAAGGTATCCTGCAGTCAGTGGGTGACTGTGACTGAAGTTCAGGAGTGAATTTAGGGTTCTTTGGATATATACATTTAGGAGTCGTCTGCACAGGGATGATATCTGAATTCATGGCAGCTGATTCAATCTCTAAGAGAATACACACGAAGAGAGAAGTGGACTCAGAATAGCCCTAGGGGACACCCACTTTAAGAGGGCAAAAGATGTATGATTATCCAGCAACAGAGATAGAGAAGGAGTGGTTCAATAGGTAAGAAAAGAATCTGGAAAGCACAATGCCATAGAAGACATAAGAGACAAGAATATCCAAGATGATGGGCTGGTCAAGAGTAACAAAAGCTGCAAACAGGTCAGGGAGGATGAAGAATGAGAAAAGTCCACTGGACGTAAGGATTAGAAGAAGCTCTTTGGTAAAGCCATTCTCCACCTGATAAGTGGTCAATGGAAAGCATTCCTAGAAGAACTGCAAGCTATTAACAGCCATAATGAGAAGTTAGGACTTAAAGGAAGCCAGGGAAGCCAAGAAGCAGAGATGAGGATGCGAGAATTCTAGGCATAAGGAACAACTGGTGAAAATGTCCAGAGGAAAGAGTGTCTTGGAACAGTAAGGAGGCCAATGTCATTGTATCATGTGGTATGTACAGAAGAGAAAGCTATGATAAGAAGACTAGAAAGGTATAAAGAGGCCATGTTAATAAAGGGCTTTAAAAGCCAAGCAAAAGATTTTATATTTGATCCTGCAGGCAATAATTGGAATTATTCAAATAAAGTGACCAAAATGTCCATATTTTGATCCAGCGATTCCACTGCTAGCCATATACCTCAAGGGAGGTCATTGACAAAAAATAATTTCCACTTATAGCAGCAATTTTATGGGTGGTAAAGGATTAAAAACAAAGTAGATGCCCTTTGACAGAAGAATGAATGGTTAAACAATTTGGGGTACATGAATGTAATGGAATTACTGTGCTATGAGAAATGAGAAACATGATAAATAGAGAGAAAACTGAGGTAAGAAGAACCAAGAAAACAATATATACAAAATTACAACAATATAAATAGAAAGAACAATCATCACAGAACAATTGAAAATGAATATTGTGAAATTATAAAGAACAAACTTTTCACCAAAGGAGATATGAAAAGATGCCTCCCCCCACCCCTTTGCAGACGTCAGGATCATGAGTGTGGAACATTGCAATTGATGTCAGATTTTCTTCTATGTGTTTATTGGTTTTACTTAATTGTTACTTATTCCATAAAAAAAAAATCTTTGTCATAAGGGATGGCTGTCTGGAAGTGAGAAGGAGAAAGACTGTAAGGGGAAATGTAGGTGATGTAAAGACAAAAGATGTCAATACAAATCTATTTTAAAATCTGAGCTAAGTAGAAAAAAAAGATCACCGGTGACTGGTTTTTCAGTTGATTTGTGGTGTTGGAATCTGGACTGCTTAAAAAGTGAATGGATAATGGTGAGGAACTGGAGCTAGGGAGTGTGGACAATTCTCTAGGAGTCTGGCAGTGAAAGGGAGGAAGGATATAGAAGAGCTTGAGGTGTTATCAGGGTCATCACCCTGAGGGTTTTTAAAGGATGGGTCAATTTAGAGATAAGAAGTGATGGACTCAGTGCTGATTGAAGCGTGGGTTCTTTTCCTTCTTTTCTCCTTCCCTTCTCCTTCCTTCCTTACCCTGCTCCTATCTTTTCTCCCCTCCCTCTCTTTCTCTTTCTTCCTTCCTTCCTTTCTCCTTTATATGACTAATGCAGGAATTTGTTTTGTATGACTATGCATATTTGTAAAGGGCTTTGTTTTTCTTGCTGTTTGAATGCATGAGGGAAGAGGAGTGGGGCAGGGGGACAGAATTTGGAACTGAAAATACAATTTACAAAAATTCTTTAAAGCATAGGCTAGACCTGAATACAGCTCATAGGCAGTGCTAATAGGTTCTGCAGATACGGAGAGATTAAAGATGAGAGGGGAAACATAAGGAGGACAGACAGCCAGATAGACAAAGTAACAAAGGCACAGAGGAGAGACAGAAGGAATGATTGGTGAGGAAAGCTCTGAGAAAAGGTGGGAGAGGATAGAATTGAGGGTACAATTAGAGGGGTTGATTTGAAAAGAGAAGGATAGCCTTTTCTTCAGAAATGTGCCTAAAGGGCTATAAAGCTGTGTATACTCTTTGATCTAGTAATACCACTGCTAGGTCTATATCCCAAAGACATCCAAAAAAAGGGGAAAGGACCTATTTGTACTAGCATTTTTATAGCAGTTCTTTTTGTAGTGGCTAAGAATTGGAAATCAAAGGGATGCCCATCAATTGGGGAATGACTAAGGAAGCTGTAGTATATGATTGTGATGGAATATCATTGTGCTATAAGAAATGACAAGCAGGATGATTTGGAAAAACCTGGAAAGACTTAAATTAACTGATACATAGTGAAGTGAACAGAACCAGGAGAACACTGTACACAGTAACAGAAATATTGTTCCATGAAGAACTGTGAATGACTTAGCTATTCTCAGCAATATAATGATCCAAGACAATCTCAAAGGACTAATGATGAAGCATACTATCCACCTCCATAGAATGAACTGATATTGACTGAATACACACTGGAGCATACTGTTTTTCACTTTCTTTCATTTTTTTCTTTTATTAGTCTTCTTGTACAAAATGCTAATATGGAAATGTTTTACATAATTGCACTCGTATCACCTATATCCAATTGCTTTCTGTCTCAGGGAGGGGTGAAAGGAGAGGAGGGAGGGATAGAATTTGGAACTCAAAACTTTAAATAAAAATGTTTAAAAAAATGAAAAAAAAGAAATAGGAGTAAAGAAGGAGAGGATGGGTGAAGATATCTATGGATTTGGAGGCATGGAATGATAGAAAAAGAAGATTCATTAAATACCCTCTATTTTATGAGAAAAGTAGGAATTGAGAGCATCTCCTGAGAGGATGGTGTAGTGGAAGAGGTAATGAGTACTGGAGGAGAAAAGAGGTTTGGAATGAGATAGACATTTATTGCTGAAGGGCATTCACTCTGCAATGTATACACCCCTTTTTCTGATATCCCCTTTCACCTTCCTCATCTGCCTTTCCCCTGAATGTCTTGAACCTCTCAGTGACAATCATGAGCACTAATTAGTCTAGCCAGGCTCCTGGGGGTGGGATGGGGTGGGGGGAGGTGGGATGCCCACAACTAAATGGTTGTTTATGCCGACCCCAAATATTATTTATAAATCTAGTTTTTACAAAGTAAGTTATTGGCCAATAAAGACTTGGAATCTATGTTACATGACATGATGTACCTTGTGAAATTTAAGGTCATTTTTCATGGAATATGTTCTGTATTGCCTGTTCTTTAACAATGCTACTACTTAAGTAATACTTCTTAGGTTTGGATTAGAACAGGTTATAATCTCAGAGTTAAAGAGTAATCTAATTTAACCCATACCTTTTGGAAATCCCTTTTATAGCATAATTGGTAAGTAAGCATTGAGCCTCTGCTTAAAGATGTTTAATAAGAAATATACCTCCTGAGGCCTCCCATTATACTTTCGAATCACTTTAATTTCAGAGAAGTTTTTAATTACATGGAACAAGAATCTCTCCTTCTACAACTCCTATTCATTGTTCCCTACAGAGGTGTATGAAGTAATTGAGCCAAAGTAAAATTAAATATATTGATTTATTTAATAAACTTCACAACTTCTTACACTAAAATTTTTTTTTTACTATGTACTATGTCCCCTTTTTGCTGCAGGCATTTATTTTACATAATGTGGCATTGAGTTAAGATTTTGACATATATTATTTAATTCATCATGAAGCCACACTTTTGCCACATTAGTTATTAAGTGTACATTTGACAAATAGTCTATTTTTTTTAACTCGTCTTGATTATAACCCACTAGTTTTCAATGGGATTTAAATCAAGTTAATTTTCTGGCCATTAAGACATATTTAATTACATCTCTTGGATATATTTCTTAACCTTTCTTGATGTGTGGCATGGTGTAAGATCATGTTACAATATTTTATCTTCATTTGGGAATTTCTGTAGTGGTCAAATAATTCTGCTGTAGTATACCAATATATTTATTAGAGTTCATCATTTCCTCAGTGATGGGAACAAGAATTCTAGGCCCACTGGAAATAAAAAATAAAGAAAAATTCCCCCAAACATTTTTTGCTTGATGTTTTACAGTCTGATAAAGACACCCAGATCTTATAGGCTCATATGGACTTATAGCAATGGTTCTGGGATAGCCTTGAATGAAAAAGTGAGTTTCTAGCAGTAAAAACTACCCTTTTCCAATCTTTAGTACTTCACTTTTTGTGTTGTCTTGCCTAGGACTAGTGTTTTTTTCATCAGAGCAAGGGTTAACAGCTTTTTTTTTTTAAACTGATCTTCTGGGTCTTCTTCCAACTTCAAGAAGTCTATACTGCACTACAATCAATAATAACCCCTCCAACTGCCAAATCCCTTGGAAAGTTGTTTTCTGAGGATTATTTGTTTCATTTGCAAAAATGGTTCATTGGTTCTTGGCATTGTGTTTTTATTTTCAATCGCACTTTGATCTCATTTCATTATGTGAACTTGACTTGATTGACTTCCTCAACACCAAGAGCCACTACAATATTTCTAACAGTCATTGAAGTGTGATCTTTAACAGATATGACTAAAAAAAAAAAAAAGAAAATTAAAAAAAGATACCAAAAAAAGAGATACAACTTTTGTATGTTTCCTTGGAGTGGTATCCACTCTTAAAAACCACAGAATAAAAAAACACAACAAAAGAGAGCACAGTAAAACACCTGTGTACGGCATGAACTACATTATGCAACTGGTAGAGAATTTACTAAAGGTAGAGATTCAGCTCAATTCAGTTTCATCTAGTTAGTCAGATGTTCTGAGGCAGCTGAATGTTAGTAGAAGGAAACACACATAAACATCGCTGTCACAAAATGAAACTGTGTATATAAAAATTATTGCTTGTTTGAGGTAATTCATATGCCACTGTAGTTCTAGCCTCAAGAGTCAACTAGAACAGTCCAATCCTCTTTCACTGACAACCAGCCCTTTAGACACTGGAAGATATCTATCACAGCCCATATGAGTCTTCTCTTTACAAGGCTAAACATCCTCAGTTCTTTTTTTTTAATTATTTAGATGCATTTTTATTGATACCTTTTGTTTTTACATTGCCTAGATTTCCCTTGTTTCCTCCCCCAACAATCTCTCAGACAGCCGTCCCACATAAATCCTTTCAATGATCTTTACATGGTATGACTTTGAAGCACTTCCCCATCCCAGTTGCCCTGAATGCTCAACAGTTTGTCAAGGTCTTTTCTATAATATAGCATGCAGAACTGAAAATGGTCACCTTTAAGGGCTAAATATAGCCCCACTGTCACTGCCCTTGTCCTGGACACTGCACTTCTCTTCCTGTAACGTTTCATTGGCTTATTTGGCTTCCAAATTGCACTGAAGAAAATGATGATGAAGCTGATTCATTTATCTACAACTCTAAAGTTTGCAGAGCTCTACATTCTTCTCTCAACAATCCTGAGACATGCACAATAAATATTGTTATCCCTATTTTGCAGATGAGGAGACCAAGGTTCAGGTTCATAGATCATAGACTCAGAGTTGTAAGGAACCTTAAAGCTATAAGGGTGTGGCAGAAGGAATGTCCTAACCGCTGTCCCATACAAATTGGGCCAGTTTTTCCTTTAAAGATACTGGGATCAGGCTTAAGACTTGGCTAGCTCAGAAAACAAAAGGCTTAGAGAGTTGAAATCACTTCCTGATTAACTGGTCTTTGAGGTAGCACTGTGGATAAAGCACCATGCATGGAGTTAGAAAGACTTGAGTTCAAATGTGGCCTCAGATACTTATTAGCTATGTGACCCTGGGCATGCCATTTGACCTCTGTGTAATAATAGCACCTACCTCACAGAGTTGTGAGGCTCAAACATGATTAATAATTGTAAAGTATTTAGCATATTGCCCAGCACATAGTAAGTGCTATATGTTGTTCTGTTAAAAAAAGGGAGGAGGGGGGAGGGTAGATAATGGAATCTGCAAACTGTATGCTAGCGAACTTAGTGTCGTTTCCTGGCAAGATTCTAAAACATAATATTATAGGGATGCTTAGTGCGATTTTAGAAATGGTAGCAGTGATCACACAGAGTCAGAATAATATCATAGAGGGTAGATCATGCCAGACTCATCTCATTTCTTTCTTTTTCTTTTCTTTATTATTTTTTTTTTTTGGCAGAAGATCACTTCTAACACTTAAGATTTTGTGATTTGAAGCTTGGACCCTGATGGGTTTTAGTTGGAAGGATGGGACTAGGAGTACCTTCACAACAAATTGGACCTTAAGTCTACAGTATAGAGAACTAAAACTGCCTAGTTGATAACTGAGACAAAGGACATAGGTAGATAGGACAAAGTTGCTTGCTCATGTACTTGAACATGATATGTAATGCACTAAAGTTGACTGGGGCTCAGAATATGCATTGGCCCACTCACTTTTGAGCTATACATGGATTGGCAAATAAATTGATATCAATTGCTTACATCATAAAATGTTCAAGTTATTCTGCAGGTCACAGAAGCATGAGAGAGCTAACTTGTTCCTGTGACATATTTGACAGAGTGAAGGACTGGGGTACATGACTGAGTTATCTTGGTTATAACTACCACATGTGATCCAATGAATCTTCTGTCTTTCTACGTCCTCTCCAGCAATTGCTGAATTGAGATTCTTGTGAGACTGTTTTGCTGGTAATTTTTTTATCATGACGTTATTTCCTTTAAAAGTAAAAAATATCCTTTTTGCTTTGTGTCCAAAATGTCTTTTTCTGGTCTTCATTGCTACTATATTTATTTTTTCTTACATAGTAGTAGCCAATTTGTATATTGTTGGATTCTGTTTTTTTACTCTGCATAAATGTGTCTATTTTCAAAGACTGGCTCAGAACACTCATACTTGAAGGAGGGCCATTATTATTACCTTTTATTTTTGTGGTCAGTATGTACTTTAATTTCTGTTCTTTCGGGTTCTTCCTTCTTCCTTCTTCTTCTCTTCATCTGCCTTTCTGATCCAACATATTCTCTTGTATACCACACTCACCAACCCTGCACTCGTTTGTCCCTTTCTTAGCTCTGGTGGAGATGGCAAGTTGCACCTGTTTCCTTCTCTCTGGCTGCCTCATTGCTCTCCTCTCCCTCCAGCTGCCCACAGAAGGATCAGGTAAGTGTTTCTGCCTATCTTCTATTGCCCAGGGCATCTACGGATCTAAGGATTAAGGAACCATCCTTCCCTTTCCTTTTCCTGGGCACTGTCTTTCTCCACACCCTTGCCCAGTTTACCTCCTTCTTTATCCCATCCCCAGTATGTATCATTCTTGTCCCTTCGCTAAGTTGTGTTTTTATACTAATGTACACTGTTTCTCTGGGTCATGGTACAGGAAAAGTTGACAAAAGGAACTTGGTCATGCTGGGGACAAAAGCTGAGCTGCGCTGTCCTCTATCCATCTGGATGATCCCTGAGTCTGTAGAGGTGAAATGGCTACGGACCCAGAAGTCCCAAGCTTCCCAGGTTGTTCACGCATATCGGAATGGCCAAGATTTATATGGAGAGCAGATACCACAATACAAAGGGAGAACAGCCTTGGTGAAAGACAGCCAGGAAGACAATTTCATTCTGGAGATTTATAACGTCCAACTTGAAGACCAAGGGCAGTACTATTGTCAGATCCAGGCTGGCTCTATGAGCAAAAATGCCACTGTGGAACTGGAGGTTGCAGGTTAGAGTGGGGCATGAGGGAATGCAGGGTGATAGGATGCTAAGTGATAGATGCTAGGATACGTCATTATCATGAATTTCCTTTTATCTTCAAAAATCTTTTCCAGTGATCATTTGTCTTGTTTATGGTAAAGTTTTATTGAAACCCCACCAAATACTTACTTCAATGGAAGTAGCAACTCTTTCTGAGTGTGAGTTGGGGTGGGGGTAAGAGGAGAATATATTTTCTATTACTGTTATGTCTTAAAGACTTGGAGACTCAGAGTTTAAATGACTTTCCCAGAGTAGTGGCAGAATTAGAGTGTAGTAGGTGCACATTGGACTTGAATTTAGGAAGACCTGGGTTAAAATCTTAGCTCAGGCTAGCTTGTGACCTTGGGTAAGTCACTACACCACTCTGATCTTCAGATTTCTCATTGGTAAAATGAAGGAGATTGGACTAGATTGGCCTCTGAGGTTCCTCCCAGCTCTAAATCTATGATTCTATGATTCATCAATGGCCACATAGTATCAGAAATGGGATTTGAATCCAGGTCTTCCTAATCCCAAGTCCAGGACTATCCAACATACTGCTTTACCTCTCTTATGATCACTGGCCTTTTATAGAAGTCCTTTTCAGCAGTGACCAGCACTATAATAAGTGCAGAGGAACCTTTAAAAAATATTATTTTGCCACACGTTTTGGCCCCAGATTCCTGCCTCTCAGGACTCTGGCTAAGCTAGGAATACAACTATCTCTGGGTCATCTTACATCTTCCCCTTGGTTGGACAATCTTAACTCTTGGATCAATGGTCCAGAATTCCCAATGGAAACAAAGGTTGAACTGGTATGTCAGCCAACATGGGCAGGATCTTGTGAGCCCAGATACTGCCTTAGACTATAGGTAAGATTATAAAAAGAAGTGTCGTAATTCCTGCTGGCTGTAAAAGGAGTGTACCTATGGTGATGGTGGTAGAAGGGGCAAGAAAGCAGTGTTTTGGGTAAGGAGGAAAATGGAAGGAGATGCATTGCTTGTTTAAGCAGACCTTTCTTTGCTAGCATTGGGCTTGGATCCTTATATTCATATGAAGAGCTATGAAGCTGGACAGATTAAGCTGGTGTGCAGATCCCTGGGATGGTTCCCAAAGCCTCAAATTCAATGGAGAGATACTCATGGGAAGATACTTCCATCAGAAACCCAATACCTGGATAAGGAGGGGCTATTCCAAATGGAGGCTTCTATTACTGTGAGAGATGGATCTCCAGGGAACATGACCTGTTCTATTTGGAATGCTGCTCTTGGCCAAGAGAAGGGAACAACTCTATTCGTAGCAGGTAAACCTTCAATCAAATGAGATAGTTTTTTTAAACACTTCGAAAACCTTAAAGCACTTTGTAATTATCAGCTATGATGATTGTTGTTACATATTCTTATCAAGTAGAGACCCTGAGAACTTGCTTGGACCAGAAGGGATTCTTAATGAGGTATGTGTCTCTAAAGAAAACCCAGGACTCTAGTATAGGGATGGGTAATATGGGCCTGATCCATGGTTTGAGTGCCATTGAGAAGTGCTGAAAGCAATAGTTAAAGATACTTGACCACCCTGGCCAGGTCCAAGTTTTCTTTATCTTCACTACTTTCTCTGTTTCCCCTTCTCCTGTTTTCTAATTTTCTCTTTTCCTTTCTCTCTCTTCCATTCTTTCCTTGCCCAAATCTTTGGCCAGTGGCACAGACAGATGCTGCTTAATCCCATCTATGGTCCTCAGGACTAAAGAGGATGGGACCCACATTGGAATAGAAAGAACTCATTGGAGATGATTTTGTGAGGAGAAAGAAAATATAGTTCTCTTGAGAAGATATTGAATCTTTGGTGACTGAGGAGCTCTCTCTCATTTTTCAGAAGGTCCTTAGATCTATAGAATTGTAGGGCAGAAAGGGCCTTTGAGAGGTCATTTAGTACATCTTACAGACTGAAGGTAGGACTACCGAAGCCATCTCAGACAGATGAGACTCTATCCTGTTTCTAAAATACTTTAGGGTAGGGGTTTTAAACCTTTTATATGTCATAGACCCCTGTGGCAGTCTGGTGAAGACTAGGGACTCCTCAGAATAATGTTTTTGAATGCACAAAATAAAATAGAAAAGATTACCAAGGAAACAAGTGATATTGAAATATAATTTTCAAAATATTAAAGAAAAATCAAGGATCCTATGTTAAAAACCTCTGCTTTAGCGAAAGATATTTCACTAGATGTTGGGCCATTCAACATTCTGGTACCTGAGAGTAAACAGACTCTTTTAGCAGTTAGACACAGCTCACTATCCAGAAGGAATTGAGACAGAACAAGAGAAAATTATAGCCACTGTCACATCCCTGGATAGATATGGTGTCTAAACAGTTTGTCAGTGCCTTTGTAAACCTTAAAGCCTGATGTTCTTTGAATGACCATTAGAATTATTACATTATTATTTCACTATTCTCTGCTCATGACACCGGGGGTTTCTGTTTCAGCTTTTCCTCCCTTGCATGTCATCCCCTCAACAGTGGGTCTGGCTGTGATTCTGCCTCTCCTGGGGCTCCTCATTGCACTGGGTATTTATATCATATGGAAGCAACGCAGATCTAGAGGTAATATGATAAAATGTGGGAGTGGGAGGGCTAATTGGTAGGTTGTGGAGAGTCCTCCTGGAAAGACTAGCAGAAAGGAAGCAAATCTAAAAAGAAACACTTATAGTTGAAGGGATGAGGACTTTGTGGGAAAAGTGGAAGGCTAAGGTGGAAACTGACATGAGTCCTGGAGTCATGTCCTTGGACTATGGTAGTGGGAATATGAAACTGAAATGGTCCTTGAGATCAAATGTAGAAGCTTATTCTCTGCATTTATTAGGAATGTTATTCTCTTCCTTCATTTTTCAATCTCCTAACTGATTTAGGAGTCCAGTCTTATCAATTAGACAGAGAAATGTCATATAAAGTATTAATCTCATTTGTCTCTTCTTTACTTCCTCTAGAGAAGCTTCTTTACCAACAAGTGGCAGAGATAGGTAAGCATCATGGGTCAGGAGCAGTAAGTGGTGACTAGTCCCTGCTGCTTCTCCTAATATGAGTGATTAAAAACAAGATGACTAGTTACTGGGTACATACTTTCATTACCCTCGTCTGGCTTCTAATAAAGCCAAACTCTAAACTTTCCTGAATTTCTTATTCCTCTGTGTTTGGCTCTTGTAATTAGTGACTCAGGGTGAATGTAATTCTTAATTAATTTGAATAAGGAGCAGATCTTCTGTAACAGAAAGAACCATAGCAAATTAATCTCATTTGTTTCTGTTTTTTTAGGAGTATTCTCCCCAAATTCTTCCCCATATATGTGCTCAAATCTCTCTTTGTTCTTGGATTCTGTTTCTTATAACTATGAATTCTTATAACAGAATTTCTGAAACTGTTCTTATATCAAGAAATAATGATGATGATAATATTTATGTGGATACTTCAAAGAACTGTAATTATTATCTGGACAAGTGTGTCCTTCTCTGGTCCAAATCACATGATCTGATATATGGTTTTCAGGAGTTGCTACAGCAAAAACCAAAACAAAAAAAAAATAAAAAAAATCACCCTCCAGCCAGCTTGATGATGAGCCTCACTGAATTTAGGTCAGACTGGTCCTCACAGCAGAGATTTATAGTTCATCACTAAGACCATACTCAGAACTTCTTCAGCTTGGTAGGACCTGCCAATGTTTGCACTGCTCTGTATTTTAGTCTTTGAGAGCTCAGGGTCACTTCCATGACATGATGAAGCACCAGAGTAGGATTTTTGGTGAATTCATCCATAAAATGGGAGAGAATAGCTGAATGGATTAGAAAATATAATCCAATAACATGTTACTTATAAGAAACACATTTGAAACATAAGGATTCATATAAGGATTGAAAATAAGGGACCAGAGCAAAATCTATTGTGTTTCAGCTGACTAAAAGAAAAAAAATCAGTAACAGCAATTAAGATTTCAGATAAGGCTATAATAAGTATAGACATGATAAAAAAAGAGATACGTAGAGAAATTAAATTATGCTTAAAGGCACTCTCAATAATGAAACAGTATCACTACTTAATATGTTCACCAAAAGGCTTAGCACCTAAATACTTAATGAAAAAGTTAATCAAATTGGAGAGAGAAATTGATAGTAAAATTACAACAGTAGAGGACCTAGATGAATCTAACCAAAAGATCATCAAGAAAGAAACTAAGTACTCTCAGTGAGAACTTTGGAGGAATTAAAGATGATCAATCTATGGTGAGTACTGAATGAGGATAGAAAACAATTTATATACTTCTCAGCTTTACATATCACCTTTACAAAAATTGACCACGTATTGAGGAATAAAGACCTCAAATAATGTAGAAAAGCAGAAATTCTAAACATAACATCTACTGATTACAATACGATAAAATTATTTTTATTGAAGGGCTCTTGAAAGAATTAAAAAGTAATTAGAAACTAAACATACTTTAAATTGCTGTTTGGTCAAAGAACAAAATATAGAAAGAATAGAAAATCTTATTTTAAAAATTTCAATAATGAGATAGCATACCAAAATTTTGGGGATGAAGCTAAAGCAGTTCTGAGGGGAAAATTTATATCTCTAGATGCTTTCATCAACTAAAAGAGAAAAAAAACCCAATCAGTTAATTATTAGTACAACTAAAAAACACTTTACCAACAACAAATCAGAAAACTCCAACTAAACAACAAAGTAGAAATTCCAAAAATTAAGAGATTAATAAAATTAAAAGCCAAAAACTATTGAACTAACAAATAAAATTCAGAGCTGTTTTTTTAAGTGAATAAAGTAGGTAAACAGCTAGTGTGATTTTCAAGAGAGGAAAACCAAATTGTTCATATCCAATGTGAAAAAGGAGAATTCACAGAATTTAAGAGGAACTAAAAGAATTTATTATAAACTATTTTGCTAACAAAACTGATAATTAAGTAGATGAATATTCACAAAAAATAAAGTACCCTGTTTAACAAAAGAAGAAATAGACTAAATAGCTTAATATCAGAATAATAAATTGGACAATATGTACATGAATTCCCCAACTGATAAAAAAAATCCAGGACTGTGTAGATTTTCAGGTGAATTCTATGAAATTTTCAAAGAACAATTACTTCCAATATTATACAAACTATTTGCAATAACAGGAGAAGAAGACACTATCCCAATCTCTTTCTATGATACAAATTTGGTCTTGATACCCAAATCAAGGAGATGGTTTAGGACTGTTGTATAATAAAATGATAACAACATATTTGGAAAATTATCTTAACAAAACTCTGCAAAATATTAATGAAATATAGGACCCATTAGCATAAGGCATCTATAGAAAGGTTAACAATTCTTTGCCAAAAAGGGAGGAAGAAGATCAATAAACTTTCTTAGAGCATGTGATAATCAGGTGAAATACTTTTGGAACAAAAAAATACCTCTTCACCACACAGGTGCATGTCTTGGATTTGTTGTATACAGCCCAAAGTTGTATACACCCCTCTAGATGGAGTTTATCAAATAGCTATGATCCAAGAATGGAATAAAAAATGTCATGTCATGGTTGACATCCTCACCAACTCAGGCAATAATATGTTGACAAAGAAGTGTCAAACAAATGACTGAGTTATGTGAATTTGTTTGTAGAAATGGAGGGGTTTATGATTGCAATTCTGGGCCAGCTCATTGCCACCAGAAATTTTTAAGGACCCTAGACATAGTGATCAATGTAGCTTTTGTAGAAAACAGTAGAAACTGTGCAAGATAGCATTTCAGGCTATAAAAATTTAATAACTACCAAATACCTAGCATGACATGATCTGTTTACTAGAATTACACATCAGAAACTTGTTATTTTTCATAGAATGAGAAGCAACAAATATCGACGCTACAAAGGCAGACCTTAAAATATCCCAGATAATTCAACCAATAAATTGTATTGGAACTAGACCAACATTACAAACCAAAATATTTTCCACAATCACCTGAATGTAACACTGATCTATATAATGAAAGAACATAATTTTAAATAGATTTCACCATACTTAATCATAAATTTCAAGTCACATGGAACAAAAAACTTTTGAAATGTGGAAAACTGGCAGAGGAAATCAAAACCGTATGGGAACAGGATAAGGTACCTATTGTCCACTCAGCTTTAGGAGTTGGAAAGAGGATGCCTTCAGTGAACCTACAGGGGATTAGCTTACTTCTTGATACTTCTATCCAATTACAGAAAGTAGTCACTTTATATCTACATATGTAATAGTCCATAGAATATTAAGTAAAAAAAAGAATAATAGTGGGAGATTAATTTGTTCTGGGGCTATTTCTATCTAAACTTCATCAAAAAGGAAGAGATAATAAACGTAATAATAGTACTCATTTATTTCATTCTTTATGGTTTATATAAAGCTAAAGAAAATTGCTTTTAACCGTTCTATGAAATAAATAGAAAATGTACCTTTAATGAGACTTTGTGAAAATAATATCCTTCGTCAGATTATGTGCCATTAATTTTAGTTTTGGAAACCTGAAGGTATCTTTTGTTCTAAGTAAACTAGTTATTGGAATTTTGAATTGAGAAGGTTGATAAAGCAGGAAGCAAATTTCATTTTATATACCCTGACGTCTCAAATTCATTAGGTTATTAACTGATGACATCTACTTCCTAGAATCATAGGAATTTAGCATTGGAAAGGACCAGAAGAAAAAGAATATTGGGTTTGGAATCAGAAGACCTAGGTTCAAATTCTGACTCTATTTAGCACTTTTGTGGTTTTGTTCAAGTCATTTTACTTCCTTGGGCCTTGGTTTCCTTTTCTGTAAAGTGAGGGGTTTAGGGTAGCTGATCTCTAAGGGCTCCTCAAGCTCCCAATCCTCTGGATTATGTTATCCTCTTGAGTGGTGCGAGAGTAGAATCAAAGAATTCTTAGGCGAGAACAATTTCTCTGCTCTGGTGAAGAGGAGGGGTATAGTGTTAATAGGTAAGAGGAGATCCTGGAATTGGAAAGTTGTGACCATGCTAGCTAAATGAATAAATGAAATACAGAAAGAGGTGCCAGTAATGAATGAAACGCAAGGGGAGAAGTATCATGGTAACCACCAAGCCATAAGACATTCTCTTAACCCCCGCCTCACAAAAGGGGCAGGGCAGTGAAGTAGAAAAAACTCACTGTGTGTCCTTGGAAGAACTATTTTATCAGACCTCAGCTTCCTCATTGGTAAAATGCGAAGGCTGTACTTCACGATTCCTAAGGTCACTTCCAGAGAGAGCAATGATTTTTCCCTGTGGGAATACAACTCTGATGACCATATTGGACTGAATGAAAGTCATGCTCCTAAAATGAAATCTCTTTGAAAGGAAATATCAATGAATTGACTCCACTGAAAATGAATTATGCTTTCACATGAGTGAAGACTTTCTATATCTTTTGTACCCTATGGTACTAAAAATACAAAGATAGGCCATTCATGAAAACACAGAATCACAGAATCTCAGAGTTGGAAGGAATCTCAACGATCATACAGTTCAACCTATACCTGCACAGGATTTCCCTCAGCAACACCTCCAACAAATAGTGATCAGGCCTTTGCTTGAAGACATCAGATAAGAGTGAGCTTTCCAACTCCCAAGGCAGACCATTCTGTTTCAACAGCTCTCACTCTTAGTAAATTATTCCTTACATTCCTTTTGGTTCTGGCCTCTCATAAGTACAAGTCTAATTTTTCCATGTGATAACCATTCAGATACTCAGAATTTTATGCATGCCAATGGGGAGAGGGAGGAGAGAAAGTGTGGCCTGTATGCAAACTAATACAGTATATAGTAGAAATAGAGAAAATAAGATTTGCTTTACATCAAATCCACTTTACAATTAATTTGATCAAGATGTAAATTTCATAAAACAAGATAAACCCTGTAGTTTACATAGAGATACAACCATTAAGGTGACAGGACCAGATCTCATTTCCTTTTCCTTTCTTTCTAGAAAATCTTCTCTCAGACCACGGGAAAGAGAAAGGTAATTATTTGGGACATAAGGGACAAGGGAGGGATGGGTAACTTTTCCTTCTCTATAAACGAAGATGCATCTCATTGCAATGACCATAGACACTCCACGAATACTAACTGAATGAAATGTTTAGTGCTAAAAAAAATTGTGAGAAGATTATGGATTATCAGGAGAGGATAGAGGGATGACCATGATCAGAACCTCGTTTTTGGTTACCAGGTTCCCACCTATGTTAGTTTCCCCATCAGTTTCTAAAAAGAATGTTCTTCCTGATTTACAAAATTCTAATTCGTTTAGCATGGTCTAATAGAGTGCTGAGCTTTGAGTCAGGAAGATTCCCCCCCTCTCTTCCTTCCCCTCCCCTCCCCTCCCCCCCCCTTCCCCTCCTCCCCTCCTCTCTTCCCTCCCCTCCCTTTCTCTTCCCTCCTCTACTCTCTTCTCCTCTCCTCCCCTTTTCTTGTTGCCTAAGTGACCACAGGCAAGTCATTCAACTTTTCTGGGCCTGAGTTTCCTCATTAGCAAAAAATGACGGGGATGAAATAGGAGAACTCTGAGGTAACTTTCAGCTCCAACTGCTTTATTCACGTTAGCTTGTGGTAAATGAAAACTTCTTCACATCTTTATTTTTAAAGATTGTTCTGTACTTGTACAATCAATCTGGGCGGGGGACCCCAGTATAGAACTTTATATTTATTTCAATTAAATATCATTAGATCCAGCCTGTTGGGATGTTTTAGGATCTTTATTCTGTCATGGTGCCTTAGTTATTCACTTTCCCCAGATTCATTAATCAGAGATGTGATAAACTTGCCATCTATGCTTTTATTTAAAGCATTGCTAAAAATGTCAAACAGAACAGGGCCAAGCCCAGAGCCACATGACACTCCTTTACCAATTGACAACAATCCATTAATCACTACTTTGGGGTCTGGTTATTTAAGTATTTCTTAATTTAGCTTACTAGACTATCATCTAAGCCACATTTCTCTCTCGTGATGGTGACGTACTCACATGTAGGCAAATTCACATTTTTGTGTAAATGTAGACACACGCTAACATACATGCACACACAGGCAACACACACACATGCAAACACACATCTATAAAGGCCAACTAAAACGAAATAGAATAAAAAAAATGTAAAGATTCAAAGAAATTAGGAAGGCCTCATAGAAAAGGCCATCAAATGAGTGAAATGACTACAAAACAACATAATTCCAAAATTCTGATCTTTAGGAAATGCTACTTGATAAAGTATTAACAAGAAAATCCCCCCTCCCCCTTTCAGTACAAAGAGGTTAGAATGCAACATCCCAGGATTCTTGGGCGGAGTAGGGCTAGTTGTGCAGTGGCCCATTCTGGGATGGGCTTCCTGTGTCTGGGAGTCCTGACATCTCTGTAAGAAAAAAAAGTGATGTTACTCACCAATCTTTTTGCTTGTTTGTTTTTCCCCCCAGGGAGACTTCATAAAGGACTCAGTAAGTTTTGCCCCCTTTCCGAGTGGTGGAACACATTATTTTCTGCTGACAAGGCTTCTCAGAAAGTTCACGTCTAGGTTTCAGTTCCCTAAGGGCAGAAGGGGTGGAATTCTGTTTATGGGAATGAAGATTTCCTGGGCTGCAAACTTCCTTTTTTCCCTCTACAACCATTATAGAATCCTAGACTGTCAGATCTAGAAAGACCTCAGAGATTCTCTAGAATCCTAGGGATTCTCTATCTTTTCTCTATCATAGTCTGTGGAAGCCTATGAACTACTTCTCAGAATCAAGTTTTTAAATGCAAAAAAAAAAATGCATAGTATTACAAAGGAAACCAATTATACTGAAATAGAAATGCAGTTTTTTCCTATCCGAATTCACAGATCCCCTGAAATCTATCTGGAGGGTCCATAACTATAGGTTAAGAACACCTTATCTAGGAAAACCCATACCCCTCCCCCTTATAAATGGGAAACTCAGTAATCATTAACTAAACTGGGTTTTTACTCTGGATTTATACAACAAAATCCCCTCCTCAGTGAAATCACTGCATAAAAAAGTTCTTTTGATCCTTGGGCAACCAAACCCTATTAGATAAGATCCCCCTTCCACAAGATCTGAGTGGATCCCACCTAATGGCAAAGTATGCTGGTAACCTGGCGGTGTATTACTTAGGAGAATTCAGAATGGCAATGAAATGTAGCTGGATTCTCTGGAGCAGAAGTACCTTTACTGATTTCTCAAACTCTTTCTGTTTCAGAGAAACATCGGGCTGAGCTCAGTAAGTTCTGCTTTTCCTTAATACTGTCAGTTCCAACTTGTCCCCTGTGGGGCCTATATTTCCAGGTATTTTTTTTCCTCATCTCCCTATTTGATGTTACAGAATTGAAAAGAAGTGCAGCAGATGCAGGTGAGATGCCCCTTTTGATGTCTCTCCCTCCTCTCCTCTGGGAGTTTCCTGGCATTCTATAGTCTGTCCTTGAAAAGCTAACTACTGTCTGGCTTGTATTCCCTTGCAGGCTGGAGAAGAGCCAGACTCCACCCTGGTAAGTGACACCAATCTGTATACACATTGTGGTGCTTATTTTCCTCCAGCCTCTAAACCCCCTAGTCTTGCTTCCTTCCTTCAGCCAGAGACAAAGGGAGCGTTTCCTTGAAGAGTAGGGCAGTCTTACAAATAGATCGCTCAGAACATTTCTTCTCTTTCCAGTTCTTAGTAATAGTCTTGGCAGAGTTAAAAATAGTATTCCTTTGCTGGGACCAGTCATATGAAAGGGACCTGGAGATATTTTGTAAGGCTTCCCAAAGGTCTCCTGAGCCCTAACCTTGTTCCAGTCTGTGTCCTCATCTTGCTCTCTCTGCAGCGGAGGTGACTTTGGACCCGGATACAGCTCATCCCAAACTCCTTCTCTCTGAGGATCTAAGAAGTGTGAGGCTTGGGGACAAACGGCAAGATGTTCCTGACAATCCCAGGAGATTTGACTTTGTTGTCAGTGTCCTGGGGTCTCCAAGCTTTACGTCTGGCTGTCATTACTGGGAGGTGTGCGTAGCAGACAAAACGAAGTGGGTCCTTGGGGTGTGCAGTGAGTCAGTGAGCAGGAAGGGAAAGATCACAGCATCGCCTTCGAACGGCCACTGGCTGTTGCGTCAGAGTCGGATGAATGAGTATGAAGCTCTAACATCCCCGCAGATTTCCTTCCGCCTCAAAGAGAGGCCCCGCCGCGTGGGGATTTTCCTGGATTACGAAGCTGGATTTGTCTCCTTTTACAACGCGACCAACAAATCTCACATCTATACGTTCAGCCACGCTTTCTCTGGTCCACTGCGCCCGTTCTTTGAGCCTTGCCTACACGACGAAGGGAAAAATGTGGCTCCTCTAATCATTTGTTCAGGATCACAGAGCTCTGAGGAATTCATTCACTCTTACCTATCTCCTGAGATTTCAAAAGGAGACAAACTGACTTCAGGCATTGGCAATGGGAGCGTACCCACGAAGGCGGGCGGGGCACCAAATCTTTACCCACTCCAGGACATTGTCTCCTCTTGGCCCTCTGATATCACCCCAGCCCTTCAGGGGCTCAAGGCCCCATCCTTTTAGTAAGATGTGTCTCATTACTGTGCCTTTACCCCCACCTCAGTCCAACCCCAGCATCCATGTCTGTCAGCGTCTTGGTCTGGAACATTAACTGTGGGTGTCTTGTATCCTTACCCTATGTACTCTGTATATACATACATTAATACCTCAAAGATCCATGCTGGTCTCTGTGGAGCCTTCCCTCACCACAGCAGGTTGCAGCTCCTCTATATTAACTTAGTAGATGGGCTTTGAGTAGTTCTGAGTGAAAGACATCATCATCCCATGGCCAGCCTGGTGGCAAGTCTTTCCAGACTCAGCTAGGCTGGTCTTCAGATGACAGACACAATCCATCGACAGGACTATGTGCAAAGTCTTTTCAGGTTGGCCTTGGAGAGCCCAGTGTTCCCTCCATGTGATGATGAGGCATTTGAGTATTTTAAGGCAGGACCCTGTATGAAATTATCAATTTCCTCCTCAGGACTAAAATTCTCCATGTTACCAATTTCCCTCAACTCCTGACTAAGAAAAGGACTAGAAACTAATTAGGCAAAGAGGCTGATCTCCTCCTGGGCATTTTGATGACACACAGCTAGATGATATAACAGAGGGAATACTGGATGTGGAGTCAGGAAGACCTAAGTTTGAATCCTGCCTCCGACGCTTGCTAGCTATGTGTTGCTGGGAAAGTAACTTACTCTATCAGCCTCAGTTTCTTGACCCATGAAATGAGGATATTAAAAGCACCTACCTCACAGAGTGGTTATAATGATCAAATGAGGTAACACATGCATGTTGGTTTGTAAAATTTTTATTACTATGTTTCTGTAGCAAAGGTAGAAGACCTTTGGGAACTACTTATGGCCATGACCAAATGTCAGATGGAAACCAAAAGGACCAGCCATTGAGCTGTTTAGGTGGAGATACCATGCACGGCATGGCTGTAGACTTAGACACAAGCTGTTATATCTCAGGGTTACTTCTACCACAGCTTGAATCGGGTCTTTAACCAGAAAGGAAAAGCCTGTCATCTAGGATTAAATGCCTGTTCTATTCTTAACATAAGCAAAGGTGTCTTTCCTTATAGGCCACAGTCTCCATAGTTTAGGTCCTCACCTAAGCACAAGAGGCCAATGAGATCAACTTTGTAAAGAAATAGTGAGCATTTGCTTAACCCATCAATTCGTCTTTCATCCCAGTCTATCTCTTTCAGGAGATAAAAAGAGAAATAAATGAATCTTGGTATCCTTTCCTACTTGTCTAATATTGAAGAATACTGGGGATATGGGATTTTTCCCTGAGGTGCTTATATTTGAGAGGTAATGATTATTCCCTTGAGGTGTGCTTTTCCTCCCTATGGGGAAACACTTCCTATTTGTGGTGGGGTAGTCTCTTCTTCTCTGTGGCACCCCCATCCCCATGGCTCACCTTGTGGTTCTCTGGTGGCTTATGGCACAACTGCCCTCATTCTCCACTCCCAAGATTCACCTTTTTCCCCATACTCCTCCCTTCTTTGGTCCTGGTGGAGGCAACAGCCACACTGTCTAGGGGAGGGGCTGCCTCCTCCTGCTGTGACTAAACTTTCAATGTGACTGTCCTCTGTACCACGCTATTCCTTCCCACAACTGCATCCACCTGTAGTAGGAAGGCCGAATTTATGATCTCAAAAAGGATCATATAAATATTAGAATGGTTCGAAATCGATGGGTATACAGAATTCTCCAAGCAGAAGGCATCCAAAAATTTATTCAGGGCCCAG
>CM053622.1:761742867-761758341 GCA_028646595.1 Phalanger gymnotis
CATTGGCTTTTTGGAGCTCTTTTGCCATTTGAGTTAGTCTATTTTTTTAAGGTGTTGTTTTCTTCAATATTTTTTTCAGTATTTTTTGAGGTCTCCTTTAGCAAGTCATTGACTTGTTTTTCATAGTTTTCTCCCATCCTTCTCATTTCTCTTCCCAATTTTTCCTCTACTTCTCTAACTTGCTTTTCCAAATCCTTTTTGAGCTCTTCCATGTCCTGAGACCAGTTCATGTTTTTCTTGGAGGTTTTTGTTGTAGGTTCTTTGACTTAGTAGATTTCTTATGGCTGTATGTTTTGGTGTTCTTTGTCACCAAAGAAAGATTCCAGGGTCTGAGACTGAATCTGGGTATGTTTTTGCTGCCTGGCCATGTTCCCAGCCGACTTACTTGACCCTTGAGTTTTTCAGCGGGGTATGACTGCTTGTAAAGAGTTCTATGTTCCAAGCTTGGGAGGATGTGCCAGCTCTGCCACACCAGCATTCCTCCTTCCCCAAGAACCCCTAAGCAGGACTGGACTTAGATCTTCAGCAGGCTCTGCACTCCTGCTCTGATCAGCCACTTAATTCCTCCCACCAGGTGGGCCTGGGGCTGGAAGCAACTGCAGCCATAGTTCTGTAGCTGCCCCACCTCTGCTGCCCCTGGGGCAGTGGCTGAACCACAAACTCCTTCCACTCCCCTCAGCTTTTCCCACTAACCTTCTCTGTTGCCTTTGGTGTTCGTGGGTTGAAAAGTCTGGTAACTGCCACAGCTCACTGATTCAGGGCACTAGGGCATGCTCTGCTCAGCTCCTGCTCTGGTTGGTCCTGCCGCCACCCACGCTGGGCTCTGCTCCTTACAGCTCTCAGCTCTGTGCGCAAAAGACTTCACCCAGCAACCATCCAGATTGTCCTGGGCTGGAGCCCTGCTTCCCTCTGCTATTTTGTGGGTTCTGCAGTTCTAGAATTGGTTCAGAGCCATTTTTTATAGTTTTTGAAGGGACTTGATGGGGAGCTCACGCTAGTCCCTGCTTTCCAGCCACCTTCTTGGCTCTGCCCCCTGAGAATGACTCTTAAGATATGATTCTAAGAATGGGTCCATAGGCTTCACCAGATTCCCAGAGGGGTCCATGACACACAAAAGCTAAGAACCTGTATTTTAGAAAACATAATAAGAAATTAACAAAATTGAAGAAACTCTGTACTTGTCTTAGTTTCCTTCTGAGGGAAACAAGGAAGATATCTTCTCCCATGGGCTAGCTTGCCTCTTCTTAATCCTGAATCATGAACTTGGAGGCTTAGACAGAATCACTGCTAAGGGCCATCTAATTTATTAGTTATATCTAGTAATACAAAACATAAATGACCATGGAATCAAAATGTAGAAGGCTGTGATGGGGTCCATAGATAACTTTCTCTCCTCCTCCATTTCCCTCCCATCTGATCTGAGGAGGAAGTTGCTGAGGAAAAGGATTGAATTATCATTTTGGAGTGAAAATTCTCCCAGTATTAGGTTCTGGAGGAATGGGGAAGAGTTGGGGGAGGGGGTAGGAGGAGAGAATGGAGCTTCTGACTGGACTTCCCTCTCACCAGCTGTAGTACAGCCCTAACTGCTGGTCTGGCTTGATCCCAGCTCCAGTTCATGCCTCTCATACTGCTGCATACAACTTCTTTCCTCTTCCTCTCCAGTGTGTGCCTTGACTGATGAATCAGTGACTCATCATGGGAAAGTGTGAATAGGCTCTGTCTGGAGTGCTGAGTAGCACATACAACATTGCAAATTACTTCTGTCTGTATGTATTAGACTGCTGGGGAAGGTTGGGGAGGCTCTCCTATAAAGGCAATGATGTTCTCTCTGACCCCTTTCCCTATTGTTTTTTTTCCTCTCTGGATAGGAAACCCTACCCCTTCATCTCACCTCTTGGACTATGGCTGAAAAATACCAAGTTTTCAATGTACAAATTAGCCATTCCAAAAAAAATCTTGGTCTTTAGCCAAGATCAAACAGAACCAAGGAGAGTTTTGTTCTAGCATAATAATTTTCAGACCCAGACCTGATAGAACAGATTTAATGTTATTACCACAGTATTCTGCTTCCCAGTAAAATGCTTCCCAGAAAATGTTTCTAAATCAGGAAACATACACCCAATGCGTCATAATGAACCCCAGTGTCCCTGTGCATCCATCTGTGGATGAGGAGTGATGGGAGTAAAGGGGTGGAGATGTCCTTTCTATAAAAGCCAGTTACAAATCGATATATATCTAAACGCTTCATTGATTCTCTTTGTTACTATGGCGGTGTAGAGCAGTGGTGTCAAATTCAAATAGAAATGGAGCCACTAAACCAGGAATAAGGAACCCTATGGGCCACATATTGACTTAGTTTTAAAAATTAATATTATCTATGTTATTATATCTTTATTAAATTATTAAATTCAACAATTAATTATTAAACAATATATGCAACAACTAATTATTAAATAATTAAGTTCAATGAATAATTATTGAATAATTGGGCCCATGAATTATTCAATATTAAGTTTAATAATTGATTATTAAATTATCAGCTTTAACAATTTATTATTAAAGTTTCTTAGTTAATTATTAAATAATTGAATCACATGATTAATTATTAAATGACTATTAAATAATTAGATTTAATAATTCAAATTTCATTGTATTTTGTTAAATATTTCCTGGTTACATTTTAATCTGGTTTAGATCCACTCTGAAATATTGTGGGCTGCATTGGGTGTTTGACACCTTTAGTACAGAGTATAAGCAAATAGTAGTGAGCTTTGCTCTGTGAATTAATTCAGAGGACCCCTACTAATTCATCAGCACCCATGCCCCTACCCTCCCGTAATGACTCTGCTACTCTCTCACAGCATCCAGTGGTGGCCCTAGCTTATTCCTCGTCTATCCTTTCAATGATCACGAAATTTGATGTTACATAAGATTCCAAAGAGGTAGATTG
The DNA here is from genome assembly GCA_028646595.1 of Phalanger gymnotis. Taxonomy (NCBI): domain Eukaryota; kingdom Metazoa; phylum Chordata; class Mammalia; order Diprotodontia; family Phalangeridae; genus Phalanger; species Phalanger gymnotis. The sequence goes on from CM053622.1 coordinate 761,745,818, forward strand.
TAGCAGAGCCAATAAAACTTTAATTCCCATAATGCTTTCTGTAATGTCTGGTCTCTACTGTTCAGTAAGATAGGGACTGGACATCAGCCAAGTGAACTTCCAGATGAAGAAACTCTTAGGTCAGCATCTACTCTGCAATTTCTAGAATTGCCTAGAGGACTGAGGATAAAGTGAGTCGTACAAGATGCTGGACGCAGTATGTGTCAGACACTGGATTTGAATCCATGCCCTCCTGGTCTGAAGGCCAGCTCTACATCCATTATCCCACACTACACCATATTCTCATCAGTGATGCACGTAAAGATGTAAGCAGCATTATGTTAGCTCCTCAACTCTGCTTGCTGACTTCCTTGAAGTCTCAACTACATTCCCTGATTTTACAGAAAGCTCCAACTGCTCTTAATTCCAATGCCTTCCATCTGTGACTTCCTATTTATCATGTACATAACTCATGTGTACGTATTTGTTTGCCTGTTGTCTACCCTATTAGATTGTGAGCTCCTTGAGCGCAGGAACTGTCTCTTGCCTCCTTTTGTATCTCTAGCCCTTAACACAGCACCTGGAACCTAGTAGGCACATGATTAATGTTGGTTGATTGTTTGCTATTGAGGATTTTTGCAACTGCGATTCTCAGCTTTTCTCTGTGGAAATAAATGAAAGATATTGATCGCTGGAGAAAGTATGCATGTATACATGACCATGTCAGGGTCAGGAGGTCTTTGGAGTAAATCCTCCAAATCACCCCATCCCATTTAAAGTGTTAAGATGGTAAGCCCTCATAGCACACTTCTGTGATGAGGTAATCATCATAGCCTTTAGACTAAGTATGGGGGGCTGGGGCGGAAATCCTTGATTAACTGCAGTGATGTTGCATAGGAAGTATGTTTTGATTAGTTGAGGAAACTTGGTGATGCCCTGTGGATCATCTGTAAAATATCAAGCCACTTTGGTCTGGAGAGATCTGAATAAGTGGTGGGAGATCTCAGGCAGGATGTGAGTCAGGAGAGAGTGTTCTAGCTAAACCCTTGAGAACGAATCATTTGGGGGAGGAGGTAGGAGGAGAGTCATGGACTTGGTTATGGCATCCTCCTCCCCCTATTGCCTGGGTAGAGGAGGACCCTGTGAGCTTTAAAGGGTCCAGACGATTGGGGACTTCCCGTTTTCTCCTCAGCATCATAGTGCCATTTCTATGTCAGCTGATGGCGATGTCTACATGGTAGTCAAAGACAGACAAGACTGAAGCAGATTCAAATCCCTGCAAAGAGCCTAGCAGAAAACTTCCTACAGAGAACATCCTGAGAACTCTAGTGAAGGAAATTTTAGGAGCTATGAGTTAACCCCTTGGCCACATGTGCTCCCCAAGCTTAAACCTACTTTCTTCTGGACTCCATGAGTACTTGATGAGAGTGTTTCACAGGCTTTTGCACGTATGTTTTGTGCCCAGTGTTCTTACTACGCCACCTTAATAGGTACTACCTTCTAAAAGTTAAGTCTGTGCAATTGAGATCACTGATAATCATTGCTGGGGGACCATGAACTATAGTATTAGAAGGACACCCTTCTGAGATAACCTTAAAAGCCATTGCAAAAAGAGCTATAAATACTTCTGTATATCCTCAGAGTTCATTCTGCTTAGAACTACTCCCTCCCTTGATGTACCCTCCTCTATTTCTCCCTTCCCTCTTTTCCCTTTTCCCCATTTCCCTGTTGAGAAAAAATGTATTTCTGTACCCAATTCTTTGTGTGTGTTTATTTTTCCCTCCTTTGATCAGTTTAGATGAGTACGAGGTTCAAGTGTCAGTTGCTACTCCCATTCCCTGTTTGTATAGATGTCTACTCGGGTACTCCAATTATATTTCATAACTTTCCTTTCTTGTCCCACCACATCCTTTCCTCCTGTGTATTCCTTTCCCCCTCTCTTTTGATTCTTTCCTTAAGATAATCAAGACATTACAGAATCACTCCAAGGCCTGGTCTTATTAGATTCCCTTTTGGACCCCAGATGATGACAGGATTCAGAAGAGACATGAATTACCTCCCCATGTTTGGATGTATGCAGTTTATCGACAATCCTTTATGATCGTTCGTTCATGTCTATCTTTTTATCCTTTTCTTAATTCCTGTGTTTGGCCTTGAAAGTTTCTACACAGTTCTGGTCTTTTCGTCAAGAATGTTTGGAAATCCTCTATTTCATTAAAGACCCATTTTTTTTACATTGTAGAATTACACTCAGTTTTGCCAGGTGTGTTATTCTTGGCTGTATCCTTTGCTTTCTGGAATATCACATTACAAGTTAGAAGTTGGCTGCTAAATCATGGGTGATTCTGACTATGGCTCCATGGTACTTAAATTCTTTCTTCTGGCTCTTTGTAATTTTTTTTCTTTGACTTGAAAGGTCTGTTTTTTGGCTATGATGCTTATGATGATCTGGTTTTGGTCATTTTTCTGGGAATTTTCATTCTGGGGTTTCCTTTAGGGGGTAATAGTAAATTCTAATTTCACTTTGCCCATTGGTTCTAAGAGATCTGAGCAGTTTTCTTTTAAGATTTCCTTAAATATGATGTCCAGGCTTTTGTGGTTCATATTTTTCTCCCTCAATCTGTTTTCTAGGTCAGTTTTTTTTTGCTATGAGATTCCTTACATTTTATTCTATTTTTTAGCCTTTTAATTTTGTTTGAACATTTCTTCTTGTCCCATGGAGTCATTGGCTTCTATTTGGTCCATTCTAATTATCAGGAAGTTTATTGTTTTGGCAAGGTTTTGTACCTCTTGTTCCAAGCTGTTAATGCTCTTTCCAATTCTTTCTTCTATAACTCATTTATTTTCCAATTTTTCTAATAGCACTCTCATTTCATTTATAAAAACATTTATAATTCTTTTTATAATACTTGCTTCAATTCTTCTAGAAATTCTAGTTGAATTTGTACCCAAACTGTATTTTTCTCTTAGACTTTATTTGGGGGTGTTTTGGAGTCATTCTCTTCTTCTGGGTTTGGGTCAAGCATCCCTACTACCATGATAGCTGCAGGATAGATGGTGGGACTTTTATCCCCATTCTTCAAGCCTATTTCCTAACTTTGGACTTGATGTTACAGCCAAGCTCTATACACCAGTGGAGGGAAGATCCTATTGCTGCTTTCTTGTAGTATCGAGTATTGCATTGTGCCACGATTTCAGGGTGAGGCTAGAGACCTTGGAGCTTCCAGTGGTCTGATCCAGGGTAAAATGTGATTGCTGGCATAACTACCTAGGAAATAATAACTAATGACATAAATTATCCCATCTCTAGAGATTATTTTTTAAAAAGAGAGAGAATAGGAGATGGTGTTGTGTGTTACCAGCAATGACAACAACAAAAGGAGCATTGAGAGATTTTTAAAAAATACACAAGGGTTTGCACAAACAAAACCAATGCAACCAAAATTAGAAGGAAAGCAGAAAAGTGAGAAAAAATTTATAGCAAGTATCTCTGATAAAGGTCTCATTTCTCAAATATGTAGAGAATTGAGTAAAATTTATGAGAATACAAGTCATTCCCCAATTGATAAACAGTCAAAGGATATGAACAGGCAGTTTTCAGACAAAAAAATCAAAGCTATAGTCATAAAAAATGCTCTACATCAATATTGATTAGAGAAATGCAAACTAAAGCAACTCTGAGTTACCACCCTATACCTATCTGACTGGCTAATATGACAGAAAAAAAAATTGCTCTGAAGTTGTAGAACAAGAGGGTAAAATAATAATAGAAAAAAGTACCATTCACTACCTAAAAGAGATCCTAGAAGGAAAATTTATAAGAATGTCATAGCCAAGTTTCAAAACTCCCAGGTTAAGGATAAAGTATTGCAAGCAACAAGGAAAAAAACCCATTTAAATATTGCAGAAATACAATCAGGATTTCACAAGACCTAGCAGCTTCTACTCTAAAAGACCTTAGGTCTTGGAACATTATATTTCAAAGATCAAAAGAGCCAGGATTGTGTCCAAGAATAACTTACCCAGCAAAGTTCGGTATAATCCTGAATAGAAAAAAAAAATGGACATTCGAGGAACTGAAAGACTTTCAGGTATTTGTAACAAAAAGACCAGAACTTAATGGAAAGTTTTACATAAAAGATCCAGAAGAAATATAAGAAAACATTAAAGACTAACTATAAGGTACTTGTTAAGGTCAAACTGTTTATTATATATATATGAAAATGTTATCAGCATTCTTAAAATTGTCATCATTACTAAGGGAGCTTGAAAGAAAGGTTGGAACTGAGTTGCATATGATGAAGGGATTCTAAAATAAACAAAATTGTGTAGGAAAAGATAAAAGGCAGCAATTATATTATAAATATGGGGTGTGAAAAGAAGAACAAACAGAGGAAGCAGGTAGGGGTGGAGGGCTGGTAATGTTGGAACCTTACTCTTATCTGTGTTGAGGAGGAAACAACACGTACATCTGGAAAGGTGTAAAAGTCTTCTGAACATGTAGAAGGGTGAGAAAACTGGGGGACGGAGTTGGGGAGAAACTTTTAGAGGGGGTGTGTGGATTGGGATTTAGGATTGTGGGAGGAAAGAAGAAGGGGTCTTTTGGAGGGGTGAGTGGATTTGCGATTGGGGGCGTAGGGGAAGGGGGTGGGAAGGACTCTTGGAAGGGTGGGTGAAGTGGAGGGTGGGAGTGTGCAGGAAGATAAGGTAAGAGGAATAAGGTAAAAAGAGAAGCTGAAAAAGAAAATAGTGAGTAAAAATAAGATGGAGGTGATGTGGATACGGCATGCAGTACCCTAGGGGCTAAGGAGAATATTAAAGGGTTGCTTTTCCAGTACTTTGTGAGGTCCCTCCTGAGGGGGACTCATCCTGTAACTTGGGAGTATCCTAAAGTCCATTCCTCCTTATCTTGAAACACCATAAAATTCCTTCTAATCCTGTACCATAAAACTCCTGTTTTCCTCCTTATCCTGTACCAGAATTTATGGATGATAATCTTTTCTTTTAAAATGCTAAGAGTACTGGGCCTTAGAAATTAAAATATTACTATTAGTGATTATGAATCCAGATGTGATTTACTCATCCAATTAAATTACAGCCACCTGATTGGCAGTTAATTGGTTTTATTTCAAGTTTTAAATACATGATAATTGCCTATGGTATGGTTATATTTCTAAATTTTCTTGTATTGTGTCATTTGGTTAACAATTTTATCACCTGTGTTGTTAGAAAAGCAACCCTAATGGCAATATTTTAATAATTTTAAAAAAAGAAAAAAAGAAATTTACATGATAACTGTTGCATATTTGGAGGGAATAATAAGTTGTACATGGTAGATTTGCAGTTTCATGTGGAATCATCTTTTTTATTATACTGTGTTATGGAAATGCTTGTTTTGTTCCCAGAATCGAAAATAAAGTACATTTTTTAAAAGAAAAAAAATCCAAAATAATCTAAGCAAAACTGATCATAGGAGAAATAGAAACAAAAAAATCCTTTTAAAAAGCAATACTAGAGACATAAATGGAGAAAAATGTAAACTTAGTTCTCGAGACTTTATATGTGAAAGAATTAAACAATCCGATAAAATGAGAGTGGTAAGAATGGACAAGAAAACAAAATTCCTCAATTTGTTGTTTAAAAGAAACACATCTATGAAGCAAAGGTAAAGAGGCTGGAACAAAATCTACTCTGCCTCAGCTGAAACCAAAAAAAGGAAGATTTAAAATCATGCCATTAAACAAAATAAAAAATAAAAATGTACACTATCAAGATATACAAGTAAATTACATTATGCTTAAAAGAACTATAGGCAACAAAATTCAACATTAATAGGAAACTTATATGCTCCAAATACCATAACACCTAAATTTGTGAAGGGCAAAGTTAGTAGATAGCAAAAAAAGAAAAAAAAATTAACACAAGGGAAAATAGAGAAAAAAGGTTGGAAAATTTAGAGCTAAAAGATTAATGGTGCCTTCTGAATGAATCCATTAAAAAAAATTCCTATTTTCTTAGCACCACATGGTACTTTTAAACAAATAGACCGTGTGTTAGAATACAGAAAAATTGCAAATAACTGTTTTTAAAAAGGCAAAAATACTAAACAAATCCTTTATAGACCATAATGAAATCAAAACAGTAATTGATTCAAGGAATATAAACAAAAGACACAGATCTAAATGCAGAGACTAATAGAATTCTAACTATCTAGTGGGTTAAAGAACAAGTCACAAAAACAATAACTAAGGGAAAGAAAGTGAGAAAAGAAACCAACATTTCTGAGATGCAGCCAAACCAGCCTTTGAAGGAAAAATTATATTCCTGGAAAGATACAATAATGGAGTAGAAAAAGAAAAGATTAAGGAACTGAATAGGCATTTAAAAACAATAAGGCAGCTAGATGGCATAGTGGATAGAGCATGAGACTTGGAGACAGGAAGACATGAATTTGATTCTTGCCTCAGACACTAGATGTGTGACCCTGAACACGTCATTGCTCTTAGCCTCAGTTTCCCCACTTGTAAAATGGAGTTGATAATATCACCTACTTCCCTGGGTTGTTGTGAGGATGAAATGAGATGAAAGATGTAAAGATAAACACATACAAAGTATTTTGCAAACCTGAAACTGCTATAGAAATGCTAGTTGTTTTTATTATTAATAAAAAATTTAGAAAGCCAACAAGTAAATCCCAAATAAGCACAAAATATGAAAACAGAAAAAAATAAGCATAAGAGGAAATCTTGAAAATTCAAGGAAAAATAGATAAATCGAGAAGCCAAAAGACTCAAAGTGATAACACTAAAATTTGATTCTTTGAAAAGACAAATAAAATTAATAAAATTTTTGCCCACTTGATTAAAGGGTAGAAAATTAAATTAAAATAAAAAAAAAACAAACAAGGTAAGTGTCTAGCATTTAGAAGCCACTACTAAGGATTCACAAGGCCCAGGGCACCTATCGGCACCTATCTGCCCCTGTCATTTATCAAACCATTTTGACCTCTAAGTTCAATGTTAGGGAAAGCTTGACATCTCCTTAGGAGACTGAGCTTCCCATTTCCATGTTTGTGGGCTCATCACCCGTACTCTAGCTGCCTGAAGGACACATTTATCTTTAGTTCTTGTCTAGACTTTCTCCCACCAAAAGGAAATGCCAAAGAGATACCCAATGCACAATATGATTTAGGTATGGCACAAGTTATTTATTCCCACACAGAAAGCAATTATAACTATAATGAAGTCACAGTGGGAATTATAGAATAATTAGAACAGAAATTCAGTACCTTAAATGAATTGCTGGTGGAGCTGTAAATTAGTCTAGCTGTTCCAGAAAGCAATTTGGAACTATGTCCCAAAGGTAACTATACTATGTACACCCTTTAGACCCAATTATACCATTACCGGGCCCATGAAGGAAGGAAATAAGCATTTATTAAGTGCCTACTATGAATAGGCACTATGCTAAGCATGTTACAAATTTTCTCATTTGATCCTCACAACAACCCTGGGAGGAAGAGGCTCTTATTATCCTCATTTTACAGCTGAGAAAACTGAGGTAGATAGAGGGATAAAGTGATTTCCCCAGGGTCATATAGCTAATAAGTGTCTGAGGCTGGATTTGAACTCAAGCCTTCCCATTTCCAAGTCCAATATCTATCCACTGTATTACCTAGCTGCCTCTGTGACCTAAAGAGATCAAAGAAGGAGGCAAAACACCCATATGTACAAAAATATTTATAGAAGTTGTTTTTGTAGTAGTCAAAAACTGGCTACTAAGTGTGGGGGTTGGGAAATGACTAAACAAACTGTGGTATGTGAATGTGATGGAATATTATTTGTCACAAGAAATGACAAAATGGACAGTTTCTCAAGAAACTGAGAATGCCCCTATTATCTGATGCAAAGTGGAAGGGGTAGAAAATGGGTTTGTTGTGGCTTGTCCTTAGTTCTCAAAGAGGACCACGACTTCAAGGAGGTGATGCCATGACCTGGAACTGAATTGGATTTAAACGAGGGAGGGTAGGTGCAAGATCACCAGCCTCACTTTCTTCTCCAGAGCCATCTGGGTCCAGTGGCCAGATGTAGATGAGAACAACTGGAGATGGCCAGAACTAGGGGGAACAACTTACACAAAGACAAGGCCCTTGCGAAGAATGATAACTTGAAGAGCTTTTGAATCCGAATGCCAGGATAAATCCAGATTACTGAAAATGAATCATACCACTTACCTCCTGCTGGAGAGGCGATAGACTTAAAATCCTGAATGAGACATGAGCAATTAGGAGTTTGTTTTACTGGATTATATGTATTTACTGTGAAGGTTTTTTGAAAAATTGTTCTATTGGGGAGCAATGAGAGAGAAAAATAATAAACAAAAAAAATTCAAATTTCATAGTTCTATGTCAAAATATTTATATAGACTATGCACTTGTAATCTACTCTGTTCTGCATATATATGAATGTATTTATTTATTTAAATATATTATATTGATATAAATATTAAATTAATAATTGATTCATTTAAATGGATAATTATATTAATATTAAATAAAATATAAATAAAAACAAATGCGTTTATTTATTTAAAATAATTTTTAAAGCCCCATTGAAAAGAAAATTCAGCAGCTTCATCCATAGCTACTTTTGCTATAAATCATCTCATCAAAACATAAATCAGTTAGCAGTTCTACTAATTAGCCATTTAACATTTCGTCTCCGTAGAAGCATATTTAAAACCTCCTTTTAAATACAACTGAAATTATTAATAAATAATATATTTTTCAGTTTAAAACCTTTCTAGACTTTTGTCTTTAGGAAAGTGGGTAGATGAAAAGAAAAAGCCTTTCTTAGGGAAATGTATTAAAGGTGGTAATAAGTTGTTGTTCAGTCATGTCTGATTCTTTGGGACCTCATTGGGATTTTTCTTGGCAGAGATACTTCTCCACCTCATTTTACAGATGTGGAAACTGAGGCAAACAGGGTAAAGTGACTTGGTCCGAGTAACACAGCCACTAAGTGTCTGAGGCTAGATTTGAACTCAGGAAGCTGATTTTTCCCAACTTCAAGCCCCACACTCTATCCATTGCAGCTTCTAGCTGCCCCATGAAAACAAGATATCTGGGCAAATAAGATCCTAACCTACTGGACCCCAGAAGCGATTGGGATATTAACTTATCTAAAGGCAGGCTCCTACTTCATCCCAGAAGGGACTGGCCTATGAAATACCCACTGGAATTCCATTCAAAGGGAGAGACCTTCCATTATTTAAAAGAATTCTCTGCAGGTATCTCTGTGTAGAGATTAAGAGACAAGGGGTATGAGGAAAGTGTTCTGGAGGGAATAAGAAGGTCACTTGAGTTACTAACCTACTTTGGAATGTTAACCCCAAACCTTAATTTTTACATATTGTGATTTTCTTCTTGCAGGATTCTAATAAATGTTACCTTAAATTGTCTTGGGAAAGAGGGAAGACTGTTAGTTTGGACAGCTCTCTCTTTAAATGAGAAACAACTTAGATATGATATTAACATTAAATTATTTCTGGAAAATTTGTGCCTAGATCACAGAAATCAGTGTTAATATTTGTTCTTCAACATCTCAGGTGGGATTGTCTAATCTGTAGCAGCTGAAGCCACTTAAATGGGTGCTGCCCCTTGCTGCTAACATACCTCCAGGCCTTTCCAGCTCACCAGGCCACCTATCAAAGGGATGGAACCATAAAAAGAAGCAGATAGCCAGGGGCCCTGGTGCAGGTTGCCTAGTTAAGTCTTCCAACCCTACTTGCTATCTAGGTAGGATCTAAACAATTCCCCAAGGTTACTCCCCAACTAGAGTCACATCTTGTCATCTTGAGAAACAAGAGCCAAGAAGCTGGCCAGCTGGAAAATGGCCTTTTTTAAAGGTCCCCTGGGTCCCCAGTTTTTCTGTTTCAGCAGTCAGTTAGGGAACTCTTGGTGAACGAGTTTGAGGGTCCAGAAGCTGATCCCCAAAGTTCCTTCGTGGTTGACAGCCATGGTATATGTGCATGTTCCAGGGGATAGTGGGAGGACCTCATTGATAATGACTAGCACTTATATTTTGCTTTGAGGTGTGCAACGCACTTTACAAATATACTCTCAGTGTGTCCTCACAACAACCCTGCGAGGTTGGTGCTGTGGTTATCTCCATTTTACAGATGAAGAAACCGAGACAGATATTAGTTAAATGACTTGGTCAGTTCACCCAGCTAGTAAATATTAAAGGCTGGATTTGAACCTAAGTCTTCTTGACTCCAGGCCTAGCCCTCTATCCCCTATATCATCTAATTGCCCCTACAGAGAGGTTGAGGATGGTTATTAGAAAGGATTATCAGTGTGAATGATAAAGTTGCCAACAGAGGATGGGAATAACTATTGAAGATTGTGAGGAAATGAGTTGGAAGTCAGTAGACAGTGTCACTTAGGATTGGGAGAGGCAGCCGTAATTGATTACATGAGGTCAACTTCAAAGGCATTCAGTTTGTTGAGCATTGGCAAGCCAGGCGAGGTCTTGAATTGGCAGTGGAAAGCAAGAAGTGTTCTGCCACATCCTTCTGGCCCTCAAGATGGGGTATTGAGGGGCTACGCATTCTCAAGGGACTGACAGATTTAAGGTAGTTTGAGGAAGCAGGAATGTAAAAGGAAAAGAAGGTGGAGAGAATTTCTAACAGGAATCAGGGATGGGGAACCTGCAGTCTCGAGGTCACATGTGGCCCTCTAGGTCCTCACGTGCAGCTCTTTGACTGAATCCAAACTTCACAGAACAAATCCCCTTAATAAAAGGATTTGTTCTATAAAACCTGGACTGGGTCAGAAGGCTGCACATGAGGACCTAGAAAGCTATATGTGACCTTGAGGCTGCAGGTTCCCCACCCCTGGACTATTAAGGAAGAACTTTTTTTCTTTCTTGCAGGAGTCCTTAACAGAAGAGGGGAGGGTGGCTGTGTGATGGGGAGATCTGTGAACCTATTTTCTGAAATATTTTGATAACTGTATTACAATAGAATTGGTTTCCTTTGCAGTCATATGTATTTTATTTTATATATTTAAAATATTCTGAAGAGTCTTTCCCAGACTGCCAATTGGGGGCAGGGGTGATGATTTATAGTACAAAAAAGGCCAAGAACCCTCACAGTATTGCAATGAGCCCAAGGCAATGGGTGTACTACTACAGAAAATCTTGCTTCCCATAAAACCATGGGCTTATGGTACATGTGTAATGGAAGAGATAGCAATGATTTGGGGGAAGAAAAAGCATAGCCACATGTCAGGAATGCAGAGTAGATCATGGACCCACGTTGGTGAGCTGAGTAGATTGCCGGACAAGTAGCAGAGAGCACGGGAACTGTGGCCATTTGTCTGGTGCCATGTAGAGAGCATGGCTGCTACAAGAGTGAAGGCCTATGGCAGGTACAGCAAGAGTACACAGACGCTACGGGGTGGAGCCAAGATGGCGGCTGGAAAGCAGGGACTTGCCTGAGCTCCCCGCCAGGTCCCTCCAAAAACCTATAAAAAATGGCTTGGAACAAATTCTAGAACTGCAGAACCCACAAAATAGCAGAGGGAAGCAGGGATCCAGCCCAGGACAGCCTGTATGGTTGCTGGATGAGGTCTATCGTGCACGGATCTGGGAGCTGTAAGGAGCAGAGCCCAGCGTGGGTGGCGGCAGGACCAACCAAACCAGAAGCCTGGAGGAACAGGTCCTAGCATCCTGAATCAGTGAGCTGTGGTGGTTACCACACTTCTCAACCCACAGACACCAAAGACAAGAGAGAAGGTTACTAGGAAAAGCTGCAGGGACAGAGTGAAAAGAGTTCCCGGGTTTGGCCACCTCCGGAGGTGGGGGAGGAGGAGGGCAGGGGTGGTGCAGCTATAGAACTTCAGCTGCAGTTGCTTCCAGCCCCAGGCCCACCTGGTAGGAGGAATTAAGTGGCTGATCAGAGCAAGAGTGCAGAGCTGGCTTAAAATCTGAGTCAGGTCCAGGCTGGTGGTTCTTGAGGAAGGAGGAGTGCTGGGTGGCACAGCTGGCTGTATAGAAATAGCTCTGAAATCAACAGCACATCCCCTTGAGCTTGGAACAAAGTACTCTTTACTCTATAAGCAGCCATATCCCGACAAAAAAACTCAAGGGTCAAGTAAGTTGGCTGGGAACATGGCCAGGCAGCGAAAATGCACCCAGATTCAGTCTCAGATTTTGGAATCTTTTTTTGGTGACAAAGAAGACCAAAACATACAGCCAGAAGAAGTCCACAAAGTCAAAGAGCCTACAACAAAAGCCCCCAAGAAAACATGAACTGGTCTCAAGCCATGGAAGAGCTCAAAAAGGATTTGGAAAAGCAAGTTAGAGAAGTAGAGGAAAAATTGGGAAGAGAAATGAGGATGAGAAAAAACCCTGAAAAACAAGTCAATGACTTGCTAAAGGAGACCTCAAAAAATACTGAAAAAAATATTGAAGAAAACAACACCTTAAAAAAATAGACTAACTCAAATGGCAAAAGAGCTCCAAAAAGCCAATGAGGAGAAG
>CM053622.1:761758841-761810324 GCA_028646595.1 Phalanger gymnotis
AAAATTCCTCAGCTCCGTGGCTACCTGCGTTCTGTATTCTCTCTCTCCAATGGAGTTTATCCGCACAAGCTGGTGTTTTAAATGCCTTCCAGAGAACTCTTATTAAAATATTTGGAATAGCTAAAAAAAAAAAAAAAAGAAGGACTGAGAAAGACCTTGTAGAATGTAGAACTCTAGCTGAAACCTGAAGGAAGCCCAGGGAGCCAGGAGGCAGAGAAGAGGAAGAATATTCCAGGAATGAGAGATAGCTAGAGAAAATGCCTTTTTTACTTTTAAAAAAAATGAGTTTATTGTTATTTTCTGTTTCTTATATCGCCATAAATACCCCAAGTATCCCTCCCTTACCCCTCCCCCCCACCAAAGAGGCAGACCACATGATAAACAGCATTTTTTAGAGAAGAAAAAAAAATCAGCACGATCGGCTGATGCTTTGAAAAAGTTAGAAAATATCTGCAGCGTGTAACATCTGTGGACCTCTCACCTCCATGAAAGGTTAGATTGGGGACACCTCCCCATATCTCTTCATGGGAGCCCTTGAATGATTTTTATAATTTTGTTACATTTACTTTTGATTTTTTTGGTGTGTCATTGTTCATTCCATTTATGTTGTTGCGATTACAGTGTATATCGTTTCCTTGGCTCTGCTTACTTCACTCAGCATCAGTTCCTACAGATCTTTCCATGCTTCTCTATATTCATCACACATCATTTCTTAAAGAGCAGAAATATTCCATTACATTCATGCGCCACAATTTATTTCACCGTTCCCCAATTGGTAGGGAGCTACTTTGTTTCCAATTCTTAGCTATCACAAAAAGAGTTGCTATAAATATTTTGGAATATATAGGGACTTTCTCACTATCGATTCCTTCCTTCTGGGTATAAACCCAGTAATGGACTCTTTGGTTCAAAAGATATGGATATTTTAGTCACTTTATTCGCATAATTCCAAATTGCTTTCCAAAGTGGTCCTACCTTTTCACAGCTCTACCACCTGCACCTGTTGAGATGATCATATGGTACACCTTTCCACTTTCGTTTAATCTGAATTATTAATTTTCTCCACCACTTTCTTAAGTCTAGGGAATCAATAAAACAAATCAAGCCCTGATCTGTAGTGATTGCCAATTTCTGAGGTATAAATGCTCACAATGAAAATTTAACAATAGACTCTCTGGAGCAGATCTGGCCATGGAAAGCCTCTAAACCAGAGACACTCACTCCAAGATAGAGATCTCTGAGAATGTTCTCACGGATTTCTTAGGGGATAATGGTCCAGAATGTAGGGGTGGGGAATCTGTGGCCTCGAGGCCACATGTGGCCTTCTAGGTCCTTGGGTGTGGCCTTTTGACTGAGTCCAAGTTTTACAGAACATATCCTTTTATTAAGGGGATTTGTTCTGTGAAGTTTGGATTCAGTCAAAGGGCCACATTTGAGGACCTAGAGGGCCGCAGGTGGCCTCAAGGCTGCAGGTTCCCCACCTCGGGGCAGAGGATATAGGTTAGTGAATCAGTTATCCAACTTCTATAATGTTAACCAAGAACTTCGTTGTTACAAATTGTGATTTCCTTTTTCAAGATTCCTATAAATGTTACCTGAAATCTTGGGGCAAAGAGTCATGAAATAGAACATGGGGAACTATGCCAGTCTGGAAGTGGCTTGGTTATAGATTAACAATATATTATCTGAAAAGGACCATAATTTGATGAATTCACTCTTTACCTTTTCAAGTAGACCTGAACAAGCTCTTCTTGATTGTACTTAAAGCGATCAATAGACTTCTACCTGAAGCTGTCAGCCTTGGGCTCCACAAAAGAGCCAATTTCTGTGAAATCAAGATGATCTAAATCGTATTTAGTTTTACTGGTTGGTATGTAATAGACAGCCAAATTGGATAATTATATGGCAATTTATTGATTTTCCTCCTGATATTTTGTTTAGAAATTTTTTTTTCTAGAAGACGAGCCCAAATCAGAGTACAGTATTAGTATTGGTATTTTTTTCTTTAGCAATTTGTACCTGGGTTTTGCTGACTCCAAATCCAGTACTCTACCCTCTCAGCAGTAGGAAAGAGAAGAGAGGGAGCAAGGAATAAGTATTTGCATATATATATATATATATATATATATATATACATATATACATATGTATATATATATATATAGTTTCTTCTGTGTGTTAGGTGCTCTGCTAACCACTTTACAAATATCATGTCATTTGATAGTAGAGCAGGTTCCAAAAGTCATAATGGAGATGGGTCAGAGGAGGACAGGCAATGACTGTGAAGGAGAGATTCTGAACTTGGAAAGGATGAGAGTATAGGGGGGAGGTAAGAGTGGGAAAGTGTTTACATCTGGAGTGTCATTTGTTTAGATGAGGGGAGCAGAAGGATTGAGGGACAGCAACTTGCTAACCAATAGGGCTATGTTGGAGAGGGTGGTAGGGCATATAGATGGGGTGGAGTTGAGATAAGATGGGGGTGGGGGAAGAGAGGAAGATGTGGTAAGTGAAATGAATATATACCTAGATGGTCAGTGTCAAGGTTCAGGGGAGCTAGAGGCTGGTAAATGGTAGCGTAGAAGGGTGTGTGCCAAGTGCTGAAGACACTGAGGCAAGGGTGCCCTGGAATGTATCAGGGAGCCAGAGGGACTTAGCCATAAGGCAGGTGGAGACTAGAGGAGGCCGAAGCTAAGAAAATCAACCAACCCCAGCATTCCTAGGGACATAATTGTAGCTTTGGCTGTGCAGTGGGAACAGGGTTGGGGGCCTGTTCTTTCAGGAGCATGTCCCCAGCATGATTTCAGTAAGATGTTACTTAGCCCTCCACTGGCTCATTGAATTATAGCATCATTCATAGATTTAGAGCTGGAAGGAACCTTAAAGACTATCATGTCCAACCGCTTCATTTTACAGATAAAGAAACTGAGACCCAGAGTAGTGTACTTGTCAGGAACCTCAAGAAGTAGTATGTGCGTGGATGCATGCTTGCCTGGGTGCATGTGTGCATATATGTGTTGTGCCATGCATGAGATGTGTGATGTATGGGGTGTGTGTGTATGTGTGTGTGTGTTTGGATATCAGAAATCCTGGGATGGAACCAGGAATGTACTAGGGCCAGCTCAAAGCTGATTGTTAAATTTTCAGCGTGATCATTTACACCTGGGAAATTGGAAACTACAAATCAGGGCTTGATTTATTGTTTTGTTGATAGTCTGGAACTAAGAAAGTGATGAATATCAATAATGCAGATTAAACTTTTAAGTGTATCTTGATTTTCATCATCTTCCCCCCGCCCCCAAGCTGTTGTTAAACACTAGGTTGGAGCCTTGGAGCGCTGCCCCTTATTGGCTTCTTAGGTGATAATGGGCATGCCTGACCTAAGTAGATGGGATAGGCGACCACTTACAGAAGGGCATGCCTGTGCATGATGAGTGAAGCTTTTCAGCATTTTCTACATTTCATTCGATCCACCCATGGGAGACCTCCTCTCACATTTGCAGGTCAAGACCCAACTATATGTTCTCTTGTGCAATTTTTCATCCATGTCTTTCCACAAAGTGGAAAGTGGTGGTGGTTTTAAATATTTTATGGATATTAATGTGAGCACTAGGGCTGCCCATTTGTTTTTCCTCACTCTATCTTTTCCATTCATGTGTCCAAGTCCAAAAACGAAACCATCTTTGAAAATGCACTTATTTTAATGACAGCGATTCTCCTCTCTATAGTCTGTGAGTATTCATTTTCTTCTAAGTCATTTTAAGGTGCTATAACATTTAGAGCTGGAAGGATACTTTAGAGATGATTAATTTCGACCACCTCATTTTACAGCTGGAGAAACATTAACCTTGGGAGGTGAACTAAGTGGCAGGGCCTGGGTTTTAATTATATATCTTCTAATTCCCAATTTGTGGAGGGAGGCTCTCCTCCACACCATAGCTGCTACAGTGAACTTAATTCAACAAGCATTTAATAAACACCATTAAGCACTGATACAAAGGCAAAACATAAAAACTAACTCTGTCCTCAAGAATTTCATATTTTACCAGGATACATAATATAGGCACAAGAAGTAAATGCGAAGTAGGGAGTGATTGCGGGGTGGACGGTGGGGAGTGGACAAAGGAAAGAGTCAAAGTGCTCCAGGAAAATCTGAGGGAGAGCCCGGGGACAGCCATACACATGGGACACCCTAGTCAAAAAAATGCCTTTTCCATGGGCTGATTGGTTTAGCGCTGAGAGGGACCTTAGCGTCCAACACCCTTCATTTTACACTGAAGGAAACTGAAGCCCGGAGACGTTTAAAAGTGACTTCCCATTCCCACAAGGATTAGGAGCAGAAGTGGCTTCAAACGCAGGTCTTCCAGTTGCAAACCCAACTCTTGTCCGCTTCACCACGTTTCAAGTCGGTTAACCTCTGAGCCTTATTTTCCACTTGGCACCGCCTCCCATTTAGGGTTATTGGGAGGAAATTGCTTCCTAAAGCTTAAAGCATCCTAGAAATGACAGCTGTTATGATAACTCGTATTATCTTCGTGGAAACTTCTCATGGAAACTTCCGGACGACAGAGGTCAAGTTCATAGACTCGGCCTCGGCAGCTTCCCACTAGATCCGGTGACGTCACCCCTAAGGGGATCCAAGATCACCCGGACTACGGGTCCCAGCAGCACGTCTGCTCTCCTCCAGCCGAACTACAACTCCCAGAAGGCTGAGGGCGCTAGTAGGTGCGGGAACCGCCGGGGCTCATCACGCGGTCACGAAACATTGGGGTAAGGATTGGAGGAGAGGTACATGTTTCCCCAAGTCATGGCTCTCTGCCTGCGTGAGGGCTGATGGGCAACGAAATTGGAGAGCGCTGGCCTCCCACGTGCTGGCTCTATCTGCGCAGGAGTGGGATCTGGTGAACAACGGGATTGGTGGAAGGGGTCTTGCCACGTGTTTCCCTGGCTCTATATGCGCATGCGTAGGGGCGTGGGTGTGCTGGTGGTGACATATCTGGTAAGTTTCTGTTCCGAGAAGCAATTGGTTGGGTTCTTCTCTTACATGTTGTAGGCGGGGGACGGAACGCAAAAGCGGAAGTGATATGCCGCCGGGCGTTTGCTGTGCTTGCGCAGTGCTGGACCCTTCTAAATGTGTTTGTGTTGGGGGTAGACTAGGCGTGCGAGTCATTTCCGGCTCCACGTGGGGAGTGGATCCGCTCAGGTCTTCCACTGGAAGACATCCCCTCGCCTAGGTAGCGCTGAATGGCAGGGAGACCGTGGGGTTCGAATCCCGGCTGCTTTTTCAGCGACAATAGCCCACATTTCTATAGCACTTTTACTCATTCTCCTTCCAGCCGCACCAGCCTGTGAGTCATGTGCTGTGATTATTCCCATCGTCCAAGTGAACAAACTGAGGCATACAGTTAAGCTGACTAGCCTAAGGTTAGGGAGGTAGTAAGGGTCTGAGCGAATATTTGAACTCAGGTCTTTTCAGACTCCCAAACCCAGTGCTCTGTGCAAAGCGCCTTCAAGCTGCCCCTCCCGCCCACACGTTGCACATGGGGACATCTACAGGACCTCAATAGTGTAGGAGGATCCCTGGGAGAGCCGGATCATTTCCATCAATTTTGGGCCCCAGCTTTATCTGGAAAATGGGTGCAAAAAGACCTTTTCACTCTTAATCCCAGTGAGGATGCAGGTCATGGAGTGCTTGGCAACTGAGAAGTCAGCTGATTTCATCACCCAATTGATCCCGGGGCAAATAATCTTCCCGTGCCTCAGTTTCTCAATTTGCAAAATGAAGGGTTTGGGGAGGATCCTGCTGGCTTCATGCAGTGGGGGTAGGGCGCCCCTCTGGTTTGCACTGGACTCGAGGCACTTCTGCCTTCTCAGGTCCTCAGATTCCTCCTACGTAAAAATGCCCTTCTGGACTCCCAGGGTTTCAGGAGCGCTTTTGCACATCATAAAAACAGTAGTTAGGGCCCCAATGGGCCTAGGGGATATATTTCTATCCTGCAGGGTGATACACATGCCCAGGTTACAGTATTACCATTTCCATCTCACACCCATCACCCATTTCATTTCCCTGAGGTTCCTTGACCTAATCTACTGCCTGCCTGCCTCTACACATTTATCCTGCTTCCACAGGAGGACAGATCCCAGTGGAGTGGAGGGGACCAGGGATAGCAAAGTTAAAAGGTAAGCTAGTGGGAAAGGGGCTGGACTTGTTGCCAGAAGACCTGGGATTCCAACTGTCTGCCATGTTGTTACTTCTGTGATCTTGGGCACATCCTTTCCACTTCTCGGACCTTTAAATCTCATCTACGAATGACAGATTTGAACTAAATGATCTCTAAGGAATCGGGAGGTTCAGAGGATCACGTGCTTTTCAAGCGGAAAGAAGCCCAGGTCCCTTTCTGACCAGTACTCTTTCCTGTGTACTTGATCAGCCCTTAGACTGGGCCTTGTCCAGTTATTAACATTAAAATCTACAGACTTAAAAACAACCTCCTTCCCCCCTTCTCTTCCTTCTCCTCCCAATTTCCTCTTGGCTCCCAAACCCCGAGCTGGTTGAATAGGCACCATGGAGCCTTTTGATTAACATGGCTCCTGAGGTCCTTTCCAGCTCTCTCCACATTCTGTGCCTGGCCCTGCTCTCCCTCTTTTAGGTAGGTGAAGGATCTCACAGGAAGAGACCTTGGGGCAGTTTGATTCAACCTGATCTTTTTATAATGAAACATTGAAGCCGAGAAGGGAAGGAATGCGCCGGCATCATACAAGTAGCAAGCTGGTGTGGGGATTTGAACCCAGGTCTTCTGTACTCCAGATGTCAGTCCTGGCACATAGGTTGATTTTCTAGAGCCAGAGTTAACTGAAGCAATGGACCCAAGTGGTAGGGTAAAGGACAACTTCACTTGTGGAAAACAAAGTTTCATGCATGTCGCCAGACTGATGGACGGACAGACAGCCAATGTAGAAATCAGGCTTTATAAGTGCACCTTCCAGGTTTAGATATTGGGGAATGGATGTACAGGGTTATTTACACGTTGTCCTGTCCATCAGATATGCTATAACTTACTGCTATTAACAAACAAAATATATATATAATATATATAAATATCTTCTGATCTATACACAACGGGCCAGACATATCCATGTCTCTTGACACTGTCAACACCCTCAGGCAGCTAGTTCTGTAAGTTACCCCTCCCTCCAAGGTTCTGTTTGGCAACCAGTTCCTGGCTTGGGGCTGCTGATGGCAAGATGGCAGCTTCGGAGCCTGTGTCCCTCCTCCCAAACCTTCCCTGCTCCCCAGAGTGTGTCCAGCCAGCCCCTGGACAGAGATTCTTCTGGGGGTGGGGAGTGGGGAGGAGAACATGGTTGGAAGGCTGTAGCAGGGAAAGGGGGAACTCGTGCTGGGTTAGTGTGTCTGTCCTTGGTTGTAGATCCAGCCCTATAGATTAGTGTAGTGGATAAGAAGGGAATAGGTCTGAGGATGTCTCCTCCACCCCCCTCTGCCATAGACACTCTGGTTTACATGTCCCTTAGTGGGCTGGCTAGGGTGGGGGAGGACTCAGGCTGATTTAATGTTTAAAAAATTAAAAAGTTTTTTTTTTTTAAAAAATGTTTGCTAAAGATTTAGCTCTGACTTTTTTCCTCCTGTGCACAGTCTTGAAGGAGGGGGCTCCAGCCCCAGCTTGTCCTTGGTCAGTGCCTCTGGCTGGATCTTTCCGCCTGGAGATCCAGGTGGGGTAGGGGGAGAGGAAAAGGAGCCCCAGTAATCTGTTCTTGTCCAGGATGGTGAGGCTGGGCAGGGCCAGAGAGGGATGGGGAGGAGAGAGAAGGGTCCTGGGGCTCAGGAGGTCCAGCAGGGAAGCCCTCAGCCAAGAGACGATCAACCACCGTCCCACTCTTCACACTTGGGAGTCAGCACCCAGGCTGTGGAACTCATCCGGCGTCTTGTCGCTCTGGTTGCCTCCGCCTTGCCGGAAGCCAGAGGCAATTTCATCAAAGGTCCGGCCCCTTGTCTCAGGGACTTTGAAGTAGGTAAAGATGAAGAAAAGGACGAGCAGCACTGTGAAGATGATGAAGACGTAGGGGCCGCACAGTTGCTGAAAAGCACAAAGGGCATCTGTGAGAGGCCTGGCCTTGGAGACGGAGGGATGGCCATAAGCTCAGGACAGCATCACAGGGAGAGGGGTGGCCATGACTACTGCTGCCCAGGTGGTCAGAGAGAGATGCTTGCTCTGGCTCAGTGAGTTACCTTGAGCAAGCCAAGGACCCTCTCTTGGCCTTAGCTGCCTGAGTTCTAGGTTATAGGAAGACTGAATGCAGCCACAGATTCAAAGAGATCTAAGAACAAAAGTCTGATGTCCGTGTCTAAGAGGGCATGGGGTGATGGCAGGAGGGCATAAAAAGACTCACCTCTACATACTGGAAGCACATTCCCACAATAAAGTTGGAGGACCAATTACACAGGCCAGCCACAGCAAAGGCAGCTGGGCGAGGGCCCTGGCTGAAGAGCTCAGCCACAATGAACCATGGGATGGGACCAGGGCCGATCTCAAAGAAAGCCACGAAGCCAAAGATAGCTACGATGCTTATGTAGGACATCCAGGGGAGCTGGTCCTGTTGAGGAGAAAAGGGGGAAAAGGGCTGCTCTAGTGAGCCTTGCCCCAAAATGGCCACACAGAAGGATCCCTTGGGGGCAGGGAGACTCTGCAGAAACTGATGTCCCCAAAGTCCCAAGCATGGTTAGGAAGTTCTCATTCCTATACTCCTTTCATCTTGCCATTCCCACCAATCATGTCCCTAGACTTCCCAGTCTGGCTATAGACAGGACACCTGGTCCCTATGGCAGTTATAAGCCCGATGTCTGGTTAAGCAGTTGAGGAATACCTTCCTTATAACTCTCCCTTCCCTATGGTCCCTAGACATGTGGGAGGTTGGACAGTAGTTGCCTGGTAAACTTAATTGCATCTTTTCAACTCTTACCCCAAGGACTAGTTGAGATCATGGTCCAGCGAGCACATTGCTCCAGGCCCCACAGCAGAGGGCTCAGCCTTTCTGGCTCTCCATCCCTTAGAGATGGGGAATGACCTTCCTGAGGCTGTTATTGGGAAGGATTCTTGCTGTCTGTGGAGTGGGGAATCCCACCAACCAGCTGTGCCGAATCTGGCTCTCTGTGTCCAGATCTGTGCCATCATAGGACTTGCGTAAGAGCTTGGTTCTAATCCAGAGAACTGCCATTTGATAGCCATGGAATCTCGGGCAAGTCTATTTCTCTAGGCAAAATGAGGTCCCTCTCTAATCTAAATCTCTTATAACAGGGCCCTGACCTGGGACTTGGGAATCTGGATTTGCATATTGGTGGCTTTGATCCCCATCACTCCTCAGGGGTAGGCAAAGCCTGACTCACCAGCAGGGCCAAGGCAATCGTCATGAGCACAGCACAGCCTGCCATGCCTGCTAGGCCAATGAGGTGTAAAGTCCTGCGTCCAGCCCGCTCCACCACGAACAGCTACGGGCAGAGCAAAGACATCAGAATCCCGTTGTCCCACATCTCCTTTCATCCTGTCTTACTTCTGTGTTTCAATGTCAGCCACAGTATTCAACCCTCACCCCCACCCCAAGTCTAACAGGGCCACTAATCCCAAGTCCAGGATCCCCAGATAGTGCAGAGAGACACAGCTTTCTGTTGCTGTCACACCTTCATCCAGTGTTGGGGATGGGGGAGAATGCTGGGCTTGTGGGCTGGTGCTGGGGGGATGGGGGAGTAGGATCCCTTTTCCTTGGAACAAACAAAGCCCCCAGGTCCCATGGGGCTGAGCCTGGGACAGAAAGGTTCCAAGAATGGGCTGGACTGAAAACTCACCGACACAACAGTGAATGCAGTATTGACCACCCCGGAACCAATGGTAGCATAAACTGGCTGTTTCACTCCAGACTTCTCGAAGATGCTGGTAGAGTAATAGAAGACCTGAAAAACAGAGCAGCCATGGAGGGGGTGAGGGGGAATCAGGTCATTCCACTCCAATCTTCTGCCTCTACACAGCAGGGTGTGACGATCTTACACAAAAGATGTGAAGAGCAAAGATCAAAGGGAAGCCCAGCCTGTCAGGGAAGGAGCCAGGCTTGTTTCACTTGAATCCTTTCTGGCCAGGTTGGATCAGTGTGGTTGGGTTTGGGGTTCAGCAAAGCCATGTGCACTGTTTTGGTGTTGGGTTCATGGTACCATTTGAGGCCTTGCAAAGGAGCCTGGGAAAGAGGCCTGTGAGGCTTTTGGGTTCAAGGTGGGTGACCACTTACAGCATTGATCCCGGACAGCTGCTGGGACAGCTGGAGCACCACGGCGATGAGGACCGGCTGCCGGTACATGGGCGAGCGGAACAACTCGAGGATGGTTACTTTCTTCTCACGCATCATCTGCCGGCTTTCCTCCTTCATCTCCTGAAGGTCGCTACTCACATCAGTGGTTCCCCGAAGTTTCTTCAGGACTAGGGTGAGGGCATAGAGCTATGAGTACACAAGCATGGCCAGGGGAGGGGGCAGGCAAAGGAGAAAGATGGCAGCAGGTGGCTACTGACCGCTCTTGGCCTTATTCTCTTCATTGCGGTTGATGAGCAGGAAGCGGGGGCTCTCTGGACAGAAGGGAAGCAAGGCGCACTGTATCACGGATGGGATGAAGACGAAACCCAAGAGAAGGGGCCACAGTTCTTCATTACCCATGATGGAGTCCAGGCCGAACACCTAGGAGAGCAAGAATCCAGACCTGAGACATAGGATCAGCTGGAAAGGCCCATCAGAGACTATCCGGTGCCATCCCTTCATTTTACAGGTGAGGAAATGAATTCAAGAGAGGCGTCCCTTCCCTGGGGTCACACAGTGAGTCCTTGCTGGGCAAATCTTGCCCTCCATTCCCAAGTAACAGCCCTTGAAAAGAGCTGGGAGGAGAGGAAAGGCCTTTGTTAACTTTATGGGGCCTCCTCTGCTCTGGCCAAATCACTTCATCCTTCCTTCTGGGAACACATCCTAACACTCGAGCTCTGCTCAGGTTTGAGCTCCCTACCTAGAGAAAAGGCCTTATCCTTCTCTGTAATATATCCAAATCTTACTTACCTTTGCAGCCCAGCCCTTGTGGCGCTTTCAGGAAGCTCTCACTGGCCAGTCCCAGCCCTTGGGTCTACACTGCTCTTGAAGTCCACATAGGACAAGCCGGTTGCAATGGAACCAGAAGGGCTCAGATTAGATTCTAGCAAGAGCTACCTAGCTCTAGGTGAGGGGACATAAGACTGTTCCTAGGGAAGGCAGAGAGGGGTGGGCAGCGAAGAGCTAATCCCACAAAGGACTCACCTGGGCAATGAGGATGCCAATGACGATGCCTAGTTGGTGAAGGGTGCCCAAGGCTCCGCGTAGGGCTGTGGGCGCCACCTCCCCCACATACATGGGCACAAAGCCTGTGGTGAGGCCGCAGTACAAGCCAATAACGAAGCGCCCCAAGATCAGCATCTCAAAGGACTTGGCCATTTTGGAGAAGCCCATCAACACGGCGGCGACAAAGGCCAGACTGTTCATCATTAACATGGAGTTCCTCCTGGGAGACAAGAGATCAGGGGTCTGAGGTTATGAAAGTAGGGGAGTGAGGGGGCGGGGCATGAAGGGACAAAGTCTGGGGCAGAGGCCACCAGACGGAGTGGTTCTCACAGAGGTGGTGGAATATGGGTGAGGAATGAGGCACACATTGTCAGTCATGGCCAATTTAGTGTTTTACTCTGCTATTACTTTGTTACAAGGGAAGATTCCGTGGAGTGGGAGAAGTCATTGGGAAGCATCAATAAAAGGTTAAAAAAAAAGGGAACAGGCAGACTGGGCTAGGGGATAGAACTAGGGCATCTTAAGTGGATGTTACTTTCTTACCGGCCAAAACGATTGACAAAGAGACCCACGGAGAAGGAGCCGATCATCCCACCAACAGAGAAGATGGCCACAGAGAGGGACCACAATGTGGTCAGGGTGGTGGATGGTATGGGTTCATTGTATCGATTCATCCAGGTACTATTGTAAAACTCCTCTATCACCTGTGAAGAAAACGTCCCAGTGCTTTGAAGGGGGAGCCTCGGCTAGGAACTATAATAGGTAAGCTACTCCCCTTTCCAGACCCCGAGGTTTCTTTCATCTTCTATAAAGTAAGAGTACTGATCTCTTCTAGCAATGACATCCCACCATCATATCTCAGAATATTTCAATCACTGAGCTTTTCCTGATGCCCAGCAGAGTCTGAGATTCAGGTTCCTGCTGCTAAGTGACTAATGGTGGAATTTCAGACAGCAGACAAAGTCTGGGGGAGGAGGACCTATGAGAAGTGGCCCTTCTTTTGTGACTGTGGTGGGAATGAAAGTGTCTGTTTTATGATGGGACACAGACCACAAGTGGCCTGGGAGCGAGAGCTTGGTCCCTGGGAGTCTTTCTTCTGAAATTCCCATGAATTGTCTCATGGTGTAGGTCTTATGGGTTGGGCGTTTAACTTAGCAGGCAGAGCTCATAGCCCCACCCACCACCTGGGCTTTGGCAATGACAGCAGCTTTGCCAGCCCAGCTGAGAGGTAATGTAGAAAGACAGGTTCTTCCATCCTGACAGCTCCCCCAAAGGCCAGGAGCAGGGGGTGGGAGAAAAAGGTGTAGGGGCGTGCGTGTGTGTGTGCGTGTGCGTGTATGTGTGTATGCGTGTGTTTCAAATCTTCCTCTCCCCCCTCTGCCAGCTCACACTCCCCTCGCCCCTTCACCCACCAATAGAGCTTCCCCCCAAAGAACAGGAAAAGAGGCAAGAGAAGCCTGGCTTGGAGTTGGGGGATGGAGAATGGAGGTTGCATGGGGTGGGGGAGGGGAACAAGGGAGTAGGTGTAGAACAAGGAAGAAAGATTCCAGGAAATGCAAACACCTGAGCCCAGGGCTGAGCCTCCAAGAAGGTAACGCCCCTCCCTGGCCCAGGCACCTGACCAAGCTAGTTGAGAAGAGGCCAGACTAGGAACTGAGTTTGGTAGGAGCACAGAGTATGGTATGCAGGTGGTGCCTGGTTCTGCCCAACAGACAACTGTACACAAAGGACTTACACAATTGAGAGATAGTGACTGGAAAACCCCTCCTGTAGGTACACAAAGATATCCATGGGGATCAGAGAGGGGCCTTGGGGTCAGCCAGATCTGGCCGCCCAGTAAAGGCAGAGGGGGAGCCTAGCCACAGCCTTTAAGAGTGGACATCTTTTTCTCTTTGCTTCTGGGGCTACAAGTGGAAAATCCCCCCTTGTCCTACCACACACACACACACACACCCCTTTGGAGTAAGAGTTGGGGAGGTGGATTTGAGGAGGGCTCAGAGGCCCAGGCTGAGTTGTACCCACTAGGACATAGGTGGGAAAGCTGAGGCACAAGGAGAGAATGAAAGATAAGACTATAAGCTCTTTGAGGGCAGGGGCTGTACTGGGCATACAGTAGGTGCTGGTACTTGTTGACTGACTGAAGGAGGCTCTAAGTTAAGGTCACTAAGACACAAAGAAGCGTGAAGTCAAGATATCTTGGCTCTAGGCCTGGCCCAGCCCTCTTCCCTATGACACCACCCAGGTCTGGTTAGAACTGGAAACCATAGCCTGGTTTCTGCTCCTTCCCAGGGCTGCCATTGGGAGGCGGCTCACCAATTCCTCTCCTCTCCTGCACACACACCACCCACTTCTCTTTGCTGGTCTTGGGACTGAATGAGGACAAGAGGGTGCCTTTGGGGAGGGGGCATTGAAGACTGCCACCAGTGCACCAAGTGACATCTCATTCTACCTTGTTTCCCTGTCTGTCCAAAGGGGGTAGGTAGACTCAGTGATCTCTAAATCCTTTCAAGGTCTGACATGTCTAATATTCTAGCAGAAGGTCCTGGGGGCATTTTTTCCCAAAGGAGCTCATAATTCAACCTCCTTCGCTTCATTGGACTTGTTAAGCCTGGCCACTCTGGAACGGGGGTGGGAAGGATGTTTGGAGAATTCGGGGGCCAAGGATGGGCTCCTCTTGTGCACACAGAGGCAAGGAAGCATCCCCTTGCACAGTGCCTGTTTCCATAGCTAGTCATTTCTTCAGCTTCTAAATACTGAGAATGACCGATACGCTTCCCCAAAAGGCACTTACAGAAACATAAGGGCAACTGGGTCTGACGTATATTTGGAGTATAAACTCTTCTGAACACTTCTACAATATCTGTGAAGTTTGTAAGGAGGGCTGGCAGAGGGTGGGATGGGAAAGGTGAGAGAGAGGGGCAGGTCTACTTTGGAGATAAGTCTTGGTGTTCCCAGGGGGTCCTTTGTATGCAGGACAGAGACAAGGAATCCGTGAAGGAGGAAAACACTGATGCATTTCCATCCCTTTGGGTCCAAAGGTCTAGGCTGGGAACTAGTAAAATGAAAATCTGTATAGGGCAACTGGACTATACATAAGTGCTTATTCCTACCTTGGGTCAAGCCTCCCACATCACCCAGTAAGTACCAAAAACATGATATGTATCTCATGTTCAAGCCCAAGCAAAGTGGCCAATTCACTATCCCCAAGGCCCTGATGCCTGAAATGCCCTTTCTGGGGGCTAGCTGAAGCAGGTAGGTGTCATCATGGACAGGACTTCTTTTAACTGCTTAGGTTGAAAACCTTACTGAACTGTATCCCCGAGGTTCCAAACAGAAGGCATCATCCTCTAACTATTTCTCAAAAGACTCAAGCTCAGTAATAGCCAGTGAGTTACTCCCCTGGGCCTGGAGGTTTGGGTAGGGAGGTGGCATATGCTGGAGCCAGCTTAAACCTGCCTCTGTAGCCTATTATTGTTAGGGAAATAGGCAAATCACACATCAGAGTTTGATTTGTTTTGTATAATAAAGTGATTCAGAAAGATGTTAACAATGTGAATTAAAACTTGGAGCATACTTTTTTTTTACTACCTTTTTTTCTTTTTCAGAGAATGTGTATGCATGTGTGCTCCTAGGACACTTTTTGCCCCTATTCTGAATAGTCCCACAATGCTTTGGGAATTCTACATCTCCTTGCTTTGCCGCTTCTCTTCTCTACACCTCTGCTGTTACACCTTGCTCTCATCATGTTTTTCTTCCTCTTTCTGTAATACTACCACTGTCTTGCTGGCTTAGGTTCAGAGATTCTAAATCTGTTTTTTCCTAATCCACTATGGCCTTGAAAGTCAAGCAAACAAGTCTAGCCAAGCCATGTCTTACTAAGAGTAATTGTGATCAGAGGCACTATCCTAGGAGTTTTAAGGGACAGCAATTTGAGAGAGCTACTCAAAGACTTAGAATCCTAGATGTAGAGTTGAAAGGGTCTCAGAGGCCATCTACTTCAAGACCCTTCATTTTACAGGTGAGTAAAATAAGCCCCATGAAGATTAAGGCACTTGCCCAGGATCACTGAAGGTAGTAACAAGTGTCCTAGGGAGGAACTGAACCCAGCTCCCTGAACTCTAGAGTTAATGCTTATTCAAGTGTACTAGAACTAAAGGAAAGCAATCCTTCCAGGTTCTTGGCTTCACTTTGGATAGGTGAAGCTACTAGCTAAGTGACACTGTTTGGAGTTTTTCCAGTCTCACAGGTAACTAGAGTCTTGATATCAGAATCACAGAGTCTGGAATTGAAAGGATCTTTAGGTACCATTTGGTCCAGCCTACATGAAATCTGAACAAGTATCACTGACCCTCCTCCCCCCTAGCATTATCTGACAAATCATCCAACTTCTGCCTGAAAACTCACTACCCCTAGAGGCAGTTCATTCTACATGGTATGGCTCTAATTGTTAGGAATCTGATCTAAATTCTCCTCTTTGTAACCTCGCCACTTTTCTCCTTTGCTGAGCTCTGGGGGAACAAAGGAGAAACAAGACAAATACCTCCCTTCATAAAGACCCTTCAAATACTTGAAGACAGCTGTCATCTCTACTCTAACTCCTAACCCTCAGCAGGTGTTCCTGTAGGAAGGGCACCCAAGAAGTCAGTAACAGAGACAGAGTGGATACCAGGCTGGACTGAGAGACTAAGGCCATTTCTACCTTCAGGGCATTTGCCCTTTCTCTTGAGCTGATCTGGGGGGCTAAGTGGAGTGGGAAAGGGAGACAGGTCCTGGGCTCTTTGCCCGGGGGGCCTCCAGAGAAACTGGCAGATTTTCAAACCTGTACTTGGGAAGATTTCTTAGCTTTGGGGTCAGACTGAGGGCCCCAACAGGGGAGGGACGGGGACCAGGAGGAAAGTGTAAGGAAGGGGGCTCTCCAAAGGGGGTCTCAAAAGAAGTCCTTTGAGGGCTGAGCCTGAATGTGCAGGCTCATTTATAGAGGATTTCAGACCCCAGCTGGGACCCTTCTTGCCATCCCAGAAACCCTCAGAAGGGATCTTAAGAGTCCATCTCATCTGATCTCTTCATTAGATGGAGAAGGAAACCAAGGGAAAGAGAAAAAGGACTTGCCACTGTCACATAGCAAGTCCATAGAACAACAGGGACTCACCCAGGTGTCCCATCCAGTGTTCATTCTATGACAACACAGTGCCTTGGGGGATGGGAGGTAAGAGGGACAAGGGAACATCTCTATTTCCTCACTAGTCGGTCATAAAATCTGGGAGGAGCTCAGAGTTCATCTCATCTAAATCCTCTAATCAGGCTTCTGATTATAATCCGACAATTCACTGACTGTTCTCCGAGGTCACCAACAGCTTCCTATTTGCCAAACCCAACAGGCCTTTTTCTCAGTCCTTGTTCTTTTGACCTTTGTCAAATGTGATGCTGTTGACTTCCTCCCTCTGATGCCTTTCACTTCAGCCTCCTTCGCTGGGCCCTCTTCTACCCAGGGACCTCTGGTCCCCCCCTACAAGATATCTCCCACCTGGATGTGGTCCATGACTCTCATCTCCTGTCTTTGCTAGGTACAGAGCTCTGAGAAATGGTCAAAGTTTTCTGGATGGGAGCTCAGTGCTCTTTAAGATTTCAAAGGGGAGGGTCAGCAGGAATGAGCTGTTTCCCATGGGGTCTGGCCCTCCCCTCCCCCATTGGTCTTTCTTTTGTCTCCTTGGGGGAATCAGGGCAAGTTAAACTAGTCCCTGTACAAGGACAGCTCAGATAGGGCAAGAGCCTTGGGCTGGGGACAAACCTGCCTGTGCTTGCGTAACTAGTTCTGAGGATCGTAGCCGTGGAGCTAGAGGGAACTTTAGAATCTTAAGACTCCTCATTTTACAGATGAAGAAATCCTGGGAGGCTGACTCACCTAGGGCCAAATTGCTAGGAAACGTCCAAAGCAAGATTGGAACCCAGATCCCCTGACTCTATGTCCAATTGTATTAGGGAAGCTGGCTTTGTCTGCAGCTAGGCCTAATGATAGCAGTGATTCCCCTCCCCCGCCAAGCTAGAGACTGCCGGACCTGGAGTTAGGAAGTCATTTAGTCATTTTTCAGTCGTGTCTGACTTTCTGTAACCCCATTTGGGATTTTCTTGTCAAAGATACTGGGGTGATTTGCCATTTCCTTTTCCAGCTCATTTTATAGATTCAGAAGCTGAGGCAAACAGGGTTAAGTGACTTGCCCAGTATCACACAGCTAGTAAGTATCTGAGGATGCATTTGAACTCAAGATGAGTCCTTCCCACTCTAGGTTTGGCTCTCTATCCAACTAGCTGCCCCTGGAGTCAGGAAGACCCAGTTCTGAGTTCAAGTGCCATTTCTTATTCTAACTTGTTGTGTGATTACAGGCCACTCTGTAGGACTCTTCCTCATCTGTGAAATGGGAGGTAATGATTTACGCAGTACCTACCTACCTCCCAGGGTTGC
The DNA here is from genome assembly GCA_028646595.1 of Phalanger gymnotis. Classification (NCBI taxonomy): domain Eukaryota; kingdom Metazoa; phylum Chordata; class Mammalia; order Diprotodontia; family Phalangeridae; genus Phalanger; species Phalanger gymnotis. The sequence goes on from CM053622.1 coordinate 761,776,654, forward strand.
TGTGTATGAGTGCCAGTTACTGCTGTTCTAAAGTCTGTCTTTGAGGTAACACCCACATCTGCAAAGAAAGCTGAGTCCTGTGGCTCTGGCTGACCTGGGACAGAGGTGGGAGACATTGGCAGCTCTAGAAAGCTCTCAGCAAACGCTGGATGAATGAATCAATGGACTTTCAGAATTCTTGTGCTTATTTCCTGGTCCTCAGCCAGGGTGTAGGTGAGAGAGGCTGGGCATCCCTAATACATAATTAGGAAAATGTCCTCATATGGTGAGTGGAGTGTTCCTCCCAAGTAATGTGATCTAGTGCAAAGGGTGGGGTAGCAGAAACCTAAGGCTGAGGCCACAATCCAATGTTTATTAGCTCAACACTGTGGCCAAGGCACTTGGTTAAAAGACTGAGTCTTGGTTTCCTTTTCTATAAAAGAGACAAAAATACTTGTGCTACCTACCTTCTCTGGTTATTTCAAGGAATATGATTTATAAACCTGAAAGCACTACAGAAACCCAAGTTATTATTCCTATAACCTGTCTTGGGGTACCAAACTTTACATGACAGAAGATCCCCATGGATCCTTCTGACTAGTCAGGATCCTAGAAAGTCCTGTTATTTCCCAGAGAAAGGGAAAACTATTCCTAATCCCCAGATAGGCTAGAAATATGCTCTAACAACATGGCCACTGACATAGTCCTAGTCACTCCAGCCTCGTCAAGACAATTCCTCCTAACACCTCTTCTCTCTGCCCTGGACAAATCCATTCTTTATTCGTGTGCTGTCTACCAGACTAATGTTCCAAATCTCTGAAGCTAGTCATGTCAGTCCTCTGCTCAAAAGCTCTCAGGGAATCCCTATTGCCTTAGACAGTAAAATATGAGCTTCCCTTCCTGGCATTCAAGGCCTCCATGATCTGCTACCATTCTCTTTTCTAACCTCATCTCACTCTTTCCCCCCGGCACAGTTTTTATTCTTACGAAACTGAACTTCTTGAGTTCTCCTGGACCTAGCCCCATGCCCATGCTTCCAAGCTGGGTCTTTATCTCCATTGTTCCTTATATCTGAAATGTCCTATAACCCAGGTGAATTCCCATCTGCCTTTTAAAGCTGAACTCAAGTGCCATCTCCTCTAGCAAAGTCCCTGACCCTGTGTGGGCCTTGGTTCCTCATCTGCCATGAGGGGGGGTTGGATTAGATGATCCCAAGGTCCATATGAACCTTCCTTGGTCCTTTGTCAGTAATGACTTCCTCCCAAAGGCTCCTTGTACCTCCTATCATCTAGTGTTGTCTATCACAGTTGCCTGACTGTGTCTTATCCCTCTCCTAGGCTGTAGGCTCCATGTTTTCCCTAAATGCAGGTTTGGATGCCAAACAGTGCAAGGTGCCGAATAGATGTTTCATGACCTGGAGTGAACTTCTGTCACTTCTGTTAAAGATCTCTTATGCTAATGGAGGATGACTCAGCATCCTAGACTGCTTGTGACCTGCCTCCCTTCCAGAGGGTGTGGCCTGGTAGGCGCCCACATTCCTATTGTGTTGGGTGAGGGAGATCAGAAACTTGAGTTAGTCACCCCGGGGGGGTTTCCAAGGACAGTGTGTTGTTGGTAGTGAGGGTATGGTGGCAATAAGGAGGAGGGGATGGGGGTGTGTGTGTGTGTGTGTGCTCGTGGCAGTGGGGGGGGGGGGAGAATACTTACCTTCTGTGGGGCGTTGATGACTCCTGTGTTGTAGCCAAATTGTAGGGAGCCCAGGACGGCACCACCCACGGCCAGCATGAGGGAGGCGGTAACCCGCTGTTGGGAGACAAGCAGAGAAGTCAGTTAATGACATTCTGGGTTATATTCAGAGCCCAAGGGGAAAGGTTGAGATTAGAGCAGGCACAGTGACGGTCCCTTAACATTTTCTATTCTCAGTCAGGGATGCAGATGCAGGGTAAACTGAGGTACAAGATGGAGAAAACCAAGGGGCGCATGTGTGTGTGAGTGTGGGTGTGTGTGTAAAGAGAAAGGAATGGGCATTTATCGGTTTTCTTTTTATTTTTTTATTTTCAGTCCCAAACTGTCTCCTTCTGTTCCCAACTATCAAGGCAAGTGAAGATTTGTGATAGGAGTGGAAAGGCAGCGTCATATGAGGGCATCTCTTCCCCCACACCCCCAGTTTGTACAGAAGCAGTAAGCTGCTGAGGCCATTGCCTGACAATACCAGGCCCAGTCAGAGCCTGTTTCCCAGGAGTGAGGCCTCCCAGCCAAGGGAAAAGTCTTAACTTTTTATTTCACGTTATTCCCCTCTATGTACTCACCATTCCAGCCAAATTGGCCTACTAGAAGTGTCTCTCTGTGTGTGTCTCTCTCCCTCCACTCAATAATCATAAGAATGCTTAAATTTTATTTCCTTAGTATTGGCATAGTAAGGAACTTGCTGGTTTTCAAGCCTGGAAACAATCCCTTGGACAAAACTCTGATGATCCTAGCTCCCTGATCAAGTATAACCTGAGGTTCTCAGTGGGAATGCCAAAGGGGGAGTGAGGGTATGCAGGTATGGGGAAGAATGAAGAAAGGAGAGACAGGGAGGTCTAGGGAAGCCCTGACCTTGGACACATAGCTTCATCTTTCTGGAGAAATACAGAGCAGTTTCCGGGCTGTGGAAACGAAGCCGGTAAAGTATGAGGAAAGATCAATTTTCATTAAACCGTTGATACAGAACCTGGAAAGGGCAAGGCAGGGTGGGCCTGGCGGTGTCAGCCCCAGGCCCTAGCCCAGCAGGGCCTGCCCCACTGCTCCCCTCATTCTCCTGGTCCTCAAGGCTGCACTCGGGGGTCAGGTTTACCAAGCATACTCTTCAGGGCCTTTTTCAAAATGAAGGGATTGGGTTCTTAATTTCCCTTTAAATTCAAAAGTCTAAGATATTCACCTTCTCCTTTGCTAGGGGTGGAGGGAGGGCAACAGAGCCAAGCAGCTTTTTATTGTAAGGCAGAGAAACAAACAATAGTGGAAAAGGTGCTGGACCCAGTTCAAATCCAGGCTCTGACACTGTCTTTTGTGACCTTGAAAATAATAACAATTGCTTTATTTTTCTGAGGCTTGGGTTTCCTTACTTGTAAAAGAGGGATAACACCTACACCAACTACCCCCTAGGCCCAAAGGGGGTGGGTGGATGGGGAGGTGAGATCCCCATTTTACAGATGAGGAAACTGAGTGATTTGTCCAAGGTCACAAAGTCATCGTCAATACCTTTTCCACTGTACTACAATGCCCCAATAAAAGTTTCTTAGACCAGGAGAAATCATATTTAGGCTTTTCAGCTGGATTTTGCAGATGAAAAAAAAAACCAAGGCCCATTGAGGGGGAGACAAGACTCTGAAATCACATACCCTGAACTCAATTTCTGTGCCACCCTGGAAAGTCTCCATTCTATCAAGCTGTGGTTTGGGCCCCAGCCAGCAGCTTCCCTCCCTACAAGTATTTGATCATTCTATTCCCACCTCCCCCACCTAGAAGACCCTAAAGAGTCTTGCCTAACTTGGGGGTCAGGGATGGAGTTTGGTTTGGGGCCCTGGGTTTATATCCCTTACTCTGTGTGTCCTTGGGCCCTGGTGACATCACCTCTCTGGGGACAATTTCCTAACCTGTAAAACCCAAGGGGCCAGACTTGATGACCTGATGTCCCTTCCTTCTCCTAGGGCCATTCTAGCTCAGCTCCAAGTTCTCCAGGAAACCTGCTGTAAAGGCCTCAGATCCCCGCAACAGCTCAGAATAGCAGTACCAAACAATCTGCCCATAATTGTTTTATGCAGTGTGGGTCTTATCTCCCAAATTAAATTCTCCACTCCCAGAGGACAGGGCCCAGGCTACAGAAAAGCAATGCTGGATAAATACTGGTTGACACATTAGGGAAGACAGGCTCCAATGGGAAACTTGTGGCCTTGAGGCCTCATGTGGCCTTCTAGGTCCTTGAGTGTGGCCTTTTGACAGAATCCAAATTTTATAGAACAAATCCTTTTCTTAAGGGGATTTGTTCTGTGAAGTTTGGATTCAGTCAAAGGGCCTCACTTGAGGACCTAGAGGGCCATATGTACCCTACCCCTGCTGGGTTTTGAAATAGCACAGACCTGAGCCTGACTGAAAAGCAGAAGTAATGAGGACAATAACTACAGATCTCATTACTGTACCGGCGTTTTCCCAGACACCATATTTGATACAACCTTTATAAGGCAAGCAGTGGCAAGTGGTATGAATGTCCATTTCACAGATGAGGAAACTGATGCCCAAGAAAAAAAATTGCCTTGCTCCTTGTCACAGAGGAATATGAATGTCCATTTCACAGATGAGGAAACTGATGCCCAAGAAAAAAAATTGCCTTGCTCCTTGTCACGGAGGAATGTAGATAACCTAGCAGGAAAGGTTATCAGCTAGAAGCAACTGGGCTGGATTTATCAGCTTTGGCTGATAACCTTAGCAACCAGCATTCAGAGGGGAGGGAGAGGAGGGAAGGAGGAGATAGGAGGCTGGATGGGACTGAACTAAACTGGACTGTCCATCCCTAGAAATATTTGAAAAGCAGAGGGGGTTGTGTTTGAGGCGTCCCTGGGGTGCAGCTCTTTGGGGGTGGAAAGAGTAGGAAGGAGGTAAGTAGCTAGCATCTTTGGCCTAGTCGTGGGGCAGCAGTCTGGTGAGCTAGAGAGACCACTGAAAGGTGTAGTTCCCAATTTCTGTTCTGTGTGACCTTGGGTTAACCATTTTCTATTTTGGAGCCTCAGTTTCTTTATCTGGAAAATAATGATAAAACCTCACATTGAAAACCTTTCAGGCGCTGCCAAAACATGAGTCATTTACAATCCCCAGCCTGCCCTGCCCATTCTGGCCTTAATTCCACAGAACCATCCCCTGAGATGGGACAGATCAGAACACCAGGTTCACAGCCCAGCTCAAATTCCCTCTTTTTCTTGTCTAACTGGAGAATCATAGAATCCCAAAAAGTGGAAGGAATTTTTCAAAGTCCAACTCCTAGGGGAAGCAGGCTGCCTTTTGATGGGAACCCAGTGGCGTGGTTACCTGGCCTTCGCCTGAACACCTCCAAGGATGAGAAGGTTATTACCTACCCACCTGCACAAGCAGCCTGCTCCATTGTTGGGAGCCCGGAATCATTAGAAAGGTTTTCCTTAGAAGAAAACCCTATCCAAACATACTCAACTCTATCTCCTCATCCCAGCTTTTCCTAGTTCTGTGCCTTGGGATCAGGCTGCTTTCTCTTGATTCTGGGCTGTCCAGGGCTGAAGTCTGTCAGCAATCTTCCTCTGGCCCTTGTCCTGAAAAGTGCTAAGGCAGGGATAGGTCTTGCATTGTTCTTTTTAGCAAATGTGTGTGAGTCTGGTCTCAATAAGAACTTTCCTGAGTAAGGCTGGCTCTCCTGTTTCTGCTCCCTTGCCCTCAACTAAGCACAGTGGGAGAGGAGGAGGAGGGCACCATGGCTGGTAAAAACTCATGAGATGTGTATGTGAAGGGCTGTCTTGAAGAAGAGAGACTGGACTTGTTCTGCCCCTGAGGGCTCCCAGCAGAACCAGGAGTAATGACGCTGCCAGGAAGACTTCCTAGCAATGATAACAGCCATCCCCGGCCAGATGAGCTAGCAGCCTTGGGAAGCTCACCAAGTGAGGGCCAGATGGACCACCCGGTCAGGTGGGATGATGCAGATAGCATCTGCCTCAATGGCACTGGATGTCCTTCTCACCTCTGAGTACATGATGCTTTATCTAACAGGCCCTTGAGAGACCTCACAGGCCCAGAGCAGAAGCAATTTACAAAGATAAGAGACAGAAAGAAAAGTGGGGGGCCCCAAAAGCCTGTCTTACTCTCTACTTCTTTTCCTTCTGGATTTGTAAATTTTTAAAATCACAATTTCAGAGTGGGATGTCCACTTAGTCCAACCCAGATGCCCATTTTACAGATGGGGAAACTGAGGCTTAAAGGGAGAAATGGGACTTGCCCAGGGTCAAGCATGTTGCAGATACAGGATTAGAACCCAGGCCTCCTGACTCCTAATCCCAAACAGTCTTGGGCAGCAGTCTATAACTTTATCAAAAAGCCTGAGTCATGAGTTGGCCCTGTAGGGCAGACATTCTACACCTGAATGACCTTTAGGTGACCTCTAGGTGTTAGGTTCTCATTATTCTGAAATCAAATTACTTCCTCCTGGGTTCTGGTGTTAGGCTTCAGGGTCAGCTCTGACTGATTCTTCTACCTCTGCTCCAGGGGGGTCTCCATCCTGTTCCAGGTTCCACATAGGCCCACAGACAGGCAGACAGACCAAAGCAATCAAATGTTTCCAGGCATTTCCCTCTGCCAACATATGCACAGATTGGGGATTTAGGAACCTGGAAGCTCTGAGATACAGAAATTTGGTGGACCCCATCTTCAGGGCTAGCAAAGGGCTCTCCTTTGGAATCACGGTGTATAAATGAATTTGTGTAAAGAGAAATCTTGTTTTAATGGCATTAGGACAGCTTGGCATGAAAGGAATTTTTTCTCTATACCCTAGAGCTCCATGACTATGGTCTCTCATGAAGAAGACAGAAGATGAGTGAAGGGCCCAGAGTCAGGAAGATCTTGAGTTCAAATCTAGCCCCAGGCATTTAGTAGCTGTGTGACCTAAGTAAGTCACTAATTTAAAAAAAAAAATCTGTCCGCCTCAGTTTCCTCATCTGTAAAATGAAGATGATAATGGCCACCTACATCATAGGGTTGCTGTAAGGATCAAAGAAGACAGCCTAGGTAAAACACTCCCAAAGATAAATATTATTAAATGAGACAGGCGGTAAGGAGTTAGGGGCTTTTACTGAGGCAGGAACATGTCCAGATGCTCAGCCCCAAGTCGGGAGGTCAGGGAAGACCTGACATTCTGCTTGTTAACAGACCAGTTACCCTGACTCCAAGGCCAGGCTCTCCTGTTCCTTCCCCTAGTAGGATCTACACCCTCAGAAGATGGGTTCAATGAAACCATGCCAGGATAGGTTTCATTTGCAGCCCAGTGTCCTCTGTGCATTTCACTAGCTCCCTAATCTTGTATTCTCCCCCAGCACCCAAGAAAGGGCCTCTTGGTGCTCAAAGGAAGCTCTGGGCTCAAGCCTTGTGACCAGGTGTCTTGGGAAAGGCTGGAATCAGCTGCAGTTACAATCTGATTAATAAGGATCTGGAACTGGCCCAGGTTTGGGGTAAGCAAGACCTAGTCCCAGGCAGGCCCAGGACGGGTGGGCACGAGGCCACGTTTTTTACATTCAGCCTGAAATGGGAAACTTTGCTTAAGGGTCCACTTCTTTCAGTTCTAAATCTAGAGATCCCCACATCTTTCTTTGATAGCTGACTGTGAGAGGGTGATGTTTGGCAGTGAGCAGAATGTGTGTGTGTGTGGGGGGGGGGGGCGGGTGTACTGGCAGACTGTCCTCTTGGTGTAGAAGATGAGGTTAAGATGCACCAAGGGAAAGAAAAGGGGTATAGAAGTGCCTAAGAAGCATTTGCTGATTGACCTTCATCAAGTCACTTCCTTTTCTCAGGGCTTCAGTTTTCCCATCAGTAAAATAAAGTAAGTGGGCTAGATGGTCTTTATAGTCCCTTCTGGATTCTACCAGTCTATGTTGTGAGGTCTCTCTCAACTCCAGATGTTCTAAGGTCCCGATGTTCTATATTCTAAGAGCCCTCTCTGCTGACACCCTGTGTCTCTGCTGAATTTATTATATACTTAAAAGGAAAAGCAAGCTGTATATGATAGGAATTCATAGTTTTACAATCTTCCTTTTGTACTATGTATATTCCAAATGTTTATTTTATTTGGTATTTGTTAAGATCAGAGGAAACTATGGCTTGAGGTTCCTTCCAGCTTGGACCTTGTATGAGTCTGTGCCTTGACCTGCAACATTCTACCTTCTAAGATCTCTCCCAGTGTGAGCACTGGGTGTTCTCAGGTCCCTCCCAATCCTAACCCTGGATGTTCTCTGGTCTCTCTCAGCTTTGACATTATGTTCTAAGATATCTTCCAGCAATGGTACCGTATGTTTTTTAAGGGTTAAGCAGGATCCAGCTCTGACATTTTATGACCTTAAGTTTCTATATATTTATTGAGTGTCTCCCTCAAAAACTGTAGGACAGAGTTAGCCTCTGGGACTGTCAAAATAGTAGCCTAGTACTAAGATATAACTTTCTCACTTGAGAGGTATATAGGAGTGAACAAAAGAAAGGAAGGCCAGGAGGCCATCTGCAAGGATATGATTGGCTTTCAGGGAAATTGGGCAGGAGAGAATTTCCCCAGCAGAGAACATTAAATAATTTACCAGGTCAAGCAGGCTAGGTAAATTCCCAGAATGCGAGGCCTCTAGGTATTCAAGATCTTGCAGTTTCCTTGTGTTTCTCAATAAATGTTTGACTGATTTCTTCTCTGGGTCTCAGTTTCCCTTTCTCTAAAATGAAGGGGTTAAACAGGAAAATTCTCTAAAGTCCTTTCCCTCTCTATTACAGATTACGTGTACATATTCTCATTTGAGGGAGAAACGGCAAACCTTACTTTATAAGTGGAGAAATATGTTCAGAGTGGGAAACTGATAATAGACAAAGTCACACAGTGAATAAGGGCAGAGGTAGGAACCCTAGTCTCCTGATTCCACTAATAGCTGAGATTAATTTGATTCCTAGTCCCTGAAAAAGCACAAAAAGTATGGGACATTCTACAAGGCAAATACCGGGAAGGAACAAGAGAGTTCTTGTCTCAGGGTTAACACCAGCTTCTCTGGTACTAACAGTTCAAGTTAAGACTAACAATTATGACAAACAGTCTTTCCCCTGAACAGATTCTCCCTGCTGAGCTGCTGTACTGAAGGCCTTGGCCTTTCTGGACAGAGCCAAATTCCCTCTTGGGCATCTCTGGTAGAAGTCTGGATAAGTGGTCTGAACCCTAGATGGGAGACACCCTCCCTTAGAATCCTAATTTCTTAAGTAACTACTGAATCACCTCAATCACCATTTCCCTAAACTTAATTCCAAGGGGCCCACTAGCAGAAGGCCTGGTTTCAGTCCTTAGTTCAATCATTTATTCTGGGTGAAGCGGCCATTATCAGGATGGGATCTGATGCAACTTCCTAGACAAGGCCTCAAGTTTATTTTTTTTTGATCAAATTAACTGATAGTTTGTCTATTCAGTGCCCCACTGACCCCCCATTAAATCAGTTCCTCAATTTTACTTATTAGTTCGTTGTTTTTTTTTCCTTTCAATTTTATTAATCTCCTTTGATTTTCTAAGATTTCCATTTTGGTGTTTAATTAGGGATTTTTAATTTGTTCTTTTTCTATTTTTAAAAATTGCCTGTCCAATTAATCTGCTTTTTCTCTATTTTAGTGATATATCTAGAGATACAAAATTTTCCGTAGGTACTGCTGCCTCCCATAAATTTTGGTATGTTATCTCATTGTCATTTTCTAATGAAAGTATTGATTGTTTCTACCATTTGTTCTTTGACTCACTTATTTTGGGGGGTTAGAGTTAGTTTCCAATTAATATTTAATCTATGCTTTCAGGGGCCCTTATTGAATGTAATATTTATTGCATTGTGGTCTGAAAAAGATGCTTTTAATAGTTTTGCTTTTCTGCGTTTGTGAAGTTTATGCCCTAATGCATGGTCAATTTTTGTGTAGGTACCATGTACAACCGAAAAGAAGGTATATTTTCTATTCCCGTTCAATTTGCTCCAGAGGTCTATCATATCTAACTTTTCTAAAATTCTATTCATCTCCTTAATATCTTTTACTTTGTGGTTAGATTTATCTAGTTCTGAGAGGGAAAAGTTGAGATCCTCAACTAATAGTTTTACTGTCTATTTCCACCTGTAACTCTTAACTTTTCCTTTAAGAATTTGGATGCTATGCCATTTTGTACATAGTATTAATATTACTTCATTGCCTATGGTACCTTTTAACAAAGTGCAGCTTTCCTGCTTATCTTTTAAAATTAGATCTTTTTTTGCTTTGTTTGAGATCATGATTGTTAGCCCCCTCTTTTTTTTAACTTCATCTGAAGCTTAATAGATTCTGCTCCAGCTCTTTATTTTACTGTGTTTTTTTGTTTCAAATGTTTCTTGTAAACATATTGTTGGATTCTGGTTTTTAATCCATTCTGCTATCCAGCCTGTTTTATGGGTGAGTTCATCCCATTCACAATCAGACTTAGGATTACTGTGTATTTCCCTCTGCCTTTTCTTTTTCCTGTTTCATCTCTTTTTACCCTATCCCTTCTCAAGTCTTTGGCTTCTGACCACTGCTTCCCTTAATCCATCCTCTCCTCAATCAGCTCCTCACTTTAGCCCTTTCCCTTCCTACTTCCCGGTAGGATAAGACAATTTTCTATACCCAACTATGTGTGTATGTCATTCCCTGTTTGGGCCAATTCCAATGAGAGTAAGGTTCAAGCATTGTTACCCCCCCATCTTTCTCCCCACTATAATAGTTCTTTTGTACCTATTTTAGGTGAGATAATTTACCCTATCCTACCTCTCCCTTCCCCCTTCTCCCAGTGCGCCCCTCATTTTCATTCTTTAGTTTCATTTTTTTTAATCATCATAGTCAACTCACAAATATACCCTCTCTACGTATACTCCCAACAGCCCTAATAAAGATAAAGTTCTTAGGAGTTACAAGTATCATCTTCCTACGTAAGAACGTGAACAGTTTAACCTTATTGAAACCCTCATTTCTCTTGAGCCTTGTATTTGAAAGTAGCCCTCAAGTTTAGAGATAATATAATAAAGCAGGAGGGTATAGTGGAGAGAGGGCTGGATTTGGAATTAAAGGTCCTGATTCCAATCCTGGCTCTAAATCCTTGTGTGACTTTGGGCAAGTTATACCTCCCCTCTCTCTGAGCCTCAGTTTACTCATCTGTAAAAGGAGGGCCCTGAACTTGGATTTTCCTTCTAGCTCTAAATTGAAGAGCCTATGGACTGAGGAAGAGGGAAGGCACCATAACCTTATTCAGTCCTCGGATGTGTGCAGAAAGACACACGCTGGAACATGGTACAGAGAGGCATGAAAGGCCGCATGAGAAGGGACAGAAAGCTGAATTAGAAGTCAGAAAAACTCGGTTCTAATCCTAGCCTCGCTCCTTCCCCTGAGCCACTAATTCCCTCACTATGTGAAAAAAAAAAAGTTGATCACAAAACGTTTGAGCTAAGAAGGTACCTTAGTACCTCCTGTTCCCCCATCGCCTTCATTTTACAGAAGAGGAAGCTTCAGAAGCTGGCCCTAAGGTTATATTGCCAGTAAGTGGGAGAACTTGGGGTATTATGTCTCTGAGTCCAATGTTCCCTCAACAAACCATTGTGGAAACCTTCCCCCCCCCCAATAATATGCCCGAGGGTGTAATTTGTTCCTGATTGAAAAGGTCCTCAGTGCTCCTGCCCCTCCCCAACCTGAGAGGTGAAGATAGTCTGGAGGTGAAGGTGTGAACCATCAGAATGAGAATATTTGGAAGGGTAGATTTGTCTAGGTATCTCTAGAAAAAACTAAGCCAGTCTTGTTGCCAGGAGTGTCTCCCTAAGATGGGTGGGGTTCAATCTAACAGAGTCCTGGTCTTGGTAAACCGGATGAGACACTTTGGCCTCCCTGATGCCCCTCCGGGTGCCCACCCAGCCTGAGCTGTGTTTGGTGTGGGGTTCAGATCCCTCCAGGGCCGACGAGGGGATAAGAGAGATAAGAGATTGGCTCTTTACTCCTCTCCCATCCCCCTTCCGCCAGGAAGCTAGAACTCACTCAGCCTTCAACTTTCTCCTTTTTGTATCTTTCCAGTCCATCAGACAAGAAGCAATAGAAGGATAGGGGTAGGGAGTTGGGATGTGTCCCGGCCTCCCCCGGACTATGATTCCTTCTCTCAAGAGACCACCTGGCCTTGTGAATGTATGGATCTGCAAAGGCTCCCTATCCCCTTCTCTTCACTCAGCTTCAGGGCAGTACGGGGAGATGGGAGAGGGGGCTCGGCCTGTGTGGCCAATCCGGAGCAAGCTCTAGGAAGCCCCTCCCCTCTTGCCCCTCACCCCGATTTCCGGCAGCCACAGAGCACGGGAGGGAAAGGAGGGTGGGAGAGTTGGGGGAGGGCTCTGCCAGGGAGAGGCCAGCCCCAGAGAGAGAGAGAGAGAGAGAGAGAAGGCTTAGTGCGTGCGGAACGTGCGACTCCTGCTCGCCCGCCCGCCCCCTCTCCCTCCTTCCCGACATAGCCACCTTAGCTAAGAGTCCCTCCCCTTGGAGACCAGGACCGGGGGTCCTAGAGCATCTTTTCCCCTTCGGCTCCTGCGGAGACGTGAGGGGAGTACAGGAGCTCTAGCCCCAAGGCCCAGCAATGAAGGAGTTGTTGTCCGGCTGGGCTGGAATCTTGGACCACCGAGGTCAGAGATGGGGGAGTGCCTCGCGCTTAGGAATTCCTATAGGACTCTTTGTTCCCTGCTGACCAAGAGGGTCTCCAAATTTCCCGCCACCTCCCTAAACTGGGGGGTGGCAATGAGAGGGATCGGAACTGTTCCCCTGCTAGTTCACACTCCCACGTACGCGCCGGCGCCTTTCACAACTGTAATTCGGTTTCTTTAAATCAGTTTATAAATCTCCACTCGCCAGATGTGCCTTTTCGAGAGGCTTGTTTGCCCAGCTGACATCACCAGGGCCCCCACCCAGCCCCAGGTCTCTCCTCTGCCCAGGGCTGACTCCGAGACAAGATCTTCCATTCCAAGGTTTAGTGTCAGCCCTCGCCCACCCAGCCGGCCCCACTTGGCGCGCTTGCGCCCTGCGCAGATCACACAGCAAAGAGAGGGGGAAAGGGGACCTACAGGACCTACTCTAGCTCCCTTATTTCGCACGTAAGAAAACGGATGACCAGAGAGAGGGCAAGAGACTTGCCCACAGTCACACAGCCAGGAAATGGCAGAGGCAGAACTCCACCCCAGAATGACGGCCTCGGCTCTCAACGGTGCCCGCAGCGGCCTGGCGGTCAAACTGGGGGCTTCCTGGGAGTGAAGGGAGTGCAGCCGCCGGGCTGGGCCGGGAGCGCAGATTCCCTCAAATTTCCGCCGGCGGCTGGCGCCAAGCCAGCCCGGAGAGGCGGGGACAGGGGAGGAGGCACCACACCTCGGGGAGCGAAGAAAGGCGCGCGCTCCGCACCTTTCTAGCCTCCGGCCCCCAACCACAGCCCTAAGTCCTCACTCCCCCGGACGCTCGCTGGGCGTTCAGGTCTCTCTGCACCGGCTCACGTTAGGCGCCAGGAGCCCAAGAGGGCCTTCTACGCACACACCACGCGGCTGGGCCGGACTGGAGGCGCCGCGCCATGCTCCCCTCGGCGATGCCCCGAATCTCCCGGTTCAGCCTGGCTGGGGCACAGCCACCTGCTGCGCGGCCCCCACTCACCCCACCCCCACCCCATGCCTCTTCTTCTCCACCTCCCGAGCCTTCCGGGGCCCCCGGCGGCCCCGGGGTGGAGGGTAGCCACCGGGCACTCCGGGCGCTGAGCCCGCGGGGCCGGAAGCCGCCGGGTGCCTCAGCCCCTCCCCGCCGCATCACTAGCAGAGCACGCCGCTCGCCTGGCCCAGGCCCGCGGTCTCTCAGAGGGGACTAGACCTAACCGTGGGTCTTACCTTGCCTCCGGAGTCCATGTTTCTCGCCGTGCGCTCTCGACGCCGCCGCCACTGCCTAGGCTGCCACCGCTCTCTGCGCTCCGACTAGGGCTCGGATCCCCAGGGTTCTGGGGCGGGAAGCCGGGGCGCGCTGCGCTCCCCTGCGCTCTACTTTTCTCCCTACTCTCTTATACTTTTTTCCTCTCCCTTCTTTTCTGCCCTTTCCTCACTGCCTTTTTCTTTTCTCCTCTCCTTTCCCCCAACTATCTTTTCTCCTTTTCTTTCCTCTCCTCTTTTCCTCTCTGGTATTGGCCTGGCCGCTGAGTCCACCCCACCGGAGCCGTCCCGCTCTCGCTCTTGCCGGGAATGCGGAGCCTGTGGTTTATAGAGGCAATGTGTGGCCGGGACCTGCTTTCTCTGATTGGCTGTGGCAGCCAGGGGGTGTGTTGGGGGTGTGTTGGCCTCTTAACTGAGAGGCCCAGTTCTAGGCTCCTCCTCCTCGAGGGAGGGCTTGGATGGGGGGGGGGGGGATCTGGCCGGATTTGCTGGACCCTAGGATGCTGCCACTGTCTGCGTAGGAAGAGGAAACACCCTTGTCTCAGGGTCTCGGAGTCCATCCATTCCTGGCGTCCAAGAGAGGTCCTGTTTCTTCCATAACCCCGCGGAAAGAGCTACCTAAGACACCCAGGGACCATTTCCAAGCCATTCCTAAGAAAGGAGGGACTGGGATGACAGCAGAAACAAGAAAGGGCACGGCTATTTGCCCCCTGGGTTGTAACTAATTCGAGTATGGCTCTAGCACAGCAAGGAAACATGGGTGATGTAGGGGCACCAAAGGACTTCGGGGAAACAGAGATGACCCAAGGACCTGGATTCAAACCCCAATTCTGATGCTTACTACCCGCGTAGTCACTTGGGTAAGTCACTAAATCTTGGACCTCAGTTTCCTTAGTTGCAAAATGAGATTAGCAGGCCTCTGATGCCCCTTCCAGCGCTGACTCTATGATTCTATGATCATCTAATCTCTCCATTTGATAACTGAAGAAACTGAGATTCAGTGAGAAGTGGCTTGCTCTTAAAACAATATCTTGCTTTTTCCTACAGCTTTATTATTATGTTACTTTTCCATTCAAATCAAATCAACAAGTATTTATTAGGTGCCTGGTCTATCCCAGCTACTGTGCTAGGTGGGAGTTGGGGGGAGGGTCTACAAAGACAAAAATGGAAGTCTCTGCCCTCAAGAAGCTTACTTACATTGATGTGTGTGTGTGTATACACACACACATACACAAATGAGTAAAACAATATGTACCAAAAAAGTCAGGATGTCTCTCCATCCATCACACTTCATGGAGACAATTGGTCTGTGAGATTACTAGACAAGGGAGTGGGTTTCACTATTTTACAGGAGGAGGAAACAAATTCACTTTGAGGTTACCTATTCTGGGTCAAACAGAGAGTTAGTGACAGACAGGACCACAACCAGGATCTCTTTCCCTGGTAGCATCATCCTGCTTTCTTACAGAATCATTCTAGCTCATCCCTCTCTCCCTCCCTGCAAACCCTAACAATGAACTCTGAGCTGCCTCTGTGACTTGGGGGATGGTGGGGGGGGGGATGTGTTGGGGGGAGCCAGACAGCTCTTTGAGATCCCAAGGAAAGCCAAGGCTGAGATGCAGAAACTTTCTAACTTCCTCCTGGCTGGTCTCACACTGGATGCTTTGTCTTGGAAGAGCTGAGTTTATCCCTGGCTTGAACTCGAATTTATTCCCAGAGATTCAGTTGATTTCAAAAGACCAATAAAAGAAAGGAAACATTTGGAGTTGGTGGAGAAGAGCTTGGTGGCAGGCAGGCAGGCAGGCAGAGTAAAGGCCCATGCTATGCTGGTGCCTGTGTGAGCACACGTGGGTAGTGGGGGAAATGGCAGGGAGAGAGAAATGTGTGGAAAGAGACGATTTACTCTCCGGAGCCTGGGAGCAGGCAGGGAGGGGCTGGGTGTGTGCTCCTCCTGCTGAACTGAGTCTGATGAGTAAGTCTGGAGCAGCCTATTTTACCTTTAAAGGAAAGTCCTTTTTCTCTGCCTCTCCTACTTTTCACTTTTCTCTCTTTTTCCTCTCCCTCTCTTGCCTTCTCTTCTCCATTTCCTTTTCCTCTCCTCTTCATCATTTCTTCTCTTTCACTTTCCTTCTCCTTCATCCTCTTTTTTCTCCCTTTCCTTTTCCTAACCTTTATCCTTCCTCTGTTCTCTCTCTGCCTCTCTGTCTCTCTCTGTCTCTGTCTCTCTGCCTCTCTCTCTCTCCTCTCTCCCTCTGATAACATGGAGTTGGCAGGGGCCTATCCTTGGGAGGTCCCTCAGACACTGGGGGAGAGCCAAGCTGCTAGGGATTTAGGGGTGTTTTCCAGCACAAATCCTCTCAGGCTTCAAGTAAACAAGATATTAGATGGGCTTATCATGGCTATTAAAGATCTTATAGACTGACAAGGACCAAGATGTCTGTTGATTATTCTTTGGATTCGCTTAATTACTGTCCCCTTTGTCCCACTGCCTCAAGCTTATCATCAGTCTTCCCCTCCTCTTTCATTATTTATCCAACAGATATGAAGCCTATATGCAGCTCTGTGCTGGGGGTGTTGTACTGAGGATGTATGGGGAGGAAGCACTCGAAATCATCAGATGTCACACTTGGAAGGGGATTTACCTAATGAAATATAGAACTAGAAAGGATCTTAGAATACAGAATGTCAGAGCTGGAAGGAATCTTAGAACATAAAAATTACAGATGCTGGAAGTGGAGGAAGCCTCTTATCAAGTCCCCTCATTTTACAGAAGAGGAAACAAACTCAGAGGAAGGAAATAACTTTCCCAATGTTACATACTGAGTTAATAAAGATGAATGACTGGTCCTTTACCTCAAGGAAGGAAAGAAGCATTTATTATGCTTATACATAGTTTTTATTAGGGTTATACAATAGTGCCAGGTGCTGTGGTAAGTGCTACTAATACAAATATAAGCGAAAAGAAAGAGCCCTTGTCCTCAGGGAGCTTATATTCTAATACAGGAAGACATACACAAAGGAGCTGAAAAGGGCATGTGTGGGGTGGGGAATGGAGGTACTCAGCATAAGGGCATGATTTTGAAGTCCAGGAGCCAAGAATAGGGCCAGGAGGGAAATGAAAAGCACCCTGGGACCCTCCACAAAATGGAGGGTACTGAAGGAACTCATCAATGAGAGGAAAGGATGGGCCTTACAGAGGGATATTCCAGGTTGAGAAGGCTTCGCGGATGGTGGGGGGGGGGGTGGAGCCCCAGACATCTCAGGGAGTTCCAGGATGAGCCAGCAGTAGCAGATACATGGTTTTGGGAGTCTAGAAGCCAGTGGCAGGGCTCCTCAGGGAGTTTACAGTCTAGTATAGAGAATGTGTTAAGATTTTGATTGGCTGTCCAGCTTCACAAAGTTAATTAGCCCTAAATATCAACACAGTGGGGACTCTGATAATATCTCTAATCCAAGGAACAGTTACCGTGTACAATCTACCTGACAAAACCAAAAACATTCCCTGCCCTAAAGGAGCTTATATTCTATCTGGGGTGAGAGGGGCGGGTTTGTGGGGAGAAAAAGAGGTAAGCAGATAAGTACCTATCAGATAATGAGCAAGAAGAGGTGTTAAGAAGAGTTTATGGCTCTATTCTTTAATCAGAGGATATTGATGAGGTGTGAATACCAAGGCTGATTGGATCTTGCAAGGTTATGAGATTTCCCAATGATGAGGTTATGGGGGCATGGTGGAGAAGCCAAAGAAATCCAAAATAAATGCAGCTGGGCAGGAAACGAGCTTTCTGAGAAGGAGATGGAATGCTGAGTTCTGGAATGGCAAATAGGTCAGTTTAGCTAGAATGTTGGTAATGTGTAAAGGGGAATAATGTGTGATAAGCCTAGAAAAGTAAGCTAGAGCCAGATGGTGAAGAGCTAAAATGGGTATTTCTATAACTATTCTGCCAGGGGACTGACATCTGAGGTCAGCCCTTAGTGAAACTTGGAGTTTGCACCAATGATCCTCACTCTCAGCACCTTTTCCCCCTGAGCCCCCATCCCCACCTCCATTCTAGACTTTAGATATTTAGTGCCCTCCTTTGATCAAGGCTATAAGACAAAGAACCCATACCTAGGAGGCCACAGATCTGGGTTCTGGCTCAGACTCTGCCATGACCTCCCCATATGACCTTGGTCAAGCCCCTTTCTACTGTAGTCCTCTACTTTTCCATCTGTAAAATGGTGATCAAGAGGGTCTCTTAGAGCAGGACTAGCTTATGAGTCTATGATGACTCCTCCTATTAGGAAAGCAGAAGATTGACATCTTTAACTAAATAAATGGATCAAGTCCCATTTCTGCTCAGCCTTCCTCTGATTCTGAACTGGTTTCTCCCCAGGAGAAATGAAAAACTATCCCCTAGGAAAAGGAGTCAAGATTGTTGTTGTTCACCCTTCTTGAAGAGGCTCAATGACATCACAAGGGTGGTGTCTTGACTTGCTGAGCTGTGTAAAGTCATCGGCCTCACTCTCCTCCAGTCACCAGAGTTCAGCAGCAATGCAAAAGTCAAGAAAATTGGCAATGGCCCAGAATACAATGGCCTTTTTAAACTAAAGTCTTTCCCAGGTCTCAGTTAGTCTGAGGCAAAACCCATTCGTTGATCTACGGCTAGGTAAGAATTGAGACTGAGAAGATGGCCTAGTTTGCCATCATGAAAGAATCAATCTGGGAGGAAAGATCTTAAGAGTTTTTGGCCAGAACAGAAAACAGTTGGTACTCACTTTCATTCTTATCCATCAAAACACAAACAGTGGGCAAGAGAGGTTTGGGCTGGGGAACTATTATTGGCCAGTTAACAAAACCCAGAGTGATTTGAGTTTAAAGGCTTAGTCAGGTAGCTTCATTTGAATCGTAATGGGCTTTTTCAAAGGCTGTTTTTTCAGAGCTATATTTCAAAGAATCACAAATGAAAATTGCATAAGACATAGTTAACTGTCCCAGCTTTGTGAAAAAAAAAATGATAAAAGAAACCAAAAATTATATTCTTTGGACAGAGCACCCACATGTAAGGGTATGACTCCCCATGTAGACAGAGGGACCATATGTGATAAAGGAAGAAGGAAGAGGAGGAGGAGGAGAAATAGAAGCATTGCCCAACTTGACTAACAAGTTGGATCCCTAGAACTAGGCAGCTACTATTACTCACAGCTATATTTCAAGAAATCGTAAATGAAAACTGTAAGACAAAGAGTTAATTGTCCCAGCTTTTTGAAAAAAAAATTATGAAATAAATAGGAAATTTAAAAATTCTAGCCCCCAAGCCCCAAGATACCTTACAAAATACAAACAAAATTAGGTTTCTTTGGACAAAGCACCCATATATAAGGATATAACTCCCCATGTGGACAGAGGGACCATATGTGATAAAGAAAGAAGAAGAAGAAGAAGAAGAAGAAGAAGAAGAAGAAGAAGAAGAAGAAGAAGAAGAAGAAGAAGGAGGAGGAGGAGGAGGAGGAGGAGGAGGAAGAGGAGGAGGAGGAGGAGGAGGAGAAGAAGGAGAAGAAGAAGGAGAAGAAGAAGAAGAAGAAGAAGAAGAAGAAGAAAGAAGAGGAGGAGGAAGAAGAGAAGAAGAAGAAAAAGAAGAAGAAAGAAAGTAGAGGAGGAAGAGAAAGAGAAGGAGGAAGAGGAGGAGGAGGAGGAGGAGGAGAGGGAAAAGATGATACAGCCTCCTCCGTCATAGATTGTAAATTCTGTATCAAGCTGTATTTATACCAGTATTACAAGAATGGTTCAATATTACAAACACAATTAACATAATTGATAGGATTCGACCTCTGATTTTACTGATAGGTAAATTACTGATTACTCTGATAGGTAACTCTAGGGTGAAGAAATTCCCTTTGCTGATTCAAGTTGGCACCTTCTCTGAAATTTCTAGACTTAGAGAGTTGCCTATAGCACTGAGAGGTTAAGTGATTTGCCCAGGGTCAGTCAGTATGGTCAAAGGCAGAACTTGAACCCAAGTCTTCTAAGCTTCAGGGCTAGCTATCTACTATGCAAGCTGCCTCTAATTAAAATAAAAATAGTAGCCAGTATTTATCAAGTGCTTTAAGGTTTTCAATTATCAAATGATATTTCAAATGAAATATAATTTCCAGTCAGTCAATAAATATTTATTAAGCACCTATTATGTGTCAGGCATTGTGCTGAGCTCTGGGGAGAGAAAGAAGGCAAAAGGAAGTCTCTGCCTTTGAAGAACTCACAATCCAATGGGGGAGATAACATGCAAATAGTAGAAACAAACTATGTACGGGAATTAGGATTAGAAATTGTCTTTGTGGTGAGATAAAGGCCCACATCAGGGTGGTGGCAGCATCGGAGGAGGGAAGGGAAATATGCCAAGATGTTATAAAGGTAAAATCAGCAGGCCTTGGCAACTGCTTGAATATGAGGATGGAGAATCGAGCATGACACCTAGGTTGTGAACTTGGGGAACCAAGAGAATGATGGTGTCCTATGGTAATAAGGAAGTTTGGAATCAGGGCACAATTTAAAGGGAAAAATGGTAATGAGTTCATTTTTATATGTATTGGATTTAAGATGTCTATAGCATATCCAGTTGGAGATGTCTGGAGCAGCTGGAGATGCAAACTAAGGGGCAGCACAGAGGTTAGGGCTGGATACATAGATTTGAGAATCATTAATACAGATATGATATTTAAATCCAGGAGAGCTAATGAGATCACCAAGTGAAATAGCATAGTAGGAGAAAAGAAGAAGGCCTAGGACAGAGCCTGTGGGAACTAGGTACAATTATAACCCTCATTTTATAGATAATGAAACTAAAGCAGACAGAGGTTAAGTGACTTGCCCAGGATCTCACAGCTAGTAAGTATCTGAAGCCAGAAGAGCACTTAAGTCTTCCTGACTCCAAATCTAGCTCTCTGTCTCCTTCATCGATATTAAAACCTTTTCCAAGCATAGGCATAGAAGAATCATTTTAATATGATAAAAAGTATATATTTAAAATATGATGAAATTGTACACAAGTAGTAGTGAGAAGGCTTTAGAGGGAATGGCTGGAGAAGAGGCTCTCTTCTTTGCTGCCAGAGGTCCCCCCTCCTTGAAACACTTTTCTAACTGCCAGTCTGTGTCCCTCTCTGTCTGAAAAGTAGGTATTTCTCCTGCTCTCTTTTAGGAAGGAGAAAGAAATTCCCTCTCATGAAGAATGATTTCATGACTTACCTCGTGGAATGATAGGCATTTGAGCTGGAATGGGTCTTAGAGGCCATCTAGTCTAACTTCATCATTTTGTAGATAAGAAAACTTCAGTCTAGACAGGTTGAGGGATATACAGTGTGTGTACACATGTGCGTGTGTGCATGCATGTGTGTTTGTGTGTATGTGTGCATGTGTTTGGGGAAACAAAGATTCAGAGAGGGAAATCGATTTATTCACATAGCTAAGTGAGCAGTAGAGCAAGGGAGTTATTTATGGAAATCTGCAACTCTCTAGTTAACCAACTAATGGATTCACCTGGAAATCCAGCAGGCTAGACAAAGGAGATGTGGGTCCTGACAGGCCTCCAGGTCCTGCTAAGCTCCCAGAAACTCACTCTCCTTCCCCCAGGGAAGACTGAGTCAGACTAAGAAGGTGAAAGGGGGAAATGAGTCACCTAGCCCTGCCACCTGCTTGCCCATGTGACAGGCAGGTGGAGCCTGGCACCATGGCAGAAAGAGGGCATGACTGGCACTCAGCCAGTGCTGTCTTCCCCCCCCCCACCCCGACCTGTGCCCTCTCAACTACTTAATGTAATCCAATTCAAGTGGACAAATTTTTTAAAAATAGCCTACTGTGTTTTAAACATTATACTAGGAACTAAACGGTCACCTGCAAGACCCTGTGCCTGGGTCAGACACACAGACCAAGGTGGGCATAGACAGGTTCTGTTTGCCCCCTCTTTTACTGATCTTTTCAACATCTTGGGAAGCTTGGCAGGATAAATATCACCATTTTATACATCAGAGAATATTCAATTTTGAGCCCACAGAAAAAAAATGTCCAAGGTCATAGAGCTAAGGGGAGGGATGTGAGGGGGAGGAGGAAGCTTTCCACAAGAGGACTAGAGAAAGAGCCCTCTGGCTTTGTTTTCTCCTCCTCTCCTCACTTCCCTTCCCCTCTCCTTTTACTTTTGACTTTCTTTTCTATCTTTTTCTTTTCTATTTAAAATACATGACATGCACATGCTAGAAGATGTCACCCTACACATTGGGTGGACCCTCTGTGGGAAACTTATAGAAGCATGTAGACAAAGAGTAGCACAAGATTGGCAGGCATGGATGGGTTGCTGTCTCTAACATTGGAGGGACTACCCACATGAGTGAGATCAGGTCAGTCGGAGGGTTGAGGTAAGACATTCTAGGATCCTTTTAAGGATGACAAAGTGCTTTATTTACATTGGAGCCTCACAATAACCATTCCCGGCTTATTTTGTGTTGTCTTACTTCACATACTCTCCACTGCCCCTCCTGTGATATTGTCTCTACCACCTCTGGTGTCTTTGGATAAGTGGTCTTCCGGACCTTAACACTCATGTCTCTCACTCTAACCTTCCTGGGCTTATTACACATTACATACCCTTTCATCCCATCTGGGAGAACTGGCTGGAGAATGGTCTTATTGCTATTCCTCATACATAACCTAGCCTCCCCTTCCTCTACTTCAGCCTCTTAGAATCTTTCTTCAAAGCTCAGGTCATATGCCATGTCCTACATGAGGCCTTTCCCTGTTCTTCCTATATGATAGTGTGTGTGTGTGTGTGTGTGTGTGTGTGTGTGTGTATGCGTGCACGTGGCTCAGTTCTGGGGAGGAATTCAATTGGGCATCTAGATGGGGCCATGGATAGAATATTCTTGGAGCCAGGAAGACCTGAGTTTGAATTCCACCTCTGACACTTATTGTGTGACCCTCAGCAAGTCATTTAACATTTCTTTGCCTCAGTTTCCTCATTTGTAAAACAGGGATAATAATAATAGCACTTATCTACCCAAGTCGTTGTGAGAATCAAATGAGACCACCTAGGAGAGTGCTTTGCAAATCTGAACATGCTGACAATTGATGACCTCATGCAGTGTTTTCTTCCAATAAGTTTTGTTTTTATTTTATACATGTAATGTTGTCTCCTCCCAATAGAAAAGTTCCTTGAGGGCAGGCAGCTTTTCCTTCTTGCCTTTATACCCCCAGGACTTAGCACTTTGTTTGGCATATAGTAGGCACTTAACAAATATTTATTAATTGATTGCCTAGGACCCTTTTTGGGCCATCTCTAGTCATCCTGATCTATATCTAGCCACTGAACCCAGATGGCTCTGGAGGAGAAAGTGAGGCTGGTGACTTTGCACAGCACCCCTTCACTTAAACCCAATTCATTTGCAAGTCAAAGCATCACCTCCCTGAAGCCATTGTCCTCTTGGAGAACAAGGGACAAGCTGCGCTCTCCTCTCCTCTCCTTTCCTCTCCTCTCTTTGGGAAAACCTCATTCCTGCTTTGGGCCTTGGTTTTATCCTCAATAAAATGGAGGTGATAATCCCCACCCTTTCCCCCTCCCTGGATTCTTGGGAGGATGGAATGAAAGGAAGAATGTGAAAGGGCTTTGAAAATTCCAGAAGAGATCATTAACTCAGCTCTGGGGAGAAATTCTATTGTACAAACAAAACAAAGGCTTGTTTTTCCACCAGCCCCAGGTATGAAGCCAGTGTCCTAGGGGTCTCTCTTACCCCATCATCTGATTGGCCCCTGACTCCATCCTCCCCAGTTCTCCGTAAAAGAATCAAAATGCTCAGGAAGCCAGGCAGGGACTGGGACTCTCACTCTCAGCTGCTCAGCCAGGGGCTCCTCATATTCCATATCATCCATGGGACCTAGCTTATTTCCTTTAATTCAAGAAATTCAGCTGAACAACTGGAATCCTAGGATTCTAGAGGCAGAAGAGACTCTGAAGGCCATCAATATACAACTGGTATGTGAGCAAGAATCAATTGACAAGTATTTATTTACCTACTATGTGCCAGGATCTGTGTTGGGTGCTGAGATTACAAAGAGAAAAAGGAAAAAGATCTTTCCCTTGAGGAGTTTGTTCCTCCTTCTGCTTCTCCCACAAATGCCTATCTAGCTTTTGCCTGAAGGTCTTCATTGATGGAGGGCCCCACCATCTCTCCCAGGCAGCCTATTTATTCCACAGTTGAATAGTTCCGATTGTTACGAAGTTTTTTTCTAACATTGAGCCTAAGTCCACCAATTTGTCTTTCTGCAACTTCTATCTGTTGCTCACTTGGTCCTATGTGGCCAAGCAGAACATGTCTGATGTTTTTTCTCCTCCTCTTCCTCTTCCTCCTCCTCCTCCTCCTCCTTCTCCTCCTCCTCCTCCTTCTCCTCGTCCTCCTCCTCCTCCTTCTCCTTCTTCTCCTCCTTCTCCTTCTCCTCTTCTCCTCTTCCTCTATCTGCTCCTCTTCCTTCTTTCTTTTCCTCCCAATGTAACACTATTCTGAACATGCTCCCATATATCTTGGTCCTTCTTCTAACATGGCATACAGACCTCAACTCTATGCCCCAGATGTGGTCTGATCCCATTCATTAAGAATCCGTTCTGTGCAGAAGAGAGGATACAAAGTTTTAAAGAAGGCTGCTTTGTGGCTGCTTTACCAGACAAAGTTTACAATTGAAGTTAGATGCATGTATAGTTAGCCATGATAGATTGTAATAGACTAGAGAGAGTGTAACAATGATACAACATGAGGAGGTAGAAGGGGGAAAATGATGGGCTGGGTTTGAGACATTTTGGGAATTGAGGGGCTATCTTATCCAACCCCCTGATGAGGAAACAGGCTCAGATTGATTAAGTTAGCCAAGGTCACACAGGTAGTCAGTAACAGATTAAATTCTGATTAAAGCTCTGATTCCAAAGCCAATGTTCTTTCCATTATTCCATGCTCTCAGCAGTGAGGGGAAAAAGGGAACAGAGAGAGAGAGAGAGAGAAAGAGACAGAAGCAGAGGCAGAGATAGAGAGACAGAGACAGAGATAGACAGAAACAGAGAAGCAGAGACAGAGAGAGAGACACAGAGAGAATATGATCAAAGGTAGAACCTGGTCCAGAACCTGGGCCTTCTGATTCCCAGGACAGCATTTCTCCCCTTGCTGTACCATCTCTCCGTATGGCAGCACATTTGGGGCAGGAGCTATGTAGTCAGATGTCCGTCACCTGGCTGGATTCTTCAGCAGAAAGTCAGGAAAAGTCCTGAGGATTTGTTCCCTCTAATCTGGAGTTTGGGTCAATTTCTCATCCAGTCAGGGGAATGTGGTAGACTAGTCTCAGCTCTGGATATTTTTGAATAAACAAATAAAAAAGAATTTATTAAGTACTTACTAGGTGCCAAACCTAAGGTCTTAGCATACAAATATAAAAGCAAAGACAGACTTTGCCTTCAAGAAGCTCATGCTTGTGTGTATGTTTGCATATGTGTGGGTGGAGGGAAAACACATAGGAGAGTGGACAGGGAGGAACAAATTTGGACTCATTTTGGACTTCTTCAACTTTTCCATCATGGTGGACTTCTTTACCTCCTTCCCTCCCACCTTTTTAGCTTCCTTTTGTATATGGTCTTTTCCCATTAGACTGTAAGCTCCTTGAGGGCAGGGATTATCTTTCTTCTTCATATTTGTAAGTCCAGTGCTTAACACAGTGCCTGACACATAATAGGTGCTCAATAAATGTTTAATGATTATTGAATTTGGTTCAGAAAGAAGTTACAGATATGGTGAGTGAGACCTTAGGAACAGGGCCTCTAGTCAGACAACATTTCAAATTCTGTGTTCAATGCTGGGTATAGACTGACACACTCCATCCAGGAACAGTGGCTGTTCATGGTTCCAGAACTGGGGAGGGCGGAGAAGGAGGGGATATGGGCAAAGAAAAAGTACTTGCTTTGGTGAGGCATTTGGGGAGGAGGCCTTGGAGGAAGCTAGAAAAGAGGGAATGAAGAGAAGCATGGGTGACCTTTTCCTGAAATAGTAGACCTGGTGAGTCAGTCACCAAGCAGGGGAGTCAGACCTCAGGTCAGAAGCACTTCCAGGTCATGGTCTCTGGAACAGGTTGTAAGAGAGGCTTGGGGCAAGGGGCTGAGAATAGGGCTTGTATGCAGGAGATATTGCCTGCCATTTGTCTCTACGTCTGGGCAAGGTTACTGTAATAATTGAAGGGCCCCCACTCCCACATAGTGCAGGGTATCCTTTTCAGCACTGCTGACTCAGGCCTTTAAAAGAGCCGCTCCTAGGCTCTGAGGGTGATCCAAAAACACTACAGCTGGCTGGCTTCAGAGATGAGGTCCTGCACCCTTGGTTGGGACAGGCCTTCCTTGAACAGGCCAGAGATCAGTGTTCTCAAAGTTTCTTGCCCCAGAAGACACCCAACAGGAACAAGGAAGCTCTGAGAGGGCTCTGAGATAGTAGCAATCTTGAAAAGTGTGGGCCTGAGCCAGGGCTGTCTCCTCCAATCCAAATCCTTCTCAGCCTACAAAGCCTAGCCAATAGAATCAGACTCTGGAGCTGGCAAGGCCCCAGAAACTACCTAATGCAACAACCTATGTCTGAACAGAAATCTCTTTTACAACAAAGCCTACCAGTGGCCATCTGGCCTCAGCTTGAAGGACTCCGTTGAGGGGGACGTGCAACTTTCTGCAACAGTGTATTCTACTTTGGGGTAGTTAAATTCCTGGGAAGTTTTCTGTTTTCCTTCTCCATGTACTGAATTGAAATTGGCCTCTCTCAAGGCATTAGCGTACAACTAGAAAGAAGACTAGCCCCGGAGTTAGAGAACTTAGATTCAAAACCCAGCTCCGATGATTATTAAATTCTTATTTACCACTTGCTTGGGTAACTTTGAGCAAATCATCCAAGGTTCCTGAGCCTCCTATAGAGATCCTTTGACAGAAGAACAATAAATGAAATTAGATTGAAATGGGTTAAAATGCTTCCTGAGGCAGTTATGGAGAAACCATAAGCAGTGGCTATGGGGCCTGGAGTCAGGAAGACCTGAGTTCAAATCTGACCTCAGATACTTAATGGCTGTGTGACCCTGGGCAAGTCACTTAACTGCTGTTTGCCTTAGTTTCCTTATCCATAAAACCTACCTCCCAGGTTGTTATGAAGATCAAGTGAGAATATCAAATGAGATGAATTGTCAAGCACTTAGCACAGTGCCTGGCACTTCGTAAACTCAATAAAAATGTTGCTGCTGTTGTTATCGCTCAGTCATATCTGCCTCTTTGTGACCCCATGGACCATACCATCCACGGGGTTTTCTTGGTAGAGATATTGGAGTGGTTTGCTATTTCCTTCTCTAAGGCAAAGAGAGGTTAAGCGACTTACCCATGGTCACACAGCTAGCAAGTGTCTGAGGCCATATTTGGACTCAGGTCTTCCTGAGTCCAGGCCTGGCACTCTATCCACTGAGCCATCTAGTTGCCCCTATAAAAATGTTAGCTTTTATTATTATAATTATTATTATTAATGAAACGGTAAGGCAATAAACACATCAACAGTAATCATGAATATGCCTATGTAGTTCTGTATCGCAAAGTATACAAGACTCTCCATATAGAAGGTAGAAGTGAACCATTTATTCAGGCACCAGAGAACCATATCCCATAAGCCGTTTATCCAGTCTATCACAGCAGTAAAACATTCCACACACAATATTACAACCAGGAGCCTCTCCATCCCAAAACCTCTCTGATCCCCTGCTGGGGTCTTCCCCAAAACAAACTCACAGTACAGCTAAGTCACCCTGTTCAGTTCTAACAATCACGATGGTGGCCATTAGCAGCCATAACTGGTCTCTCTCTCTCTCTCTCTCTCTCTCTCTCTCTCTCTCTCTCTCTCTCTCTCTCTCTCTTTTTCTCTCTCAGCATTTCTTGTGATATAACTTCCTTTTCCTGTCAGCAAGCTCCTCCTACCACATGTAACTTAGGCTTCCTGTGACATAAGCAGGTCACATGGCCTATTAATGGGTGGGAAAGATCTTCAGATCCAAATTGCTACTACATTTGGCCCCAAGATCTTTCTTATCCATTACTTAGGGCAATGGGAATTCTGGGATAACTGGTGTCAACAGAACTTTATACAACAATGTAACAGAGATAACACAAAATAAGTATATAAAACAATGTCATCATTTCCCCCTTGAATGAATGGGGCTCAAAGTCTTGGGGTAAGGGGTGAAGATCTCTTCCACCAAAGCTTATTCCTGCTGAAATTGGACATAGAGCTGTCCCTGCCCCAAGAGATAAAGAGTCCTATTTGAGAGGTCAGTTCTTTAGCAAGGAACTCAATTGACGCTAGGTCCAGGAGTGACACATCGCAGTCGTGGACAGGTCCAGAGGTGACATCTGAACACATCAAGGGGTGACATCTGGCGTAAGCGATCAGGCATCTGCAGGTGGATGGTACTAAGCCTGCAGGAAACAAATTTCACAAACAAATTTAATAGATAAAAGCCCTAAAAGAAATAAAGAGACTATCATAGCTTCATTCATGATAGAATACATGAGTCAAGGGTATAATTTCATAATCATTTTCTCCTGGGTAGATCACTGTTACAGTATTGTCTTTCCCACGTGCTATAATTTCTGCAGCCTTTGGAACATCGTCCAGCTTCTGTTTTACTGGACTTGAGCTGCCAATTTTATTCTATCGGTAGAACTAAATCCTTCCTTTGCTCTGATAGTTATTTTGGAAGGAGGGTAGGTTTTCACCAGGGTTATTGTCTCACAAGGAATAATAATCAATTGAACTATTCTATCATTTTTACACAATTGTATAGGTTCTTCACCTAAATTCTGGAGTGTCACAATAATTTCTTCTTAATAACTAGAATCTATCATTCCAGCCAATACATGTATTTCTTGAGCTGCTAATCCTAGTTTAGGTAATATCTGTCCAAAATGATTCTTAGGGATTCTCTTACATATCCCAGTAGAGATTTTTCTTATCTCTTTTCTATCCAACCAAAAGTCCTCTAAACAATGTAAATCATATCCTGCTGAGCCAGATATTCCTGGATGCGGTAGTGGGACATCTTCCCTCACAGTCCAATACTCAATATTTTGGATCTTATGTGCTTGCTGTTTTCTAATTTGCAGATTTGAGTTCATCATTCTGGCTAGAGGTATACTTCCTCCTAATGGTCTATTATTCAAATTACATAAAGCAGTGAACAAATTATCCTTCCAATGTTGATAGGAATTATTAGAACTTAACTTTCTTAACTGTTCTTTCAACAATCCATTCATTCTTTCTATCAATCCAGATGCTTGTGGATAATATGGAATATGATATATCCACACTGTATTGTTCAATACACAATATCTTTTCATCTCATTACCTTTGAAATGGGACCCACTGTCACTTTGAATCTGCATTGGGGTTCTATAATATAGACTTATAATATCTAGAGTCTTACTGGTGTTTTTCTGGGTTGCATTCTTATAAGGACAACCCACTAGTACACCTGAATAGGTGTCAGCACAAGTACATATAAATTTGCATCCTTTATCTTGGGGTAGTGGTCCAATATAATCTATCTGCCATATCTGGGCTGGAACTTTTCCCCTTGCTATTTCTCCAGTTACTTCCCAAGGAACAGTTTGTTCCTTTTCCAATTGACATATATGACATTCCTCTGTTACTTGCTTCTATAATGAATAAGAGATACTAATACCTTGATCTTGTGCCCACCAGTGTGTGGCCTGGACACCTAAGTGTCCAGCCATTTGGTGGACCCATTTTGCTAGTACTGGATCATCAGTTGGTGTCAGAGTAGGGACAATATGTTCAGTAGCAATCTTTGCTAGTCAATCAGCATGTGCATTGTACTCACATTCTGGTGTAGTAAGGGGCACATGAACGTCTACATGAAAAACTGACAAATTAGTAACCAAAGACATGTCCCATATATCTTCCCATTGTTCTTTGCCCCAAACTTGTTTACCATGAATTTCCCAATTTTTATTTTTCCACATTGGCATCCATATAGTGTGTTGGTAAGCAAAATGGGCTCCTTAGCACTTAGTTCAACAAGTGCCCTTGAAGAGTATGGCCTTTGTTTTGTTTGAGTAATTCAGTGTATTTCATTGAGCCTTACAAGGTGCTAAGCCCCAGGACCAAACCCCTATTAGGTGTAAATCCTTTGTGGGTGTGGATTGTCAACTAAGGTGGGGCCCAAGGTGGGGCTAACTCCAGGGAGGGCCTAGTTTACATGTCTGGGACAGCAGAGGCTCTTAGGCCACGTGGGTTTAAGTCTGCCTCCTTGTGCCGATTTTAGGTCACATGAGTGGGTGAATCGAATGTGTGACTCACCCCTGACGCTGACAAAGATATAATTTCCAGGGGTTGGCCTCCTCTTCCTTGGAGCTCTTTGCCGCAGTAGTGGTGGCTTGAGTGACTCTGGGCCAGCCCTTGTTCTGAGCTCCTAGGCTGAACCTAGATGTTGGCAACTATGAATTGTATTGGGTCTGTCTGTTGATGTTTGTAATTTGTTTGTATTTTGCTCTGAAGTTCAGTGTGCTGGCTTTTTCCCCTGAACTAAGTGAATGATATTTGCGTGCTAAATTAAGTAACCTTGCCAACCCCTTAACCTTGCTTTTCTTAGTTGAGGCAGATCAAAAGAACCTGTGCTTTGGCGGGTGCTGGTTGTTGGTGGATCTTATACCCCCACAGAAGCTGCTAGCCGGATTGTGGAAACATGTAGCTAACCCATTAGCTACTGCCCACCAATCAGTGAATATATGATACTGTCTTCCTTTCTCTGTTTTAATAGCTTGATGTACTGCCATAAGTTTAGCATATTGACTACTTCCACCTATTCCAGTACTTTCCAAAGTTCTCTTAGTACATAGGCTGCTACTTTCCAATTTCTTTTATGTCCCAAATATTTTGCTGTCCCGTCAGTAAACTATGTATGTTTCTTCTGTTCTCCAGTCAGCTCATCATATCCATCATCCTATTTCACCAAAGATTGTACCAACTGTTGCCTTGGTTCAGACAGTTTGTCATTTCCATCAATGTCAATGCTGGCAATAGATTCATGTAGAGCAGAAACTCCACTTTTGCCTGCTTTTGATCTATTCCGAATATACCATTTCTATTTAATTATACTAGCCTTTTGCACATGTCCAATTCTGTGAGGTGCTAGGGTACTCATTACCCAAGTCATAATCGGGATTCTAGGCCTTAATATCACTTCATGGCCCAGAGTCAATTGTTCAGTCTCTACCAAAACCCAATATGCAGCTAACAACTGCTTTTCAAAAGGTGTGTTTTGTAATCCGGATGAAGGTAGTTTCCTTGACCAAAATCCTAAGGGTACATTTCGGCTTTGTCATTTCTGCCATAAACTCCAATTCGCATGGTCATCTTGTACAGTCACTTGTAATTCCACTGGGCCACTCTGCATAGGCCATAGATCCAGAGCCAATTGTATAGCAGCTTTAGCTTCTTCGGAAGCTTTATTTTGTTCAAGTCCCCAGTCAAATTCATACTTTTTCCTGGTAACTTTATATAAGGGTTTCAAAATTTGTCCAAGATGTGGAATGTGATGCCTCCAATATCCAAACAGTCCTGTGAACTTTTGTGCCTCCTTCTTATTGGTGGGGATAGGAAAATCTTCAATTTTCTATTGAGCTTGTGGGAGAATTTCTCTCAGTCCTTTATTCTTTTGTATACCCAAAAACTTTACGATTTGAGCTGGTCCTTGAATCTTTGCAGGGTTAGTTTCCCATCTTAATTTCCCATCCTTTGCTTTTCATATGTTGAATGAAAAGCATCAAACTCTCCTCTACTTCTTTTACATTTTCTCTCTGTATCAAAATATCATCTATATAGTGGGTGAGCTGTACACAAGGTAACTTTAATTCATCCAAATGTTCAGCCACAATCCAGTGACAAATAGTTGGGCTGTGCAGATATCCTTGTGGCAATTGGGTAAAAGTATGTTGTTGTCCCTGCCATGTGAAAGCAAACTGGTCCCATTGTTTAGAGTCTATTGGAATCATAAAGAAAGCATTGGCCAAATCGATAACTGCATACCAAGTCCCATCGTATTTCTAGATCCCTTCTATTAAGGTAACAGCCTCTGGAACAGCAGCATACAAGGGTGGAGTCACTTTATTCAGTTGTCTGTAATCCATTGTCGTTCTCGATGTTCCATCTGACTTTTGTACTGGCCATACAGGATTGTTCCATGGAGTGGTTGTAGGGACTAACACTTCTGCTTTTGTCATACTATTGTTGTACTATTATTGTGCAAAACCCTAGAGAATGAAGCACAAAGGGCTCTTATTAGATCCAGGGGCTTCTTCCTGCAATGTTTGTGCATAAAGAGAATTTGGGCAAATGATCATATCAAGAACTCTCATTTCTGAAGCACATTACATTTCATGTAGATATTGCAAATATTATGCCCATTTTACAGATGGGAAACTGAATCCTATTGCAAAAGTAATTTAGGCATTATTTTTTTTCAACTGTTATTGGGTTTCTATTACATCAGATCTGTATAGGGCATAAGGCTTGGATAGCCAACCAACAGATCAAATCTGGATCTCAAAAGGTCTGGACAGGCTGGGACATTAGGCTTTGCCAATAAGGTGGAATCAAATAGGAATGAATGGAAAATCTAACCATGGATTTTTTCAAACCAATTTTACAAAAATAAGATGGAGGGGAGAGGAGTTACATAGCTAGAATAAAGATCCTTTGAAAATGTCTGGGAACTTTAATAATAATAACTTGTATTTATATAGCACTTCAAGTTTTACAAAAAAATTTATAAATACTGTCTCAGTTTATCCTACCAGAAACTTGGGAGTTAGATGTTGTCATCATCTCCATTTTACAGATGAGGAAACTAAGGCAAACAGAAGTTAGGTGACTTACCCAGGGTCACACAGCTTGTAAGTATCTGAGGCTAGATTTTAATTTAGGGCTTTCTGACTCAAGGTGTAGTACTCTATCCACGAGACCACTTTACTGCCACTAGGTGAATTATAAGCTTAATAGGAGTCCATAGTGTTCCACGGTAACCCAAAAGGTACCCACTGTCCTAAACTTCATTATGAATAAGAAGGCTGATGTATTCTCTCTCTATCCTGGCCAAGACATACCTGGAGTTCTGTGTTCAGTTTTGGGAAACTATTCTATATTCTATATTAATTCTTGTATTGTATAATTCTATATTAATTTTTGTAGAAAGGACTCTTGTTCAGCTACACGTTGGACTAGGTGCTCTCTGAGGTTCCTTTCAGTTTTCAGATTTTGTGATTCTATGACTTTACGAAGTTTATCAGACTCCATTTCAGGTAATTTGACCCATTGTTCTAAGCCCATCAAGACCTTTTTGGGTCCTGACTCTTCTGCCTAGTGCATTAACTTTTCCTTTCAGGTTCAGGTGTTGTGTTGTTAAGCAAAATTGTCTTATTAGCATGGCTTTTGTTTCTTTTGAGTGGAAGTACTTTCAGCTGTTAAGTGCTAAGCCCCAGGCCCAGGGCCCTGTCAGGTGTGAAACCTGTGTGGGTGTGGATTGGTGACTTAGGAGGGGCCAGCTCGGGAACCAATGGTCTCTGATCATTGAGGCGGGGCTTGAGAACGCCGGAAGCTCGCCTGCGAGGAGGGGTGACCGGGAGACAACTTCAGCGGCGGCGGCGGCGGAAGGTGTGGAAGCCAGAAGCTGCGGAAGCCAGAAGCTGTGGAGGCAGGAAGCTGCGGACTTCAGCGGTGGCGGGGCTCACCCGAGTGCGAGCAGGAACGTGAGGCCAGTGAACATGATTTGGCTAAATACTCTCTTGCTTTTCTTTGGCCTCCTAGTTGCCCTTGTGAAATGGGCTTTCTGGGCTTGGAGTCTTTTTGTCAAGATGTTGGAATGGGGAGGCTGGTTCAAGTTTTTGCTGCGGTGGGGCCTAAATAAATTTCTTGTTG
>CM053622.1:761810824-761894233 GCA_028646595.1 Phalanger gymnotis
GCCAAGTTATACATGGAAGTTATATGGGATTCCATGCCTTCTTGGGGAGGGAGGGGGGGTGGGAGGGAAGAAAATCTGGAACTCAAAATTATGTAGAACTGTTTGTTGCAAGCTAAAAATTTAAAAAAAAAGAAAAAAAATTGAGAGAAGGTGGGGAAAAGGCCCCTGTAACAAATAAGCATAGTTAAGTAAAAAAAACTCTATGGGGGCCATGTCCAAAAATGCATGACTCTTTTTGCACCTGCATCCATCCAAGTTTCATGATAGGACATCTGGAAACATGTTTGGTGATTGCACAGATCAGAGTTTTCATGGTTTTTTTTTAGTTGTTTAACGTCACAATGTTGTTGCTCCTGTATACATTATTCTCCTGGTTCTAATCTCATTCAGTGTGCATCAGTTTGTACTACCCAGGATTCTCTGATATCACCTTTTTCTGTCATTTCTTACGTCACAAAAATATTCCATTACATTCATATACCACAATGTGTTTGGCCATTCCCCAATGGAAGGGCACCCCCTTAGATTCTAGGTTTTTTTCCTAGGTCTCTAGCTCATTTCTAGTCCTTCCCTCCTCTCCTGTCCAGGTTAATAACCCCTGATTCTAATCCAAACACTCCCCACTCAACAGATCAGGAAAATGAAGTCAAGAAAAGTTAAGTGATTTGCTAATGGTCATATAGGGTAGAAGCAGCAGAAGCTAGATGTGAACCCAGGTCTCCTGCCTCCGTGTCCAGTGCTCTTTCCACCCCAATGCCTTCCCGCTGTTTCCCTAGTGTCCTATGTCACTGGCCCTGGGCCAGAGCTGGGGAGAATAAATTACCTGGAGGTAAAAGGAGCAAAGATGGAGAAACCCTCCCTTTGGCATAGCCCCAATGCCGATGACTTAGGCAAGATCATTATTGTGCCCACTCTCTATTTTCCTTCTGTTCTATATGCAATAATTCTTCCTCTTCTCACACAATGGGGATTGAGGGGTGGAGGAAGGCATTGGCCTAGGTGCCAGTTATGGTCTAGGAACTTGAAGGAAGTTTGGGTGTGGCCTGTTGCTCCCTGGGCAGAGTGGGGCTAGGCTAAGTTTGTACCTGTCTAGGGAAGGCAATTGCCCACTCCCCCAGGAGAAAGCTGTGATTCAGACTCCATCCCTGGCCATTGGGAGCCCCACCTTCCCAGGTGGCTAAAGTTGGCTATTAGTCTTTCTCTCAAGATTAATAGACTAAGGCCCGGGGACCCAGTACAAATGGAAATGGAGTCAGAACAACGTACTCAGGGGTGGTAGACTTTCCCAGAGGACTGAAGCCATTTCAGTTCTATGCCTTATCCTTACTACTAATCATTACTAATATCTAGTTGGTGTCTCTTAACCTGGGATCTAAGAACTTTTTTTAAAAAATAGTCTTTTTAGCAGAAATACTAGCAGGAGGCTTCAGTGCCTGGGGCATCCCCACTTGCCCTGACTTCAGATGGAGGCCTTTCCTAAACCTGAATTTCTGCTGCTCACTCTTAAGTTGATCTGGGCAGGATTTAAATCCATGGGGTCCCAGAAAAGGGAGCATGGAATGAATGAACAGGAATGAATTATTATTTAATGTACCTGTCATGGGAGATGGTGGCTTCCCTCCAAGCTGGAGGTCTTCCAGTGAAGGTTGAGTGACCCCTCCAGTGCCAACTACTTGACTAAGTACCAGTGATACAAAGATGAAAAAAAGATAAATCTCTCCCTTCCAGGAGCTCACATTGCAAAAAGGGGAAGATGACTCATATATGGGAGAGGTAACCAATGAAGAGAGAAGCAGGAGAAAAGATGGCATATGCTGGTTGGGGCAGACAGCTGGTAAAGTAGCCTGTGTTGATGGATGGATAGGATATGATGCATGGACAGCATTGTATTCCTAAGAGCATGAATCAAACATGTCTTAGGTGGCACAGGGGATAGACCACTGGGCCTGGAGTCAAGAGGATTTGAGTTCAAATCTGGCCTCAGATATGTACTAGATGTGTGGCCCTGGGCCTCAGCTGTAAATTGGGGATCATGATAACACCTTCCTCCCTAGATCATGAGGATCAAATGGGATATTATTTGTAAAATACTTAGCAGAGTGCCTGGCACAAAGTAGAAGCTTAATAAATGCTTGTTCCTTCCCCTACCCTATCTTTTCTTTTTTCTCTAAGCTTTTAATTAAATTTTATTTTATCTTTGAGTCCTATTTTTTTTCCTGAGATTTTACAATGTCTACCTGGCCCCTTGGCCTTCACCTTTCTTTGTACTTCCCTGTTACACTTTTTTTTGATGGGTCAAGGGTGGGGGTTGGGAGTAGATTATATGGAAATTCCTTTCACTGATGCATATTGACAATTTTGTCCAACTTAGAGTTTGAGACTTGCCTGGAACATAGAGAGGTTAGTGTCTGATATTCTTACTGGACTAAACTTCTTAAAGGCAGGGGCTAAGTCTTATCTAAGCTTTGCATTTCCCTGTCAGCACTAAACAGAGTATTCTGTACACAAGTACACATAGTAGGTACTTAATAAATATTTGTATTGTTTTTGAATCAAACTCAGTAGTGTTAGCAGTAGGTGAGAGATACTAAAAGCAAAGAATTTATCTTCCGTAAACTTTTGAAGGCAATCTATATTTGGGCTTAATTATTATAAAATTTGAGGCCCCAATAACTTTCCTTAGTTAAGGTTACCAGTTTGCATTTTCTTGTTTTCACCTGACCAGAGGAGGGAAGTTAGGTAGCCAGTGATTAGATAAGAATTTGAGTAGAATACAATACACAAAGGTCACTAGTAACCAGAAAGGTGAAAACCATTGTCCAAGAGGGGATGGGAATAAGCATTTTTATAGTGTTTACTAT
Organism: Phalanger gymnotis; assembly: GCA_028646595.1. Taxonomy (NCBI): domain Eukaryota; kingdom Metazoa; phylum Chordata; class Mammalia; order Diprotodontia; family Phalangeridae; genus Phalanger; species Phalanger gymnotis. Next base: position 761,813,686 of record CM053622.1, read on the forward strand.
GTGTCAGGTACTAAGTACTTTACAGTTGAGGAAACTGAATTGAAGTGACTTGATCAGGGTCATACAGCTAGTAAGCATCTGTGGTGAGATTTGAATTCATGTCTCACTGACTCTAGACCTAGCACTCTATCCATTGCTCCAGCAATTGCCTCCTTTCAGAATTAGGGTTAGGGGTATTAGTGAATAAAAGAAGAACAAAGAAGAAGCAGCTCAAATCAGCCTTCAAAAAGTTTTGACACAGGAGATTCTAATGTTTTCCACCAATCACAAAAAAGAATTGTATTCTTGTGACCTAGCCTAGGGAAATGTAGACAGAACAATGTAGAACATCTAGGTACTTTCCTAACAGATATTGGTCAAAAAATATGCATGATTTTCTTTTTTTTTTGGTTATACATGTATAGTCATGCAAAACATATCCACGATAATCATTTTTTGAAAGAAAACATAGACAAAAACCTCCCCAAAACTCAAGAAAAATTAGAAAAGTAAAAAAAAAATGTATGATTTAGATACCAACTGTTTTTCCTCTAGGGATGGATAACATTTCTCATCCCAAGTCCTTCAGAATTGTCTTGGATTGTTGCATGACTAAGAATATCTAAGTCATTTACAGATGATCAACTTACAATATTGCTGTCACTTTGTATACAGTACATTTCACTTTGCATCAGCCCATGCAAGTCTTTCCAGGTTTTTCTGAGACGATCATCCTGCTCGTCATTTCTTATAGTACAATAATATTCCATCATAATCACATATCACAGCTTGTTCAGCCATTCCCAAATTGTTGGACATCCCCTCAATTTCTAATTCTTTGCCCCCAGAAAAGAGCTGCTATAAATATTTTTGAACACTTAGGTCCTTTTCTTTTTGATTTTTTTTTATCTCTTTGGGGATACGGACCTAGTAGTGACATTGCTAGATCAAAGGGTATGATACATATAATTTTCAAAAGAAATATTAAACCACAGGTTTGTCATGAAAAATCAAAGGAAATAAAAACACTTTGTAATGATAACAATTAAAAAAGAGAAGCAGAGCAAGATGTCAGCAACCCCCTTCTCCTGCCTGCCCTCCCCAAATTTCAAAATCACTTAGTAGAAAAAATGCGAATTTGAACAACTAAAATCACTTCACACATATCAAATTGGCAAAGATGAAGAATTAAATGCTGGCAGGGCTATGGGGAAACAGGCATACCAATCTAATGCTGGCAGAGGTTTGAATTGATTTACATGTTTTAGGAAATGATTGTAATTATGCAAGAAAAGTCATAAAATTATTCATACCCTTTGACCCAGCAACCCAATAGACCCTTGGGTTTACATCCCCAAGGGTATTATTGATACCAAGCAAAGACCTGTCCGCCCCCAAATATTCATAAGTAGCACTATTTATAATAGCAAAAAAAAATTGGAAACAATTTGTGTGTCTAATTACTAGGGAGTAGCTGAAGAAATTGTGATTAATGAATATCATGAAATATATTATCCCTAAAGAAGAGGACATGATGAATTAGAGGAAATGTGGGAAGACAAACTAAGCGATACAGAGTGAAAAAAGCAGGACCAAAATAGAACATCCTGACCGTGACTATATTTTAATTATGGAATTTTAGAATCAGTTTGCACTCCAGGGGCTAATTCAATCCATTCCCCCAAAGAATCTCTTTTACAACGTATTCAATAAGTGACCATTCTTCTTTGCTTGAAAACTCTCTAATAGAGGGGAGCTATTATCTATTATCTCCTGGGATCCCCCATTCTGCTTTTGGACAGCTCTGACTGGTTGGAAGTCTTCCCCCCTCCCCCTCCTCCGGGTATCAATCCTTAATTTGCTTCTCGGCAATTTCTCCTTTTTGCTCCTGGTTTTGTCCTCTAGGGCCAAACAGAACTAGCCTAATCCTTTTTCCATGTCACAGCCCTTCAGATGCTGGAAGATAGCTATCTTGAAGATAGCTTCTTTTCTTCAGGCTAAACACCCCAATTCCTTCAACCAACCCTCATGCACTATTGACTGGAGGCCCATTGCTGTCTTGGTTGCCCACCTCTGGAAAGCCTCCAGTTTAACAATGTTCTTATTAGATTCTAGTGCCTAGAGGAGAACACAGTGACCCAGAGGAGTCTGAAGAAGGCTTTCAGAGGTTCTGTCACCTCCCTATTCTTGGAAACTATGAGTATCTTGATGCAGCCCACAATCTCCTTTACATGAAGACAACTATAAAGACAACAAAACTCCAGTCAAAAACAATGGACAATGTTGGTAGGGACTTAACTAAAACTTAAATGCACACACCCTTCCTTTCTTCTGAAGTGTGAGATTACATGTATCATCAGTTTCTGCTACTCTTTTAAAATTGTTTTGCTAAAGAGTTTCTAGGAATTTTACCCTGCAGGAGACTGAATCATGGTTTTTTTTGGGTTTTGTACAGTTTGTCCAAGCATAATTGGTTAATAAAAATACTGGCTTCCATATGTACTTCCAATCTCCTTGTCCTGGTATGTTATTTCTGAAGCGTTTAGAGGACCTGGTTCAGAAATTGCCTCTGATGCTTTCTACCTGCGTGACCTTGGTCAATTTACTTAACATTCCTAGGACTCAGTTTCCTCATCTGTGAAATTTGGAGGTTGGACCAGATGCCCTCTGAGGTCCTCTAGGTCTGTTGTTGTGGTTTGGGGCTGCTGGGAACCCTGGAATGAAAGGGTACAGGGTGAGGTCTGCCTGGAAAGATTTCCACCAGTCAAGCCTTCTTTCAGTCCAAGTAGTGAGTTTATTGCAACAGCAATAGGGGCCGGCCAGACTTCTAGTGCTATCTGTGATACCAATACAAGCTGGCCAGATTTTAAGAATCTGAGCAATTTAATGGGGCAAGATTGACACTTTTATACAGACTGTGGGAAGATCTGGATGGGATTAAGGAGTGACAAGTAAGCTAATTAAGTAATGGAGGTGGGCTGGGGTGGGCCAGTGTAGCAACAATTATTTAGCTAGCAGCAGTTGTGGGATGTAAGCCCAACAAGACCAGCAATAAGAGCTGCCAGCACAGGTTCTTTTGATTTGCTTTACTAAGGAAAATAATTGTAAGGGATTAACAATCTCACTTTAATCCAACATACAAATATCATTCACTTAGTTCGGGAGGAAAAGCCAGCAACCTGAACTTCAGAGCAAATACAAACAAATCAGAAACATACACAATATTAACAGAACAAATCACAATTTATAGTTGCCAAAGAACCAATGGGTCTGGGTTAGTAAAGCTGGGGGGCAGCTACTACAGAGTTCCAGAGTCCCATGCCACTCTTCCAGTGACTGAGAGCTCCCAAACAAAACATCTGGATCTCTTCAGGGCTGGGGGGGGGGCATCTTGGCAACGGCTGCCCAGGGTCTCCACATCCACACTCCTCCATGAGTGAGAGCCCCAGACAAAATGCTAACCTGAGCTTTTATACTCTGTTACCGCTCAAAGGATTCACACCTAACCAGCAAGACAGTGTGAACCTGGGGCTTTACACTTAGCAAAAGTGTATGCCTGGAGCTTTGCACCTAGTAAGACTTAAGGACACTTAATTAATTTAACATTCTAAAACAGTAAAAAAGTCCCACCTTAATTACCAGTATAGCCAGATACCCCAGGCAAATGCCAGGGACTGGGTTCCCAAAATTTATGGGAAAGTTCAAGGGCTTTTCCTTTTAGGGGTCTTTCTTTTCCACAAGAGGGTCCTGGGTGACCTTTCCTCCTACATAGTGCAAGGGAGAGAAGGTGTCCTCAGAGAAAGAAAGGTTCTTCACCCAGCTTAAGCTCTTCTCTCTCATCCCCGACTTTAGAGATAATATGGTAGAGTGGGAAGAATACCGACTCAGAGTCAGACCCACCTCTGATAGGGAAGTCACACAATCAATCAATAAACATTTATTAAGCACCCACTGGTGAGGAATGCATGACCTTTGCCCTTTCCCCTCAAACAATTTGGGTACCTACTTCTTGAGAGGGGAGATGATGAGATTAGCTGAAGCTTTCTCTGGAGATGTTGAGATTAACATTTGCCTTCTGCCCTGGGCAAATGGGCTGGACAATGAAATAAAAACTCTGAGCTACCTCAGCCTTGCCTACATATCTCCCTGCCCACCGGGCATGTTTCCTCCATAAGACTCCCTAGCTGCTCAAGGCTAGCTGGCTATCTCCCTTAAAGCAGCCATCTCTCTTAAGAAGCTGCTTCCCTTAAGCAGCCCCTTCCCTTAAGGGGTTGCTATCTCCCTTAAGGAGAAAGGCCCAATAGGTGAATTATCCCAAATAAATGCCTTTACTTGATTTGGAGACAGCCTGAACGAATTCATTTGCGATGACACCAGACACACACACCGTTTCACCTCAACACCCACTCTGTGCCAGGCACTGGCTAAGCACTGGGGATACAAAAAGAGGCAAAAGACAGTGCCTGCCCTCAAGGAGCTTATCACCTCTGTTTGCTCATCTGTAAAATGAAAGAGCAGGACTTAGATGCTCTCTGAAGTCCTTCTCATCCAATGACCCTGGGTTCCTACAGCCCTGAAGTCATAGGGGCTTGGGATTTCAGGAAGCATGAAAATAACCATAAAAATTCAGAAAGAGGTGAAACTCCTAGGATCAAGGGCAAGGTGTTTTGGACCTGGACTAGTTTCCAGAGAAAGCAGGAATCACTAAGAGGCTGAGGGGGTTAAGTGAAGTCCAAGACCTAGTCCATGCCCCTGTAGGCCTCCTAGTCCTCCAGAGAGACAAAGCTTCTCGTGAGGAAAGAGCTACATGACAATGGCAGGGAGCCTAGAAAGCAGAGTGGAGAAAGTGAAGACAGTGAGGGAGGAAGCCAAATGAAGGCTTCTGGTTTACAATTTATTCCAAACAGCATGAGTGATTTGCCAAGCCTGTCTTTAGGGAGGGTGGCTGCAGTCCTGGAATTCTTGTTCTGGTCACAAAAACATTCCCCAAATCATCACTATAGATTTCTCAGGCTCTCTGTCTCTGAGACTTACCCTTTCCAGATCCCTACTCTTACAAGGACTCATGGTTCTTCAGGAAGAGTCCAAGCTAAGACTGGGTAAGAGAGTGTGGCCAAAAAGCTTTACAATCCTGGGAGGCCAAGATCCAACTCCATACTGTTTCTGCCTCCAGTAGAGATTCAGCCCACATGGGTCTCCTAGTAGGGGAGGTGATCAGAGGCAATGAATATCCACACCGGCTAATGACCCACTGTTTTTTCTGCTCTGGGCCCCCTTGATTTTCTACTCTCTAATCATCAGCCCTCAGCATCCCGGTTCTAGTCCTCAACCCCTAGACTGCTTATCCTCAGGTTGTAGTTTCCTACCTGAGGCTTCTACCCACCCATTCCTTGGCTGCTATCTTGTATTCTCTATGATTTGTAGCCAACAAAAGCCCTACCCTGTCCCTCTACTTTCCTCTTCCATCTGGCTCCTGGCTTCTCAGCCCATATTTAGTCCTTTGTCCCAGGCTTACACATCCAGGTATATCCATGGATCTCTACAGGCTAAAATGATTAGAAGTGAGAGAGAGGGCTGGCCTGCAATCAGTGAAGAAGAACACGTGTGGGTCTGGGCTGGGTTAAACCTTCCCTCCAAATTCATTTCTGGTTCTTGCCTGTTCTTCTCAGTCTGAATTGGCAAAATGCTGAACCGTGTGTGATGGAGCATGGATAGGGGTTGGTGGGAACTGGCTGCTAGGCCCTTAACCCTTTCCTGAGCCAGGATGAGACATAGACTGTCAGAGCGGGGAAGAAGCTTCAGAGAACAGACCAACTCTTCCTTTTGTTTAGACGGGGACACTGAGGCCTAGGGAAAGAAAGGGACTTGTTCAGGGTCACAAAGTAAATGTGATCCCAAAGTGAGTCTCTGTATGTTTCTCTTGGAGGTATGTTCGGACTTGTATGCTCGCACATCTACGATTGAGTGTCTGAATGTCCATGTATGGTTTTTGCTTGTAGAGAGATAAGCTGGTAGAATAGGAAGGCAAGAGATAATGAATACAAGCCAGTATGTATTCATCAAAAATAATTTTGTTAGACTAACCTCATTTTTAATTTGCCAGCATTAAACTAGGCTGATAAATCAAGGAAATACTATAGGCAAGGCAAGGCAAAAAGTGTTTTATTAAGCATTTATCATATTCCTGGTCTTTATCAAGCACTGAGGATGCAAATATGAGCAAAATGATAGTCTCTGCTCTCAAGGAGCTTATATTCTAATGGGTCAGGAAAAAGGGAGAGGGGGAAGGGAAAAGTCCTTGTTCAGAAGGCCTGGTGCTGAAATCCCCAAAGTTAGAAGCACAGACAGAAAGGGGATGGAGCTTAGCTGGCCTAGGCCTCTCCCCAAAATGGAGACTCCAAGAAGAATTCACCAATGGGATAAAGGGGCCAGCATAGTGGAGGGATGTTCCATTGCTATAAGGATGGATGGATGTTCTATTGTAAGAATGCCCCTGGTACTTTCCAAGGTGAGACTGAAGCTGAGGCACAATATTGAAATCTGTAAATACACAAGCACAACTTTCTACATGAAGCCTTTCTAGAAACCCTCAAATGCTTCTTGCCTTCCCTCCTTATATGCAATTACTTTGCATTTATTTTCTTTTATATTCATTCTGTAGAGATTTAAATATCTACTTGTCATCACCTGCATTAGAGTATAAACTCCTTGAGATACTTTCAAACTTTGCCTTTTATCCCCAGTATCTAGAACAGTAGCTGGCACATTATTGTTGTTCAGTCATATCCGTCTACATGTTTTTCTTGGCTAAGATACTAAAGTGGTTTGCCATTTCCTTCTCCAGTGTGTTCCCATTTTACAGATGAGGAACTGAGGCAAATAGGGGTAAGAAACTTGTCTAGGGTCACACAGCTAATAAGTGATTGAGGCCAGATTTGAACTGAGAAAGATGAGTCTACCTGACTCCAGTGCTCTAGCTACCCTGACACCTGGATGCCTCTGGATCTCTAGAAAGGCCTTGCATAGAAAATGGTACTTGAGAACCGAATGGTGCTGGAGATCTACTCTCTCAGCTAGAGCTGAGCATTCCCTCAGCATTCTAGTCTAAAGAGTAGGGCTGTTTTGTTATTTTTCCTGAAGGTGATGGCATGACTTGCAAGTGAATTGGATTTAAGTGAGGGAGGGCCGTGCAAAGTTACCAGCCTCACTTTTTCCTCTGGAGTCATCAGAGTTCAGAGGCCAAATATAGATCAGGAAGACTGGTGATGGCCTCTAGTCTAAGAAATGCGTCATTGGAGTGAATGTCTCCTGCTCATTTCGGACTTTTCAAAATCAATACCTCACTTAAATAGTTCAGATTGGAGCTATTGTAATAAAACCCAGGTTTGTCTTATCTTTATCTGTCTAATTGGGTGTTGGTCCTGAACTTTACCCTAAACAATTGACATTCTGACTACATACAGACAGATCATTCCAAAATGGCTCGGTCGTTTCCTGTCTGTTCAGACTGAGTCAATTCCATTTTGGGTGTATGTGTGAAGTTGCTCAGGGTTTATGATCTCTGAGACCTGCTGATTCCCTTTTCATACCCACGTCAGCATTCATTCTATAGATGTAGCTCCAGGCTTCTGTGTAATCTAGACATTTTTCACCTCTTTCACTTCTGAATCACAGACTATATTTTCCAATATAGTTGTCATCATCCTCCTTCACTGTACCCACCTTTGCCCTCCCCTCCCCTTGATTAATTTCTTAAAGAGGCCTTATTTACTGAATGGGCATTTCCTCACTCACAGTGAGCACCTGAAAAAACCTTAGCCTGAAAGGGCCAGGGTCTCCAAATGCATCCTCGGCCATCTCCGGTCGTTCTGGTGAGTATCAGGCCACTGGAACCAGATGGCTCTGGAGGAGAAAGTGAGGCTGGTGACCTTGCACAGCCCTCCCTCACTCAAATCAAAGTCAACTGCAAGTCATGTCATCATTTCCTTGATGTCATGGTCCTCTTCCAGAATGAAGGACAAACATAACAACAACAACAACCCACCCTTGCATGGAAGTTATGAAGTGTGAAGGTTGTGTGTTTATTTGATTTGGAGGAACTTTAAATTTTCCATAATGTGTCACATGTACTAAAGCAGGGGTTCCTTCCCCCCATCCTGGACCTCTCTGGCAGTCTAGTGAAGCCCTTGGACCCCTTCTTAGAATCATATTTTCAAATAATTGAAGGAAATGCTCAATTTTAGTTAGAAGTTAGTGAAAATAAAGACGTCATTTTCCTCTTCCCCCATTCAAGTTCATGGATCCCCTGAAATCTATTCATGGACCCCTCTATAGAGGTCAGGTTAAGAACCTCTGTCCTTATAGAAGAGTCTCCCAACCTCCACTCACACTGGCAGGCTGGCTCCCCAGAGGGGGGGCTGAACTCCCATTGGTGGGTGAATTCCCATTCTAGGGAATGCTGGGGGATTGGGAGATAGCCCTCCAATGCTGTAGCTCATAAGCCCCCACTAGTGTGCTTCTCTACCTTGATTCTCAGTGATATCAATTGGTCAATCAGACCTTAATAGTTTTGAAAAAGGGATATTTATTAAGGTAAATAGTACAAACAATTGGTACAGCACATCCTTCACTCCCCACTGTCTCCCAAACCTCTGTGGTATCCTCCCACCAGCATATATAGAATCTAGGAGAAAGTGAGCTCAAGCCTAGGAGCTTGGCAAAGGGGTAGCTTCACAATCCCTAGTTGTTAGAAGTCTTTTTCTGCCCTCTGTGGGTTACTCATGAAATTCTCCATAGGCATACAGTCGCTTCTCTTCTGGGTTCATTGTAGAGTCCTGAATCTGTCTTTCTTCATCATATCCAGTCTGTTCTTCACTCCGGATGCAGGTACTGCTGTAAGGAGACGCTGCCAGGACACTGACAAAAAGTCTAAATATTTAAGACTTCTGGAGTTTATAAGGTTCTCCTCTGGTTAAGGTGGGGAGGAGAAGCTTGAGGTATTCTCTTTCACCCAAAGAATTGCCTTCTCGGAAACTTGGTTGGAGTTTTCTACCACTGAGCTTCCAAATGTAATCCTCCTAGGTTCTGAACTGGTTTGCCATTTTAATAGAAGACTGATGACCAAGTCCCTTAACTAATCTGAACAGATTCCTCTCTATATCTAGTTGAAATGTAGGAGATGTTCAGGCCTTGTTCCCATCTAGCTTATACTTCTGACTGATTTCTGGGCATATAGTTGTCACTTGATAAATGTTGATTGATTCAATCTAGATTAATTCTTATCTCAAAGTATCCAGGCTAAGCGGGGTAGGAATGATTGCAAACTTCACCCTTACAGTAGTATTTGTCTATTCTTTATTTGCATCTGAAACCAGAGTGATGAGGGCACAGTCTCTGGGAACTCCCTTGAATCTGGAATACAGTCTCTGGGAACCCCCTTGAACTCTCTTTGAATCTTCCAACTAGATCTGGCCTTCCCCTAAGACCATAAGCCTTACATTATCATTAGGCCCAAATCTCTACCTAGCCTTGCCCTTTATTGTCCAGCTGCTTCCCAACCTTGATATTATCAATATCCATGTCTTCAGCCACTTCCCACCCTTAATCCCATTCGCTTGCTTCCTGGAATCTGACCTCATTTTGTCCTCCTTAGACTCTTCCTCAAGACCCTCCCTAAAGCCCTCCTCTAGTCAGTCACCCCAGACCACCCCTCAATCCCTCCTACAATCTTTGTGTATATAATCTCCATCTTGCCTCCATGAAGGTGCTCAGATTCAATCTAGCTCAGTAGGTCGAATCTGGCCCACTTGTGAAAACAGGTGTCACAAAGGGTGGGATTTCTTAAGACAACCCATTGTGGTGAATCCCTAATAAACTTTGTCTTTTCCCTTGGCTGAGAAAGCTTGAGTAGAATTCTTTTGGCAGGACCCAGCGTGTAGGTATTTTGGGGTCACGAGCACCCCTAGAAATGTATGGTTCCCTACCATCACAGAGGACCTGTGTTCAAGTTCCATTGCTAACATTTATTACCTATATGATCTTGGGAGGCCATTCAATGGAATAGAATGTAAAGGCATTTATTCTGAGTACTTACTACATGCAAAGCATTGATAAATACTGAAGAAGCATGAACAAGCATTTCCTACACCTCAGGAATTCATATTCTAATTAGGATGGAGATAACACATAAAGAAAGGTGGTTCATATATGTGTTCAATTTATGACAGTAGAAGGCAGGTGATTGTTGTTTATTCTTCTTTTCTTGAAGAGGACCAATGACATCACAAGGATGGTGTCTTGACCTGCTAGTGAATTGGATTTAAGTGAGGCAGGGCTGTGCAGAGTTGTCAGCCTCATTCTCTCCTCCAGGGTCATTGGAGTGCAGAGGCAGAACAGAAGTTAAGATGTCTGGAGATGGCCCGTATGGTAGGGAAGCAGCAGGGCAGAGGGCAAGCTCCTAGGCTTTGGTTTCCTCACCAATAAAATAAAGGAGTTGGTCTAGGTGGCCTCTGAGGTCCATTCTAGTTCTAGAGGTAGGGTCCTATGGTCTCTGTAACAGATGTTGGCTTGTTAACTGTGATTCCCTTTGAGGTGGTCTGTTCAGTGAAGGTGAACATGAGCACACATCCTGTGAAACGATGTTTCTTGTAGCCTTTGGACTCCCTTCAGAGCTTTCTGTTTTATTGAAGGCAGCTAGCCAGTAGAGTAGATAGAGCCTAATCTCTGACATAGTTTCCTCAGCGGGAATAATAACAGTATCTACCTAGGGTTATTGTGAAGATTAAGCACTTAGCACAGTGCCTGGCACATAGTAAGCATTATATAAATGTCAGCTAATAATAATAATAATAATATCTTTAGTTGAGATGTTCAGAAGCAGAAAGGAATTGCATAGGACTGAAGCCGTTTTGGATTTTTTTACCTTTGCATTTTTATCTCACAAATGGGCTATAGTGGTTTCATGATCCATCACTTGAGATTCATAATTGATATTTATATAGCACTCTAAAGTTCTAAAAGTGTTTTAATGTAGATTAGATGTGTCAAGGGCAAGCAGGTGACAAATCCATATGAGGCTCTGTCATTAAACTCCCCATTTTGCAGATGAGAAAACTGAGGTTAAGTTTAAGTGACTTAGTAAATGTCAGAGGAGGGATTTTAACCTAGGTCTTCCTGACCCCCAAGGTCAGCAATCTATATGTTATACTGTACTGCCTCTCACACTTTGTAGTTTTCAGCTTCTTCAGTTAGCTAGGCTGGACCTTAGAGAGCAGATATGTTTGAGGCCCAAGTTCAAGTACATTGGAAGCAACCTAAATTTTCACTCTACTAGAAATGCCTTCAAGGACACAGGGTCACCTCCATGTCCTGAGGAGGCATCTATCCCAGTAGAACTTTTGTGACCGCTTAATTGGCAGGCAACTTGGCAGTGCAGGACTTAGAGATGATTAAAGTTTGGATCTCACCTCACATATATCCCAGGACTATGACTTAATCTTGCTTAGCTTCACTTTCCTTATCTTTAAAATGAGAATTTAACAATAGCACCTACCCAAAATAGATGCACTACCCACTCTACTGTTCATAGAGTTGTCAACTGATCCAATCATTCTGGAGAACAATTTGGAACTATGCCCACTGTTCATAGAGTTGTGAACTGATCCAATCATTCTGGAGAACAATTTGGAACTATGCCCAAATGGCTACAAAACTATGCATATCCTTTGACTCAACAATACCATTACTAGGTCTGTATTCCAGAGATAAAAATGGACGTATATATACAAAAAAATATTTATAGTAGCTTTTTTTGGTGTGTGGTGGCAAAGAATTGGACATTAAAGGGATGCCTGTTAATTGGGGAATGGCTCAACAAGTTGTGGTATCTGATTATGATGCAATACTATTGAACTATAAGAAATGATGAGAGGGATGTTTTCAGAAAAAAAAATTGGGAAGACTTATATGAACTGATGCAAAGTGAAGTGAGCAGAACCAGGAGAACTGTAACAGCAATTCAATACTGTGAAAGACTTAGCTATTGTGATCAATACAATAATCCAAGACAATTCCAAACAACTCATGATGAAAAATGCTATCCATCTCCAGAGAGGGAACTGATGAACTCTGAGTGCAGATTGAAGCATCTTTTTTTGCTTTCTTTATTTTCTTGCTTTTTTTGTGTGTGACATGGCTAATACAGAAATATATTCTGCATGACTTCACATGTATAATCGATATCATATTATTTGCCTTTTCAAAGGGCTCAAAGGAGGGCGAGAGAGAGGGAAAGAATTTGGAACTCTTTAAAAAATTTAAAAATGAATGTTTAAAATAAAACAAATAAATTATTGAAAAAATAGCATCTCCCAGAGCTGTTGTGGGGCTCAAATGAGATAATAGAAAGCTTGGCAAACATTACACTGAGACAACATAGAGGGTCCTAGGTCTGGAGCAGCTGGGAGGGATGACCTCAGAGGTGACCTAGTTCAACTGAAGAGAATTCCATTTGATGGCTCATTTAAAGAACTGGGTCCATTCAACCAGAAGAAGAGAAGGCTTTGGTGCCCATGAGAGCTATCTGACCCTTGGAAAAAGGGTTAGACATGCTCTGCTTGGCCTCAGAAGGCAGAATGAGGAGCAATGGGCAGAAGGTGCTGAATGGTAGATTTTGATTTAATGTAAGGAAAAAGCTTCCTGTTATCTGTGGAAGAACTGACTGGGATCTCTAAAAAAGTAATAAGCTTCTCATTTCTGGAAAACCTGGAGAAGAGGCTTTGTTGTATAACTCAGATATTGCTTCCAACTACAGGCATACCTTGGAGATATTGTGGGTTTGATTCCAGACCACCAAATAAAGTGAATCGCACGAATTTTTTTTTTTTTTGGTTTTCCACTGCATATAAAAGTTGTGCTTACACTATATTGTAGTCTATTAATAGTATTATGTCTAAATAGTATTATGCCTAAATAGTATTATGCCTAAATAGTATTATGTCTAAATAGTATTATGCAATAGTATTATGTCTAAAAAGACAGTGTATATACCTTAATTTAAAAATACTTTATTGCTAAAAACCACTCACCATCATCTGAGCCTTCAGCAAGCTGTAATCTTTTTGCTGGTGGAGATCTGGCCTTGCTGTCAGCTGGCTGCTGACTGATCAGGATGGGGGATGCTGAAGGCTGGGGTGGCTGCGGCAATTTCTTAAAATAAGACAACAATGAAGTTTGCTCATTGATCGAGTCTTCCTTTCACTTGAAACTTACAGGCCATCGTAGGGTTATTAACTGACCTAATGTGAGTTTTGTTGTGTCTCAGGGAATAGGGAGTTGGGAGGAGAGAGAAAAATGGGGAAGGGCTGGTCAGTGGAGCAGTCAGAACACACACATTTACCGATTAAGTTTTCTGTTTTATATGGGGGCGGTTCACGGTGCACCCCAAACAATTACAATAGTGACATCAACACCCATCGCAGATCACCATAACAGATATAACGAGAATAAAAAAGTCTGAAATATTGCTAGAATTGCCAAAATATGACAAAAAGACACAATGTGAGAGCATGTGCTATCGGAAAAATGGCAACTATAGATTTGTTTGGTGCAGGGTTGCCACAAGCCTTTAATTTGTGGGGAAAAAATCCAGTATCTTCGAAGTGCAATAAAGCAAAGCACAGTAAAACAAGGTATCCCTGTAAATGATTTCTTCCATTTCCCTTACAACTGTTATAAGCTTCTTTGGTTCTGGCCTCAAGAATTCAATGAAATTTAAGTCTCGGGTTCAAGGATTGGTTCTGCTGCTAATTCCTGGACCCTGGGTGAATGAATTGGCTTCTTTGATTCTCAGTTCTGTTATGAGTAAGATGGAGATAAATACAGGCTCCAGCTACCTTCCGGGGTTGTAATGAGGAATGTACTTTATAAACTGTAACATGTTTATTGTGATCTTTATTGGTATCTGTTTCTGGAAGTATGTGTGCATGGATGTCAGTGTATCCATTTGTGTTTGCATATGAGATTCCTGCCTCCTTCGTGGTGTCCCCCACCCCAACCTTTCTGTAGGAATTGTCTGAGCCCAGGGAGTTCTTGGGGGATAGCCTCGAGGTTCCTATGAAGGGAAGGAGAGCAGCCAACCTTGGCTCTGTGTGTATGTAGAGATTCCTGACATCGTATTGATATCTCCCCTTGGGGGTGGGGGAGAGTGATGGAAGGGCATGCGGACTGAGTCGGGGTGCAGAGGCAGGTCCGTGGGGGTAAATGAACAGCTGAGTGGAGTAAGAGCTGTGTTTGAAGGGCATGAGAGAATCAATGGAGGCAGAAATCACAAGATTTACAGTTGCAAGAGATCGGATGGTTGAACTCCTCATTTTTAGATGAGACTATCAGAGAGGTAAGGCTATTTCAGGGTCAGTCACACAGTCAGAAAGCAGTAGGGCTGTGTGATACAGATGCAGGTTTCCAGATTTCCAATCGGGTATTCTTTGACTACAGAGCAGAGAGAATGGGGAGAGGGAGGAGGGAAAAGGGGCCTGGGGCTGGGGTTCTGCAGGTAGTCTGGGTCCTGCCTCCGGAACACACCGGGACTGACAGAAGACTCATTGTTAGGAGTGGTGCCTACGCTAGCTACGTGCAGGGAGTTGGGGGTGGGGGGTGGGGAGAGGCTCCTCTTGCAGCTGGCAGGGGGCGGGGACCAGGGAGGAAGGGGACTCCCCTATACCAGCTTAACCCTTGGAAGTGTTTCCTGGGCCTGTCTCAGTAGTGTTACCGGCTAGTCCCTAGAGTAGGCTGCTCAGACTCTAGAAGCAGTAAGGCCCAGGGTGCCGACGTGACCCCAGGCACGTACCCTTTCACTTCCCCCCTCCCCATCTCTCTGCCCTCTAGGAGCCCTCGCAGCCTCCAGAGAGGCCAGCTAACTAATTACCATGATTGATGGGTAGAATGATTGGGAATTAGCTGGGAGGCAGCTGGACCCAGCCCTTCCCCCAACCCTTTCTTCTCTTTTTCCCACTTGAGCCTTTCCCCAGGTTAGGCAAACAGGGTCTGTGGAGAGTCGGCAAGTAGGTTATGTGGATTGGGGGCTTCAAAGTAGGGCTGTCTGCATGGGCCTTCTATCTGAGTCCTGGGTTCGCTCTCGGATGGAGCAGAAGATTTTGCAGACCCAGTTGGCGTCTGAAGCCTTTGGCTGGGGGCAGCAGGGTGAGGAAGCTGCTACAGCCTCCTAGCTGACCATTATTTGCTCCACTGGCCTCCTGATTGTGTGCCTTCCACAGCAGACTATAATTGCCTTCCTTGGTGCCTTTGCACTGGCTGTCCCAGATGCCTGAAAGGCTTTCCCCTCCCAAGTGGCAACTCATACCTAGCCTTTTTTGTTTCTCCCCCTCTTCTCCCCCATCTCTGGGCCTTCGCACTGGCTGTTATTCATTCCTGGACTGCTTTCCCTTTCACCTCTGCCTCACTTTCCATAAAGATTTAGCTCCAATTACCTTCTGCATAAGGCTTTTCAGGAATGCCTGCCCAAACTCCTAGTGTCCCTCCTCCCCCCAGATTATCTTCTGTTGAATCTCATAATCATCATTGTTATTATCTTCATAATCACACTTGTACTTTTAAGATATAGATTGGAAACTGCAGCCTTGAGGGCACCTGTGGCCTTCTAGGTCCTTGAGTGTGGTCTTTTGACTGAGTCCAAGTTGTACAGAACAAATCCTTTTATTAAGAGGATTTGTTCTGAGAAGTTTGGATTCAGCCACAGGGCTGCACTTGAGGACCTAGAGGGCCACAGGTGGCCTCGAGGTACCAGGTTTCCCTCCCTTGGAGAGAGAATGCCTCACCTGCAACAATCTTGTGAGACAGGTACTGCAAGGATGACTATCCTTACTTTGCAGATAAGGAAATAGAGGCTCAGAATGAGGGGTTTGCTCAAGCTCATGCAGATATTATGTATTAGAGCTAGGATTCACAATCCAGAACTCCTGGCTTCAGAGTCAGCCATCTTTCACTATTCTACATTGATCAGAAGATCAAGGGGCAAGTGGAAGGGCCCCACCTCATCCCCACCTCACCCCACTGTCCTAGGGAAAGTGACCACTCTCACAATACTACATCGACTACATTCACTATACTAGTGGCTTTCGGTACACCTCCAGCCCACAACCAGTTCCCTCCACTGCCTGCATTGTCTACAGTGAGCACTTCTTGCTTCAAGCACCCTACTCCTGACATGTACTAAGATATCCAACTACTGTCTGACCTTAGTTCCTTGGTTTTGATTCTTGTCTCTGAATTTCTGGTGACTGTTCTTTCCCAGCCCAGTTGGATTTGCTAGCTTAGGAGTAATAACCATTCCTTTGCTTCTCTGTCATTCCTGAAATGCAATCTCTCTTCCCCTCTTTCTCTTAGAATCCCTTCTTTGCTTTGAGTGACTTTTCCTGTGTCCTCCCAGTCCTGGTGTTCCTCCCACTCCCAACGCCTGGTTTTTATTTTGGATATATTTTCTTCATATTCCCAAGTACCTAGAACAGTGTCTGGTACATAATAGGAGTCTAATAAGTCAATTTTTTTTTTTTTACTGAGTAATTGCTCTCTGAGAGGCACAAATGAGAAACCAACAAGCATTTATCAAGAACCTACTATATGCCAGGTACTTTGCCAAGCAGGCGAGATATAAAGAAAGGCAAAAGGTACAGTCCCTTGCCCTGAAGGAGCTTACAATCTCATGGGGGGGGGGATGGTACAACATGAAAACAACATACATTTAAGACATATACAATGTAAATAGAAAGCAATTCATAGGGAAGTTGCTGGCAGTGGGTAGAGATGGGTGGTCTCCTGAAAAAAGCAATCTTGAAGGAAACCAGGTGAGCCAAGATGCAGTGAAGAAGGGGTATATTCCAAACATGGGAGACATCTAGTAAAAATGCACACACACACACACACACACACACACACACACACACACACACAGTCAAAAGATGGGAGTATTGTGAGGAAGGAAGAGCAAGAAAGCCAATGCCACTGGGTCATAGAGTTTGTGAGGAAGAGTAAAATGTAAAAAGACCAGAAAGGTAGGAAAGGGACAGGTTATGGAGTTTAAAAGCCAATCAAAGGAATTTATACTTGATACTGGTGATACTGAGTTCAGGATGTACCCCAAGAATGTTGGGGTGCCACCCAAAATGATGGAATAGACATGTGGGTCCTATTGTCCAGAAAGAATTTACTTGGACAGTCTTCAAGGTTAAAGAAAGTCATTTGTTGGGTTGATGCACCCAAGCAGGCCAGCTCCCCATGAAGCAGAGCCCCAATGGACCCTACTCCAGCAAGTAAGTGTCTGGCCAGTGGCTGCTTCCTGTAGGAGGCAAAGGCGGTTATTGGAGTTTGGGGTTTACATACAAATTTATGGAATGGGGGAAAAGGGACCAAGATAATGGGAGGAGCAAGCCTGGCTCCAAAATGCTTGGGATAGCAGGTAGTCCAGAGGAGCCTGTCATACAGATAAGCAAAGAGAATAGAAGAGGGGAAGAGAAGAGTTGTTCTAGAAGTGGGGGTGCTTTGCGTGGGGCTTCAATGCAGTCTTCTTTGATCAGTTTTCTGGCTGGTCACATCCTGTGCCTTCTCTCATATTTAACATCCTGCAACTCGCTTGCTCCATCTGCCTCAAGCACTCTTTTCTACCTCACGAGTAGGTAGCTATTGGAGTTTATTGAGGAGGATAGTGACATGGTCAGGCTTCGGATTTAGGAAAATCCCATTGGCAGCTAAGTGGAGAATGGATTTAAGTGGAGACATAATTGAGGAAGAGACCCCAATATAGAGGCTATGACATGTGATAAGGACTTGCACCAAGGTGGTGGCAATGTGGGTAAAGAGAAGGAGAAATATACAGAAGGTACAATTGACCTGAGTTTAAATCAGACCTTTAATATCTACTAGCTTTGGGACCTTAGAAGTCACTTTATCTCTTGAGTCTCATTTTCTTCATCTATAAAACAGGCGTAAGAATGAACACCGGTAGTAGCTATCCTACAGGATTATTGTGAGGTTTGGAGCTAAGATGTACTTTGTGAAGCTTATAATTTTCACAATGCAAATGCCAATCTCATTTTCTTCATCTATAAAACAGGCGTAAGAATGAACACCGGTAGTAGCTATCCTACAGGTTATTGTGAGGCTTGGATGCTAAGATGTATTTTGCAAAGCTTATAATTTTCACAATACGAATGCCAATCATAATTAAAGAAAGCTAAGCATTTTCCCATCCAGGATTTAGACTGAGGATCAGACGATGAGAGAGAAGGTGGAAGGGCCCCATCTCACTCCACCCCACCTCACCCCACTGTCCTAGTGAAAGTGACCACAGGCTGCTGGAATGTCCCAAGGAATGCCTTTCCTCCCCAACGCAGGAAGGAGGAAAGGAAGGAAGTCTCTTTCAAAGCCTCTGACGGGGTGCCCAGGGTGGGGGTGCGGGGGTTCTGCAGGAAGTGTGAGTGACAAAGGGACCCTAGGCCGGATGGTCCCAGGAGGGCAGTAAGAATAGAGCACATTTCTAAAGTGCTTCCCTCACCAGATCTCCGTCAGACGGGTGGTATAAGATCTGTATCCCCATTTCACAGAGGAGGAAACTGAGTCTCAAAGCGCTTGGTTAAGAGACTAACCTAGTGATGCTGCTAGTGAGCCCACAAAACTGAGACTCAAGCTGAAGTCTACTGAGATTCTCAGAAGTATATCTTCCAACTCCTCCCACCCCCCACCCCTCAAGGGCAGTATTGGTTGGGATGAGGGATGAAGAAGCAAGTGCCTTTGAGGTAGGATACTTTGAGAAGGTAGGTAGTGTGATTTACAGACTTAGACTCTCATTTGGAAGGGACCTCAGAGGCCATGAGGGCAGTGTGGTGTATTGAGTAAGACACAGGACTTGGTGTCCGTAAGGTGTGGATTCAAACCCCTCCTTGGAAATTTACTGGCTGTGTGGCCCTGGGCAAGTCACTTAATTTCTCTGTGCCTCAGTTTCCCCACCTATAAGGTGAGGGAGATTGGACTTGATGACCTCTGAGGTTCCTTCCAGCTTTAAATGTATGATCCATATAATCCAAACCATATTGGACCAAGAATCTTTTCTATAGCTTCTCCAAAAAAGAGTTAACTAGTCTTGAAGTCCTCAACCCAAGGGATACTCAGTCCATCCAAAGGCACCTCGCTCCACTTTTGGATAGCTCCAACTGTTAGGTAGATGTTTCTTACGTTGAGCTGAACTCTTCGTGGCTGCACCTCCCACCCAGTGCTGACATCTGGTTCTGCCCCCTGGGGCCAAACAGAACTGTGTAATACCTCTTTTACAAGATGGCTCCAAGGAGGCGGAAGGCCCTGGATCACAGAGCAGGTGGTAGGGAGTAAGGTGTAAGAAAACTGGAAAGGTAGGTGGGGATGAGGTTATAAAACACTTTGAGTGCCAGCAAGAGGATTTTCTGTTTGATCCTGGAGATGACCTGGAGCCACAGGGGTTTAGTGAATAGGGGAGGGACTTAGGCAGACTTGCCTTTTAAGAAGCTCAGTTAGAAAATTGAATGGAAGCTAGTCTGGAATGGGGAGAGGCTGGAGGCAGGCGGACCCAGCAGCAGGTTATTGGAATAGTCCACATATGAAGTGATGACAGCCTGCACCAGGGTGGTGCCGGTGTCAGAGCAGAGAAGGGGGGTGTGTTTGAGAAATGTTTCCAAAGTAGACTCAACAGGACTTGGAAAATGTTTGGATATAGGGTTAGAGAGAGAGTGAGGAGTAGAGGATGCCCCTGAGGTTGCAGCTTGGGTGACTGAGAAGATGAGGGTACCTGTGACAGTAAAAGGAAAGTTTGAAAAGGGGAGGGCTTCCAGGGGAATATATAAGGAAGTCAGTTTGGAACCTGTTGATTTTAAAGATGTCTGTAGGCCATCCAGTTTGAGATGCCCAATAGACAGTTGGAGATGTGAGACGGGAGTCAGGAAAGATGTTACGACTGGATAGGTAGATTGGGGGGTCATAAACATAGAGATGATAATTGAATCCATGGGAGCTGAGGAGATCACCAAGTCTAGAGCAATCATTCTCAAAGTGTGGTCTGGGGACTGCTGGGGGTCCTGAGATCCTTTCAGGGGGTCCTTGAGGTCGAAACTATTTTTATAATACTTATTGCTCTTGAGTCATTTCGGCTATATCTGACTTGACTCTTCATGCCGCTATTTGGGGTTTTCCTGGCAAAGATACTGAAGCGGTTTGCCATTTCCTTCTCCAGCTCATTATACAGAAGGGGAAACTGAGACAAACAGGGTTAAGTGACTTGCCCAGGATCACACAGCTAGTAAGTGTCTGAGGCTGGATTTGAACTCAGGTGCCCCTGACTCTAGGCCCAGAGCTCTATCCACTGTGCCATCTAGCTGACCCTTTCATATGACTTAGAGATTATCTAGTATTCCTCCTCCGCCATTCACATTTTACAGAGGGAATTGCTAAAGGTACAGGGAAATTAAGAAACTTGGCTAAATTCACATAGGTTCTAAGTGACAGAACTGAGATGTGAATGCAGGTCCTCTGCCTGGAGTCAGGGTTACTTCTTACCTCCTACACTATGCCCACTGCAAGAGATGGAATCTGCTCATTGTGTTCTTAGACCTGAAACCCAACACTTTGGCTCTGGCCTCCAGGTCTGACCATTGCATAGATGCTGCCCAGTGCCCTCCCTTAGCCCATCTATAGGCTCAGGATTCTGCCAGGGTGGCTGTACCCCCCTGCTTCTTCCTTAGTTTGACCCCTGTGCCTCAACTGCTCCAAAGCAGCGCACGATGGAGATTTGAGGGGAGGAGGATGAGAGTAAGCATTTACTAAACAGGCACCTTATCAGGCACTGTGCCAAATGCTTTACAGATTGTCTCATTTGATCCTCATAGCAACTCTGGGAGGTAGGTGTGGTTATTATCCCCATTTTACAGTTGAGGAGACTGAGGTGAACTGTGAGTTGCCCAGTGTCATGTAGCTAGTAAGTGTCTGAGGTAAGATTTGAACTCAGGCTTTCTTAATTCAGGTCCAGTGCTCTGTCTATTGTACTAGGGGAGGTCAGAACTTCTTCCTGATTTACTGAGAACTCTACAAAAACTAGAGGGAGTAATGCCAAGCCAGGCATTGCAAATGTGTAGGGAGTTGATAAGATGGGAGTGGCAAAAGCCCTGGATTTGGAATCAGTGGGCCTGGGTTTGAATCTTAGCTCTTCAATGATTTTGCTGTGTGACCTTGGGCTAGCCTCTTCCCCTCTCTAGGCCTCAGTTTCTCCTTCTGAAAAACATGGAGAATGGATAACTAAACTCTAAGATTCTAATTCCCATGAGCCTGTGGCACAGAGCTCTTTTCCTAGATTCCTGAGCCCTTTAACGAAGCATCATTTAAATTAACACATTTATAGGAAGTGTGGGCTGTGGGAGAGGCCCTATGACAAATGGGTGACTGCTAAAAGAGATCTCAGAAATGGCGGGAACCTCAGAGATCCTTGAAGTGTGACCAATATCTCTGAACGAGAGCATCCTCAACAAGTGGTCATCTGACATTGGCAAGAAGACTGCCAATGATAGGCAGCCCAGACTACTTTACAACAGTTAGAATTGCTAGGAAGTTTTCCCCTTCTCTTTCACAGCCAAGTGCCCCTCTATACCTTTTACCCGTTGCTACCAGTCCAGTTCTCCAGGGCCAAGCAAAAATAAAACTTATCCCTCTTCCAGTAGAGGGCTCTTTGAATACTTAAAGGCAGTAATAATGTGCCATCCCCCTCCCCCCAGTCATCTTTTCTCTAGACTAAACATCCCCAGTTCATTTGGAAATGGCATGTTTTCCAGTCCCTTCTTCATCCTTTTCCTGGTTGATTTTCTCTAGCTCATTCCAGTTTGTTAATGTCTTTCCTAACATATGGTTCCCTAACCTTTGTCCAGTCCTCCAGATGTGCTCTGACCAGTGCAGAGGACTCTGGGATAATAATTTTTATTATTATATATACTACCCCTCTCTTGATGCCACCTAAGATTGTGTTGGCATTGTTGGTTGCCATGTTACAACACTGGGTTTTATTCTAGCTCTGTTTCTTACAATATGGGTGGCCTTGTCTCTCAAATGCCTCAGTTTCCTCATATGTAAAACGAAAGAGTTAGACTCAGAGGTGGGGAACATGCAGCCTTGAGGCCACATGTGGCCTTCTAGGTCCTTGGTTGCAGCCTTTTGACTGGGTCCAAGTTTTATAGAACAAATCCTTTTACTAAGGCGATTTGTTCTGCCAAGTCTGGATTCAGTCAAAGGGCTGTACTTGAGGACCTAGAGGGCCACATGTACCCTGGAGGCCCCAGGTTCCCCTGGACTAGATGTAGACCGTAGGCTTTTATTGAGCTTGCTGAAATACCCAAGTCACAGTTTTTATCCTCATGGAGCTTATAGTAAAAGAGGATAAAACATGTTTCCAGGTCATCATATAAGTTTTAATGGGATCATGATTTAATGGGTTAGTGCTATGGCCTTCTGCCTAATGGATGACAAACAAGGCCCTGGTTTCTTGGAGAAGTCATAGGGCTCAGTTGGCTTCTGTCCTGGGTCCTGATAGAACTTCTGGGTTGGTTCAATGCTCTATGCTCTTAGAAAAGTCCTAGGGTTCCACCCTAGGGAGCAATCATTCATTTATTTACCAAGCCCCTCCTAGGTACCTGGCCATGTGCTGGTTATAAAGATGGGATGGAGATGTAGGGGAGGGGAAGGAGATGCTGAAAGGAATGTGTTATCATGTCTACCTGGCCTTTTCAGGCTGCCTGAAAACACCTTGGCATATGGCATACAGACCAATGGCGTATTCAAATGGCACATGGAGCGGTAAGATTAGAGGAAGTTTCCTGGAGAAGGTGGCACCTGAGCAGGGCCTTGAGATCTGGATAGAATTTGGAGAACTATAGAAAAGGGAAAGGTAGGAAGAAGAAAGCACAGTGGGAGTGGTATGGCAGTTGGAGGTGTGTTTGGAGGGAGAGGAAGAGCAAAGCCTTCTGGGAAAGAAGAGTCAACTGGAGGGAAATAATGGGGCAAGATTTGGAGAGAGGGCCTGAAAGGAGAGACATACAATCTCACTTCTGTGATTGTGGGAAGTTCTCTGTTTCTCTAGAATATATGTGCGAAGGTACTTTAGGGTCAGACTTTGGCTTTGGGTATTGGTCTGTCACTGATATCAGACCATCGTCACAGGTTATTGGAATAGTGTGTGTGTGTGTGTGTGTGTGTAAGGGCTGACATGGGATCATCCAGGAGGCCCTGTGCTGTGACTACCCATAGCTCTACAGTATAAGATGGCGTGGTGGGTCTGGGGATTCAGGGTTCTCTCTAGGAAACAGATGGACTCTCCACAGCATGCCTCAGCTTCATCTTCAGGCCCAGGAAATTGCTGCTAATATAGAGGCTCACAGAGCTCAACCCTGGAGTAGGGAAAGGTAGCATTGGTATGAGGGAGACACAACAACGGGGTTCCATTTTGGAAGGGGGTGTTAGGGAGCGTGGGAAGAAGCTCGTTTAAAATGAATATACCTAAAGCCCCACTCTGATCACAGTGGTCCTCTGCTAAGAAAATCTTAGAGGTCCTTTAATTCAACTCCTTCATTTTATAGCTAGGGAAACTGAGGCCCAAAGGACTTAGCAGAGGTCATACAAGTACTAAATAGTAGAGATAGGATTTGAACCCAGTTCTAAGTATAAATCTTCTGTTCTCACCCCTGTACATAACATTCTGCTTCCAATACTCTTAGGTTATTGATGGGGAAAATGAGACCCAGAGAGATGGGCAGATGAGCCAAAGAGCACCAGCTCTGTGGCAGAGACAGGACTCAAACCTAGAATCCTTGATTCTCAGTCCAGGGCTCTTTTCAACTGTCTTCAGCCTGGCCTTTGGGATTTTCCACAATCTAGAGCCTCTCTATTCCTCCAGCCTCTTCTTGTACCTATCCACTCTACGAATTCTACCCATCGACCAGACTCAATTATTCCCTTTCTAGGTCCTTTGTGCTTTCCTTTAGCAATGCCTTTTCTCATACAATTCTCCCTTCCTGGCATGCCCTCTAACCAAATCTCTGCCCTGCAGAATCTTAGCTGTCTATTAGAGCTTGCCTCAAGTGCTACCTCCTTCAGGAAGCCTTTCATGATTCCTCCTTCCTTTGGGATCCCATCATACTATGCCTGTATGCTTCTTATGTGCCTAGCTTATCCATCCTGTTGAGTGTTGGGTATATGGATTTTATCCCCCATCCTGACTCTGATCTACCAGAAAGCTGGTACCTTTGTATCTTCTCAGAGTAGGACAGCACATGATAGTTTAATCAATATTTATTGAACCAATGAAAGGCACCTAGAGTGGGGAGAGAGCGAGAGCTAGAGAGAGCAATAGAGAGAGAGAGAGAAGAAGAAGAAGAAGAAGAAGAAGAAGAAGAAGAAGAAGAAGAAGAAGAGGAAGAAGGAGAAGGAAAAGGAGAAGGAAAAGGAGAAAGAGAAGGAGAAGGAGAAAGGGAGGGATAGAGAAATCCCTGGGCCAGAACCCTGAGCCCAGTTCCATTTTGGAAATGATCCTTTCCCTCAGACCCATTGTATGAGAGGTCTGGCCTCTGAAGGCCATCCTACAGTGGCTTTGGGGCCTTTTGGTTAGTAAGGGGCTTAGAAATGGGTTGTTTTCCCTCATTGGCTTGTGGCTGGTCCTGCCACATTCTTGAGGGTTGCTGGAAAGGGGATTATGGCAGGGAGGCGCCTAGAGATTTAAACATCTTTATCTTTAGGGTTAGGAACTAGTCCTGTGACTTCATTTGTAAAGGAAATCCCAAACGAGGAAGGCTTTCTCTGAAACTTAGAGTCTCAGACAGTTTCCTACAACACTGAGAGGTTAAGTTATCACACAGCCAGTATATGTCACAGTCAGGACCTAACCCTAGGTCTTTGGCTGCAAGGCCAGTTTGCTGTCCATTATGTCAAACTCCCTTTCATCTCTATCTCTATTGATATCTACGTTTAGATAGAAATCGAGAGGCAACTAAAGGGCACAGATTATAGAGCACCAGACCCAGAATCAGGAAGACCTGAGTTCAAATCCAGCCTAAGATACTTACTAGTTGTATGAGCCTGGGCAAGGCCTTGCACTTCTGTCTGCCTCAGTTTCCTCATCTGTAAAATGAGGATAATAGTAGCAGCCACCTCCCAGGGTTGTTGTGAAATCGAGTGAGACAGTATTTGTAAAGCGCCTTGCAAACCTTAAAGTACTATAGAAATGATAGCTGTTGTTATTACTTATTTCTATGTTTTAAAAATCAGTGTGATTAAGAAAAAATTCCAGTGGCAAGAGTCCTGGATCTATAGTTGAAGGACCTGGGTTCAAATCCTGTCTCTACTACTTTTTAGCTGTATGACGTTGGGCACGTCTCTCAACTTCTTTGTGCTTTTCTCTCCTGTGCAACAAGGGGGTAGGAGCAGATAGCCTTTGAGGCCCTTCCAGCTCCAGAGCCTGTCACTTATATCCATATTTATCTCCAAGCCAAACCTCACCTCCTTCTCCAACTGTCTCTCAGACCTGGATGTCCCACGATCACCTCAGACTCAGTACATCCCGGGTCATCGTCTTTCCCCCTAACCTTCAGGCCACCTTCCCGTCCCCTGTAATTTGTTATTTCTGTTGATGGAATCACCATTTTCCAATTCTCTCTTCCCTTATTTTCCACTTTCAAAAAACTCACCAACCTTCCTCCCTCTCCACTCAACAGGCTCTCATCATCTCTCACGTGAATTCCTGCACCAGTCCCTTAATTAGTCTCTTGGTCTTCTGTGGTGGGGGTGGGGAGGCACCCCCATCAAGCTATCCTTTGTGTGGCTGCCAAGATTATCTTCTTAGGGTACAGGCTGGCCCTGTCACTCCCCCATCCACAATCCACAATTCTCCATTCCCTACCAAGTAAGGGAATGAAGTAGACCCCAACCCCAGCCATTCAAGATGCTCCACCATTGGACTACAGATGCTCTTCTAACCTTATCTCAGGCTGCTCTCTTTAACACCAATGACATTCCAGCTAAAGTGGAGGGTCCGCTGTGCTCCCTCCCCCTTCTGTCTTTGCCTTTTCTCAGCCTCCCTCATGGATAGAATATTCCTGGCTCGGTCTATGACAGTCTTTCCCTTCTTTCAAGGTCAAGTTCGGGTGACATTGCCCTCTAAGATGCCCTTCCTAATCACCCAGCTAGAAACCATCTTCCCCTCTTAGCATTTGCTCTGTGACCCTATCTTTCATTAATCTCACTCTCCTGTGTACATATATACATGTACACATTCACATGTAAGTGCATACCATATATTGCACACACGTACAATACATAAGCATATATACACACCACACACATGTGTGTATATGTATATATGTGTATGTGTATGTATGTGTATTTATGTGTGTATGTATGTGTGTGTGTGTGTGTGTGTGTGTATGTATGTACTCATTGAAAGCACAGCCTGGGTCCTATTTCTCTATACTCTTTGTACGTCCAGTACTGAGTGCCATGCTTTGAACATCTTAGATGCTTAATTAATTTTCTAAGGGGAAGGAATAAGCCTTCATATAGCATCTATGTGCCAGGCACTGTGCCAAGCACTTTACAAATGTTAATCTTATCTGATCCTAACAACAATCCCGTTAGGCAGATGCTTTATTATCCCTATTTTGCAGTTGAGGAAACTGAGGCAAACAGATGCTAAGTAATTTGCCCAGGGTTATACAAATAGCAAATTTCTAAGACCGGATTTGAACTCAGGTCTTCATCACTCCAGGTCCATTGCTCTATCCACTGTGCCACCTAGCTGCTTCTGGGCACTGAGTGTGCTAAAAGGGGATATGTAGAAGGTCCTTAGAGACGTAGGAGGAGGTAGATAGATAAGGTTGAGGGAATTGAGAAGGGATATGCTTGGGAGGGACTAAATATGCTAGGAAGGGATATGCTGGGGGCACCGAAGAAGCAAGGAGGGTTACTCTAGAGGATACTGAGGGGGTACAGAGGGCACTGAAGGAGCTGGGGACGAGATGCACAGGAGACACTGAGGGAACACAGGAGCACAGGGGATACTGAGGAAGATGGGAGGGAATACACAGGAGCTGAGAGAGGATATGTAGGGAATACTTAGGAAATTGGGGAGAGGGCATGAAGGGGTACTGAGGAAGCTGAAAGAAGGTAGAACTTAGGGAGCACTGAGGGAGCATGGGTAGGGGGCACATAGCGAATCCTGAGGAAGTAGAGAAAGGATGTTTCTGGGTCTCTGAGTGTGCTGTGAGGGGACACATAAGGGATACTGAGGGAGCTGGTAAAGGATATATGTGGGTCTCTGAAGGTGCTGTGAAGGAATGTATAAAGGGCACTGAAGAACTTGGGAGTGAGGCATACAGAACATTGGGTGGGCTGGAAGGGGATATATGGGGGCACCGAGGGTATCTGAAAGAAGGCAGAGCATAGCAGAAGAGAGAAATAGAGGGAGAGATGGGGGGCACTGAGGAGCCCAGGAGAGGGCCACACAGGGGCTCTTGAAGGCACAAGAAGCCTGGAGAAGGGGACAGAGTGCTCTGGGAATGGGGTCCTGAGGGGACTAGGTTTCACAACATCACAAGATGGGCACAGGTCAGGGGGCTGGGCTGGGCGTGGGGTGCTCATGGGCGCGGTGCCCACACCAAAAGGGTTTCTGCAAACTGGTCCC
Source organism: Phalanger gymnotis (assembly GCA_028646595.1). Taxonomy (NCBI): domain Eukaryota; kingdom Metazoa; phylum Chordata; class Mammalia; order Diprotodontia; family Phalangeridae; genus Phalanger; species Phalanger gymnotis. The sequence continues at coordinate 761,841,410 of CM053622.1, forward strand.
CCTTGTCTCCTCTTTCCCGGTGGTGGAGGGGGACCCTGGCTGAAGATCAGAGATCTGTCCACGTCAGTCAGAGATTGGCCAGCGTCAAAAGGCGCCTTCTCAGGAAAGAACAATGTGGGCCCTTTGAAGCTCTGGGGCAGCAGGGGATGGGTGTTTCTCCAAACACGGGGCCTCCTTTGCAAAACAATCTTTGATTCCCAGGCCCAGGAGTCCCCCAGGTGCCAGTGGGGCGGTAGGCGGGGGCTGGGGGCTTTGTTTGCCCGGAAGGGGGGCTCTAAGGACTTGGGAACAATGTGTGTGATGGGTTTGGCCCTGGTTAGAGGTAGTGGTGGTGGTGGGGGGGGTGTAGGGGAAAGCAGAGCCTGGAGCTGGGAGAGGTGGGCCCAGAATCCATGATGCTTTTGCTGAATGAATGGCCAGGAGCTCAGGCAGGTCCTGTTTACCCCACTTTCCTTCCCCTCCCTCCCCTCCCCCAGTCAGGCTCTAATGGGGCCTCTGGAGAAGTCTGAGAATCTCCTGACCTGTTCACCTCAACTTGGTTCAATGGCAGGTCCCTAACTTGCCTGATTGAAGGTTAGGATACAGGCCCTGCACCCCCTAATGCTAGACCCTCGCCCTCTCACTAGGTAGCTGTGACCCTCATGCCAATCAAGCCTGATGCCACCAAGGTCACTAGGTTTAGAACAACTCAGAGAACTTGTGTTTAACTTCTCCTAGGCCTCTGTGATTTGTTTGCGGCCCAGACAAGCCTTCAGCAGCTCACAGTGCACCATTTCTAGGGCCAGGAGAGCCACCTGTTCTGGGAACCTTCAGCAAGCCCCTCCCTCTAGCCTCTGGGGCCCCAGGAGGGCATAACCTCTTCAGCATTCTTTGGGCCTTGGAGAAAATGAACTCTGTGCATCTGTCTCCCAAAGTCCTCTGATGCCCTGCCATGCCTTAGAGCCACAGAGGAAACTCTTGACTTCTGAAGGTCGTGCCTTTGGGGTATAAGCTTTGGCAGGCGCTATCAAGCCAGAAGGCTTGGTATTTCTCACAGAACACAAGTGATTGAGTGGCTAGTGAAAAGCACTGGAAATTAGGACTCCTGGGTCCTTTCACAGGATCACTGACCCAGAAGGGACCTCGGTAACAATCTAGGCTGACCCATATTTGAATAAGAATCCCCTTCTACTATAAATCTCAAAGCTGGTCATCCAGCCTTTGTCTGAAGACTTTTGTTGAGGGGTAACCTGCTAGTTCCCAGGCAACTTTGCTATTACTCTAATTGTTAGGAAGCCTTTTCCTATAGAAGCTTGAATCTGCTTCTGAAACTTTCACCCATTGCCCCTGGTTCGGACTGCTGGGGCCAGATGGAACAAACTTAATCTCTCCTGCACATGGTGCCCTTCGAAGACTTGAGGATGCTGCTCATATATTCTCTACTTCTCTTCCTCAGGCTAGCATTTCTAGTTCCTTCAAGTAATCCTTAAAATGGCATGCACTCAAAGCCCTTTTCCATCTTTTGTTTGCTCTACAACTTATCCATCTCCTTGCTAAAATGTGGAGCCTAGAACACCAAACAACATTCCAGGTACGACCTGACCACAGCTGAGTAGAGCAGTACTATCGCCGTTCTCATTCTGGATACCAGGCATCTCTTACTGTTGCTACAACTGAGTTCTTTTTTATGGTTGCCATATCATATCACTGACTCATACAGCTCTGTCATCTGTTAAAAGCGATATATTTTTCAGAAGAACTATTTCTCCCTCACTTTGTACTTAAGAAGTTGATTTTTTTGAACAACTTGTGAAATTGATTTTTTGAACCCAAGTATAAGAATTTACATTTATCTCTATTTAATTCTAGCCTATTAGATTAGACCTACCACTCTTCCCTGTAGAGAACTTTTTAGATCCTGCCTGTGTCATCTTGTATGTTAGGTAGTTTGCCTTCATAGTTTCATGCCAACTGCAAGTCTAGTAAGCATGCCACGTAGAGAATTTTATCCAAATCACTGATACCCTGGAGAAATCTAAGTTGATACCAAACCACTTGTGGTTGCTTTTCATTCAGTCAGTTCTGAATTCTCCTAACTGAACCATGCTCTAGCCAATATCTCTTCATCTTTTCCTTAAGAGTGACCTGAGAAATTTTGTTCAATGCTTCACTGAAGACAAGTTCGACTTTACTTACAGTGAGGATTCTTAACCTTTGTTGTAGCCTAGACCCCTCTGGCCATGCCAGGGCTGGTGAAACTTCAGGACCCCTTCATAGAATCATGTTTTTAAATGCATAAAATAGGGGCAGCTAGGTGGTACGGTGAGTAGAGCACCAGCCCTGGAGTCGGGAGGACCTGAGTTCAAATCTGGCCTCAGATACTTGACACACTTATTAGCTGTGTGACCTTGGGCAAGTCACTTAACCCTGATTGCTTTGCCTTCCCTCTCCAAAAAAGGATAAATGCATAAAATAAAATACATAGGCTGGCAAAGGAAAAAGATGTAATTTTTTTCCCATCTAAATTCATGATTCTCCTGAAATTTGTCCATAGACTCCTTGCTTAAGAACCCTTGATCTAGAGCATCTATCTGATCTAACAGTCTAGCAGCCCCAACTAGAAAAGAAATGAACTTAGTCTGGTGTGACACCTTTTTTTAGATTTCCCTAACTCTACTTTGAATAATATGTTGGAAAATTTTGCCATTCTCACTGGCTTGTAGTTTTCAGGCTCTCCTCTTTTTCATCTTTTTCTTAAAATTTTTTTTTTAAGATGTAAGACAACAGCTGCCTTTCCCCAATCCTGGGGCAGCATCTCCTCTCCTCTGCATTCTTTCCCAGATCATTGACAGTGGCTCATCAATCACATCGTCCAGTTCTTTCTCTTCTCAAATATGTGGTTAATTTGGACCAGGTCGCTTAAACTCATAAAGGGCAGCCAGATGCTTCCCTACTATCTCCCTAATGATCTTGGGTGTCCACTCCCTTATCAGTCATTTTTGTTCTGTTCCTTCCAGTTAAAAGATCATTTCTCTCCGTGAGAAGAAAAAAGAAGAAAAATGGGGGCTTGGCCCCTTTGCCTTCTCTCTTATTGTCTCTTATCATCTATTCTTATCGTCCTATCCAACCCGAACAGGGGGTCCTATCTCTTCTTTGATCCTCTCCCTTCCCCCCACACAGCCAAAAACATGAACCAACACAACCAACCAAACCTCTTTGTTATCTTTAGCCTTCCTTAGCAGGCTTATTCTGAGCTTAACATTCCAGACATTATTTTTCCAGAATGGTGCTCAGCTTTGGTATTCATTGTCTGTTTCCTGTACTTGCTTCCATCTTTTTTTAAAAGTCCAGATTTGGTGATGAGTTTCTTGGCCTCCCCATTAGCATCTTTAGATACTTCCCTTCCCCCATTTCCTCGCCATTAGCATTGTTTCTCTTGGGCTTTCATGATTTTGTTCTTTAGTTTCCCATCCTCCTTGGGCTGAGTTCCCTTGAAAAGGAGACTCTACCTAAGCTGTCTCTGAACCGTTTGAAGTCTGAGCTCCTCAAATCTAGGGTGCATGTTAGACCATGCCTGACTTCCCTCTCCTTCTCTATTGCAAATTCACCTCCGAGGTTTCCATCATTTCCACCTCAGCACAAGGTCTTCTTTTTCTTTAATGAGAGTCAGGTTCAGAATAGAAGTCTTTTGGAGAGTAAAATTATCATGAAGGCAAGTTAAGATTTTATTAAGCAATTATTTTATTGAATCTCCAACAAACACCTGGACAATTGAGCCATGACCCACCCTCCCCACCTTGCGCCATCCCCTCACCATGTATGTGGTAGGCACACACTCAGGACATTGTCATTGGTGCGCCTTAATTCAGACTTTGTTCTGGTGTTGATGACATTCCCCTGGTTGAAGTGAAAACTTCCTCATGAGCACCCTTCTGGAAGAGGATTGATTGAATTATGACTAATTATACACCTGAATCATCTTGGGCTTAGGCTTCAAAAAGGACAACAGAGCTGAGAAATGCAGAGAGGAGAGACACAGAAATCCAGACTTGTATCCCTGGAGGAAGCCCTTGTACATTTGTGAGACTCCTCCGGGGAACCATATGGTACCACACAGCCTCAGAGATGGCAGTGGCCTAAGGCAGCAGCCAGAGACAGGGGAGATGCAGTGATGAGTTCCTGGGCCATGCAGAGAAACGGCGAAAGATCTGGAAGCAGGGGGGTCACAAGGCCATAGAGGCCAAAGTGAGGTTCCTGAATGAGCAGGGGAATTTTAGGACTCAGGCTTCTGGGCACAGGCAGGAGGAGTTCATGGAGTCCTCTGAGTTCTAAACAGAGGAATGATGAAAACAAGATGGAGGTGGAGGTGAGGAACAGAATGGCATAGAACTAGACATGGAGAAGCAAAGCCAGAGCTTGACCTTCACTGACATTGTTAGTCATATGAACTATGTGAGCGTGAGAAAAGAGGGTTGACTCTACAGGAAGCCTGACTGCTTCGCCCTTGTGGTCGGGCTCTCCCCAGAGTGGCACTTTACATCTACAATGTTAAATCTGAAAGGGATCATAGAAATGTCTGGGAGGCTGGGGCTTATTGGAGAGAAGGGGGTTGACTAATGATCCCAAATGCTTTCCCCAACCAGAAGGGAGTGGTTCTATCCTCGCAAAGTCCCTGGAGAAGTTCTGAAGAACCATTAGAGAAAGAGCAAGAGTCGTTCTGTCTTTTTGTGCGCTTAGGTCAGAATCCTTCATATTTTTTGTTTCCCGTTGGTTGAAATAAAGCTTACCTTATACTGTATGCTCTGTTTGAATGCTTGCATGGGGGATAAGGCTCTTTTACCTTTCCTGTAAAGATCTGGGCATAAATTCCAAGAGCTTTAGTTTGGGTGGTGGGTTACACCACTCTTTCTCTCCCAAACTCTTCATCTATTTCCTTTTTCTGTCCAGGTGGTCTATAGTAAATTCCAAGGACAATAACAATTCTCTTTCTTCATCCATTTATTTTAAATGTAACTTTTATTTACTTTTTTTATTAGCATTTCTTTCTTTTTCCTTTCTTGCACCCCCATTGAAAAAACAAAACCATTGTAACAAATATAGATAGCAAAGCAAAAATAAATTTCAGGATTTGTCATGCCCCATGTGCTCATGTTGAGCCCCTTACTTCTTGGTCAGGAGATGGGGAGCATGGCTCATCATCACACATACTGTGGGATTGCATATCCACTTATCTTCACTCAAATGTTTTTCACTATGTTTCTTATTAGTTCCTAGATTTTCTCACGTGGTTCAAGGATAATTGGAACTGAAAAAGACACTAGACGTCATCTCATCTAATGACCTCATGTTACAAATGAGGAAATTGAGGTCTGAAGAGGGTAGATAGTAACTCACCTAGACCCACATAGGGATTAGACGGAAATGCTTGGGTTTGAATCTAGGCCCTCTTGATTCTAGTATTCCTTCCATGTACCGCAGATATACCTTATATAGGCCCATACCCCTTAAACATATTGTATAGCTCTTATGTTATTCTTGGAATAGAGAAAAGGTGGAGGTATAGGGACTAGACAATACATATTTAGGGTGTATTCAGAACTCGTTTAATGGTTTTATGCAAAGAATAGGCATTAATGAGTCCATACTAGCTTTCTAGAAGCTGTCTAGTAGAATGTTTCTGGTAGCTATACTTGGCTCTATGTGATTTAAAATTATTATCAGTGACTTGGATAAAGGCATACCTGACATGCTTATTCATTTTGCAGATGACATGAAGCTAGGAGGGATTGCTAACATATGACAGAGTCAGCATCCAAATGATCCCATTGGGTGAGCATGATGGATTTCATCTTATATTTGACATTCAATAGGGAGAAATTATTGGATTAAGGAATGTTAATTTTCTAAGTACAAGATTGGGAGGCTGGGTTAATCAACCATTCTTCTTATAAAAATGTTAGGGTTTTAGCAGACTGGTAGCTCAATTTGAGAGGGCATTGAGGATATCTACTGTAATATATAAGCTTTCTTAAGAGAAGCATTGGATCTAGGACTAGGGAGCTGATGGCTAATCTTTCTGTAGACCTGGTCAGACCATACCTGGGGCACTGCTTTTAGTTATGGCCTCCAAGTTTTAGGAATCAATAGAGCATGCTTAGAGGATGACAACCAGGATTTACCATCCCACCAAGACTTAGTGGGTCAAGGACCATCATGGGGAAGAGATTTGCTCCTTTTTGGCCCTGGAGGGCAGAATTTGGAGAAATGATGGAAGGAAGATTTCACTCAATGTAATGAAAAACTTTCTTTAAGATTCAGCTCAAATCCTACCTTTTTCAGAAGGCCTTTCCCTTCTGAAATCTAACCCTGCCTCACTTCCCACCAGTTTCTAGTATGTTCCTCTTCTCAGATTTCCTTCTACTTACTCTATACAAATCTTCTGTGTATCCAGTTATTTAAATGTTATCTCTCCCCATTGAATGTAAGTTCCCTGAGGGCAAGGATCAAGTTTTTGCATTTTGTTGTGTCCTTAGTACCTAGCATCATGAAGTAGTAAGAACCAAATTCTTGTTGACTAACTAACAGATGTGTCCAAGATGGAATGGGGCAACTCCAAATGGGGTGAGCTCCCTCCCTGTGAAGGTCTTCAAGCAAAGGCTGGAAAGCACTTCTTGGCTATGTTATGGGTGGGTTGGGGGGAGATTCTTTCTGAGTCTGGGTTGGACTAGATGACTGCAGAGTTTCTTCCCAACTCTCCGATTCTGGGATTCTGAGGAAGTGTTGTACAATTTCCCAAATGCATTTCTGCCCACTCTCTTCCCGTTATTCAGTTCACTTCTAGCTCCCTAACTACTGGCAGCACCTGCCCAAAATATCCATGCTGATGTATACTAATGCAATGGGATTCCTGTCTAGCTGTATGTCCTAAAAGCCCAGATCTGACTCTCACAGGGAAGTACCCCCCACCCAATCCCAGCAGATGGCCTCTCTGGGGGGGGGGGGCTCAAAATCTGTGATTTTTTTTTTACAGAATGGTCTTGTGGGCATGAAGTCTGGGTTCAAATTGATTCTGCCATTGGATCCTAAGGTTTGGAAGGGTTCCTAGAAATCATTTAGTCCAGCCTGGTCCTTTTACAAATGAGAAAACTGAGATGCAGAGAGAGTTACTCAAGGTTACTGAATAATATGTGTCAGAATCTGGATTTGAACCCAGGTCCTCTGTCTCTAAATCATATGAACTTTATGGCATGACAGAGTATAGGGTCCCAGAGTCAGGAAGACTTGGGTTCAGAGACTATCTCAGATGTTTATTAGCTATGCAATCCTGGTCGAAGCATGTAACATTTTCAGTTTTCTAATCCGTAAATATCTGTAGCCCTTTACTTACCTCACAGGGTGATTGTGAAGATCAAACAAGATCACAGGTATAAAACACTTTACAAACCTTAAAATACGATATAAATGTTGTCATTAGCTACATGACCTTGCAGAACTCATGCTCTGTGTGACTCAATTTCTTCATCTATAAGATGGGGACAATAATCTTTGGACTTCCTTCTTCACTGGGTTGTTGTAAGGAAAATGTTTCGTAAGGCACCATTGAAATGTGTATTATTGTAATTGAGTGTCTATTTGGCACAAGGCATTGTGTAGGATACTAAGATCAGAGATTCATTGATTTAGAACTGGAAGGCACCTTAGAGGTCATTTATCTACCCTCTCTCATTTTATAAATGAGGAAATTGAGGCATAGTGAGGTAAGTGACTTTCCCAGGTCAATGTCATTTCCCATATGGAGAATAAGTGCCAGAGATAGGATAAGAACCCAGAATTTATTTATTTTTAGTTTTCAATATTCATTTCCACAAGATTTCGAATTCTAAATTTTCTCCCCCTTTCTCCCTTCCCCCACTCCAAGATGGCATACATTCTGATTGCCCCTTTCTCTAGTCTGCCCTCCCTTCTATCATTCCCCCCACCATCTCCTTCCCTCTTACTTTCTTATAGGGCAAGATAGATTTCTATACCCCATTGCCTGTATATCTTATTACCTAGTTGCACGTAAAAACAATTTTTAACATTTGTTTTTAGAACTTTGAGTTCCAGATTCTCTGCCTTCTTCCCTCCCCAACCACACTCATTGAGAAGACAAGCAATTCAATATAGGTTATACATGTGTAGTTATTGCTCAGTTCCTCCCCTGGTGGGAGAGATGACAATTATAACTTTAAGTTTAACCGTATGTGGAAAATGCCTTAAAAGGGGGATAAATCACTAGAGGAGGATAAAATATAAAAGTGGAAAGGGGGGAAAGAGGGTGGTCATGGAGGAGGGACAGGATCAGGGAAGGCTTCATGATCTTTAAGGATGGGTAGCATTTTGACAAGCAGAGATAAGGACAGGTAAAAGGAACAGGTAAAAGGAACAAAGGTCTAGAGACAGAAAAGTGAAGCAAGGGTGTGCATTTGGAGAATGATGAGTAGTACAATTTGGTGAGAAATAGAGAACTATGGAAGAGGAATGGAAGGTAAGACTGACAAGGTTGGGGGTGGCAGTGGCAGTGTTCCAGATAGTAAAGGGTCTAAAATGATGGATAGGCTGAGCAGATTGGACTTTATTATTTTTGTGCTATCTATATATTATCTATGTAGAGGAACATGGATGGTTTCTGAGCAGGAGGGTGATATAGTCAGAGCTGGGCTTTAGGACATTGCATCTTCCAACAGAATGTGAGGGATTTGAGAGAAGTGATTGTTTGATTTTCTGTTTATTTTACCTCCATCACTTAGCATAATGCCTTGGACATAGTAGGAACTGAATCAATTTTTTTTTTGAGTTGAATTGAATCTCAGCAGTGTGGAGGATGGAAGTGGAGGTTGTTGTGATAAAGGAGTAGAAATCTTAAGACAATTAGGCTCTTTTTTCCCCTCAAGTCATCTTTGATTGGAGGAGGGGGGAGTAGTGGAGGGAGGTAGAACATTGTTTCTGGATATTCTTCTTCCAAACTTGGATTTATCCTAAAATTCATAGGTGACTTTCCCATAGAAATACTGTATCAAAATGTCACTTTGGTCTACATGTAAAAATATCCATAGCAGTGTCATCTGTAATAGTAAAAAGCTAGAAACAACTTTGAGCTTGAGATTGGGGCAGTGAGGCAAATGCAACGGAATATTAATTCCTGGGCCATAAAGAATGATAAAAATGAAAACTTCAGAGAAACATGGGAAGACACATATGAAGAATGAGGAAAACAGAGGCAGAAGAGCAATTCACATAATGACCACAGAAGCACATATTCTCAGAGTCAGAAGGGATCTCAGAGGCCATCTAGTTAGATCCATACCTGGAACAGAATCTCCTCTACAATATTTCCCCCAAAATGGTCATCTTGCTTTTGCTTGAAGATCTCCAGTGAGGGCAAACCCATTATTTAACTATTTTTTTTTCTTTTTGGAGGCAACATTCCAATTGCTAGCTTCTTGCTTCCTTTCCTTCCCTACTGGAAAAAAAAGAAATAAAATCCTTGCATTAAATATGCATAACCAAGCAAAAAAAAAATTCCCACATTGGCTGTTTTGGAACACGTTAGCATGTTGCATTTTGGAACATTCTGCACCCTGAGTCCATCAGCTCTCTCTCAGGAGGTGAGTAAGTAGCATGTTTCGTCATCAGTCCTCTGAAATCATGGTTGGTCATTGCATTGATCAGAGTTCTTAACTCTTTCACAGTTGTTTTTCTTTACAATGTTATTGTATAAATTGTTCTCCTGATTCTCACTTTACTCTGGATTAGTTCTTGTAAGTCTTACCAGGTTTCTCTGAAACTATCTCTTTTGTTATATCTTACAGCAAAACAATATTCCATTATCTTCATATACTAGAATTTGTTTGGTTATTCCTCAGTTGATGGGCACCTCCCACTTAGTTTCCAGTTCTTTGCTATAAGAAAAAATGCTGCTATATTTTTGTGTCTATAGGGAACCCACTACTTCTCAAAATAGCCTATTCCATTTTGAGAGAGTTCTAACTGATAATTATTTGTTAATCAAAAATCTAATTGTTGTATCGAGAAATTGCTTCTTTGTAATCCAACACTCTGTGTGTGTGTGTGTGTGTGTGTGTGTGTGTGTGTGTGTGTGTGTGTGTGATGTCACTGTGAAGAGCAGCATGGACAGGCCATTATTCCATTCTTTCTATTTCCTTCTGAAAAGGGATAGAGTCTTCTCAGGACTTAATTTACTCCTCTTATTTAAGTGAAAAACTGAAGATTTAACCAGCTACACTCTGTTATGATAATTGTCTCACTTTTAGCCTAACAGCAATATAGTTACTTAGTCCCTTTATTTGGAATCTATATTGGATGAAAAATTATTAATATTCCATGGAATTTATATTGGGTAAAATTATTAATAAAATCACAATAGCTCAGAGCCCCTAGTTAGGAATATTCCACTGGGATAAACGTTTTGCTCTCTGGCCCAATTTGGATTTTGTGTATTTCCAGCTAACTTGTGGCTTCCTCCATCTCCCCTTTTTCATCATTGTCTAAGTAAATAATCTAAGCCTTCATGATTGACCTAGATTTTTTTTAACATATGAAGCAAATTAGGGTATAGGAGATGTTCTCAATGTCTTACCTAAATCTTTCCCATCTCTACTACTTTTCATTTCTCTCTCTCTCTCTCTCTCTCTCTCTCTCTCTCTCTCCTTTCTTCCCCCATTTTTCTTCCTCTCCTCCCTTCCTTTTTCTCTTCATCACCCTCGTGCTTCCCTTTCTCTCCATATCAGCTTGTTAGAACCTGGACAAAGACCTGACAATGCAATCTCCCCCACTGTTGCTGCTACTCAGCTCATGCAGTCCTGGCTCTGTCCTCTAAATCTGTCATCTTGGAGATCGAGTGTGTCTTTTTCAAGACTCCTAGATGGTTATAGTACAAGTTACTCTTAGGGCTGAGAAGAAATGCTTGCCCCTCTGAAGCACAGATCTCAGAATACTAATCAGTTCTCAAAATCTTATTACAGCAACCTAGACTAATTACATGACAATTAACAGCTAGCATTTTAAGGTTTGCAAAATATTTTATATAGTTATCTCATTGGGTTCTTAGAATGATTTTGTGGAACAGGTGCTGCTATTATTCATCTTTCACAGCCAAGGAAATTGAGGCTGAGAGAGGTTTAAATGATTTGTCCGTGGTTACACAGCTAATATGTGTCTGAGGCAAGATTTGAGCTCAATTCTTCCTGACTCCAAGTCCAGCACTCTATCTGCTGTGCCACCTTCCTATCTTTAATAGTATCATTGCAACTGATGCTTGTGATCTTCTCTGGTCACATATGGTAAATGACTGGAAATGGAAAGCAATATGGTGTCAGTTGCAATCGCTCTTGGAGGCAGCTTTTATTGTCTTTTTTTTCCCCCATCTCGCTTGTGTACAGTCGTGCACAACTTCTCCTCCTGCTGTGCTTCTAATTCTACTCACATTGACACCATGACTCAGCTGCCTCCCCACCCTGAGATGTTGTTCTTCAGTGCCTGAAGCCTTTTTACCCTGGAACATCTCTCAGCCAGGGTGGCCCCCTTCTGCCATTGTTGAACTCTTAGTCTCCATTTTGGGAATGGTTCCAGGCCTATCATGCTTCATTTTTCTCCCAGTTAGGCTTCTGATTTTACTACCATGTCCCCACAAAGTACTGCTTTTCATTCTGTTTAATATGTTTTCTTCTTGCGTTAGAATGTAAGCTCCTTGAGGGTAGGAGCATCATCCTTTTTGTTTGTATTTTTATCTCCAGTGCTTAGCGCAGTTTCTGGCACATAGCGAATGATTAAGAAGTGCTTGTTGACCTCACTTGTCGACTTGCTAGTAGATGTTCAAGGATGGGATTTGAATCCAGGTCTCATTGACTCTTACTCTAACATTCAATCAAATACCTTATTTTCTCCTGAAATGAACAAGGATTAAGAACTTAATTGTGTTGCTTGGGCAGTGGGATACGATAGATACAGTCCCTATCCTCAAGGAACTTAAAGCTTAATTGGGAGGGGTAACAGTATATGTAAACCTCTTTTCAAGTACATCAATTTTTGATGACAAAAATTTTCTTATACTGAATACCCGGTAGTAATTATACCATTAGTAGCCAACAGTAAGGCTAGTGGAGGTGATGGAATTCCAACTAAGCTATTTAAAATTCTAAAAGATGGTATTGTTAAAATGCTGCGCTTAATAAAGCAGCAAATTTGGAAAACCCAGCAATGGCCACTGGATTGGAAAAGATCAGTTTATGTCCCAATTCTAAAGAAGGGCAATGCCAAAGAATGTTCAAATTACCAAATGATTGTGCTCGTTTCACATGCCAGCAAGGTTATGCTTAAGATTCTCAAAGTTAGGCTTTAGCAATGTGTGAACTAATCACCAGAAGAGCAGACTAGTTTTCAAAGAGGCAGAGGAGCTAGAGACCAAATTGCCAACATTCCCTAGATTATGGAGAAAGCAAGGGAGTTCCAGAAAAAGACATCAACTTCTGCTTTGTTGACCACACTAGTGTTGTTGCATGGATCACAAGAAAATGTATAAGTTCTCAAAGAGATGAGAGTACCAGATCATCTTACTTGTCTCCTGACAAACCTGTATGTGGGCCAAGAAGCAACAGTCAGAAGTGAACATGGAACAACTGATTGGTTTAAGATTGGAAAAGGAGTACAACAAGGCTGTATATGTCACCTTATTTATTTAGCTTATATTGCTAGGCTGGATGAATCAAAAATTGGAATTAAGGTTGCCAGGGAAAATAGGAGAGATACAGATGACAATACTCTGATGGCAGAAAGTGAAGAAGGATTAAGAAGCCTCTTGATGAGGGTGAAAGAGGAGAGTGTAAAAGTTGACTTGAAGCTTGTGATTAATAAAAGCTAAGCTCTTGGATACTTGTCCCACCACTTCCTGTCAAGTAGAGGGAGAAGAAATGGAGCAGTGTCAAATTTTATATTTTTGGGCTCAAAGGTCACAAAGATGGTGACCAAAGCCATGAAATTAAAGGACACTTGCTCCTTGGAAAGAAAACTATGGCAAATCTGGACAGCATACTAAAAAGCAGAGACATTGCTTTGCTGACAAAGGTCAATATGATTTTTCCAGTAGCAATGTATGGCTGTGAGAACTGGACTATTAGGAATGCTGAGCACTGCAGAATCGACACTTTTGAATTGTGATGTGGGAGAGGACTTTTGAGAGTTCCTTAGACACAAGGAGATCAAATCAGTCAATACTCAAAGAAATGAATTCAGGCTATTCAATGGAAGGTCAAATACTAAAGCTGGAGCTTAAACACTTTGGCCACATAATAGGGAGATAAGATTCATCGGTAAAGACCCTGATTTGGGGAAAAATTGAAAGCAAAAGGAGAAGGGGATGGCAGAGGATGAGATGGATTGCTAGTGTAACAGAAACAGCAAACAGGAACTTGGACAGACTATGGGAGATAGCAGAGGACAGAAGGGCCTGGTGGGCTATATAATCTGTAAGGTTACAAAGAGTCAGACACAACTAAATGACTGAACAACAACAAGGCATTGATAAAGAATACATGTGATCAGGGAAAAAGCTTCCTTGAATTCAGCAATGCTTTCCAATGAGTATGAGCATTTTATTCTCCATGATAACAGAATCTACATCCATTTAAAGGACAGCAGCGCTTGTATGTGTAGGACATATGACTTATTCATTCTTCAGAAGGTATGATTGCTAACTTACCATCCTGAGCCATTTAACGAGATGGCAGCTGGCTATGTTTGGAAGCTTTCAGAGTGAAATTCTAAATGGAACTGAGGGCCTATGTGGATTCAAGGATCCTTTTCAATAACTTTGTGGCTTGTAGGTCAGGAATGATAGAATTAAAAAAAATAACAGAAGAAGCAAGGCATAATGAAGGATTAAACTGTATGGTGGCGATCCCTGGTGACAAAGGAAATCTGAAGAAGAGGAAGATCAGCAGAGTGGGATCATAGAATTTAGGAGGTTGACTGGCCCTCAGAAAAAGACATTAGATTTTGTAGATGAAGAAACAGAGGTCCATAAAGGGAAAGAAATTCACATGATAGCATGAGGCAAGTCTGAGGCAGAGATGGATTCAATCTCAAATCATACAGTATTATGTCTAGAGCTAGAAGGGATCTTGGATATTATCAAGTCCAACCCCTCATTTTATTGTTATTGTTGCTTAGTGGTTTCAGTCATATCTGACTCTTTATGATCCCATTTGGGGTTTTCTTAGCAAAGACACTGGAGTGGTTTGCCATTTCCTTCTCCAGCTCATTTTACAGACTTGAAAACTGAGGCAAACAGGGTCAAGTGACTTACCCAGGGTCACACAGCTAGTATGATTTTAACTCAGGTTTTCCTGACTTCAGGTTCAGGGCTGTATCCATTATGCTACCTACCTGCCCAATCCCTCATTTGTAGATGAAGAGACTGGAGCTCAAAGTTATGATCACTGAGGTTCCTCCCAGTGTGGAAATACTAGGATTTTATGAGACCTTATGATATCTTTGTGAGTACAGATGTGCTCATTACCAGGGCAGGTAAACTTTTTGACCCTAGGAATTCATGACACTGTGTACTGATTCAAGGCCAAGTGGCTATCATCTGTGTGGGTGGAGTGACTCTGGGAAATCATAGAATCAAAGAATCTCAGAGTCAGGAGAATGGCTAGCTCAATGCATTTCGACAAACATTAGAAAGCCCCTATTCTGTGCTAGCTGCTGTGCTAAGTGCTTGGACATACAAATAAGAAAAAAGAAAGAGTACCTGTCCTCAAGGAGCTTACAATCGAATGGGCAAAGACAACACACAAAAGGAAGCTGAAAAATGGGGGATCACATCTCTTCTATGCAAAAAGCATGTCATTGTTGCCAATAGGGCCCTTGTTAAACCTGAATACGCTAGATGAACGGGAGTTATTATTTTTGTTATCAATATTATTCGTTTTGCCTGAAATTTCACTGGCATGCACAAAATTTATGATGCAGAAATTCCCTCAACAGATGGAGGCTGGCTCCTTATCCATCGCCAACTAAATGCTGAATAAATGCTGAATTTATTCCTTATTGAGTAAAGGCTGTTAGCTCCTGAGAGGTCCTGCTGTTTGTTTGTGCCGGAGGTCAGCCCTAGCAGTCAATCTCAGCCTCGTTTTCACATTCCTTTGTTTCCCTTTAGTACTCTAGGGCCTGGGAAACTACTTTCTTTGAACCTTGGGGCCAAACCAGGCCATCCACTTTTTGGCCTGGTGAAAACAGCCAGCTACTCAAGGGATGTTGTCTCTCAGGTCCCTGAAATGAGCCCTTACCTTGACTTGCTGGCTGAATGAAGCCTGAGATTCTTATGAAAAAGGGACATACTTTTATTCCACGCTCATAACTAGGTCCTAATATCTCCATGGTTTACAAAGTGATTTCATGCCTCTTTTATAGTTTCATCTTCTCAGAGATCCTACGAGGCTGGCTGGCCATGGGCAATTATCTCCATTTGACGGATGAAGAAAGCGAGGCCCAGAAAAACAAAATAAGATGGTGAGAACCTTGATGACAAAGGAAATTCAGAGAACAGGAAGATCAGCTGAGAAGGATCATGGAATTTAGAGGGTGACTGAGACCTAGATTTTACAGAAGGACGCAGATTTTATAGATGAACTGAGGGGCATGGATGGGAAAGGATTCACGTGATATCATGAGGCAAGTCTGAGGCAGAGACAGATTCAACCTCAGATCATGTGAATCAGGTCTAGAGCCAAAAGGGACCTTGGATATTATCTAGGCCAATCCTTCGTGTTATTATTCTTCGGTGGGTTCAGTCGCGTCTGACTCTTCGTGAGTCTGAGATCACACAGTCAGTTTCGATTTTGATGACACCTCACATAGGGATGGAATTCAAAGTCAAGTCTCCCAACTCTCATGCCAAGGTTTTGGTACCCACTACCCTCTATTGCGTCCTGTTTCCTCCTTCACCCTGATAGCTCATACTTAACACACAAATCTCCTTGGGTAAAGGGACATAGTCTCTTAAATGTGTAGGTAGGAGAAATGACTTCTTAGGTCCTTTGAAAGGGCAGGGTTTGAGAGAGAGGAGAGGGAGAAAGTAGGAGGACAATGGGAGCCTGAAGGGGGAAGGGGAATGATGAGAGGGTAGTTACACTTAGTCAGCGCTTAGTTGGCAATGGATAAGGAGCCAGCCTCCGGAAGAGGGTAAAAGGCTGAAAAGAGATGGCCCCAGGCCAATCCATTGAAAAGCATTTCCTGAGTGCCTACTATATGCCAGGCACTGTGCTTGGGACTGGGGACAAAAATGAAAGTGGCTGCCCTCAAGATACTTACTTTCTATTGGGAGAGACATGTGCATGTGTAGCATGTAGAAAATAAATGAAAGGTAATTTCAAGGGAAGGCTTTACCTCTGTCAGGAGAAGTCTTGTGTAGGAGGTCACACTTGAGCGAACCTTTGGAGAAGCCATGTTCTAAGAGTCAGATGGGAGTGGGGGAATGCACTGTAGGCATGCAGAAGCAGTCACAGAGATGGGAGGTGGAGTGTTTGGAGTGGGGCAGGTGAGGAACAAAGAGAAAGCCGATTTGGCTGAATCTTAGAATGGGCGGACCTGGCATCTCTTTTCTGCTTGTTGACTCTATTTGTTATACATGCTTAGTAACTGAGGTCTATGGAGTCAGGGCAGGCTGACCCCCAGGGCTATCTTAACGACAACAACAAACAATAACAATAATGATAGTAACTGCTCACAAGACACTTTATATAGATTATTTCCTCTAAAGCAGGAACAGTTTTGCTTCTTCTTTGTCTCAGTCAGTCAATCAATAAGCATTTAGCAAGTGCTGGGAATACAAACAAAATAAAAGACAGCCCCACCCTCAAGATGCCCATGGGGGAGAGAACATGCAGATGACTATGTACAAGCAAGCTAAATACAAGAAAATTGGAAATGATCTCAAAAGAAGTCAGATGCATTAAGAGGCTGGGGGAAAGGTTTTCGGTAGAAAGATTTTACCAGGGACCTGAAGGACATCTGGGAAGCCGAGGCTTGGTGATTAAGAAATCATTGGACATCTAGGGGAGCACAGTATCTCCAGCTTAGCCATGTGTCTAGAACATAGTAAGTTTGCTTAATAAATGCTTGTTGGTTAATTTTAGCAATAGTCCCATGGGGTAGGCACTATAGGTACTATTATCCCCATTTTATAGATGAAGAGGGGTTCAGAGATTTTAAGTGGTTTATCTATGGTCACACAGACAGTTAAATGTTGGAGGTGGGATTTGAACTCTGGTCTCTCCTGGCCCTATTCACCCTACCACATTGCTTTCCTCTTGCTTAGACCCCTCCTCTCCCTCAGGGGAGCATCCCTGCTGAGATTTGGATATTGAGAATGGTTTTCTGCTACTCCTGGGCTGACCTCCTCCATGCTAGGGGTGGGTAGTTTCACCTCTCAGTCAACTGCAAAGCATCATCCTTTGCAGAATCATTCCCTTTCTTCCTCTTTCTCCCAAACAGCTAGTGCATATCTTTTCCTGGAGCCATGGAAGATCATCCGTGTCTGCTTTCAAAGGACCGATTCCCCAGACCAGAGCATGTGTGATGTGACGGGCTACAGGCTGGGTCCTCCTGTGAAGTGAATGAGCCGACTCTAATGTCAATAAATGGCTTCCTATTTCCACCTGTCTACTTAGAAACCTCCTCTGGGCTACTGGACCATGTTTGTCCCTGGCTTTGCCCTGTGTGCGTCACAGGGCTCCGGGTTTGGTTCAGAGCCAACAGCCCTTACTGTATAACACCATTTAACTGTACAAACACAATTGTCAATTTGCTCAAAGAACTTGATTGGAAATGTCAATTTGCCTAGGCCAGGATGGGAGGCAAAACCTTCCACTCTTCACTTGCTTCCGGTAATAGACAAATTAGCCCACGTAAAAAGCTAAAATTTAGAATAGTGCCGCATCTTGCCTTCCCAGTCAGCCATGTCCACTCTGTCGGGCAGCCTGTCTAGGAGTTGAGGGAAAACAAAGGAGAGGTGAAGGGGAGGGTTTGGGGGTGGAGATAATTTGTGAATTAGCAACCGTATGGCTTTAGGCTCCTGGAAAGGGCTGGTCTACGTGAGCTTGAGTAATCAGGGAAGATCTCCTGGAGGAGGAGTCAGTTAATAAGCACCTATTATGTGTCTCACACTATGCTAAACAGTGGGAAAAAACAGAGTCCCTGCTCTGCAAGGAGCTCACAGCCTAATGAGGGAGGCTACATGCACACAGCTACTTGCAAACAAGGTGCATGCAGGATAAGGAAGAGAGAAGGATGGGCAGCTTCAAGCTGAGGCTGGTTGACCGTTTTTTTTAGAATCATAGGACCCTAAATTTGGAGCTGCAAGAGACCTTTGAGGCTTAAGATTCTGTTCAGGCCCCACCTCTTTCGAGAGCCTTTCCTGGTCGTGGATGGTTAATGTCATCCCTGTAAGGTTACGTACCATCTACTCTGTATTTATGTATGTTACTTTCCCCTTTAGAATATGAACTCTTTAAGGGCAGGAACTATTTTGCATTTATTCTCCTCGCTTTCCTCCCTCTTCCCCCCCCCCCCCCCCGGCCAAACCTGACACTTGGGAATAAATTCTTGTTGATTGATTGATCTCGTAGGGCCATAGATTTAGGGCTGGAAGAGAGACTCGGAGATGTCGAATACCTTGCTCGAGGTCGTATAGGTTGAGATTCAAATCCAGGTCATCGGACTCAAAATTCAGCCTCTTTCTACAGCTCCATGAACCCTCCCCCACCCCCCAACCCTGCCCCCATTGGAGCTGTCCAAAAGTGAGTGAGTGAATGAATTCCTCTTTCCTGGAGATCTCAAGTTTGTTGTAGCTGTGACAGAATGTATCCCTTCTTTGGCATATGCTGGGCACTATTGGTCTCAGTTTCCCTTCCAACTCTAGGATATTCCATTTGTTGAATTCTTTGATTTAGAGCAGAAGTTCTTACCTTTTTTATGTGTCATGGGTTCCCCCCCCCCCATACTATTGGCAGGGCAGTCCGGTGAAGTCTATGGACCCTTTGAAAAATAGTTTTAAATGAACAAAATAAAATGTCAGATTACAAAAGAAACCAATTATATTGAAATACAATTATCAGAATATATATATTTTTAAATATATATATATATTATACTTAGTTAAGAACTCAGGATTTAAAGGAACTAAACCAGGCCTGTGAAGGAGATGGGCAGCCCCAGGCTCAGTGGCTGAGGGTGATAACCCTTGACCCTCCACTCCCACCCCATCTCTCCCCTGTTAGATTCTTTGCCTTTGTGATTCCTTTGTAGAAGTCTAGGGAGGAAGGACTCCTGGGGCCTCTGTGGGGATAAAGTAAAAGGGATCTGGGGATACTGGCTGTGCACCTGGGGCTGCTGGAAAAACAGCCCATTGTTTTGTTTCTACAATTGCATTTCTCCCCAGAGCTGGGTTAATGATCGCTTCCTGACCTTTTACTTTTCAAAGCCCTTTCACATTCCTCCTTTCATTCCATCCTCCAGAGCATCCTGGGAGGAGGAAAGGGCAGGGGAATTATCACTCCCATTTTATTGAGGCCCATAATAGGAGTGAGCTTTCCCGTGGCAATCCAGCAGCAGGGGCCCAGGTCTCTTGCCTCCCAATATAGTTCTCTTTCCACATCATCTCCTAAATTCTATAGAAAGTCCCTTTGACCCAGCAATACTGCTTCTAGGGCTGTATCCCAAAGAGATCATAAAAATGGGAAAAGGACCCACATGTACAACAAATATTTATAGTAGCTCTTTTTGTGGTGGCCAAGAATTGGAAATTGAAGGGATGCCCATCAATTGGG
The DNA here is from genome assembly GCA_028646595.1 of Phalanger gymnotis. Classification (NCBI taxonomy): domain Eukaryota; kingdom Metazoa; phylum Chordata; class Mammalia; order Diprotodontia; family Phalangeridae; genus Phalanger; species Phalanger gymnotis. The sequence continues at coordinate 761,861,275 of CM053622.1, forward strand.
GAATGGCTGAACAAACTGTGGGTATAAGAATGTAATGGAATTCTATTGTGCTATAAGAAATGATGAGCAGGTGGACTTCAGAAAAACCTGGAAAGATGTATATGAACTGATGTTGAATGAAGCAAGCAAAACCAGGAGAACTCTGTACACAGTAACAGTCACAGTGTTTGATGACTGATTTTGATAGACTTAGCCCTTCTCAGCAATGTAAGGACTTAAGACAATTCCAAAGGACTCATGATGGAAAATGCCATCCACATCCAGAGAAAGAACTGTGGAGTTGGAATGCAGAGTGAAGCAGACTATTTTCTTTTTTTAAATTTCTCATGGTTTCTCTCATTCATCATAATTCTTCTATACAATATGACTAATGTGAAAATATGTTTAATATGAATGTTTATGTAGAGCCTCTATCAGACTACAGGCTGTCTTGGGGAGGGAGGGGGAGAAATTTAAAACTTATGGAAGTGAATGTTGAAAACTAAAAAATAAATAAATTAACTAATAAAATAATTCTATAGAAAGTACACCCAGAGAGGCATTGTGCTAGAATGCATAAGGGGCTGGACTTGGCACCAGAGAGACCTGGGTTCAGTTCCACACACTTAGCTGTGTGACCATCAGTCAAATAATGATATGTCTAACATCGACCTCAATTCCATTCAACACACCCTTAGTAAGTACTATGTTCAACATATTGGAAATGCAATGACAAAAAGAACCAGCTCTTCTTTGGAGGAGACTGTATAGACTCATATACATATATACAAATGTATACAGTAAAAAATAAATATAAAGTAATGTGGTGGGAAGGGAGGAAATCTGCACCTGGAAAAATCTGGAAAAGTCACATATAGGAGACAGCACCTACATTGTGTTTTCCAGGAAGCTAGGGATTCTGTGAGGTGGAGGAGAAAAAGGAAAGCATTCCACATAGATATGGAATTGGGAGATGGAATACTAGATGAGGAGCTTAATAAATGCTTCATCTATCTACATATCTATCCAGACTGTTTTACAGAGAACTGACATAAGGCAAGTGCTCACATGGAGGTCAGATGAAGCAATTCAAGGACACTCTCATCTCATCTTTTTTTTTTGGGGGGGGCAGGGGGGAAGGCACATCACTTGAAGGTTTTGAGGCTGGATGACCAAGAAGATGGTGGTGCTATACCAGAAATAGAGAAGGTGGGGGACCAGGAAGGTTAGGGACAAAAAGAGATGAGTTGGACATGTTAAATTTGAATGGTTGCTGGGCAGTTGGAAATATGGGATGAGCTGAGAAGAGACGTCAAGGATAGAGATTTGGGAATCATCTCCTTAGAGGTGATATTGAAACCATGAGTAGATGAGCTCATCAAGGGAGAGAAAAAAGAAGAAAAGAGAAGGAAAGATAAAGGGAGGGAAAAGGGAAGAGAAGGGGAAAGGACCAAGGATAGCACCCATTTTTAAGGGGTATGGGAGGGGGATGAAGAGTCATCAAAGGGAACAGAGGAGAGCCATGAAAATACAGTGTGAGTGGCACTGTGGAAAGAGAGGTGGATTTGGAATCAGAGGATTTAAGTTTTAATCCTAGCTCTGTTGCTTGCCATTTGTGTAACCTTGGGCAAATTACTTATCCTCTCAGATCTTCAGTATCTTCTGTAAAATAAGGTAGAGGTAGATTAGATGATCTGTAGGTTACCTTCTAGCTTTAAACCTATGATTCTAGATATAAGGTGGGTACTTGAAGGCAAAGGAGAAAGTGTCATGAAGGAAATGATGGTTCACAGTATCAGATGCTGCAGATAGGTCAGGGAGGGTGATCAGAAAAAGTCATTAGATTTATTGATAATGACCTTGGAGGCAGTAGTTTCTATAAACTGCTCAATGAACTCCAGTGGTTCCCTATTACCTCTAGAATCAAACATGAACTCCTCTGCATCTGCATTAAGAGCCCTTTATAACCTTCTTCCAACCTATCTGTTCTGGCTTATTATGGCGTCTTCTTCATGAGCTCTTTGGTCTAGCCAGAATGGTTTTCTTGCTGTTCCTGATACTTTGTACAGACTGTCCTCCATGCTTAGAATGCATTCTCTCTTCATTTTAGCCTCTTAGAATACCTACTTACCTGTGAAGCTCAGCTCAAATGCTGACATCTATAAGAGATCTTTCCTAATCCCTTCTGGTTACTTGTGTTTTACCTAACCAATTGCTTTGTATTTATTACTAACATCATTTGTTAGTCATCTCTCAGCCTGTTACTTGACTCATTCCCACATTTAATCTTCTCCTGAGCAGTAGGATAAGTTAGGGATGTATTTGTATATCTCCTATTAATTAACAAAATTTCAACCCTAGTTGGTGAAATATTGTTTAATAATATAGAGAAATCTCCCTGCCAATAGTAGTTATTCATCTCTATATATTAATACTTAGTTTCCTATAAGTAAACAAATATTAAAGTTGCTGAATAAGCAATTTATTAAAAATGGAATCAACAATATTGTTTGTCCTTTGCTTCAAAGAGGACCAGTGCCATCATGGGTGATGTTTTTACTTGTTCATGAATTGGATTCAAGTGAGGCAGAGTTGCACAAAGTTGTCAACCTCACTCTTTTTCTAGAGTCATCAATGTCCACTGGCAAGACAAAAGTCAAGATGACCAGCAGTGGTATCAGGATGCTATGGATGACCTTGGCTACTTTGATGTCTGACCAAACTCTAAGAGCTCCAGAGCTTCTGCTTTAGCCACCTTCATGGCTGTTGGAACAAATTGTTCTTATCCACCCATTCTGTGGGGGTAAGTCACTGATAGGTTTGAAGTCTGCTGGTTACCTTCAACCTGGTTTAACTCATTTGTCTACATGATTTTACTGGGGTGAGGCTGCTATGCGTATTATAGTTTCTTGCACAGGTGAGAGTTGGGTGAAAGGTGAACACAAAAGTGGATGAGCAGCTCTGAAAAGGGCTCAGGAAGCCCTCACCAGAGGTACTGATCCTTCCTGAATGTCCCCATACACTCTGGAATCAATTATAAAGTATACACAGCTAATGATCTACAATATTTTAGCTATGAGAAAGATCACAGCCACAGTTACCTCAAACTCTTATTGTAACTACAGATGACTTCTCATTTTCTGAGAATACAATCTCACATTTAGTTGGTTCAGAATAATAAAGTCTCTTTATAAGAATTCTCTTCATTTTCTTCAAAAGATATAGTTTATAATAGTATCATCAGGAAAGAAGATCCCATTGACTTCTTTCTCCCTCTCATTTCCAGCTTCTCCTTGTCATGACTGGAAAAGTCTCTCCAGCTTCTCATAAGCTATTACTCTGAACAGCTTCTCCAAAATGACAGTTAAAGCTTCTGTTTCCACAACATTCCATTTGGATTTTAAAGCTACATAAGTATAGCCTCTGTAGGACAGAATTTTGAAATAGGTGTTTCACATATATTTTCCATAATTTTATATGTGTACATGTTGTCTTCCCTTATAGAAAATAATCTTCCTCAGAGCTGGGCCTTTTGTTTTGATCTTTGTATTCTTAGCACCTAGCACGGTTCCTGGCACATAAATGTGTGCTGATCGATTGTAGAATAGTGGGGGCAGAAGCCAGATTGCAAGAGAGTGAACAACGACTGGATGGTAGTAGTGAATCTAGGTGACTCTAGAAGTGGAGGAGAGAAATGGGGGTAACTTGTTGTGGAGGTAGAAGGGCCAAAGGATGTTTATTTTAGGATAAGTGAGCTTAGCAGCATGTTTGTTTTCAGGCTCTGAAAAGGAGCCAGTAATAATGAAAAAAGAAAAGAAGAGAAAAGAAAACAATTCATATTTGTGTGTTGCTTTAAGATTTACAAAGCAGAACTGTACTTCCTGTCTTTGTTGGAGGGGTAGAGGAAAATGGACGCAGATCATTGCATTTACTCTCAGACTTGGTTGGGGTGTCAGCTCGTTTTTGCAGATCTGCTTTTCCAATTTTTTTTATTCTCTTTTATAGGGGTTGGCTTTGGGGATAGGAAAGAGAGATACATGATGTGCATGATGTAAAAATAAAAGATATTGATACAGATAATAAAAAGAATTTACAGAACACATTCCACATAGCAACTCTTAAGAGAAAGGGAATGTAATTTCTCTTATGCTCATTTTTCAGGTGAGGAAACTGAGGCTTACAGAGAGAAAGTAACTTGCTTCAACGATAGTCCTGGAACCCTCTGAGACCAGATGTAGGGCTCTTTCTCTAACCCCACTGCTTCCTAGCCTGTGCGCTGAGGAACCCATGTTCCCTTGGAATTATTGCAGTGAGTTGTCCTCATCTCATTAAATGACTCAGAATGATAAATAAGCAAACATGCCTTCTGCAGACTGAATAAATAGAATGTTGCTTGAGGAAGTCACGCAACCTTGCAGCCTGGGTCCACTACAAACTCATGTTTTCTCCTCTTAGCTGGGTCTTTCCTGCTGGGGCCCCAGAGCAAGCCTTTGATTCTTCATTCATTGCCTGGGATGTTGCTTTGCTGGTTTTTCCACACCTTCCCTTTAAGCCTCCTACATTATTATGCTGTCCTCTACATACCAACACAAACCTGGTCTCTTTGCTTTTTGGAGAAAACAGCCCATCTGTTGGGAGTTTCCCCTTCTCCCCTAGTCTACAATTCCAAAATCTACCTACATCCTCACCCATTGTCTCCTTATTTACTCGAGTCTCAGAGAAAGTGGTGGCCCCACACCTGACCAAAACCAAACCCTCTAAATGACCCCTTTCATCTCATCCACTCCCCTCCTCAGGGATCTCTCTTCTTCAATCCTTCCATCGTTCAGCTCTGATCTCTTCCTATCTACTGGCTCCTTCCCGGTAGATTACACACAAACCCAGCTCCTCCCAATCCTTAAAAATCAAACTAAGAAAACAACAAAAACAAAGACTCTTCACTTAACCTAGTCATCCCCTCAAATAATTCTTTCCCTTTCACTGCCAAACTATTAGTCTGGGGAATTCTTTAACTTTTTCACCTAACTCCATTTTAGTGGAAACCGACAGATCCCTTCTCAGAACAATGTTTTTGAATTCATAAAATAAACTACATAGGATGACAAAGGAAACTGATTATATTGAAATTGAATTTAAAAAAAAATTAAGTCATTTTTAAAAAAAGTTCACAGACCCCAGATTAAGAACTCCTGTCCTAGAGACAATTATCTACCCAAATTGCTTCCATTTCTCATTACCCTCTCACTTTTTAACACCTTGTGATACGGCTTCTAAGCCTTCAGTGTTATCAGAACTACTGTTACTAAAATTAGCTGACAGTACCAGGGCCTTTTCTCAGTTCTCATTCAGCTTCAGCAGCTTTTGATCCTGACACCCTTTACCCTCACTTCTCCAGTATGTTTCCTGTCTTGGCTTCTCCTCTAGCTTATCTGATTGCTCCTTCCTAGTCCTTTTTGGACTCATCCTTATCTCATCACCTCTTTGTTATGGGTATACTAAAGCTTTGGGAATGCTTTGCCCCCACTGCTAAAGCATAAGGGAAAGCTAAAGCATTCTCCAGTTCCCCCTTTCTTTCTCCCTTGATCATCTTATCAAATCCCTTAGATTCAATTATCATCTTGGTGCAGATGACTTTCCAATCTATTTATTCAGCTTTAATTTCTTTTCTGACCCGGTAGCCCCAAATCATCAGCTTCCCATAAGTCATATCTCCTTAGGTATACCATTGGCAAATGGAACTCATCTTTTCCCCGATGTCTAATTCTTATTACTTCTGGTAAGGACAACAGTATCCTTCCAGTCCTTTAGGTTTACAAGCTCAGTGTTCCTTCACTCCTTTCCCTCACCCAAGTCCAGGTGAGTCAAGCCAACAAGCATTTCTCATCTCTACTATGTGCTAGGCACTGTGCTAAGTGCTAAGGATACAAAGCAAGTCAAAAATAGTGCTCTCAAGGAGCTCACAGTCTAATAGGAGCAACAAAATACAAACAACTGTATACGAACAAGGTATATGTATGTATAAACATCTACACAATGTTGTTTGTATACACATACATATTATTCATGTGCATATGCACATATATTGTTTGTGTGCACATATGTATATTGACATGTAATATATACTTATATATTGTATATATAGACATATACACACCTACACGTGTATCTATATATGCATGTACACATACACACATACACTTATATGCATGTGCATATATGTGTATAACACATGCACATGTAATATATGCGTATACATATATATGCATATATACACATATGTTTATACCTATATACCTGTGTATATGTATCTATGATCTCTATCTCCATCTATCTATCTATGAAATTTAGAGTAGTCTCAGACAGAAGGCACTAAGATTAAAAAATATGTCAGCCATATTAATCAATATTGTTTTAGACTATTTAAAATAACTAGATAGTACAAAGTTGGAATATTGCTGTGGTGTAGGTATAGGAAATGATGGGTTGTTGGACTTAGAAAAATGTGGAAAGACTTGGACCTTATATCCACCCTCAGAGAACAGAGAACAAACAAATATAGTATGGTCTTACATAGATGCACATAAATGTATATGTCTATATATGATATTATGGATATCTAAGTATATACATGTTTATGAAAATGTATGTATGTGAACATGCACAAATGTTTGTGACTATATGTGTGTATGTACATATGTGCATGTATATACATGCACATGTGTATATGTATGTATATATATATATACACATATATACATATCTATCTGTGCTTAATTGTAGCCTTCTTAGGGGAGGAGTGGGAAGGAAGGGAAAAAAGAACAAAGTAAAAAGTGCACAGCAGACAACAAAAGAAAACTTACAAGGAAGCAAAAGATGGACAGCTTTGAACACAATGTGTAGTATTTATTATATAGGTTTTCTTGAAATGGAAATTTATTGCGTATATTTTTAATCCTCTCCTATGTTCTGGTGTGTACATGAAAATGCTTTTTTTTCTTTTCTTATTTTGTATTTAGTTTATAATGGTTCTTTTTCTTTTCTTATTGTATAAGTTTAAAATAAATTAATAAAAAAATAAAGAGGAGCCAGAAAGATTTCTTGCTGATGATGGGATTTTGACCAACCTCACTCTTTATGTCAAAGGCACCACCATTCTTCTAGTCTCCCAAGTTCATATCTGACATTACCCTGGACTGCTTCCTCTCCCTCATCCCCATATCCAATCAGCGGTCAAATCTTGCTGTTTCTACCTCCATGACATTCCTTCAATCCTATCCCTTCTTTCTATTCCCACAACTCTACTGTCTTAGTATGGTCCTTCATGTTTAACCTTATTTATTTATTTATGGAAATAAATTATTGGGCAAATGAACATATTTGGTGTGAGATTGAATTTGCCCCCAAATATTTATTTATTAATAGCCTCCTGATGGGTCTCCCTGAGACTTGGAGGAAACCAAGGAGGCCAGCAGACAGAGATGAGGAGGAAGAGCCCCAGATATGTGGGAAAGCCAGTGAAAATTTGGGGGATGGATTTGGAAGATGGAATATCTTGTTGGAGAAACAGGAAGGAGAACAGTGTTGTAGGGTATGTGGAAGGGATTAAGGTGTTAGAAGGCTGGAAAGGTAGGAGGAGACCATATATGAAGGGCTTTAAAACCAAACAGGATTTTATATTTCTTCCTGATGGTAGTAGGGAGCCATGGGAGTTTACTGAATGGGACAGAAGGACATCCCCACATTTAGTCCATTGCCAGGTCTTCTTGAGCCTGCTGCCTCATCACCTTCCCCTTTTCTGCTCTCTTGGGGCCAACACTTTAAGTTTCAGCACTCATCACTTTTTACCTGGACTACATTGTAGAGGATAGGGACTAGGTTTATGATTTCATTGATACAGGTGACATTTTTGGGTGAGGAAACCATGTCAGTGCCTTCCCTTCAACAGATTTTTATAGAGATGCCTAGAACACTTTGAGGTTAAGTGACTTGGTCACACATCTAGTATATGCCAGAGGTCAGACTTGAACCTAGGTCTTCCTGGCTCTAAAGTCAAGTCTTGCTATGCCATGCTGCCTCTTTACACTTCATAGCCTCCTAATTAACCTCTGTCTTTCCATTTTCTCTCTTCTCTGGTCTACCCACCACACTGCCATCATAATAATTTTCCCAGAGCTGGGTCTTCCCAGTTCACTTTCCTGTTCAAAATCCTCCCATGGCTCCCCATAGTCTCCAGAATAAAATGTAAAGGACACAACCTGGCATTTAAGGTTCTCCATAACCTAGTGACATTTCCGGGTTTATTTCCTATTATTCGCCTTCACATTTTTGACGTTCCAGCACTGTGGGAGACTAGTCCGTGTCTCAATCTGGACTTGCTATCTCTTGCCTTCATACATTGGCACAGAATGTTAGGAATGTGTACTTCTTCCTTATCTCTGCCTTTCTTAATCCTTATTCTTCTGCAGAGCTCAGTCCTGGTAACATCTTTTCCAGGCAGCCTTCCCTCTCCAATCCCTGCAATTGCCAGGGCTTTTCTCTCCTCCATTTACCAGTCATTGACTTAACTATATGTGTGTCTGTCTTAATGTCCACTAAGCCAGCTCCTGAGGCCACTGACTATTCAGTCTTTTGTCCTTGGAACTCCACCATCTAGCATGGTGTCTCCCACACGGTAGGTGTATAATGAATGCTTCTTAAATCAAATTGAGCTGAAAGCAGGAAGCCTTCTTTTTTTAAATGTATATAGAAGCTGTCTTGATGAATAATCTACAAATCCATTAAAAATATTCAGGATTGATGGCAGCTTTTTGTCATTATTAATTTTTTCAATCAACTAATAATTATTAATAGACACTGATACTGACACAAAGTTTACAAAGTTCTTTACATTCATTATCCCATCAGAGCCTCAAAAAACCCTGTGAATAGATAAATATTACAGGCATCATTATCCTCTTTTTATAAATGAGGAAACTGAGACTGTGGTTAATTGCCTTGCCCAGCGTCACATGGCTTATAAATATCAGAGATACATTTTGAGCTCAGCTCTTCTAGACTTGAAGTCAGTCATTCCAACCATGTTCCATGCTACTTCAACTGAGATAATTAACTGTCTGTGTTTTGTTACATTTTTTCTTTATTTTGTTAAGTATTTCCCATTTACATTTTAATCTGGTTGGGGTAGCATTAGGAGTGCCATGGATCACTTGCCAGGTTTGACAGCTCTCATCTAATAATTGCTAATTTTCTCAGACAATTCATAGCCCTTATAATTACTAATGGATTTTGATAATGCAACTTCTACCACATGAGGAAAGGTGGATGGAGTACTGGGCTTGGAATCAGGAAGATTCATGTTCCTAAGTTCAAATCTGGCCTTTGACATTTACTAGCTATGTGACCCTAAACAAGTCACTTAACCCTGTTTGCCTCAGATTCCTCATCTGTAAAACAAACTGGAGAAGAAAATGGCAAACCATTCCAGTATCTTTGCCAAGAAAATCCCAAATGGGGCCACCAAGAGTTGGACAGGACTGAACAACAATAAATAGGCTGGAACCTATGCAGTCAAGTGTGAGAGAGAAAGAAGGGGGCAGTGATGATCAATGGAGTAATATCACAAAGGGAACAGGAAGGGGTGACATAGAGATAGGATACAGGCAGAGAACTTAGCTTTAGTAGGAAATAAGCATCCCTCGCCCACTAATTCTGGAGCAAAAGAGGAAAGCATTAGTAAGGACACAGATTTTAAGATACAGAGCAGGAGCAGTTGAGAGTCTCCAATAATGGTCTCAATCTTTTTCAGGAAAGATGGAGCCAAAATTATCTTCTGAAAGACAGAGGGAAGCTACGGAGTTGGGAGATTGAGGAGAGGAGAATGTTTGGAACATGGGCATGGAATCCTTGGGAATCCAACCCCCGGGCTTGGCCCCTCAGATGGTAGGGTCCCCTGACCCCTGACATCTGGCCTTAGGACCCTATGACCTTCCGTGTCAGGGTATGGGGCATATCTCACCCTACATTCCTAGGCCTCAGGACTCTATGATCTGTCTCAATTTAACCTGGGATCTTTTTGACCTCTTGCCTCTGGGCCTGATATTCTCTGAAGCTTACACCTGGAATTGAGTCCCTTTGATCTCTTGTTCCCATGTCTGGAGCCCCTGTGATCCCTTACACCTGAGTTTCAGGCACCTTTGACCTCTCCCAGCTTCAGTTCAGTATAACCGATTGTCTGCTGGGCATTTCAGACTAAATGTCCTGGTGACTCAATTCAACATGGCCAAAACTGTATTCATGATTTCTTCCTCCCTTTCTTTCTTCCTTCTTTTCTTTTTCTTTCTTTCTTCCTTTCTTTCTTCCTTCCTTTCTTTCTTTCTTTCTTTCTTTCTTTCTTTCTTTCTTTCTTTCTTTCTTTCTTTTTCTTTCTTTCTTCTTTTCTTTTTCTTTCTTTTTTGCTTTCCTTCTTTCTTTCTTTTTCTTCCTTCCTTCCTTCTTTCCTTCCTTCCTTTCTTCCTTCTTTTCTTTCTTTCTTTCTTTCTTTCTTTCTTTCTTTCTTTCTTTCTTTCTTTCTTTCTTTCTTTCTTCCTTTCTCTCTCTCTCTCTCTCTCTCTCTCTCTCTCTCTCTCTCTTTCTCTCTCTCTCTTTCTTTCTTACTTCCCTATTTCTGTGGAGGGTACCGCCATCTTTCCAATCTTCCAGGTTTGTAACTTTAGCTTTATCCTTGACTCCTCGTTCTTCCTCATCCCACATATCCAATCAGTTTCCAAATATTGCCATTGATACCTTCGTGACATCTATTGACACGATTATCTTAGTTTAGGATCTTATCACCTCTTACCTACAGCCTCACTGGTCTTACATCCTATGCACAGCTACCAAAGTGATTTTCCTTAAGTGTGAATCTGAGCACATCACTCTCCTACTCAATTGACTCTAGTCTAGTGGCTCCCTAGTGCCCCAGGATCAAATATAAATTCCTCTGCTTAGTTTTTAAAGCCCTTCGTAACCTTCTACCAACCTGTCTTCTAGTCCCATTGGACAACATTCCCTTCCTACACTTTGTTTCAGTGGAACTGGCCTCTCTGTTCCTCACACAGGATACTCTATTTCCCTTCTCCATGCCTGGCATGCCCTTCCTCCTCACCTCCATCTCATAGATTCTCTGTCTTCATTTTCAACTCCACCTTTTACATGATGGTCCCAACTATGTTTTCAACTGCTTTGCATTTATATCTATTTATTTGCTTTGTAGTTATTCTTTTCAAAAATGTATAACATTTTATATTTTCCACCAATTACATGTTAAAACAAATTTTTAAGCATTTGTTGGTTTTTTTTAAGTTTTGAGTTCCAAATTCTCTCCTTCCCTCCCCTCCCCTCCCCTTTCCCTGAGGTAGTAAGCAATCAGATATAGGTTATGTATGTGCAATCATGTAAAACATTTCCATATTAGTCATTTTGTACAAGAAGTCTCAAGTAAAAGAATGAAAACAAGAAAGAATATGAAAAATAGCATGTTTCAATCTGTATTCAAACAATGTCAGTTCTTTTCCTGGAGGCAAATAGTATGCTTCATCATGAGTCCTTTGGGATTGTCTTAGATCACTGAATTACTGAGAATAGCTAACTCATTCACAATTCATCATTGTACAATATTGCTGTTATCATGTACAATGTTCTCCTGGTTCTGCTCACTTCACTTTGCATCAGTTCATGTAAGTCTTTCCAGGTTTTTCTGAAATCATCTTGCTAGTCATTTCTTACAGCACATTAATATTCCATTACAGTAATATACCACAACCTGTTTAGCCATTCCCCATTTGAAGGCATCCCTTCTTAGCCACCACAGAAAGAGCTGCTATCAATATTTTTGTACATTTTGTCCTTCCTTGCCTGCCCCTGTTCTCCTTTTGATGTCTTTGGGATACAGACTTAGCTGAATGCATCTTTATGTGTACTTTTGTCTTCCCCATTAGAACCCATTAGAACCCACAAACCCTTTGTGAGTTGGGATTGTTTTATTCTTTGTTCTTACAGCCCTCACACATGGCACAGTGCCTGGCATGCCATAGGTGCTTAATACATGCTTGTTGATTGATTGGCCAACAGCCCATCAATCTTATATTTTAAGTTGCCTTGTTCTTTTTTTAAACCAGCTGCTCACATTTTCAAATCTGCTTTTATTATCGTCTTGCAGCACCAGTGAAAATACCATCTGTGCCTCTAAACCAGGGGTTCCAAATCTTTTGGGGTGTGTGTGTGTGTGTATGTGTGCGTGCACACACATACATACATATCTATATCTATCTGTCTATCTATCTGTCTATCTATCTGTCTATCTATCTATCTATCTATCTATCTATCTATCTATCTATCTATCTATCTATCTATCTATCACCCCTTTGGCAGTCTGAGGAAGCTTATGGACCCCTTTTTAATTGTGCTTTTAAGTCTGTAAAATGAAATACATTGGAAACCAACTCTATTGAAATACAGTTATCAAAATAGTAAACCCCGCCCCACCACCAATTTCCTGGACCCCAGATTTAGAGATCCTGCCCTTAGGGCTGCAGTTTTCTGCCTGAGATTTCTAATCCCTAGCAAAACTGCAGACTTCCTTTTGCCAATATCATTTGTCCCTGAATTAATTACCAGGAAGGGCAGTTGGTCTTCCATTGTGCTGAGTTCTCTATTACATCTTAGATACATACCTGCCTCATGAAGAGAGCAAACCTTTTTATTGTTCCTGTCAAGCGTTGCCTTGGTATCTCTTTAGCAGGGAATTAAAAAGCCACCACTAATTCATTTTTCTTTCTCTTCTCCATTACTAGATGAGCTGTTCTCTGATAGTGTTTGTTGCCTAGATGGGAAGGGTCAGAGGGATCACATCACAGGATCAGCATTAGGACAGCTACATGGCATAGTGTATAAGTAACCATTTCACTTTTAGACATTATTTTGTTTGAGTTTATATAGTACTGACTTCTGAAATTCACATTCCTCAGTTGTATTGTGATGATTTTATAGTGCATTTTTAGAGTACTGAACATTTTGGATTTTAGTTAAAACTTGATCCATTGATGTTGTAAGATTTTCCCTACCTTCATTTGACTTTTTTAAACACAAAGCAAACTTCACAAAAATCTAAGTTGCATTTGGTGCTTAAAACTGTACTTACTTTTTGTAATTTTTCATTCAATAAAGAACTTGTGAACTGGAAAAAAAGTATTGGACTTGAGTCAGGAAGACTAGAGTTCAAGTCATGCCTCAGGCACTTATTAGCTCTGTGATCCCAGGACAAACCACTTAAATTGTCACAGCCTCAGTTTCCCCTGTAAATTAGGGATAATAATAGTACCTACCTTTCAGGGTTATTGTGAGGTTCAAATGAGAAAATGGATGTAAAATGATTTGAAAGCTTTTAAGCTATAGAAATGGTATCCACTATCATCATCACCATCACCATCACCATCCTCATCACCATCACCATCCTCATCACCATCACCATCCTCATCACCATCACCATCACCATCACCATCACCATCACCATCACCATCACCATCACCATCACCATCACCATCACCATCACCATCACCATCATCACCATCATCACCATGACCATGACCATCACTATCACCATCATCGTCACCATGACCATGACCATGACCATGACCATCATCACCATCACCATCACCATCACCATCCTCATCACCATCACCATCACTATCCTCATCATCATCATCATCATCATCATCACCACCATCATCACCATTTAGAACACAAGAAGCTTACTACTGCATCACCTTGGGCAGGTCACTTAACCCCTGTTTGCACCTACCTCCCAGGGTTGTATGAGATAATAATTGCAAAGGCTTAGGATAGCACCTGGCACATAGTAGGTACTATAAAAATATTAGCTGTTGTTACTATTATTTTTATTATCCTCCATTATGGGAAAATTGTCATATCTTTCTACACAGGTCCAAATGTATAAGTCTTTCATAAGCAGCTGTGTGGTACGGTGGAAAGAGTGCTAGATCTGAAGTCACATGACCTGTGTTTCAATCCCACCAGTATCACTTACTACCTTGGACATGGGACCTCTCTGGGCCTCAGTTTCCTCATCTGTAAAATCAGGGGGTTGTCTAGATAACCTTTAAGGTTCCTTCAGCCCCCAAATCTCTGATCTTCTCTCTCTTCTCTGTGTCAAGCTCTTCTGCCCTCCTGAAAGAAGGTGTCTTGGTGTCTTTAGATCCTTTCCCCTCACTCTTTTTTCTTTGAAGCATTTTTTCCAATATTACAGGAAATATTTTATTTTCCTTGATAACAGCAAGGCTACTAGAAAGGCATTCCTCCAGCTTATTCGCCATCCTCTCTAGCAGGCAGAACAACTTGTACCTCAGACATACCTTTTAGCTGTCATTGGCAACAGCAAACACAGTCCTCCCCCAAGTCCTTCCTGTTCCCCTCCCCCTTCTGACTGACTGTAAACAAGGTCTTCAGTTTCCTGTAGTTCTTGTGAATAGCTCTGTCAGCCATTTTTGAAGGTAAACTGCTTGTCTCACACACCTGTTTACCTTGTTGGAGCCTCAGTCACTGGGATCTCCAGAAAGAAGCTTTGTTTATCCACAAATAAACAGATCCTACCTCCTTGCAGAGCTCATGGTACTATAGTGACATTTATATGTAGCCAGCTTTTCTCTGATTGGCGACAATCAGATTCTTGACAGAGCCCTAATGCAGACCAAAGCCGCTCTCCACTTTTGTCTGTCAGAGGGTCTCAGGCAGAAATCCACCTATCAACCACTTAACATGTTTTCCTATTCCTTATCCCCTTTTTCCATTATAAGCTTTCAGATAACCTCCTATCTTGCCACTTCTCGGTCTCATTTTTCTCTATTCAGGTCCTCATATCCTGGCCCCTCTGATTCCTCACTCCTAGAAATGTCATGACCTCTCCCTATTTCATCCAGGGCTTCACCAAATCTTGAAAACTGGAGCTATGATGCATCTGATGCTTCATGTCTGGGTCTGGGGTTGTCTGGGATCCCTCATACCCGAGCATCCTCCAACTCACCATCCCTCTAACCTGACACTTGGTCAAGGTATGCTTCTCCTATCTTTTGTCTCAATTCTTACTCTAGCCCTTAGTAATTGAATGGCTTTAGTCTTAGACAGACTGAGACCTGGGAAAGACCTTAATTTAGAAAGGCCAAGGTAACCCACTGCATTCTGGGCCATCACCTTTTATCTTGACTTTTGTCTTCCCTCTGGACTCCAGTGACTCTGGGGGAGAGAATGAGGCTGATGATTTTGCTCAGATCTACTTCACTTAAATCCAATTCACTCAAAAGTGAAGACACTGGTCCAGGGAGATCTGGTCTTGGGATCCTGTGGCCCCTGACACCTGGGCCTGGGTCTTCTCTGTGGTGGGCAGAGCCTTCATCTTTGGAAGGAGATGTGGGTTCTAGTTCTGGTTCTGCTACTCACAAATACCTTCCTCTTTATGGATCTCATTTGTCTCATATATAAAATGGTGGGATTGGATTAAATGGACTCCAAGTTCCCTCCCAGCACTGACAGTCTTTCAGGCTGTTGCCCTGCCTGTCTCCTCTCCTGGACCCATACGATGGCTGCGATCTTCCCAACCTCTCCCTCCTCCTCCTCCTCTTCCTCTTCCTCCTCCTTTTCCCTGTCATAGCTTGAACTAGGACTATCCTCCTCTTCATACTCCTGCCCAAGCTCCCTCTCGGCGAAGACCTCCTGTTCTCTCCCTTCCACTGGTGAATCTTCCCTGCCTACTGGGAAGCTGGAGGCCGAATTCCAGCCCACCCCTAGCTTTGCTTCTCCAGATATGTCTCACCTCCTCTAGGGGGTGGCAGAAAGGTGGTTGTAGTTAGGTTCTTAAAGTTCTGTGCCAATAGTTACATGTGTCCCCCCTGGGTATCAGTCCTCTGTTGCTGTCATGTCAGCAGATGCCCATAGGGCAGGGGTGTGCTGGTAAAATGCTTAACTATCAGTTCCCCAGGTGAAAAAATGTACAGCAAGAGACAATTTTAAGGTTGATCTACGTTATTAACACTTTCTTCCTCCTTTTTAAAAATCTAGACAATCGACAAAACGATAAATCAAGGACTGATTTGTAGCATTTACCAATTTCCAAGGTGTAAATGCTCACACTGAAAATTTAACAGTCAGCTTGTCTCTCTGGTCTGTAAGAGCTGGATTCTGCACACTCCCACATGGATAATTGGGGTTCGCATTAGACTTGCTAATCTCTCCACCCCTCTTTCCCACCATGACCTTGGGACCCTGTATAGAGTGATGGGCTGAAAGACTCACCTTCCTGAGTTCAAATCTGGCCTCAGACGCTTACTAGCTGTGTGACTCTGGGCAAGTCACTTAACCCTGTTTGTATCAGTTTCCTCGCCTGTAAAATGAGCTGGAGAAGGAATGGCAAACTACTCCAGTATTTCTGCCAAGAAAACCCCAAATGGGGTCAAGAAGAGTCAGACACAAAAGAAGCCACTGAACAACAATAACAAACTTTTAATAACTTCTTAGAAATGCATCTCATGTATCTGAACTCTTGAGTGCGTATATGTTTCTAGTCTATAAATCTTGGAGTCATAAATTCCTAAGTTTTCCGCTATATAAAGTCAAACGTACTCTCTTTTCGACAAGCTCCTCTCATTTTTTCCCCACATGGATAGCCACCATTCCTCTCAGATTCCATATAGCTTTTTATTACACCTCCCTGAAGCCCACTCAATCTTCTAGGTTATAGAAGAGTGGCTATCACAAGTCCAGATCAAGGGAAAAAATGCTCTTTTCATATAATATGTATCCTACTTTTACATTCTCCTACTAGAATGAGTTCCATGAGTGACTGTCATATGTAAATGTTATATCTTCCTTATCATTTTTTTTAAAATAAGTTTTTATCGGTATTTTCAGTTTCTTATATTACCACAATTATCCCAATAATTCCTTCTCTTCCCCCTCCCAGAGAGCCATCCTATGTGACAAAATAGTAGTTTTTAGTGAGGAAAAAAAAGTCAGCAGAAGTTTTTAATATATTGACAAAGTCTACAAGCCTGTGCAATGTGTAACTCTCATGCACCTTCCACGTCCATGGAGAAGAGAGTTGGGACGATTCTTTCAAAGCTCTTCATTCTAATCATGTTTCGTCTTTATAATTTTGTTGTTTTCAGTTTTGTCTTCTTGGTGTATCCTGGTTCTTTCCATTTACAATACTGTAGTTACTGTATATGTTATTTTCTTGGTTCTTGTGACTACCCTATGCATTGCTTCAGATAACTGTTCTTTTTCTGTATTCATCACTGGCATCATTTCTTATAGCACAATAATATTCTATGTACCATACTTTGCTTAGCCATTCTCCAGTTGATGGCCATCTGTTTTGCTTCCAATTCTTAGCTTTAAAAAGTTCTATCGATATGTTTTGTTTTCACATTACAGATATTCACAGATCCCACCCACTCGGAGAGAGAGAGAGAGAGAAAGAGAGAGAGAGAGAGAGATCTTTTATAACACACTAAAACAATTAAGTGAAACTAACAATGTCATCTGAAAGTGTCTACACCATTCTACATTTGTAGCAGTCCCCTACATATGTATTAAATTTTTTTGATAAAAAAAAATTAACAGAATTCTATTTTCTTTCCTCCCTACCTCCTTGTCCCTAATGGGAAAAGAAAAATAAAAGAAAAACAAACTCCTTGTAACAAACAAATACTCATAGTCCAGTAAAACAAATTCTCTCACTAGGTAGATACGAAGGGTGGTAGATGCAATAGAGAGTATCCCAAAAGTCTTAGTGCCATATTAAGCTATTAGAGTTAAGATCTCTGGGATACCCTGCATGTTTCATTCTGTACCCCAATTTTGTCATTTTTCTGTCAGAAGATGCAGATAGCATATTTCATCACTGATCCTTTATATTCACTAATGGATACTGTATTGATCATAGTTCCTACAGTTTTCAAAGTTGTTTGTCTTTACAGTGTTGCTATTATTGTAGAAATTGTTCTGCTCATTTAATAAATCATTTTGAATGAATGACTGTAGTAAAGGAATGGATGAATGAATCAGAGAATCTAAAAACATGGGGGTTAAGTGTGGCCGCTACATTTTAAGGATGACTATAAAGGCATACTTCTCTCTGGGTCAACACATTAAGGTAAGACCACTCCCATCCTAGTGCTCTTTCTACCATATGGTTTGTGGGTGATTTGGAAGGGGACTGGGTTGGAAATGATGGATCCTTGGTAACCGAAAGTCTCATCTTGAGAGGGCTTTCTCTGATTTTTTGGAAGATGGATGGGATAAATTTAAATTGTATAATTTGTAATCATTAAACCTACATGCAGAGGAAGAGATCTATTTATAGGCATATAAATGAGGTAAGTACCACAGCACTTCTAAGCTCAGGGCTTTTTTTGGTCCCCACATCCATTGGTTTTGTGCAAACCTCCCTGTATCCCCTATTTAGTATGAAGGAAATAAACTCTAGAGTTTACCATATGTATCCATATAAGAAATGAAATACAGAGACTAGTTTTCATAGAGAAAACTTTATTCAGTACAAAACACTTTTTAGTGTCCATAAGTGTCATTAGCGTCATAAAGTTGCTGTATGTTTAGCATAACCTGCTCCTCCCCCCACCTTTCCAGGCTCCTTATACTTATTCCCATGTACTTTTGGACCCAGTGACGCTGGCGTCCTTGGTGTTCTTCAAACAAGACACTCTATCTCCAGACCCTGGCATTTTCACTAAATCTCTCCCATTCCTGGAATTTTCTCTCTCTTCATCTCTTCCCTGGATTCCTTCAAGTTCCAACTAAAACTGTACCTTCTACAGGAAGCTTTTCCTGATCCTCCTGAATTCCAATTCTGTTGATTATCTTGAATTTATCATGTCTATATCTTGTTTGTACATAGTTGTTCACATGCCATTCCCTCCCACCCCCATTAGATTGTGAGCTTCTTGAGAACAGGAACTGTCTTTTACCTTTCTTTGTATCCCCAGCTCTTGGGACAGTGCCAGGCACATACTGGACACTTTATAAATGTTTATTAACTATCAGAACACAGTCATCCATGAGACCCTTGATTTTGTTTCTTGTCAAGACTCTGTTTTATGCTCATTTTTAAAAAAGAAATCTCCCATTTGTTTAACCTCCCATTTGTTTTGGATTTGATTGTGAACAGGACTGAGAATCCTGATTTACAGAGATTCACAGTGGTGTTACAAATGGAATTAATGCTCCATTTAGTAAGAATGGGATATGCTTCACCAAGGTTACACCAAGAGTATGATAACTTTATTGACTGGACATCAATTTGGAGTTTGGGGTTATTTCAGAGATCAGTTAGTTCATCCTGCCCTGGGATGTTCTCAATGATTTTCTTCTATCTCACTATGAAAAAGGTTTTGCATCCAAACCTAATTTCTTTTGTTTTAGTCACATGGAATTCATCCTCCACCTGCTTCATTTTGAATTTTTCAGATGAGCTACGATGTTCTCTTAATTCTTCCACCACCTACCTCTCCTCCACCTTCACGCTACACATTTTTCATAAATAATACAATTTTTGTAGTATTTCAAAAGGAATATTCAATAGCTTCTTGTGCCCTCTCTGAGGGCACATGGCTCTTAGTTTGGGAACCCTTGTTCTGAGTCATCAGAAGGATTTCTGGTTGGTTGAGAAGGATTTTGCTTCCTGCTAGATCCACAGTGGCTTCCTACAAATACAGTGGTGTCCTACTCAAAGTGAAATGGGAGCCACTCTACTGTATATGAGGATCCCTGCTGGCTATATGATAACGTAGAAAACCACACACTAACATTATTTATCTTCTATCGCATTTTTATTTTGTCAGCCATTTCCCAGTTACATTTTAATCTGATTTGGGCCAGGCTTCATGGGGTGCCTCTGCTGCAGAAGGTGGAATTTTAGATGTAACTTGAAGGAAACCGGGAAGGCAGAGATAAGAAGGGAGAACAGTGCAGGTGTTTGGGACAGCCAGTGAAAAAGCAGAGTTGGGAGATGGGGTACCTTGTTTGAGAAATAGCAAGGAAGCCAGAGTCACTGGGTCACAAAATATGTAAAAGAGAGTAATACATAAGAAGACTAGAAAAGTAGGGGGGTGGGGTGGGGAGGGGACAGTTATATGAAGGGGTCTGAATACCTGGCCTCAGACATTACCTGTGTGACCCAGGGCAAGTCATTTAACCTCTATTTGCCTCAGTTTTCCCATATGTAAAATGAAGACAAAAATAGCATCTTTCCTCCTAGGGCTGTTGTAAGAATCTGGTGAGATAATTAATTGTAAAGCACTTAGTTGTGACTGGCATATACTATGTACTATGTACTATACACATGTTATAGTGCTATAGAAAGTGAGCCACCATTATGTAAACCATTATGTAAACCAAACAGGATTTTAGATTTTATCTTGAAGGTGATAGGGATCCATTGGAGTTTATTGAGAAGGGATGACATGGTCTAACGACAATGCTGCTTGCCGCTGCTATGGCTGTGTAAGATCAATAACACCAGCACACAGGAGGGCTGCTAGCACAAGTTCTTTGATCTGCTTTTCTAAGGAAAGCAACTTTAAGGGGTTAACAATCTCACTTTAATTAAACATGCATATATCATTCACTTAGTTCAGGCGAAAGAGTCAGCACCCTGAACTTCAAAGAAAACACAAACAGATATTACGAGCAGAAATTATATAAACAGCAAAATAACACAAATCAGCTGACAGGCTTCTATCTGTCCTTCGTAGCAATACATAAAGTTACCAGAGAGAGAAGTACCAACAGCTGGGTTTTCAAAGCCGAGGGGAGGGGGCTCCAATGGCTACCCAGAATCTTGTCTGGCCAGATCACCAACACTCTTCCAATGAGTGTGCCCCCAAAACAAAACTCCAACCTCAGATCTTATATACACTCGTGTGCTCTTCTGGGGCACTAGATTATCTCAGGGCTGAGAAGCACTCAAACAAAAACCAGTAAAAAGTCCTACTTTGCTTGCCATTACATTTGAAAGGCAAGACCCTTCAAAAGTACTTGATTGCCTTAGCATTCCAAAAGAGAAAACAGTTAAAAAAAACCCCACCCTAATTGCCATAACTAGGGTCATGGGCTAGAGGAACATCACTTTGACAGCTGAATGGAGGATGTACTGGAGTTGTGGTGCTGGGGCAAACATACAGACCACAGCAAGCTATGGCAGCTGTCTAGGCATGAGTTGCTGAGGAACTGTACCAGGATGGAGGCAGTCTCAGAGGAGAGAAGGGGACACATAGGAGACAGCTGACATCCATGTAGCCCTTCAGGTTTGCAAAGCAGTTTCTACACATGATCTCATTTGATTCTCATACAGCTCTGTGGGAGTAGTACTATTTTCCTATTTCACAGTTAAGGAGATACTTAAAGAAGTCAAGTGACTTGCCCCATGTTGCGTAGCTGGGAAATGCTGGAGGCTAGATTCCAATGGTGGGGCCTCCTGACTTCCAGACGTGCTTCCTGTAGGACACCACACCATAGTATGTTTCTTTAAATGCAGTGCGATATTACATTATTATGATTAGGATTATTATTATTGTGGCTGTCAGGCCACCCTATTGAATCAGATCTTTATCTCACAAACTGCTGTTTGTGTCATCTTCCTACTTCCCACTTTTTGGGACGGTTGATTATTTGAAGCCATAACAGACTTTACATTTAACATTATTGAATTTCCTTCTATTATATTCAGCCCATTGTCATCTTTAGCGTGTCAGATCTTTTCCTTTCCCAGCTCTGCTTTCCAATGTTAGTCATCTTTCCCATTCTCTGAGTCATCTGTAAATATGACAAATCAGATCTGTACACTTCCATCCAGCTCATTTATTAAATTGACTGTTTGTTCTAGTTCACTTCTCCATGGCATAAAACCCCATTAAATTCAGTAAACATTCATTAAATGCCTACTAGGTACAAGGCATGGGCAGCTAGGCGGTGCCATAGTGGGTAGAGTACCAGACCTGGAGTCAGGAAGACTCATCTTCCTCAGTCCAAATCTGGCCTCAGACACTTACTAGCTGTGTGACCCTGGGCAAGTCACTTACCCCAGCTACCTCAGTTTTCTCATGTGTAAAATGGGCTGGAGAAGGAAATGGCAAACCGCTCCAGTATCTTTGTTAAGAAAATCTGAAATGGGGGTCACAAAGATTCAGCTGCAACTGAAACAAATGAACAGCAATAGCAAAAACGTACAAAGCACCCTCCTAGGTGCTGGGGTTACAAACATGAAAAATAAATGTCTCTGCCTTGAGGACTTGAAGGAGATAAGGCATCCACTTGAATAAGGGTGATTTAAGATGGACTATGACAGGGTAAAAGGGTAGGGAATCAGCTTGACTTCAAATCTTGGTAAAACTCTAGGTTATTAAATAGATCCTTGTGAGCTTTTAGAAAGAAAAGTAGCCATTCAATTCAATTCGATAACCACTCATTAAGCACTGCTGGAGATACAAAAACAAAAATGAAGCTGTCCTTGTCCTCCTTTTATTTTATTGGATGGGAGAGGCAGGGTACAAAACATGGAGAGAAAAATAAATAAATGGGCTTGGAATCAGGAAGATTCATTTTCCTGGGTTCAAATCTAGCCTGAGACATTTACTAGCCGTATGACCCTGAGCAGGTCACTTAACCTTGTTTGCCTCAATTTCCTCATCTGTAAAATGAGCTGGAGAAGGAAATGGCAAACCACTCTAGTATCTCTGCCAAGAAAACCTCAAATGGGGTCACGAAGAGTTGGATACACCTGAAATGACTGAAGAACAACAATGAAGTAAATAAAAGGTAATTGAAAGGGGAAGAAACTATTGGAAAGTATTGGAGGGAAGAATCAAGGAAGGCTTCATGGAAGAGGTCACACCTAACCAGAGCCTTAAAGAAAGAGAAGACTTGAGTGATTGAAGATGAAGATGTGCATTTCATTCTTGGAAAATGCCTGGGAGATGGAATCCCAAGTTAGGGAATGACTATGAGGGTACTTTGATTCAAATGTAGTGTACTTGGGCAGGATAAGGATAAGGAAATGAACACAATGTTAGATAACCCAAGAAGTTAGGTTGGAGCCAGACTGAACAAGGCTTTAAGTTCTAACCTGAGGTTTTTGTATTTTATTCTAGAGGCAATATAGATCACTTCAAGCCAGTATGATTTCACCAAGGCCAGGCCATGTCAGGCTAGGCTAAACTTGTGTTCTTTTTTCATTAGTCTGTCTACTGACTTCCTGGGCTTCCTATGAGTCCTAACGAAAATCTCATCTTTCATTAGAAGCTTTTCCCAACCCATCTTTACTCTAGTCCCTTCCCTCTGTTAACCATTTCCTATTTATCCTGTCGACATCTTATTTGTATGTATTTGTTTGCATATTGTCTTCCCCGTTAGATTGGGAGCTCCTTGAAGGACTGCCTTTTGCCTCCATTTGTATCCTCGGCCCTTTGAACAGTGTCTGGCACAGTCCCTGGCACGTTGCTTGCAGAAGTTATTATGTACCCATAACTCTCCTTCCTCGGGTGACTGTTATTACTGGCCAATGCGTTGGGGCTTATCAGTACATTTCCAGCTCTTTAATTCATTAGATCAACATCACACTCAAATGGAAGACCTTCCAAGGGCTGCCGAGACCTTGCTTACTTGCCTCCCACTATTAGAAAGGTGCTTCAGAACCAGGAGAACATTGTACACAGTAACAGCAACATCGTGCTATGATCAAATTTGAGAGACTCGGCTTTTCTCAGCAATACAATGATCTAAGACAATGCCAAAGACTCACGATGGAAAATGCTCTCCACATCCAGAGAAAGAACTACGGAGCCTGAGTGTGGATCAAAGCAGACTATTTTTGTTTTTTCATGGTTTTTTTTTCCTTTTAGTCTGTTTCTTTCATAACTGGGACTAACATGGAAATATGTTTTACATGATTGCACATATATAACCTATATCAAATTGCTTACCATTTCAGGAAGAGGAGAGGGAAGGAAGAGAGGAAGAAAAATTTGGAACTCAAAATTTTATGAAAATGAATGCAAAAAAAGGCTTTACATATAATTGGGGAAAAACACCATTGAAAAAGGCTCTTGATACCTAGGTTAGGGTGAACAATAATAATAATAGCTAATATTTTTATACTGCATTAAGGTTTGTAAAATACTTTATAAATATTATCCTTACAGCAATCCTAGGAGGTAATTGCTATTATCATACCCATTTTACAGATGAGGAACTGAGGCAGACAGCAGTTAAGTGGATTGGCCAGAGTCAAGAATTTGAACTCAAGTCTTCTTGACTCCAGGGCCATGCTCTAACCATTATGCTACCCAACTGATTTTGTAAATTCCTTTCACATCTTTCATGACTCAGAGCATAGGCTATATGCCCTTCCCTGAAGTCTACAGTTCTTGCTGATAATTTTTAGGGCCAGGAATAAACATGTGTGTTTGTTTTCATTTGTCTTCTCAGCTCTTGTGGTGGCCCTGGAGGGAGCTTGCTCAGAAGCCATGCAAATTGACTAGAAGTTTTGATAAGCATCAAGGAAGCACTTAGTAACCCAGGAGGATAGGGAGGGATGAAGATAGGGACCTTTTCCCTGAAATCCTTTCATAACAGCCAAAAATTCCTGTCCTTTTTATACAGCTAATACATTAGACAGCAGTGCCAGGATGGAAAAAAGATGTGGACGGGCTACAACACTAAGCCAGTTCTCATAAGATGACATGCATTAGAATTAAAGGTGAAGCTCTGTCCTTGGACTCCAAAAATCATCCTCATCCACACAGGATGGGGAGACATAACTAAGACCACAATTCCTTTTATAACAATCTGGAGATTTCCATAGGGTACAAGGTCAAGACGAGCCAACAGCATGACATGGCAGCCAAGAAAACTAAAGCTATCCTAAATCCCATTAAGAGAGAGGTAGCTCAGGGGATGGTAGAAGGGAGGGCACATCAGGGAGGAGGTAATTAAAAACAAACACTTTTGAAAAGGGACAGGGTCAAAGGAGAAACTTGAATAAATGGGGGACAGGATAGGATGGAGGGAAATATAGTTAGTCTTTCACAACATGACTATTACAGAAGTGTTTTGCATAATGATACATATGTGGCCTATGTTGAATTACTCGCTTTCTCAAGGAGGGTGGGTAGGGAGAGAAGAAGGGAGAGAATTTGGGACTCAAAGTTCTAAAAACAAATGCTCAAAAAAAGTTGTTTTTACATGCAACTGGGAAATAAGATATACAGGCAATGGGGTATAGAAATCTATCTTGCCCTACAAGAAAGTAAAGGGAAAGGGGATGGGGCGGGGAATGGGGCGACAGAAGGGAGGGCTGACTGGGGAATGGGGCAATCAGAATATATGCCATCTTGGAGTGGGGAGGAGGGTAGAAATGAGAAGAAAATTTGTAACTCAAAATCTTGTGGAAATCAATGTTGAAAACTAAAAATATTAAATAATAAAAATAATTTTAAAAAGAGAGAGGTAGCTATTTATAGCAGCTCTTTTTTTGTGACAAAGAATTGAAAACTGAGGGGATGCCCATCAATTGGGAAATGAAAGAACAAATTGTAGTATATGATTATGATGGAGTACTATTGTGCTATAAGAAATGATGAGCAGGATGCTCTTAGAAAAACCTGGAAAGACTTACATGAACTGATGCAAAGTGAAATGTACTGTGTACAAAGTAACAGCAATATTGTAAAATGATCAGCTATAAATGATTTAGCTATTCTCAGCATTACAATGATCCAAGACAACTCTGAAGGACTTACGATGAGAAATGTTATGCATCCCCAGAGAAGGAACTAATGGTGCCTGAATACAGATTGAAGCATACTGTTTAAACTATTTTTCTTGAGGTTTTTTTTTTTGGTCTCTGTTTTCTTTCATAGTATGACTAATTTGGAAATTTTTTGCATGACTACACATGTATAACCCATATTGAATTGCTTGCCTCCTCAGTGAAGGAGGGTGGGGAGATAGAAAGGGAGAAAATTTGGAACTCAAAGTTTTAAAAATGAATGTTAAAAATTGTTTTCACATGTAACTGGTGAAAAATAAAATACTAAACAAACTCAAAAAGAAAAAGAAGGAGAAAGGTAGCAGCAAGAAAATGTGGGGGAACATCCAGAGATACAACTATGGAGCCTAAATGTGGATCAAAGTATACTATTTTCTCCCTTTTTTTTACTTCTTTCTCATGGTTTTCCCCTTTTGTTCTGTTTCTTCTTTCACAACATAACTATTGTGGAACTATGTTTAATTAATTGTACATATATAGCCTATATCAGATTGCATGCCCTCTTGGGGAGGGGGATGGGAAGGGAGGGGGGAAAGTTTGGCCCTCAAAATCTTATAAAAATGAATGTTGAAAACAAAAAATAAATAAGTATTTTTAAAAAAGAAAAAAAAGAAAAGGTGAGAAATAGTTCTAATGTCCGCTGCCTGGGCCAGACTATACTGGGGATACTGTATTCAGCTCTGGGTGCCATGTTTCAGGGAATGAATCCTGAACCTGCAGGTGATCATGACCAAAATGGCAAAGCTACTAGAGAATTTGGCTTATGAAGATGAAATGAAGGAACTAGGCCTGTTTGGCTTGGAGAAGAGAAGACTCAGAGGAACATGATAACTACATTCAAGGATTTGAAGGAGATGACTTCTTTGGTTCTGACATTCTTGCCTCTTGAGGCCTTCATACAGATGTTGGATGACCACTAGCTAGCTGGTGAAGTAGTTGAGGGGGATTCTTGTTCCTCTAACGGATTGGACCAGATGGTGTCCAAGGTTCCTTGCAGCCATGAGATTCTATAATTCTGGGAAAGTCAGGCTGCAGGAAGAGAAAAGATCTCCTTTGCCTGGGGAAGTTGGGGAAGGCTTCATTAGAAGAAGTGGCCTTTGAATTGGGCCTCAAGGAAGGGAAGAAATTTAAGAGGCAAAGATGATAAGGGAATCTATTCCAAGCATGGGAGATGATATGAGCCAAGTCCCAGAGATAAGAAAGGGCAGAACTCAGAGACAAGGGCACCCCTGTTTGTCTGGATTGCAGAGCGAAGTGGCGAAGAATAGCTCTAAGACAAGGATGGATGTTAGCCTGGAGTTATAATGTGGCTGACCTTGAATGCCAGGGTTAGGAGTTTATGCCTTATAAGGTAGACACTAGGGAGCCATTGAAGGTTTTTGAATAGAGGAGTGACATAGTTAGAGTGATTTCTTACAAAATATGTTTGGCCTTCGCAGAAGTGAGGGACTATAGGTGTGGAACATTGCATATACTGCCAGGATTGATTGATGTGTTTTGCTGAATTGATTTTTTTCCACTTTCTTTTTATCCTTATTTACATGGGATTGCTCTCTGGGGAGGGAGAGGTAGAAGGGATATATCCGTAAGCGAAGGTGGTATTAAAACAAAAGATAGCAATTAAACATTTTAAAAAAGATTTTTTCACAGTATATGCATGGATTGGAGAGACAGTGAGAACTTGGAGGCAAGAATGGTTAATAGAACAGATGAGAAGAGATGAGGACTGCCTATGTCTGTAGAAAGGAGGGTGTGGTGCGGGAGATTTAATACAGGTGGGATCTACAGGATTTGTCAACTAAGTAGATCTGGGAGTTGAGGGGGAAGGAAGAGTCAGAGATGATTGAGGCTTCTAGCCTGGGGGAATGGGAGGATGGTGGTTATCATTGACTAAATGAAGCACAGTAGTTGTGGGGGATGAGGATTAGGAGTGGGGATAGGCAGAAGAAGGGCGAAAGTAAGTTGAGTTTATTTGGAACAGGCCTCTAACCTCAGAGACTCAAGTGAGCTCAGAAATTAGTCAGGCCCAGGAGGTTTGGGGCCAAGGATTTGGGGATAGGGAGAGTTTAGAAAGAAGTGAAAGGTAAAAACCCTGGGGCCAAAGGCAAAGGTGCCTTGGATGGGCTCCAAGAGGAGGAGCTGGTGCCCAGGGAAGCTCCGAGAGGGCCCTAGCCTTCCTGCTCCCCTTCCTTTCCCTCCCTGTCTTCATTCCCCACCTGCCCTTCCTCCTTTCCATCTTGGGGGAGCTCTCCAAAGTCCCCTTGCCCCAGGACCACTTCCTGGACTGCCGGAATCTTGTTGGAGATTTCCCCCCTCCCCTACTCTCCCCACCTCTGGGAATCTTCACTGGCTCCCAGTTCCCTCTCAGAACTTGCACATACCTAAGTCTTCAGTCACCAAACCACAGCAGGCCCCAGCATGTTTGCCCTGGGCCTGTCCCCTCAGCAGGACAACTTCTTTTGTGTGTGCACATGGTCATGCCTGGCAGATGTGGATGTTATGTGTCCAGGATCTATGTATTGGGTTGTATGAGTGCCTGTCTGTGTGATATCTGTGTGATTCATGAGTCTACATGTTAGGTGAATCTGTATAACATAGGTGTTTGTGTGTGATGAGTGTGTTATATGTGATAAGTATGTTGTATGTTCCTGTCTGTGAGGCACATGTACACATACACACATACATACCTATAGACACTTACGAATACATATAAATACACAATGCATGTATTTACACACACGTATGTGTGTACATACGCGTATATATCTACATACACCTACATGCACATGTACACACAGGTACTGTTGTATATAAGCACGTATCTGTAACTGGTTCGATAGTTGGTACTTAACAAATGCTTGTTGTTTAATTGATGTGTGTGTGTGTGTGTGTGTGTGTGTTTTCTTGGGTTGTAGTGCCCTTCCCCAGGTCTCTAAGCCAGCTCATCATACTCTCAGACTCCTCTCATCCTGGGCACAGATGAGTTTCTACCCCTGGAGCCTGGGTCCTGTACAGGTGGGGATAGGAACCTGAATGAGGTCAGACATGGATGTGGGGAATAGGGAGAGAGGTGTCTTTGAGTATTTGAGGGCTGACTTGCAGAGCAAGGATTAGTTTTGTTCAGTGTGGCCTTAGAGGGCAGAACTAAAAGAGGAAGATTTAGAATTCACGTTGGGAAAAATTCCCTAAAAACTAGAGCTGTCCTGAGGTAGATAGGGAGGCTCCAGGCGGTGGTGGGCACCTCCTGCCAGAGAGCTGAGGCTTGATGTGCACTTTGGGAGTTGGAGGGGGGGTGGGTGGGGGGTGGGTGGGGCGAGGGTGCTGTGAAGGAGATTCCTGTCCAGGTAATAGTTGATGCTTTTCCCCATGGTCCATTTCAACTCTGAAATTCTAGGATGGGAATGTGGCCATTCAAATCATTATTTTTCATAATAGCAATGATAACAATTCCTATCTCTGTGGCCCTTCAGGGCCTAGTGCTTTCATCACAATTATCCTGAGAGATAAGTGGTGTGACCCTGTAAGACAGGGAGTGTGAGGGTCACCTCCATTTTGCAGATGAGAAAACAGAGACCCAGAAAGAAGAAATGTCTTGTCCAGGATCACCAGGCTAGTGCCGGAGCTAGGATTTGAACGCAGGACCTTTGGGTCCAAATCTAGTATTCTTTTTGACTGTCTCATGCTTCCTTCTTCTCTCCTTCTTCCCTTCCTTCCCATGATCCTTCTATGGGGGTTTAGGCTAGACAAAGCAGACTGGACTAAATGCTTCCTAAGTCCCTCTGTTCCTCCTCCTCATGGAATGGGAAGGCCTCCGGGGGTGGGGAAGGGCAAAATCTCAGGGATGCCTGGAAGAGGAGATTGTTTCAAGGCACATAGAAAATTCTGCACCAGAGCTTCTCAGGCAGGCCTGTCCCGCCCTTCTCCCCCCAATCCTCTGGGCAGGGGGCACCTCTTGATTGAGGAAAGGAAGCGGCTTCCTGGCTTATGTGAGGACGGAAAGACGTGGCCTCAGACAATGGAATTTTCTCAAAACTTGACTTTGTTCTGGTGGGATCTGGAGGGGGAGGGGGCTTCCTTCCAATGAGTGCCTGGCCTCCTCTCCCCGACCCCAGGTGGCAAACACAGCCCCAGAATGTGTGTGAGCCACCAATCTGCCTCCACCCAGTCCCAAACAAAACAACTCCCACAGTATTGATGTGTGTGTGTGTCCTTCCTTTCATCTGAGGCTGAGGTGAGAAAGTCACTCCCCCTGCCCCCAACCCATCCACCCTTCTCTGGTTTAACCCTTGAGACCTTATGCAGGCCTTTACCCAGGCCTAGGCCATCAGCTTTTCTCTAGGCCTTAGGTCAATCTCCCTTGAGGCATCATATAAGATGATAGATCCGGAGCTGGAAAGGACCTTAGAAACGGAGTCTAAACCTCTCATTTTATAGATGAGGAAACTGAGGCTTAGAGTAGTTGTCCAGGATCATGAAATGAGTAACTATCTGAAGTGGGATTTGAACCCAGGAAGTCTAGACTGGACTGTCCTGCCTCCTATATCACTTGAATGGGAAACAGACAACTGGTCTTCTCAGCCTGCCCTTGTTCCACCAATGCCATGGGCAAGTGGCCCTCCACCCACCCCAGGAGGGTGGCAATGTTTATGCCTGGACTCTATGATTGTCACCAAAGAGATAGAGGGCAAATCTGCCAAGCTCGGAGATAGATATGGCAGGTGTGGCATCTGTCCCCAAGCAGATTCACTTTCTGGAAGGAAGAGCAGGGCTTCCTGTCACACATTATCCACTCCACCATCACTGGCTGTTGTGCCAAATCTCTCTCCTTTGACTCTGAACTCTAACCCTGGTATAAACATGGTTTT
This sequence comes from Phalanger gymnotis, assembly GCA_028646595.1. Lineage (NCBI taxonomy): Eukaryota > Metazoa > Chordata > Mammalia > Diprotodontia > Phalangeridae > Phalanger > Phalanger gymnotis. The sequence goes on from CM053622.1 coordinate 761,892,010, forward strand.
GTCTCCTCTTTTTTAAAAAAGATTTTTATTCATATTTTTTGTTTTTTACTTCACAATCATTGTCCCAGGTATCCTTTCTTCTTCCAGAGCTCCATTCTACAGAACAAATAGTATTTTTTTAATGAGGAAAAAAAGTTGGCGTAACTGATCAATACATTGAAAAAGTCTGAAGACATATGCAATGTATCACACCTATGGCCGTCCTGCTTCCTTGAAGGGGTGAGTTGGAGGTGTCTTACTGTATCTATTCATTGATCTTTATAACTTTGTTACGTCTACTTTTTTTAGTGTGTCATTCTTTCTTTTGACATCGTTGTAGATACTGTGTATATTTTCTTGGTTCTGCTTACTTCACTTTGCATCAATTCACATGGATCTTTCTGTGCCTTTCTATATTCATCACATGCACAATTTCTTACAATATAGTAATATTCCATTATATATTATATATATATTTAGCTATTCTACAATTGATGGGCATCTCTTATGTTTTCAATTCTTAGTTATCACAAAAAGTGTTTCTATATATCTTTCAGAGTACATAGGAACTTTGTTCTTTCTCAATGGGGGAATAAGTCCAGTAATGGAGTCTGGCAGCCACACTCCATGATACATTCTAGATGGATACACAACCTTAATGGAGTCTCCAGTTCAAAGGGTGTGGACATTTTAGTCATCTTATTTGCATAATTCCAAATTACTTTCCAAAATTGTTGTACCATTTCATAGCTCTGCCAACAATGTATTAGAGTGCCCATCTTTTCACAGGCCTTCCAACATTGACTGTTTGCCATTTTTTTGGTCAATTTTGACAATTTTTCAGTGTCTGAGGTGAAATCTCATGATGATTTTGATTCGCATTTCTCCTGTTACTAGCAATTTGAAGCACTCTTTCATGTGGTTGTGAATACTTTGTAGTTCTTTTGAGAAGTGTTTTTTCCATATCCTTTGATTATCTTTTGGGAAATATTTATTAGTCTTATGTATATTTATTAATCATTTATATATCTTGGAAACCAAACCCTTGAGGAGTCAGAGAAATTTGATGCAAATATTTTCACCATTCAACCCCTTCCTTTCTTCTCCTAGATGCATTAATGTCATCTGTGTAGAAACTTTTCAGTTTCAAGTAATCAAAGTTATCTATTTTATCTTTTGTAATTACCTTTATCTCTTGTTTGGTTAAGAATACATCTTCTACCCATACCTGTGAGAGGTATGTGATCTGTTTTTCTTCTAACTTTTTTTGGTACAGCCTTTAATATTAAGGTTGTATATCCATTTAGAATGTATTGTGGAGTGTGGCTGCCAGACTGCTTTCCAGTTTTCCCATCAGTTTAAAAAAAATCAAATAGGGAGTGTTTCTCAAGGTAATTTATGTTTTCCACTTTATCAAACATTGGGTTATTGAGTTCTATTATTTCATTACCTCCCTTGTCTGCTCTATTTTATTGATATATTTTTCAGTTCTTTAACCAATACCAGATGGTTTTGATGACTGCTGCTTTATAATACAGTTTGAGGACTGGAAATCTTGCCTCCTATTTCACTGAACAGATCAAGACCATCCATCCTGAGTTTCTCGTCTCTTCTCCTCCATATCTGATCTTCAGAATCATAGCTTTACAGTTAGAAGGGACCTTAGAGGTTATCTCGCCCAACCTCATTTTACAGATGACCAAATTGAGATCCAAAGAGGGCAAGTGACTTTCTGTAGTCACATAGGGAGCTAGTGGCCTACTCTGGATTCAAACTCAGGGATTCTGACTCCAAATTCATCACTCTTTTAACTATACTGTGATGCATCTTTTCCATCTACCTAGATTCAAAGGATGTGGACAGGGTGACACACTGGAAAAATAGTTGGATTTGGAGTTAGAAGACCTGGGTTTATATCCTGGCTTTGCCACTAACTACCTGTTGCCCAGGGCAAAGTAATGAACCTGCCCGGGCCTCAGTTTCTTCTTTTGCAAAATGAGTGGGTCAGACTAGATGGCATTTTAGGTCATCCAGCTATAAATCTATGATTTTTTAGACACTGTGCTTCTAGGATAAAATAGGATCTTTCTTTGCCAAGGCTGAAAACTTTATCTAAGCCCCTATTAATCTCTGCAGACCTTGTTCCATCCAACATTCCTCCTCTAGCTCCTCTCCTCTCCTCTCCTCTCCTCTCCTCTCCTCTCCTCTCCTCTCCTCTCCTCTCCTCTCCTCTCCTCTCCTCTCC
>CM053622.1:761894733-761933861 GCA_028646595.1 Phalanger gymnotis
GCCCTAGAATTAAGGTGGTGTTGAGAAAGCTTTCCTACAGAAGATGGGAATTTAATTAGAACTTGAAAGAAGACAAGGAAGCCAAGGAGTAGAGATGAAGAGGGTTTAGGTGAAAGATAATGAGTTCAGTTTTGGATATATTGATTATAAGATGTCTACTGGACATCCAATTTGAGATGTCCAGTTTGAGGCAGTTGGAGATGTGAGACTGGAGGCTGGCAAAGAGGTCAGGGCAGGATAGGTAGATCTGAGAATCATTGGCATAGGGATAATTATTAAACTGATAGGAAGTAATTAAAAGAAGGAAGGTACTAGAATTAAGATGGTATTGAGAAAGGTTTCTTGTAGAAGATGGGATTTTAATTAGGACCTCAAGGTAGCCAAGAGGCAGAATGAAGTAGCATTGAGGAAGAGAAGCCCAGAACAGAGCCCTATAGGACACATAGTTAGAGGGTATGACCTAGATGAGGATCCAGAAGAGGAGACTGAGAAGTGGTCTGAGAGGAGGAGGACCTAGAAAGAAAGGTATCCAAAAAACCTAGAGAGAAGAGAGTGAGCAATATTACCAAAGGCTGCAAAAAAGTCAAGAAGAATGAGAAGTGAGAAAAGACCATTGGATTTGGCAATTACCAAGTCATTCACCCTTTACATTCACTGTTTCCACTTGCCTATCACCCACTCTTTTCCACAGTTCCTCCTAATTTGCTTCTATTTTTACTATTCTGATGAAACTGCTGTCAAAAGTCGCCAATGATCTCTTCATTGATTAATCCAATGGCCTTTACTCAGTTGTTCTCCTTGACCTTTCTGCAGTTTTTATTTTTACACCATTGAACACTGCCTCCTTTTCTATGATGTCTTCTTCCCTCCCTTGGATTCTGGAACACTGTTCTCTCCTTATACTCTTCCTTCTTGTTTGCCATTTGTTCCTTCTCACTCTCTTTGGATGCTGCTTCATTTCAACCCTCTCCTCATGCTCTCACTGCCAAGTGGGGGTGTCCTTCTATGGATCCCTTTCTCTTTCTTTGGGCTCTCCCTTGGTGATCTCATCTTCTCCCAGGGCTTGAATCAACACTCAGAGAAGATGACTCGACTGTATATCCACCTCCAACCTCTGCAGGGCTCCAGTCCAGCATTTTAAGGTGCCCTTTGGACATTCTCACCTGGCAATGATGTTTAATTCACAGGTTCAAACATGAATATGTCATCTTCCTCTATAAGCCTGCCCCTCCTTCTGACTTCCTTATTTCTATTGAAGGCACCATCACCCACCTAGCAATCCTGGCTTTTAAACTTGAAGTCATCTATCTCACCCCTTCCTCCACATCCAAAAAGTTGCCAAGTTTCAACAACTGTCCTTCCATAATAGCTGTCCTCTTTTTTCTATTCCTACTACCAAGACCCTTGTTGAAGCCCTTGTCCACTCTCACTAGACTATTTTAATAACCTCCTAACTCTCTTCCCTTCTTCCAGTTCATCCTTTGTGTTACTTCTGAAGTAATCTTCTTAACAGATAGGCCTGACTTCATATTATTCTTCTCCTCAAAAACTTTTAGGGGTATCTGGCTTGCCCCTTGGATAAACTCCTCAGTCTGGCATTTAAGGCCCTCTTCAATTTGCCTTCATTTGACTTTCCCTCTCTGGTTCCACAATACTCTTTATCAAAAACTCTGTTATCTACGTTACAGCTAAACTGGACTGACTGGGCTCCAATCTTGGCATTCAATACCTACATCTGTGTGTCAAGATAAAAAGGAACTAATTAAGAGGGAAGACCCTAGAATTAGGATGGGGTTGTTAAAAGCTTCCTTTGCCATTCCTAGTGTTTGACATTCACTTGCTCCTCATCTCTTCCTTTTAGAATCTTTTTGACTTTCAAGGCTCAATTCTAGCACCACTCCTCCTAAGAAGCAATTCTTGATTCTCACAGTTGCTATAGTTTTTTTCCCCTCTCTAAGTGTCCTTCTCCTGTAGTGATTTAGGTATGTCTTGTGTCCTGTCTTTTCTTTCCTCTTTGTTACTCAATAGAATGATAGTATCTTGAGAGCAGAGACTGTTTCTTTTTTGTCTTGGTATCACCAACAATAACTTACACATAACAAGCATTTACTGGGTTACTTTAATAATATTAGAAGTAATAGTAGTATCTGACATCTACATAGCACTTTGAAATATGTAATGGGTTTTGTAGAGACCCAAGAAGGTTTCGGGGGGGACCTCCCTGACATCACAGTGACTTCAGAAGGCCTTCTTTGGATGAGAGTAGCTCCTTGGGTTAGACTGTTCATGGCATTCAGGAGACCTCAGTTTGGGGGTCTTCATGATCTGGAGGATGGGACAACCATTCAAGTTTTGGCGGTGCCAAAGAGGAAAGGTAGAGGTGCAAGAATGACATGTGAATAGATGAGCATGTGGACTCAGGAGTGAGAAGGGAAAAGTTGTTGGTAGTAGCAGTGTGCTGGAACTGGGACCAGGTTGGAAAGGCAGTTAGGACACTTAGTGAGAGTGAAATCCAGTCAACAGACCTTGTTTTCCTCAGAGCAAAGTCCTGGGAAAATTTCTATCCAGAGTTTAAAACCTGATGCTATTCTTCAGAATCCCCCCTCCTCCATTGCCTAGGGGTAGGGTGGAGGAGGGATAAGCCTTATCTGTGAACTTCATTGCGGTCCTGTATGCAGTTTTGTGTTTTTTTTAAATGTTTATCTGCTTTTCTGTGTTACTAGATATGGCCAATACATTACATGGTCATTAATAGTGATTTTGTCTAAGTCTATAAATTCATGATTCAAGATGGAGAGAAGGGAATCCAGTCCATGGGAGAAGAGGTTTCTCTGGTTTTACTCCCATTAGAGCTGATTAGAGAGAGTTTCTACAGTTTTGTTAATTTCCTGAGAATATATCAGAGCAAACCTAGTAGACTGCCTTCTAACCTAGTGTCCCCGAATACCCCTGGGAAGTATTGCTCATTCTTCTGTTTGGTGAGTTCATAACAAAAAAGAAAATTGGGGGGAAAGCATTGCTCACTTCTGGCATCATACTCATACCCCATATTACTACATATACATTATCTCATTTGTTCCTCACAACTCTGTGAAGTAGGCATTATAGACATCTTTGATTTGTAGATTAATTAACAATCAGCAGCATTTATTAAGCACCCATTAGGTGCCAGGCCCTGTGCAAAGCACTGGAGAGACAAAGACAAAAATGAAATAGTTCCTGTCCACAAAGAACTTACATCCTACGGTGAGGGGTAGGGAAAGGAGGTTCAAGGTGGAAGAAGATAATTTGTACACATATGAATATGTACAAAATCAACACAAGGTAATTGGGGGTGGGCAGAATAAAAGGCACTAGCAGCTGGAGGACTTAGGAAAGAATTCATGTAGAAGATGGTGTTTGAGCTGAATTTGGAAAGCAAAAAGGGATTCTGAGTGATGGCCATGAGAGGGGACTGCTTGGGGACAGCCAGTTCAAGGTATGGGATTCAAATACGGTGTGAAAGGAGCAGCAAGAAGGCTGGATCGTGGAGATTGAGGAAGGGAGTAAAGTGTAAATAGGCTGGAACCAGGTGTAAAGGGCTTTACATACCGGACCATTTGTGTTTGATCCTAATGGCAACAGGGAATCATTGAAAGTCTCTAAAGAAAGTGACAAGGTTGAACCTAAGCTTTAAGGAAATCACTTTAATAGTGGTATAGAGGAAGTATTGAATAAGGGAGAGACTAGAGACAGGGAAACCAGTTGGGGGACTGTTGGGCTCCAGCATATTTGCCAAGAAAACCCCAAATAGGGTCATGAAGAGTTGGATAGGGCTGAAAAAGCACTGACCAACAAAAGCAATAGTCTAGGAGGGAAGTGATGAGGTCCTGAGGTCCATGTGAGTAGACAGAAAGATATGCAAGGTGTTGGAAATTGAGGCACAGAGAGGTTGACTGACTTGCCTGTGGTCACACAGCTAGTTAATATCCCAAGCTGAAGCTGAACCCTTCTTTCCCTTTTTTGTCCTTCACCAGATTGTCTCTCAGAAAGCATTTCACAAAAGCGATTGAAAGGACTCGGATGGCCAGGGAAGGTTTTCAGAGGTGAGACAGGCCTGGAACTGGACCCTGAAAGGCTGAGTAATGGAAGAGGGTGGTTAGGGTATGGAGGGTCTTTCTCACTATTTGTGCAAAGGGGCAGAGGTCAGGGGGCCTGCACATAGTGGGCCGTGAAGAGGCCTGTTCTGGGTGGAGGTGGTAAAGTGAATTCCCTGGGGGATTTCTAGGAGAGGAGGCTGGAGAGATCCTAAGAGGGTCTCAGATTACATGTGGAAGAGGAAGCACTGAGTACTGGAGAAAATGCTCATAGGCTGGGATGAATAAAGTCCCTCTTGTGAATCCAGAGTAAAGGGAATAGGCAGGAGTGGGAAGATTCTGTGGAGAAAACAACCAGATGAATGAAATTTATATTTTTCTGAGACTACATTGTCCCAGTCTGGAATGGGGGACAGGAAGGCTTCTCGCCAGGCACATCCTACTTCCAGTTTTCCTAGGAGAAGGGAGTATGGGTGAAGGAACTGAAAGATCTAAGCTGCTAAGGAAGGAGAAGTTGAAGGGGAAAATATTGTGAAAGTGATTTGGAAGGCTTTGGAGCCAGGCAGAAGCCTGGAGATTGCATCCAGCAAAGGGAAATTGGAGAGAATGTGAGAAACTGAAGAAGAAAGATTTGAGTTGAAGGAGGATTCAAGCTGACAAGAGAGAAGGGCAGCCTAAGAGTACATGAGCTCTTTAAGTTTCTATCTCACAATAATGTCTCATATTGAACTTGAAGGCCACTGAAAACCCCAGATCTTTTTCTAAGGAGGAGGGTGTGAGGAAATAAGGTGGACTCAATGAGAAAGACCTAATAAGGAGGAGTAGAAGGAAAAGGAAGATTTAAGGAGAAGAATCCAAAGAGGATGACAAGTAGAAGAACCAGGGGAAGAGAGTAAATCAAGCTGGAAAGACAACGTAAGAGGTTAAGAAGACGAAAGAGTTATTGAATGTGGCCACTAAGGTGCTAATGATGAGAAAGACCCATTTAACAACTCGGAAGTTTAAGACCTCACCAAGTAGTTTGCCATTGAAGGTCTCTAGGGGTCATGACTAACAAGAACAAGAAAGGACTGAAGAACTTGCTTCCAGTAAGTATGGAGAACATGGAGAAGTTTTCAGGGCCTTGCACAGACAGTGTGATTTTGGTATTTCTGCCACAGTCAAGTGACTGTGATGTGACTGTGATCTCTGCTCAAAGTACAGGGTGGATCTCTTCTAAAAGAGGATTCCTTCTAAAGGAATTGAAGGAAGCGTCTCTCAGGTGACAAGGGAGAATGGAAGTATTCTATAAAAACAAAAAAAGAGAAACAAGAAAACAGAAGAAAAGGCATATGGGAGAACTGACTGGGAACTAAAGGTTGAAGTTAAGAGAATGTCACCCAGAGGAGAAAGGGAAGAAGGGGGCCATGGAATAGGTGGAGTTAAGTGACAGAGATGAGGCTTTTCCCAGAGCTGGGTGGCAAATCAAGGAGGAGGTCTGGGTGTTTGTCCACCAGTGGATAGGGATATAGATCCATATACATTGGCATGGGAGAAGTTTTCAAGCAAATGATAAGCAGCCATGTGTTGAGTATTTTGCAGGTGGGTGTCTTGTTCCAGATTGGGTTTGGATCAGGGGTCCTGAGGGCCCTTTCAATGCTTTGACTTTGATTCTAATCCAGAGCCTTTATACTTTTGTCTTGCTGTCAAGGAAGGGAAGAGTGGTCATGGAATCACAGAATCATAAAGGCTATAGGGTTAAGTGGGAAGAGTGGTGGCGTTAGAGTCAGACCTGGGTTTGAAAATCCTACTTCCAGTACTTTCTGTCTCTCTGACTTTGGGCAAATTACTTTGTCTTTCTGGGTCTCACTTTCCTCTTCTGCACAATGAGTAGATTGGGGCAGATGACCTCTAAGATCCCTTTCAGCTCCCCAAGTGTGATCCTACAGAATGGGAACCAGTACGGTATAGTGGAGAGAACACTGTATTTGCTGTCTCAGTAGAATATAAGCTCTTTGAAGACAAGGACTCTGAAATTTGTGTTTTGGCATCTACATGATTTAGCATAGTGTTTGACCATAATGGGCACTTGATAAATGCTTATTGAGTTGAATTTAATGGCTTTAAAACATCTCTGGTGTGCCATTTACTGACCTTGGTTTGGGGAATGTTAACTAAACTCTCCACATCTCACTTTCTCTTCTATAAAATGAGAAGGTTGACCTAGATGGGAAGGTCCTTCTAGCTCTAACTCCCATGTGACCCCTTTGAATTTGAGGATAGGAAGCAACCTTAGCAGGCACCTCGTTCAACCTATGCCTGAGCAAGACTCTCCTTGACAACATCCAAGGCAAGTGTTCATTGGTCTCCTCTTGAACTTCTCTAGTGACAGGGAGCTTGCTAATTCCCAAGGTGGCCAATTCCACTTTAGACAGCCCTAATTGTTTGGAAAGTTTTTCTCCCAATGAGCCCAAATCTACCTTTCTTCAACCTCCCTCCATTGTGGTTGTTCTCTCCTCTTGGACAAAGAGCAAATTGAAACCCTCATTGACATGACAGCTTTTCTTTTCTTTTCTTTTTTTTTGCTTTTTTTGGCATGGCAATTGGGGTTAAATGACTTGCCCAAGGTCACACAGCTGGTACATGTGTCAAGTGTCCGAGGCCAGATTTGAACTCAGGTCCTCCTGACTCCAGGGCCGGTGCTTTACTCACTGTGCCACCTAGCTACCCCGACATGACAGCTTTTCAAAAGTGATCATTCTCTCTACTCTCTCCATCTCCCACCATCCCCTCCTCCAACTCTAGCCCTGCCTTGGCCAACTATTTTCTTTTCTAGATTAAACATCCTCTGTTCCTCATGCGGCTTGGTCTCTGGCCCCCAACCATTCTGTTTGCCCACCTCTGGACATAAGCCAGCTTATCAATATTCTTCCTAAAATGCGATGCCTTAAATTGAATGTAATGTGGTCTGACCAGGGATACAACAATACAGCAGGATCATCACTAGCCTTGTGTCCTGGGAATTCTATTTCTATACATTCAGGAAAGGGGGAAGGGAACAAACATTTATTAAGTACCTACTATGTGCCAAGGGCTTTACAAATATCACCTCATTTGACCTAAGATCATATTAGCTTTTTGAATCGTCATCCTGAGTTTGCAGTTCACTAAAATCCCCAGACCGTTTTTTCCGTCCTCTAAGGAACAGAATGGGAACTCCTCTCTAGCCACTCCCCCACCATTCAGGATTTGTGAAGTTGACTTTTTGAATCTGAATGTAGGACTTTACATTTTGACATGTTGATGTGTTTGTGATCTCATAGGTACTTCCTCCAATGATGCGTATTAAATCTCATCCATGTCTGCCCATCCAGTGGACTCTTGTCCCGGTCCTCTGATAAATGCTTCTTGGGGGGGGCGGGGGGGGAGCGGCGTCTACCCAGTAAGATGAGAACTTCTTCTAGATCACAAATGTCAAATTCAAATAGAAATAGGGGCCACTAAAGCATACATAAGAATCCTTGTAGTCTGCATATTGACTTAGAAAACTGTGTATTAATTATTATTAGATCGTTATTGGTGTTTTATTGTATTTTAATTTATTTTTCAAGTGTTACCTAATTACATTTTCATCTAGTTTGGCTGTACTTCTGTAGCATGCAGCCTTTGAGCCCTGTATTTGACACCTCTGCTCTGGATTTCTTGATATTACCCAGATGCCAGCGAAGCATATGGCTGTCTGTTGTTTACCCACCCCTATTGCTACATGATCAGTCCATCTTCCTTTCTGGTCATTCATCTTTCTGATGGCATTGTTTATGTCATGTCTCTATGTGTTTTCTTACTAGTAATATGTTGTAGCCTGCTCATCAGGCTCCCACCATTGTCTTTTGGATGACCCTTACTCTTAATCCTTTGGAGACCAGCAGTATGTTGTTACTCACACCCATGTGACATCTATCAAAGAATATCAGTGATAAAAAACTGGGCCTTTGTTTCAGAGGGCCATAAAAAGCATTTCCCAAATTCCCCAAAGCCATGCAACCAGCTCTGCCATCAATTCTGGGCCCAGTTCATTGTCCAACAGGTAGTGTTTGTCTAAGATAAATGAATTGATGAACCATCTCTATGGCTTGTCTAATCATTTGTATATCATACAATGGACAACAGGCATTCTTCAACCACTTAGTTCTTCCTACAAGCATAGAAAGCCTAATGCTTTCACATGATTATGGAGCTGATTTAGGAGGCTTTGAAATGGTTTGAGATTTGATGGAATCAGAAGACAAGGCCTTCTGCAAACAAGAACATCTGGAACATCTTGCCATCCCTATAGACAACCCCTCTTCAATTTGGACTTTCACCTTTGGTGAGCATATGTCTCCTTAAAGCATTTGATATCAATAATCAGTGGGTCATTTAACAAAATTGTCTTTGCTGTTTCACCTTACAAGGAGTCTCCTGTGATTTTGACATATACATTGGAGGGATATACCTTGTTGGAGGATAGCCTTTAAGGAGACATTTTGCTTTACCAAATCTAATGCTTTTGTTTACAAAAAATAAATTGTTATTAATATCTTTTGTTTTTATATAATTTATGTTTTTCCTCTCCTACCCCCTCCCAGAAAGCTATCCATTATAATAAAGAATAAAAAAAGGAGGAAGAAAAAAGTTCCAGAAAACTAACTAATACATCAAAAAATGACATTTTATGAAATGTACCGCACCCAAGGTCTGGACCTCTGCAAAGAAGCAGGGTAGAGAGAGGGTCATCTCATAGCAAATTCTTTTATTTTTTAAATGATCAACAAACAATAAGCTCAGTGGGATTATTTATTCTCTACTCCTTCCAGACCACATAAGAATGTGGTCTGCTTTCACTTCTGAAACCCCACCTTCCATCATTATCAGTGAGAAAAATACCAGTTGTGCCCCTAAGGTTTTCAGTGGGAGCTTATGATGCTGTGCAGGATTTTTATGATTCCTGTTGATGGTAGTGTTTGTACCCAGGTGGATTACCAGAATGAAGAACTTCAGAGCTGTGGAGGGTCCTTAAAGATGAATTTAGTTAAAGCCTTCATTTTTACATGAGAAAACTAAATTCTGGAAAGGGGAAGTCATCTGCCCCACCCAAACCTCCTGACTTTCAATACAGTGCTAGTGTCTTTTTTTTCCCCTGGCCTAGCCTTTCTCTGTCCAATAAGCTTTTTATTTCTTAACCATGCCCCCTTTTCCTGCCTGGTACCCACTTTCTTCTGCCCTGCCTCTTCTTTGGACCATTTCTTCTTTTATGATCAGAACATTCCAGATTAGAAACTTTCCCCGGTCCTTCCATTGATATATGTGGGATTAGAACTCAGGAGTGATGTTAGATTAGTACAGTAGATTGATGTTCTTCCTAAACTTTTGTGCCTAGAGCTGAACAATACATACTGGATAATCTTGGTAGGAGAGGAAAATATAGTGATACTATCATCTTACCTCCTTATTCCTAGAAGCTATACTTTCATTACGGCCCTAGATCAAATTAGCATTTTTTTTTTTTGGCCAGATATATCACACTGCTGACTTAGACTGAGTTGGCAGTCCACTAAAATACCAACTCTCTTTCAGGCAAATTGCTGTCTAACCATACTTTCCCCATCTGGTATTTAAGAAATTGATTTTTTACACCCAAATTTAAGACTTTGTATTTATCCCTATTGAATTTTCTCCAACCCAGTGCTCTAGCCTGTCAAGATCTTTTGGGAAAACATAGAGTATGTTCAGAGGACTTGGAGAGAGGCATTAAAGGCATAGACTGAATATTTATTGACTTTGCAGATAACAGGAAATTAGGAGGAATAGTGAAGACACAGGATGGCAAAGTCGGAATCTCAAAGGATCTTGCCAGGCAGCCAAAAGTGAACCCAATATTCCAGATATGGTCTGACCAGGGCAGAAGGGCAGCAGAACCATCCACTTTCCCATTACTTGGGCCAGAAATGAGGTCTTGTGGCTGCCATTGTCATACTCCTGTCTCATTTTGAGTTTATAGTTCACCAAAACCCCAGATCCTTTGCAGAAAAGTCACTATCTAGCCATGATATTTCCATTCTTTCCTAGAGACATAATTTTGAACACAAGAGTAGGACTTTACTCTGACCTCTATTAGAGTTCATGTCATTAGATGATAATTCTAGCCTATACACACATATGTGCATATACACATATATGTACACACATATTTATACACATTTTTGATCTTGCCTGTCATCTTTTGTGTTATCTATCTCTCTTGCCTTTGTGCCATCTGCAAATTTCATAAGCATGTGTGCTATGCCTTCATTTAAGTCATTGATAAAATGTTAAATGACACAGAGCCAAGTACAGATCCCTGGGGCACTCTGTTAGAGATGTCCCTCTGACTTACCAAATCATTAATAGTTAGTAAATGGCTTCAGTCCTTTGAGGCCAATCTTTTACCATTTTCAAATCAGACTAACTGAATTAACAACATCTAGCCCACATCTCTGTCTTGTCCATAAGGACAGCATGAGAGACTGTCAAAGTTTGTTAAAATCTAGGTAAACCATGGCTACATTTTTCCAATTGGTATACTGGTCTAGTAACTCTATCCAAAAAGGAAATGAAGGTAGTCTGGCATGACCTGATTTTGATGGGGCTTTTTGTGATCATTTACTTCCTTTTTTAAATGTTCAGCATCATATCTTTAATAATACATTAATAATAATAGTACATGTAGAAGAGAAGTCAAGTTCACTGACAGACTATAAGTAAGACTAGTCTCCCTACTGTGTGTCCCAAACATATCCTAAACTCTTTAATCTCCATGCCTTTGATCATGAAATGTTTTACCCTTTTCTCTGCCAGTGAAATTCCTTTTCTTTTCCCAATTCCTCAGTGAAGGTCTTCACCAAGACCTATCCTTGGTCCTCATCTTTCCCTATCCTATCTTCCTTTCTATGGCTTTACCTACCAACTCTTTGCACACACTTCTTTGATATGTGTCCAGACTTGCACCTCCAGCTTCCTACAAGACATGTCCCACCAGCACCTCAAATACAATATGCCCAAAATGGAGCTTACTATCTTTTCTTCTAAATTTACTTCGTCCTCAGAACTTCGCAATTTCTGTCTGTGTTACTAGCGTTCACGCAAGTTACCATGTACCTAACTTTGGGGGCATCTTTGTCTTTTATTTTTCCCTCACCTTTTTTATATTGTCAGTTAACAAATCCCATCAATCTTACTTTTAAAACAGCTCTCATATCTGTCCCTTTCTGCTGCCACACACCTAGGATTCACATGCTCTCACTATCTCATATGGATTATTTTAAACAGGTCTTCTCCACTGGACCCTGTACTCCAGATATGCTTCCACTAGGTCAGAAAACAGATGAACCATCACCCTCTAAGCACCCTGGTACAGCCTAAGATGACATTAGATTTTCCATCTGCTAGGTCACATTGATAACTTATGTTAATCCCTCACAAGTTTTTCAGACAAACTACTCTCTAACCATGCCTGTCCCATCCTGTCCTTGAGAAGTTAAGTTTTTGAATAAAAGAGTATGAGTTCAGTTTTTCACCCTTATTTTTTCTTTATTCATGTTTATCATGTTAGATTCATTCCAATGTCCTGGCCTCTCAAGATCTACTGAGATCCTGACTTTGTTAGCTAATGGGCTTGCTATCCCTCTCAGCTTTGTGTCATCTGCAAATCTGATAAACAGGCCATCTATTCAAGCACTCTGAATTCATCCCATGTTCTCTTGTGTCCAAGCCTTCTCTTACACTGTTCTATGCTCCTAGAAAGCCCTCTTCCCTCCCTATCTTTACCTGTTGAATCATTACCCATCCTTTAAAGTCCAATTCGAATGAACAGGTTCTTCACAAAGTGTGCCCAGATTCCTCTTATAGGTAAAGACTTTCTCCTCACGACCTCACATTACCCTTATTTTTCAGTATTCCTTAAGTACTTATATAATATTGGCTATTACAGATATTTGTATTGGTATCTCATTCCCCTCCAAGAGGACATGTCTTATTTAAACCTCATAGCTCTTCATGCACCTAACACCTTAGCAAACAGTAGGCACTTAATAGATGTTTGCTTGTGATTGCTGTAAATGAATCCTCACCCATCCTTCCATTTCCTCTTTCTGTAGGAAGCCTGCCCTATCTGGTTCAGCCCAGAGGGCTTTCTCCTTCTAAACTTGGAAAAATCTTAGCCTTGACAGTATATGACCCAGTACTGAATCCCTCCTTATCTCTTTCTTACTCCTCTCTAATTTTTTTCACTTGTGAGTCTCATTCATCTATCTAGGCTGAGCTTCTTAAGGTCAAGGTTTGTGAATATTCTCGTTGGGCTTGACATCAAACCCAACCCCAGCTGAAGGCCTTGGAGGGCTCCCAATTAGTGTTCCCCTCCCACCGGTTTTTATAATTTTTTTAAACTTTCATTCCTTTATCTTGAGTTCTAAATTCTCTTCCTTCCTCTAGCCTCTCCCCCATTCATTGAAAAGACAAGTAATAACATACCTTTTATACATGTAAAGTCATATAAAACGTATTTCCACATTAACCATGGAGCAAAAGAAAAAAAAAGCATGAAAAATACAGAAAGAAGAAAAGAAATATGCTTTGACCGAAATTCAGAGTCCATCAGTTCTTTTTCTGGAGAAAGACAGAATTTTTTAGTCGTGAGTTCTTTGGAATTGTTGTGGATCGTTGTATTCATCAGAGTAGCTAAATCTTTCACAGTTGTTCATCATTACAATATAATGTTCTCGTGGTTTTGCTCACTTTCCTTTTCATCAGTTCAAATAAGTCTTCACGAGTTTCTCTGAAACCATCCTGTTCTTCATTTTTTATAGTACAACTACATCTCATCACAATTGTACACCACCGCTTGTTCAGTCATTCTCTGATTGATGGACATTACTTCAATTTCCAATTCTTTGCCACTGTGAAAAGAGCTGCTATAAATATTTTTGTACATATAGGTTCTTTTCCTTTTTCTTAGGTCTCTTTGGGATGCAGACCTCGTAGTGGTATTGCTGGGTCAAAGACTATGCAACATTTTATAGCCTTTTGGGAACAGTTCCAAATTGTTCTCCAAAATAGTCAGAGCAGCTCACAATTTGACCAACAGTGAATTAGTGTCCCTGCTTTTTTAATATCCCCTCCAGCATTTGTCATTTTTCTTTTCTGTGATGCTGGACAATCTGATAGGTGTGAAGTGGCACCTCAGAGTTGTTTTAATTGTATTTTTCTTGATTTTTAATGATTTAGAGCACGCTTTCATAGGACTTTTGAAAGCTTTTTTTTCTTCTTCTGAAAACTGCCTATTCATATCCTTTGACCACCAATTGGTATTCATCATAATTATGTCCCTCCAATTAGTACAAACTGTGCACAGCCTGAGCTGTGAGCACTGTAGGCTGAGCATTGTTTAGGGCTTATATCTGTGGTCAGGGGGTGAGGTTCTTAACCTGGCATCTGAGGACTTGTTTTTGAAAAAAAAAATTGGGTCAGGTTATTTCAATATAATTGCCTTCCTTTGTAATCATGTGTCTTTAATGCATCTTAAAATAATATTCTGAAGAGGGGTCCATAGGCTTTATTGTTCTGCCAAAACACAAAACAGGATAAAAATTCCTGACTCAGAAGAAGGACCCCATACAGCCACCTGTCAGAAACTCTGCTGAGATTTAATCTCAGCAACCAGTATGGAGATCTTGGAGTCAGAGGTGTATATGTAGGGCTTGGACTTTTTTCTTAGGGGAGGGTAGAAATGTTGGAGGTTCTCAGATGAAGCTGGGCATCCTCAGAGGTGGTGAGGCATACATTGTACCTAGGAGATGCAGGGCCTTGTGGGGTGGGAGGTGGGCCGAGGACAATTGTTTCATGCCCCCTTTCCAGTACCCTGGAAATGGAAAACGCATCCTCATTGGGTGTCTCATAAGGGGTCAGGTGCCTTAGTCCCTTTATCCCCTGAACTAGCACTGTCTGCCCCCATCCCAGTGGAGGCTGCTTCAGTGAATACATGTGACCTGTCTGGCATCTCCATGAGGGCACCAAGACCTGACTCTAGCCTGGAGACTGGATACTGTCCCAGGGGCCCCACCTCCACTCTCTCAGACCAGTGCTCTTCTCAGAGGCCCCTTCCCTGCATTGGCAGCCAGAGTGAGATAATCCATGTCTGGTGAAGCAGCTGCCCCCAGGGCAATTCATTAGTCCTCTGGAATTTGCTCCAGCCTGTCCCACTGAGTCAGCAGGAAGCCCAGGCAGCAATCCTGTCAGCTACGTGAGTTGGGGCATGGCACCCTTTCCCTCCCACTTCCAATTCACCCACTCAACAGATTCTGTGGGCTCTTTGTGTGCCCTCCTACAACCCTTGGTTTCTCCTGGGTATAACTTTCTGCCTTAGGTATATGTCCCTATTATGTCCTCCATGTGCCTGTTTTTGGCCAATCACTGCCTTCTGTGACCCTGTACGCCTGGAGAGTATCTTCCCACATTCCTATGTGTGTCTGTGTCTCGTGTGCCCTGTATCATGATCTGTGGTCCTGTGTGCCCTATATGTAAACCCTTGAGGCCCCAAGTTTCCCTCATCTTTCAGGACTCCTCATTCCTCTCCTTTTCTTCTATTTGTAGGAGTAGCAGAAGCTGAAAAGGCTTCCCACAGTTTAGCTCATTCTCTCTGACCAAGGCTGATGATAACCCAGATCATCACCATCAGCCCCATCACCGATATTAAAAGGATCACCTATCATTTCCAACACCACCATATTCACATCACCAATGTCAACTTTTTCAATTACCATCACCGTTACCATGATCAATGCCATCAAGCCATCACTAGTACCATCTATGATACTATCATCACCATCATTATAATCACTACCATCATCACCACGATCACTACCATCGTAATTACCTTCTCTACCATCCTCTTCCTCTTCATCACCACTATCACCACCTCCTATTTTACTGAGAGGAATGACACCATTAACCATGAATTCTTGTCCTCCCTTCTATCCTACCTCAGAAACTCCCAATGTCTTCATTCATCCTCTCCTCCTTTGCTCCCATCTTAGAGAGGAGGCCCTCTCTTTGCCAGGGCTAGCCCCTCTATTTATCTCATCTCAATCTTAGCGCATCTACTACCTCTAGGAATTCTCTTGTCTCTGTCTGTCTCTTCCTGGCTCTGTCTCTGTCTCTTTGTGTCTCTCCATCTGTCTGTCTCTCTTCTATCTCCTGTCTTCATTCTTGCCCTAGCTACTGACTCCTTACCCACTATCTACAAACGAGCTCAGGGCCCCCATATCTTTAAAAAGTCTTCCATTGGTCCTGCTGAGTTCTCCAAGTATCTGACATGTCTCCTCCTTACCTCTGCTAAACTCCTAGAAGGAATAGTCTGTGCTTGCTGACTCCATTCCCTCAACACATATTCGTTTCTTAACTCTTTAAAATCTGGCTTCTGACTATTATTCAACTGAAACTTTTCTCTCAAAGGTCACTGATTTTTAAATTGATAAATCTGATCCCCCTTTCTAGTCTCATCTTCTGATCTTTCTACAGCATTTGACACTGCTGAGCACCCCTACCTCCATCCCCTTCCTGGACTCTTTCTCCTTCCTTAGCCTCTATGATACTGTTCTCTTTTGGTTCTCTCTGGGACTTTTTATTGTTCCCTTTCACTGATTCATAGTTCTGATCCAACTTCCTAGCACTGGGTATTCCCCCAGTGCTCTGTTCTCTTTTCCCTTTATTCTCTCTCTCTCTCTCTCTCTCTCTCTCTCTCTCTCTCTCTCTCTCTCTCTCTCCACATTAATTCTCATGAATTTAATTATAGAATCTCTACTTATTTGATTCCCATATTTGTATGTATATATACACATGCATGTCTAGCTCTTATCTCTCGTCTAAATTCTAGTCTCAAATTTAAATTCTCATAAAGCAATTAGCACAGTTCCTGATATGCAGTATTAAATGCTTATTCTCTTTTCCTTTTCCTTTAGTCAAACATCTCCAATTGCTTGCTGGGCATCATTTGGATGTCCCACTGGAAACTCAAATCCAACCTGTCCAAAAACCAAACCAATCTTCCTCCCTAAACCTACCCTTTGCTCCCAAATCCCCTATTTTTGTTGAAAGCACAGCTGTCTTCCCAGGTGCCCAAGCTTACAGTCCTATCTATAGCCACCTCTGACTTTTCCTTCTCTCTTACCTCCTGCTATCCAATAAATGGGCCAGTCCTGTCAATTCTATACCCACAACATCTTTTACACCTACCAATTCCCTCCACTCAGGTGGCCGCCAGGCAGTATCTTCTTACTCAGGTTACTGTATCACCCTCCTGATAACCAATCAATAAGCATTTGCCGAGTACTTATTATGAGCCAGGTACTGTGCCAGGCACTGGGGGAAATAAAGACAAAATCAAAATGGTCCCTGCCCTTGATGAACTTATAGTTTAGCCAGGGTAGAAAATATGTATGTGTGTAGGTATATTATATACACACATACGTATATAAATATAGAATGTCCCATAAGTTTTAGTGCATTTTTGAGCTACTGAGACTTTGGGGATACCCTGCATACATACACACACGTATGTCTATGTGTACATGCATATGAATATGTACATATATATGTATATATGTTTCTACATAGATTAAATAGGGAAAAGGTGACTTGAGGGAAAGTACTAGCAAATGAGAAGATCAAGGAAGATCTCATGGACAAGGTGATGCTTGAACTTGTCTTAAAGGAAATTCGGGATTTTGAGAGGTAGAGGTGAGGAAGAAGTGAATTCTAGTCATGGGAGATTGCCTGTGAAAAGTCACAGTGCTAGAAGATGGAGTTGATCCTGTGGGAGGAACAGGGCTCTTGCTTAAGTCTACAGTCTGACTCTCGTTCTTCCCTCAAAAGCCTCAGGAGCGTCCTATTGCCTCTAGGATACAATACAAATTGCATAGTCTGAAATTCAAGGCTCTTCCCAATTTGAGTCCTGCTGGTTCCAACCCACCTTTCCAGCCTTACTCAATACTCTTAACCATAGCAACTGCCATCACTGATCTCACTGTTGCCACCACCATCTTTACCAATCTCATCATCTCCAATGTCTTCACCATGACCATTTCATCGGCACCATCCCCAGTACTTCTACCATCATCACCCACTTTGCCAATCCCATCACCATCACGGTACAGTGGAAAGAACACTCTTTCTAAAAGAATCAAAGAGTTGGGGTTTGAATCCCATATCTGATGTTTACTATTTGTGTGACCTTGGTTAAATAACTTAACCCTACCCCCCAGGCTCCAGTTTCTCCTTCAGCAAAATGAGGGCCTCTGGGGTCCCTTCCATCTCTGAATTTATCATTCCACGATCATTGGACTATAAGCTCAAAAGGCATCTACTATGAACTGGTCAAACTTTACCCAGGACTGAAAGCAGGATCCCAAAGGCAAGATGCAGCAACCATAGGTGAACTCAGCGCTTTATGAGATTTTGCAAGACATGGCCCACAGGGTGTCCCTCTCCCTTCTCTAGCCCATTCTAGTTCTTGAATAGTTACATGGCTTGTCTATCAAAACTGTATGTGCAAACAGCTGTCCTTAGGATGGAAAAAAAGGAAACAAAGTAGAAATATACATACTGCAAGTCAGATGGTCAAGAGAACTGGGAACAAGGGGCCTTGTGAATGACAGATATGGGGATGTTTTTCACAGAGTTGGTCAGGAACAGAGAGAGAAACAATGACCCAAGGTCAGGAGCATGGGCAAAAATACAGAAACAAGAACAAAGACAATTCCAACCATGAGAAATTGGCAGGGGTTGGGGCTGGGGGTGGGGTGGGATGCAGCTGGTGACATAAAGATGGGCAAGTTAGATTTTAGAGGAGATATACTGACTGTAGCCTCAGACCTTTGTTTTTCCTCCTGGAAGTAAATAAGTCCAGGGGTAGCCAAGTAAAGAGTACCCCTGGACATAAGACTGTTTCCATGTCTCTGATGGAATCTAATCTCTTTGTCTTGGGGGATGGAAGTATTATCCCCTGAGATTCAAGTCTCCCTCTGTTCCATGTGCCCTAAATTGAATAGTGTAGGGCAGATGGGGTAGAGAGTGAATTACTCAAGATGGGGACCAATACCTGCAGGTGACACTTAGAAGCTGATTTCTTGCTCCCCAGTTTTATAGGAGTCTGCCTATTGGAAAAGAGGGCTTCCCAGAGAAATTTCATCCTACCCTGTTTCACAGAGGAAGATTGCTTGTACCTACACCCAGGACAGCCCTTATTCTGGTAATGGGGATTGTTACTCAGGGATCCTATGAATAGTTCCCCCACTTCCTCTGCCTCCCATATTGTCATCAGTATGAATGAGACCTGAAAGGACTGGGCTCATTTACTTCCTACCTCTGTGACCTTGGGCAGGTTGCTTTAACCCCTCTGGGCCTCAGTTTGCTCATCTGTAAAATGAGGGGGTTGGACCAGATGACCTCCAAGGTCTCTTCCACTGCTGGATCTATGATCCTAGAGTAGGGATTATAGCCACCAGCATTGGCCTCATCTCCCTCCCCATGATCATTTCCAGTGATCTGATTTTGGCCATGTTCTAGCCCACATTTTTTCAATGACTTGGAGGAAGGCATAGTTGGCAGGCTTATGAAATTTGCAGATGTCATTTGGCAGGGCTTAGAGAATAGGAATGGGATCCCAAAAGATCATGATAGGCTGGGTAATAGCTAATCTCATGAGATGAACCTGAAAAGGGAAATACCTAAAGTCTTATATTTAGGCTCAAAATTTAAATTTTGCAAGTTACTGGATGGGGAAACGTGAGGACAGACAGTAGTTCATGAGAAAAAGATCTAGGGTTTTTAGAGGATGTCAAATTTAATGTGAGTCAATATAACATTAGCCACTAAGAAATCTAGTGCAATATTAGATTTCATTAAGAGGCACAATAATAATTATAATAATGGCATTTTATAGTACTTTGAAGCTTGCAAAGCAATTTTCCTACGTTATGTCATTTCAACTTCATATCAGCCCTGTGAAGGTAGGAAATACGCATTTATTAAGCTCCTACTATGTGCCAGGCACTGTGCTAAGAGCTTCACAAGTACTGTCTCTTTGAACCCTCACAAGAATGCTGGGAGGTAGAAGCTGTTATGATCACTATTTTACAGATGAGGAAACTAAGGCAAACAGAGGTTAAGTGACTTTCCTAGGGTAGCACAGTAAGCGTCTGACTCTGGATTTGAACTCAGGTCTTCTTCTAGCTCAAACTTCTATCCACTGTACCACCTAGCTGCCTCGAAAGCATTACAAATATTATCTTCAGTTTATAGCTGGACAAATAGTGTCAGACTCAAATAGAAACAGGGGCCATTAAATCATATATAAGGTTCCTTTCAGTTGCATATTAACTAGAAAATCACATATTAACATTACTTATATTTTATTATATTTTTAAATTAATTTTATTACATATTTCCCAATTACAATTTAATCTGGTTTAGGTCATACTTGGTGTTGTGATCGGATGTGGCCTAGCCCCTAGTGTTTGCCTATCCGATGAGAGAGCTGACCTTGAAGCCAGAAAGACCTTAGTTCAAATCCTCTTAACCTCCATGATTTAGGGAACTCTCTAAGAACATAATTTGCAAGGAAGGTGCCAGTCTGCACTGGTACAGAGAGTTTCCTCATTCAAGAGCTCTCAATGGCCCAGCCCCTCTCCTCCTCTCTATTTTTTAAGTTGGTCAGAGAGGACAAGTGATTTGCCGAGAATCTAATGTCAGAGGTAGGTTTTGGACTTGGCCTTCCAGACTCTTTTCTCTGCTGCCTTTGCACAAAACCCAATATGAAAGAGGTCCCAGGATTACAGGAAGTAGAACTAGAAGGGACCTTGGTGGTGATCTGATCACCGTCATTCTACAGGCGAGGAAACTGAGGCTGAGAGGGTCAGAATGAGCAAGAGAATTGCCCCAGATCATTCACAGCTGGAATTTGAACCATAGGCACCCACTCCAAATACAGGCTCCTTTCACCTCACTGTACCTTGTGGTGACAGTCCTGGAATCTTCTGCTCTAGTGAGGGCACATCTGGAGTGCCATGAGCAATTCTTGGGGCCATTAAGGAAGGGATATTGATGAGCTGGAGCATGTTCTCAGAAGAATGGCCAAGACAGGGGTGGGGTCTGAAGATTATGGCACAAGAGGGTTGACTGAAGGAACAGGGCGTATTTATCTTGGAGAAGAGAATGTTTCAGGGGCATGGGGGGGGTGCTAGCCGCCACTATATCCATGAAGGGCTCTCACATGGAAGAGGGATTAGACTTGTTTTGTCTGGCCCCAGACAGTGTGATGAGGACCAATGGGTGGAAGCTGCTGAGAGGCAGATTTCAGCTGATTATATTGAAATACTCAATAACAATGAAAGCTGTCCAAAAGGGGAAGTATTGCTTGAGGAGGAGGAGTTCCCAATCAGTGGGAGTCTTCAAGATGAGACTGGATGGTTTTGTCAAAGTGTCTATAGAGAAGATTCTTCTCATGTTAGGTTGGATTGCTTCTGAGTTCCCTTTTATCTCTTAAATATTCTGATTCCTTCTGGGGAGTCTGGCTTGTTCACCATCTTCTTCCAGCTCTGGGTCTCCAGAATTGGGTCAAGTTGGGGACTGTGATAGGCTGAGTTTGTGGTGATTGGACCAGGGAGCTCATGAGGGCCCTGGGAGCTGATGAAGGAGTTGGGAAGCAAGCAATGGGGCTGGAGAGCTAGGGCCGAGGGAGGGGACTATCGGGTCAGAGAAAGAAAGAAGCTGAGTGGGAGGACAGGAAGGGATTCTGGCTTAACAACGCAAGAAAGGAAGCTAAGGATGGTCCACTGGCCAGGACTGGAGAGCCATGCAGGGACAAAGCCCTGGCTCCCTGGGGTTACCTGGGGCCACCCCAGGAGCCCTCCCTTGTCCCGTCCCTCTAAAGCTCATTAGTAAAGCATGTCTCTGTGAGTCAGTGTGCTGGTGCCCAGGCCTCTCGGTCGCTGCCAAGTCTGTCCAGAGAGGGAGGGCTGGGGCCTGAACCCTAAGCTGGGGAAGCAGCCAGGCAGGCACATCAAAGGCGCTGAATCCCAGGGCCAGTGGTGTGGAACAATTTAATAAGGAGGCTAAACTGGGGCCCCGAGATTTCAGGGCCCTAAGCAGAACCCATAGCTTGTCTCTGTTGCCTGGGTACTCCCCTAGCAAGAGAGAAAGTCAGGGCAATAGGAACATTCTAGGGTGGGGGAGCTATCCAACCCGCCCCCCCCCTCCCTGCCCCCATCCCATACTAGGAGGAATGAGAACTGGGAGTGGCCTGGGGAGCTAGGGTGGGCAAAGGGTAGGGGATAGGATTAGTTCATTGATTGAGTGATGGGGCCTTGGGATGAATAGAGAGTAGGTAAAGGTGAAAGGAAGTTCCAATGATGGGGGAAAGAGAAGGGTCATTGGTTTGGGGACCAGACCAATAGGGCTTTGTCTGTAGACCCTCGAGTATCAGGAGTATCTCTGGAGAAGTTTGAAATCTTATTAGGATTTATTGGATAGGAAGCCTCCCCAATTCAATTCAGTTTAATTCAATTCTACAAGTATTTATTAATCTCCCACTGATGGCAAAGAAAGCGCTAAGGCTAGGCCTTATAAAGATAAAAACAAAATAGTCTTGGCCTTCAATGAGCTTATATTCTACTGGAGGAAAACAGATAAATAAATACAAAATAATATGGGGGTGGGGGAGGAAGCACAAAAAAACTGGGGTTGTCAAGAAAGGCCTCATTTAGGAAGGGGCCCCTGAGGTGAGTCCAGAAGAGACCTAAGAGTTTTAAGAGGCAGAAGTAAAGTCAGGAGGGCAAGTATTTTAATATATAGGGTATAGCAGTTTTTTATTATTTAAGGTGTAGCATATGTGAAGGCTCACAGATGTGAGGTGGAACGTTATACAGGGGGAACAGAAGGTAGAATATTTTGTTTGGAATTGATAGTGGGAGAGGGAAAGCAATAGGCTTGGAAAAATGGGATAGAAACTGAGAATGAAGGACTTAAAAGTTCAACAAAGGAGTTTATAGTTTATCCTAGAGGAAATAGGGAGCCACAGAATATTCTTGGGTAGGAAAGTGACCAAATTAGTCCTGTGCATTAGGGATAAGAATTGGGTATCTGTGTGGAAGATGGATTAGAGAGAGGAGAGATTGGAAAGAAGGGACCAATTAGGAGAATATTGGATTAGTCCAGCTGGGAGACATTAGGGGTCTGAACTAGGGTGGTGACTATCTGAGAAGAGAGAAGGGGATATTTTGTGAGAAGAGTTGTGAGGGGAGGATCAATAAGACTTGGAAGTGGATTGGACATGGGGAGTGGGAGACAGTGAAGAGTCAAGGATGACTCCAAGGTTGTGGATCTGGGTCAGTGGAAGCATAGTGATAGAAATATAGAAATTACGGAGAGTAGGAAATTTAGAAGGAAAGATCTCCATCTAGGTGGAGATGTCCTATAGGCAAGTGGGGATTCATTACCGATGCTCAGGAGAGATATAAAGTCTGGGTTTGTAGATTTGGGAGTTGTCTGATAATTGAACCCATAGGAGTGGATGAGATTACAAAGGAAAGAGAGAGAGAGAAAGAGAGAGAGAGAGAGAGAGAGAGAGAGAGAGAGAGAGAGAGAGAGAGAGAGAAAGGACCTAGGACAGAGCCTAGGAGGCCATGCCTTGCTAATGTTCTAGCGAAGGAGCCTGAGAAGGGTTGGTCAGACTGAGAAGAACCGGAGGAGAAAGGAGAAAGAAGCATCACTAAAACCCATGGAGGAGAGAGCAACCAAAAGGAGGAGATAGTCAACACTGTCAAATGTTTCAGAAAGGTCCAGAGACTGAAAAACCTTTGAATTTGGAATTAAAAGATTATTAGGAACCTCTGAGGGAAAGCTAGATTGTGAGGGGACAAGATATAAATGGTAAGTGAGCAGGTTGGAGAAAAGAATGCAGATGTGGGAATTTGGCTAAGAAAGGGAGGAGAGATACAGGAAGATACCTTGAAGGGATAGTGGGGCTGTGTAAATAATTTTAGGGGTGGGGAGATACGGGGACATTTGATGATTACACGGGGACATTTGATGATCATAGGGAAAGGGCTAGTAGATAAAGAGAGATCAAAGACTGGGGTGGGGATGATCAATAGGTTAAGAATAGATCAAGGATTGGGATAAAGGATACAAGCGAAGGATATAAGTTTTGGAGCAAAGGAACAGAGAATGGGGGTTGGTTGGGTTATATAAAGGAGATATGAGAAGAGGGAGCTGGCAAACAGCCTCTACCTTCTCTGTAAAATATAAGGCTGTGTTCTCTGCTGAAAGGGAAAGTGAAGAGGTTGGTATAGGGAGCTGGGTCATGCACCACTCATACAGAGCAACTCAAGACTTATCTTAAGGGGTTTTACAGAAGTGTTATGGTCTCTTTCTCTTCCTTCCTTCCCAAGACAAGACCTTATCGAATGGGAGGAGAACCTATCCTTTCTTTTCAGATGCCATTTCCTATCTAGAATTGGCTTGTAGAAGCAAGAGCTAGAGGTCAGACATAGGTCCTGAATTTGAGATCTGATAGTTTGACACCTTTGGCTACAGCTTCCAAGTCATAGGGGTTGGCCTCAGTCCCAGGGGAGGGGGTGTGTGTGTGTGGGGGAGAGTGGGTTTGGATTTTACATGGATTTTGCCTTCACAGACTCTCAGCTTGAAAGGGATCTTAGTCATTAAATCCTATTCCTATCCGAAGGAGAATAGGACTTGATAATATCCTGGACAAATGATCACTCGGGCCTCCCTTGAAGACCTTCAATGAGGGTGATCTCATGACCAACCTCCTGAGCTGGCTCATTCCACTTGGAGGCATATATGATTGTTAGGAAGGGTTTCCTTATATGGAACCAAAATCTACTTCTGCTGCTGCTTCTGTCTCCCCTCCTCCACACCCCCATCCCTTATTCTTCTAATTCTGCCCGACGAGGCCAAGTTGAAGAAGTTTAATAACACATTTTCCATTTGACAGCCCTGCAAATACTTGGATCTTGTTTCCTAGGAGTCTTCACTTTTTAATTATGACCCAAGATTCACCCTATTCCTTTTGATTCTTTCTCATTTCAGTCCTGTCCAGGGGCCTGGTCTATGAACCATTTGTGCATCAATGTCCTTCTGGGGGACTTTCCAAAGGAACTCTGGAACTGGGTTCCCTAGGCCAACATTCTAGATCTGTCTCCTGGGGCTTCCTAGCCCCCAAGATCCTAGCTTGCCTTATGGGTTGGATTCTAGTTAGAGAAATGAGGAGGGAGGATTGGGGTTGGCAATAGTTTTCAGCAGGAATTTGGCATCTGATGATGATATGATAGGGGGTGGTGAGGAAATTCTCTCTACAAGCTCCCCCAAAGTCCCCAAGAACAAGCCAGAACCAGCCCCAGCGCCCTGGGCTCTGTGACTCTGCACTTTCCAAGGCCACCTGTTCTGGGGAGCCTTCTAGGCTGGGTTGGGCTGGGCTGGGTTAGGACATGTGGGGAACTCACCTAGCTGGCCCCACCCCATGGATCTAGTCCCCTCCCACTCCTTCAGAGCTCTCAAGTGCTCAGGGCTATTACCGGCCAGAGACAGGTTTGACTCTGCCAAGTTCTTCCAGCCCAGAGTTGGGGAACCTGTGGCCTCCAGGCCCAGTCTAGTGTGGCCCTTTGACTGGATCCAAACTTCACAATCCTTAATAAAAAGATTTGTTCTGTGAAATTTGGATTTAGTCAAAGGGTCACACTTGAGGACCTAGAGGGTCACATGTGGCTCACCACCCTTGTCCCAGCCCATCCGTTTCAGAATCTGTGTGTGTGTGTTTGAGCTCGGACTGAATGTTGCACTAATGTGAGTGTGCATGTGTATGTGAGTGAGCTTATGTGTGTGTGTTCTCCCAGGAAACATTCTCCCAACCATCCCCTTTCCCTTCGTTTACCCCTCTCTGAGGCACCGATCAAAGGATCTGAAAGGAACAGGAGAGGTCACTGAGTCCAATATCTTCATTTTACAGATGAGGAAATTGAAGCTCAGGAAACTTTAGTGACCTGCTGAGAGTCACACAGGTTCAGATGTGGGATTGGAACCCAAGTTCTCGTGATTCCAAGTCAGAATGACACTCCTTCTCCAATGCCAATCTCTTACCTAGTACAGTAATTCCTATTTGTATCTTATTGCCCTATTTAACTGGAAGCTCCCTGAGGGCACAGACCAATTTAATTCTAAACTTTATGCTTCTCCCAGCTCTTACAACTGGGCCCATGCATGGAGTATGTCCTGAATAAATGTTTGTGGAATGAAAGAACCAATGAATGAGTAAGTCTGGGTGTAATTGTGTGCTCTGCAGACACATACCTAAAGGTGGTTGTATGTATGTGGGTCTATTTTGGGGGAGGTTGATGGGTGGGAATCAGACCTGAGATTTCACCAACGTGGGGAATGCTGGTTGAGAGAACCCTACTCAAGATAACTGAGCCCTTAGGAGACTTGCCCAGGGCTAAACATTTTGTTTCTGACTCAGGATCAGAATTCAGGTTTTCCTGGCTCACGGAGTGACTCCCCATCCACTAACCGGCTCTCCCTCTCTCCTTTCGTGGGTCTGTATATGTGAGTATATTTTTTGTGCTTTTGGGAAATTGAGGGTGTAAGGATGTCTGTCTTTGCAGAAGGGCCAAGTATAGAGAACCCAGGAGGAGGGAGCCTGGGGGTCTTCGTGATGAGGTAGAAAACAATGCTTGAGGCAGATGAAACAAGCAGGATGCAGCTGGTGATATACGAGATAAGGTGCAGGGTGGAACTAGCCAGAAAAGTGATCAGGGAAGACTATGCATTGAAGCCCCCCACCTTGGACTTACCTGTGTGCTTTCACAAAGCATCCCCACTTCCAGAACCCTCCCCTTTCCTGTTCCCTTTGATTATCTGTATCATAAAGGTCCCTCTGGACTATGCGACATCCCAGGTATTTTGGAACCAGTTTGCTCCTCTCAACCTCTCATTCCATAAAATTGTATTTCAACCAGATCTTTAACCTGGCCAACTGCCTTTGCCTCCTACGGGAAGCAGGGGCCTGCTCTGCTCCCTTAGGGGAATAGGGCCTGTGCCTAAGCTTGTCTTTCCCACATGGGAGCAGGCTTGCTTGGGTGCATCACCCTAATAAATGCCTTTCTTTCGCCTGGAGACTGTCCGAATGAATTTTTTCAGGACAACGGGACCCACACATCTATTCCTCATCATTTCAGGTGGCACCCCAACATTCTTGAGGTGCATCCTGAACTCATCATTTTGGTCCACAGATGCCCTCCTTCTATTCCTGGGAAAGGGGTAGGGCTATCTCTCAGCTGAGACAGAGGGAGGCCAGTACCCCCTGGCCTTCTCCTCCCCCATCCCTTGGCTTGCAGGGATCATCAGCATTGGGTCACATGCTGGGGGGCTGTGCATCAAAGATGCTCAGTGACCTGAAAAGGAGGATTGGGGAGGGGGAGGGAGCCCAAAGCTGCTTATCATTCTCCCCCAAGGGTATTAGGACTTTTAATCACTTCTTCTTAAAGGGCCAGTGAGCCCTATTAGCTCTGTCTAAGAACAACCTTGAGGCCTGGGGATGGCCTGAGCTGTAGACTGA
The DNA here is from genome assembly GCA_028646595.1 of Phalanger gymnotis. Taxonomy (NCBI): domain Eukaryota; kingdom Metazoa; phylum Chordata; class Mammalia; order Diprotodontia; family Phalangeridae; genus Phalanger; species Phalanger gymnotis. The sequence goes on from CM053622.1 coordinate 761,921,491, forward strand.
CTGAACCTCTCTTCCTGCTCCCCACATTGGCGACCTGCTCAGCTAAGAGGGTCTGTGTTGGGAGAGGGGGAGGATTGGAAACTGAGTCTGCCCCCTTTGCCACAGATAGATAACTGGATGGCCCTTGCCCTATTTGGGGGCCTTCAGAACATCAGTTAAAAGGTAAGACTTCCAAGGTTTAGGATATGAGGCAGTAAAGTGTAGTAAAGTGGAACTTTCTAAGGCCACCTGTGTTGGGGAGCCAGGCTTGGAGCCAGGAAGACCTGAGTTTGAGTCCTACCTGGGATCCATACTGATCCTGTGATTCCAGGCACATCCTTGAATTTCTCAAAGTGCTAGGTGAATCTCTAAGACTATTCAGTTGCAGAGAAGGTGCTGACTTGAATTGGTGAAGGGACTTCCCTCACCTGAGAGTTCTCACAAGTCCAGTCCTTTTCTCTGCATTGTGGCCTGGCCTTGGCCAGGTAACTGGGCCTTCGGATGTCAGGGTCCCAGTTTGGATGGGCACTTCCCATCACTCTTTGTCTTCTTAGATATTCATGCCTGTGTCTGTCCCCACTTCCGGCCCCCATTCTGGTGAGTTGTTCTTTGTTAATATGCCTAGGCTCTGCTGCTTCCCTCCAACAAGGTATTGGGGTGGGGGCGGGGGTGGGGTATAGGGAATCTGGCTTCCTTCATTAACCCTCTCTTTGGGATGTTTTGGAATATACAGCGCCATGGAGTCTAACACCTCAAAGAGGAGAAATGTCTTACCAGAGATCACACAATGAGACATCTGGACCAGGGCCCAGGCATCCTGAAAGCCAGCTTGGTCCTCTTTCACTGATATCTCACTGTCTCTAGCAATCCTGCTCCCTGAGGCCTATCTCTTAGAGACCTTCACCTCTAGGCTCTGTTGAAGGGGAGTGAAGCCCAATGATCAGAGGTTATGCATAAGACCTGGGGTCAGGGGGGAAGGAGTATCCCCAAGAAGAAGCTCCTCTCATGATCATCTGAAGGCGGGAGAGGGAGCCCAGTGACTGAATACTCAAACTAGGCCCGGGGAGTAGGAGCCCCAGAGACCCAGAAAGCAGAGACACGTGGAACAGTTCTCAACACCTGGACCAACATTACCTGGAGCTGATCTCAAAACAGCATAGATGTCTAAAGGCAAAGGAACTGTGGGCCATGCAGTGCAGGGCCCATCCCCCACCTGTTTGGGGCCTTCCAGGAGACAGCTGCTTCTTCCTCTTCTTCCAGCCTACGGGAGGCTGGGCTGGGCTGGGAAGTGGAAACCAATTCCCTCAAAGAATCTTCAATTCCGGCTCAGCCTGGGCTTGGCCCAGCAGGGCCAGGAAATCCGCCTTCTTCCCCTTGAAGCCGAGCCTGGGTGGGCTGGGGATGGAGGGCACAGGAGGAGAGGGGGGCAGCTGGCACCAACTCCTGGGTCAGGATAGGGGCTTGCACTGAGCTTGCAACGTGACCACAATTGGTGGGGGGACTGGGGACCGCGGCTTTGCTAGGCCAAGGACAATGCAGCCACTGTCTGAGGCCTGCTGATCAGCAATCATGTCAGCTGAGAGGGGATGCCGGCCAAATGCTCCAACAGCTCTGCTGATGGGGCCAGACTAGTAGGCAGGGAGGGAGAGACAGAACCTTTCTGGGTCCCCCAACTCAGCATTCCTGGGCCTTTTCCCCCAGGTATAGATGTTAGGGTTTATTGATGGTAGATCCAACATAGGATTCACTGCTTTGAGATGCAGGTTGGCCATTTATTAGCTATATCACCTCAGGCAAGTCACTTCACCTCTGTGGGACTCAGTTTCCTCATCTGTAAAATGAAAGGGTTAGACTAGATGATGTCTCCGGTCATTTCTACCATTCTGAACTAGCTAATGAACCAGATTAGCCTCTAATTAGTTTTGTGCCCTGTGCAAAATGTATCTTTTCCTTATAACCAGTAAGTGGGGCAGGGTCTATAGAAATAGAAGGGAAGAAAGTCCCCAGGGAGAAGCTGTTAGGCTGCGGTGACAGGTGCTTTGCTTCTGGGTGCTGACAGCATTTTGGGAGGGCCTTCGGTTAACAGAGAAACAATGGAACTTACTACCCAATAGTGAGAATAATTGCTCCCACATGGTGGGCTGGGGGGACCTCCTCCTCTGGCTGGCTCTTGCTTGCCCCAGTCCCCTGAATCATAGCTTCCTAAGCAGGGTCTCTGTGTCCCCCCTCAATGTCCTCGAGCGATGGCATGCTTTATGTCCCTCCCAGATTGGCAACCTAGGCGTCCCCATCCTTCATAATGCATTGCTGTTTCATCTCCTTATATAGCTTGCTCATTGCCAGAGGGATCTTCCCAAAGTGTAGCTCCCCCTATGTCACCCTGCCAATTTAATAAACTCTAGTAACCAGATAGTATAGCTGCTTCTTGCTTGATAGAATTGGACTGTTCAGCAGACTTCCCTCTCCGCTTTTGGGGCTCTCTGTGGTCCTAGCCCCATCTTGGCTCCATTTGCAGAGCTGCCTGCAGGGTCCTTGGGTGCACCCCTAGACAGATTTGCAAAATGTGAATTTACATAAAGCCAGAACTGCTTATATTCCTGGGATAAACCACCCACTCCTTTGTTTGGCACCTAAGTCCTTCCTGACCTAGGCCCAACCTACTTTTCTAGCTTGACTGTACATTACTCCCTTTTGCATGCTTTATGCTCCAACCAAACTGGTCTTTATGCTGTTCCTTACATGGGACATTTCATCTCCTTTGCTAGACTTTTGCATCAGCCATGCTGGATGCCTGGAATGTCCTCCCTCCTCAGCTCCACCTCCCTTCTTCACTTCAAGACATGGCTCAAACACCACTTTCTACATGAAATCTTTTCTGATCTCCTCAGCTTCTAGTGCCCTCCTTTCTTCCCCCCCAAAATTATCTGGCATTTATCTTGTTAGAGGCAGTGTTGTGTAGCAGATATGGACCTGGTCTTGGAGCTGGGAAGATACTAGTTCAAGTCTTGCCTCAGTCACATGTGTGACCCTGAGCAACTCACTTACCCTTCTTGGTACTCTAGGTAATCCTCAGTCTGTAAGTTGAAGGGAAGGTAACCCACCTGCATTGGTAGAGAGAGTTTCCTCACCTGGGAGTCCCCTATATAAATGAGGCCATTCCTTATTCCTATTCCACATTTATTTTGTATGTCTTTTATATAGATTCATAGGATCACAGATTTAGAACCGGGAGGCACTTTGTTGTTGTCGTTCAGTCATTTCAGTTGTGTCCTACTCTTCATGACCCCATGTGGGATTTTCTTGGCAAAGATACTAGAGGGGTTTGCCGTTTCCTTCTCCAGATCATCTTACAGATGAGGAAACTGAGGCAAACAGGGTTAAGTGACTTGCCCAGAGTCATACATCTAGTAAATATCTGAGGCCTAATTTGAACGCTGGTCTTCCTGACTCCAGGCCTTGTGCTCTATCTACTGCACCAGCTAGTGGTCATTGATTTTACAGATGGAAAAACTGAGGACGAGGAGAAGCAAGCATTTATTAAGCATCCACTAGGTGCCAGGAACTGTGCTAAGAGCTTTAGAAATATTATCTTCTTTGATCCTTACAACAACCCAAGAGTTAGGTGGTGTTGTTATCCACCGTAGCAGGCCGAGGTCACTTGCTGGGGTCCTGTGGCTAGTGTCTGGGGCCAGATTTGAACTCAGGTCTTCCTGAATGCAGCAATGCTCTATGTATTGTGACATGCTTTTTATTTCATTTTGTCTTCCCTGTAGAATGTAAGCTCCCCGAGGATAAAGATTATTTCATTTTTGACTTTGTATCCTCAATCCTAGCCTAGGCCTTCACTTGTAGCAGGTATTTAATAAATTCTTGTTGACTATTGAATTGTTTTTGCTCCAGGTACTGAGATTTCTAGTCACAGCTCTGAAGAGGCCATGAGTGCTTCCAATTCCACGTGTAGATGGGACCTGAACCCCATGAGAGCTAGGGATCAGGGTTCTCATTTGCATTCACAGGTGACCTTTGATGCTCCTTAGTGGACAAGCTCCACCTGAAGGAAACACTTCCCAAGTGGGTGGTCATTTCACCCATGGAGGCCTCAACCCTGTGGCCTCTGCCCTTGAGGGGTCCAGAAGAGGTTCTGGCTTCTTCCAGTGATGATCCCTCAAGGTTTCCATCAGTTTCTTGACCTCCAGGCTCTCAGTTCTTTCCTTCTTTCCTTCAGGCCCCAACTGTCCCAGATAGTCCTCCAGTCTTCATCTGTCTCATTTCCTTCTCCCCTATCTCAATGAGGGGCCCAATCACCGAAACATCTCCCTTTTGGACATATCATACTCAAAGATATAGCAGCTTTCAAGATAGCCTACAGCATCAATCTGCTTTTCTAGGAATCTGTCTCTCAACATCTCTCAAATATATCTGCCTCTGCTACTATCCTAGTGTGGGCTCCTATCAACAGCTACCTGCACTAACTGTTTCTAACAGCAGCCTCCTAATAAAACAGGGCCAGGGAACCTGCGGCCTCAAGACCATATGTGGCCTTCTGGGTCCTTGGGTGTGGCCTTTTGACTGAGTCCAAGTTTTACAGAACAAATCCTTTTATTAAAGGGATTTGTGCTGTGAAGTTTGGATTCAGTCAAAAGGCTGCACTTGAGGACCTAGAAGGCCACATGTGGCCTTGAGGCCCTCGGTTCCCTACCCCTATGACCTAGAAGATTTTCCACCTTCTTTGCCCCAATTCATCCTTTATACCTACTACCACGCCCAATGTCCTCATGCACAGATGTGGTCGTGTGCTTCTGCTTAAAACTTTGCACGGAAGATTGTCTTGTTGAATAAAATTCAACCTCTTCTGCCTAGAATTCAGGGTCTTCCTATTCCATTCATTAAACATTTGTTAAGGGCCTACAACATGCAGGTATAGCACCTGTCACATGTGAGGAGTCTGGTGCAATAGAAAGAGGTCTGGCCAAAGAGTTAGTAAGGCCTGGGTCTAAGGCCTACTTCTGACACATACCAGTTGTATGGCCCTGGGCAGATCACCTAACTTCTCAGTACTCCAGACAACTCTCTGTAACCTTGCAGAACAAGGGTGCATCTGTTTTATTTGTGAGCATTTCCTCATGGGATTCCCTATATTAATGAAATTACTATGATACATAATAATTAATTTCCCTATGTTAATGAGATCACAGGTCTAGTTTAAGGAAAAAACAAAAAACAAACAAACAAGAAGAGGTATTAAGTGAGGTGCTGGGGATACAAAGGTGGAACACATCCTGCCCTCAAGGAGTTTACATTCTAATGGCACATTCTAGTTCCAAATCTGGTACCACCTCATCTTTTTAGATTTACTGTATTCTTTTACTTTCCAGAGCCTCAGTCCTCTGGTTCTGGGTAGCCCTAGCCTGTGCATTACACTTTCCTACTTGTGGACTTTTGTTCATGCTGTCTCCTGTGCCTTGGAATGCCCCATCTACTCCTGCCCATTAAATTCCTTTAAAGCCACACTTCAATGCCACTTCCTCCAGGAAGCCTTCCTAGATTTTCCCAGGCAGTAAGGATGCCCTTTTCTGCTTTTGGTCCTCTCATAATATTAAGCTTGTACTTTTCATACACTTAGGACCATAATGTCATGAATTTAGAGCCTTTGAGGCTGTTGATTCCAACCCCCTCATTTTATAGATAAGGAATGGAGGCACAGAGGTTAAGTGACCTGTCCAGGGTCATACAACTAGTAAGTGGCTGAAGTTGGACTTGAAGCCAGTTCCTTTTGACTCAGAGTCAGCTACCCTGTCCACTGTCCTACACTGCCTCTCACTTTTCTTGGACTGTTTTGTATCACGCTTACGTCCCTATGTGATCTGTTTCCCTATTTAGCTATAATCTCTGAGTGGGCAGGGTCAGCATCCCTTCTAACCTTTGTTTCTCCCACAGGGCCTGGAACAATGTTCTCACTGTAGGTACTTAACCTGTGTTCGTTGTGCAGAATTCCCGAATCTGTCTTAGCACTTAGCAAAGTGCCTAATAAATATTTATTGAATTGAATTAAAAATATCTGTGTGCCTGTGTGCCTCTTTCTGAGGGTCTTTCTGTGTGTTTCTGTGTACATGGGTGCCATGTGAGCGCTGGTGAGAGGCCTGTGCCTGTGTGGACACCTCCTGCCCCCACCCACCTCTTCCTGCAGGGATCTGCTGATGCCTGAGTCCATAGAACGTGGGGGTTGGGGAAGGCAGAGGGAATGTGTCTCTAACAGCCACTGCCAGGCAGTGGAAAAGTACCAAGCTCCCTCCCTGTAAGCCCAGGGGAGTAAGGCCAAGACAGTGAATGAGTCTTGGCAAGTCCTCAGTCCCCAGTCCCACCATCTTTGGGCTGCTCTCTCCTCCCTCCTCCCTTCTCCTGTCCAGTTCTTTCTCCACCCAGCACCCTGGGTGATGAAGTGCCTAGAGGCCCTGGCCCAGCTCAAGAGTGCAAGGCCCAGCTGGCCTCCCCTGAGTTCAGGCAGGACAAGCTAAGACCTGGGGAACTTCCCTCCCCTGCTGCTGCGCTAAGGACACCAGTTCCCTAGTTTCCTCTTGGTTGCTGCCTGGGGCTGGCCAACTTCAAGTCTGTGTCCATGTAAATCCAAGGGCAGGTGCCCTTTGGAGCCAAAGTCCAAGTGCTATAGACTTCAGAGGCTCTGGTCTAGAGCAGTGTGGAAAGGAAGGACTGTGTCACCAAGTTAGATGGTTCCCAGGACTTCTGCATCCTAGATGTAGGGCAGGAGGTGATCTAGTTCAAACCCCTCAACTTACAGATGAAGAAACTGAGGCCCAGAGAGGTGAAGTGATTTTATAGGATCAGAATCTTCTAGTCCAACCTCCTCATTTTACAGATGGTGAAACCAAGATCCAGAGAGGAAAAGTGACTTGCCCAGGTCACTCAGTAAGGACATGAAAGAGTTTGGAAGAGAACACAGTTATCTTGCTAACCCAGAGCTTTTTTGATTAATGAATACTTGCCAAGTGCCCATTATGTGCTTCTACTAGAGTCATATAGCCTGAAGCTTCATCATAAATACTCCTTTGAAACATTATTTCATTAGTGTGGACTCCACCCATTTTCCTTTCCTCTCTTCACCCATGCAAATGACAACCTGCTTCTCCTTCATGCCTTAGTAGGCCATCTTCATGAATTGCTGTTTCTGGATGAAAAAAAAAAAAACCCGAACTCTCATCATCTGTTAGCCAATTGTCCTTTGATCCCCTTTTCTGAACCTCACTGGGCTGGTCCTCAAATAACCACAGCCTGTCTCTCTGGGCTTGTACTCAAAGCTTTTCCAACTTATTAACTTGCTTGAGCTTGTGCTCTATTGGTATAGCCTTTGAGAATACAAGTGCCTCTGTGCCATGAGGAGGAATCAGGGCAGAATTTGAGTAGTGGTAGAATAAATACCTTTGTAGCACCCCATTGTAGTCTCCAATTGTTGACTTCTTCCAGATCTGTGGTACTCAAGGGGGTGATAGACTATCTCAATCTATTGCTCATGAGCCCCCATTTCCATTTGATCTGCTTAACCAAGCCAGAATAGGACACATAATATCTTAGTAAAGCAATAGGCACCTGCTTAACACAGAATGCAAGGTAAATTGCAAGGAGTGAAATTGAGCAGTGGTATATCTCATCACTAATTTCATGAGGCTATCTCTTCCATCATTTTCAGGGGCTGATAGTTGGGAATCTACTCTCCATTCAATCCCATAGGCTTCCCAGATCAGCAGGACAGATACATAGCAATTTAACTCATGGCAGAATATTAGAAAATTTTCTCACACAATCAGTGTCTGCTGGGTCACTCTGTTCTCTATTTTAGCACTATAGCTAGCAAGTATTGTCTCCTTGGAAAACAGAGCCTTGGGATGGTAACCAGCAGGTTTCCCACTCGACTCCCACTCCCACCTCCCCGTGTCTCTGTGTCTGCACCATGACAATCTCAGCAACCCAATTCTTCAACTCCATTTGTCTCCAGTTGCATTCTTCTAGGCTGTCTGTGGATGCTGGAGACAAGACAAGACCATATTCTTCCCCATGTTCTTTGAATATCACAAACTTTCTGCCTCTCACCTGTACTAGTTTTTTCCAGACTGTCTTCTCACACAGAATCCCAGAATTTGAGAGATGGAAGGGACTTCAGGTACCAATTTGTCTAACCAACACACTAAGGGAGGCTGACAATTCTCCTAACCCACTATAGCTAGGGATTTGATGAGAGGCCCTTCTTCCTTGTTCATTGGCCTTTACTGAGGGAATTCCAGTTAGTTTCTTTTTCTTCCGCCAGTTAATAGACTTAAATTCAGTGGGTCACCACACCTGATCCTGGAAGGAGGGGCTAAGGAGCAAGATGGAATAGTGGATAGACTGTGGCTTGAATTCTAAGGAATTAAATTCTTCCTCATTCACTTCCTAGCCATATGACCCTGAGCAAATCACTTGACCTCTCTCAGCCTCAATTTCCTCATTTGCAAAATGAGGGGGTTGGATTCGACATCCCCCAATGCTCCTTCTAGTTTTAAAGTATGAGCCTATGAGATTGGGGAGGAACTGAGAGCTGGAGTCTTTAGACCATGGTAGATGAAAGCATGCCCATTTCCATGCCCAAGTGGTGGGCACACTAGGTGATGTTATGCAGTAAAGCTCCTGCACAGCCTTCTGAGAAATGTAGTCTCCAAAAGAACATTACTATCTGTGTCTGAGCATGCCTTTGCACATACATGCACACACATATACAAATACCTATATCTACATGTAAATATACAATTGACTGAACCTCCAAAGAGAATTCTTTTTTTTTAAAGTAATACTTCAACTTTTATTACTCTTTATATGGTTTTATTAAATTTTTCAAGACCTTGGATGGGGTGAATCAATGTGAGATGTGCAGAGTGACCTAATGATTTCCAAAGAGAATTCTTGAAAAGGATCCCCAGAAACATTTCAAACATCTGAAATACTTAATAAATTAGCAAACACAGTAGAACTAAACTCAACCTTTTCCACTTCTCTTTTCTAACGCCATTAAATATGTTCTGTTGTACTGAATGCTGATTCATCATGGTATCAAGGTGACCTTGGTTCTCAAAGGATATGCCAACAAAGCACAAGTTCTTGCAGGTCCTACCAAGCTGTAAAGGTTTAAAATACAGGCCAGACTCCCCCTCCCACCTCCCCCATCCCATCCCAGTCTGGCTGGCCCCATCCCAGTCTGGCTAACTGCCCAAACGCTCTTCTCTAGAAGTTCAGCCACCTGGTGATGTTTTCTAGTCACAGCAACTGATGAACACGTATATTAAAGAGTAGAGTAGGGGTCCCCTGGATTGGCCAAAGAAGCATCCACATGGAGCCTTGGGATCTATGGGCAGAGTCTTGGCCTTAGAATCAGAGGACTTGAATTCTAATCCTGGTTTTGTCACTTGCTACCTCTATGATCTTGGGTAAGTGTCAATATCTTTGGGTCTCAGTTTCCTCAACTGTAAAATGAGAAGGTTGGACTACACATCCCTTCTATCCCTAAATGCACGATCCTAGGATCCATTGACAGAATCATGGATCTTTGAGAGTGTTTGAATATTCGGTGCTAAATCTGGTGGGAGAGGAAGGAGTTAACAAGACTCTATGCCTGCTCACTAGGACCTCACAGACTGGTGGAGGAGGCAGAGCTGGTCAGGTGGGTGTAGGTGGAGTGATGAAATAAGACCCTTCTCTAATTAAAGACAGAAGAGGATAAGGTCTAATCCTTGAGGAAAGGCACAGATGGGGGCTTAGGGAAGAGGGATGGCTTCTTAATCAGAGGTTTAGGTGTTGAGGTTCATAGGATCACAGATTTAGAGAGGGAAGATTTAGAAGCCATTTGGCCCAACCCCTACAGAAGAGGAAACTGAGGCCCAGAGAGGTCAAATGACTGACTTGGTCAAGGTCACAGAGATGGTAGGTAGCTGAGCTGAGACTCAAACCCTCATCCTTTCATTCTGAACCCAGCACTTTATCCAGGGAGGGGGTGTCCCTGTGTGTATCTGTGTCTGGATGCCAGTATGTTTGTGGGGAGGGAAGCTTTGCAGCTGGCTGAGCACAAAGGCTGGATCTTAACAGGGGAGGGTCTTCCTCTCAGGCTTGAGCTTCTACTTAAGGGCAGGATGGAGAGATGGGGTGTGTGTGGGTGTGTGTGTGTGTGGGGGGGGACATAAAATAGAGAGAGGAATCATGGTTTGAAATTCTTTCAATAGCCACTGAGATTCCCTGTCTTGGTGCCTGGATAGGAGATGACCATAGGGACCCATGGAGAGCTAGTGCCCTCCCGTGGTGGTTATGCCCAGGAGAGAGCAGTTGGGTTGGTAGGTAGGCAAGGGAGCCTTCTGGACAGAGAGGTGAGAGTCTAACCCCTAACCTATCCATGTCTCCCAGTCACACTTCTCACTCACACACTTCTTTGTGGGGGCCATCTCTATTCCCACGCCAAAGTCATCAGTCACTGGTCTTTCCTTCCCAGCTGCACTCAAGTCTGTGGAATGGCATTTGAGGCAGGTGATCTGGGAAAGGGCCAAGGGAGGAGCACATGGGGCAGGTGATCTGGGAAAGCTCCAGCCGACTAGCATGCCAATTAGAACCTGGAGGCAAAAGCATTCTGCAGGCTTCTCCCTGCTCTGGGGGTAGCAGGCCTTCCAGTTTGCATCCTGACTTCCTGACCTCTAATCTCTGCTATCCTGAGCTGATAACTGCCTAGGTTAATGTTTCTTTCCTGTGTTCATACTCCTCATAATCTTCTCTCCACTCAGCTATTCACATTTAGTTCATCCCATCCCAGTTCTTATCTTCTGTCCCCTGCCCTGCCATGTCCACCTTCCATACTCTCCTCTGGAATGTCTCCTCCACGGTTAAGCAGACCTTTCTGATCCTTCTCTAACTCTAAAAATTGAAGGTGTTGGACTAGGTGGCTTCTAAATCCTCCATCTCTAAATCTAGGAACCTCACTGCCTAGACTCCTGGTCTGTTAGAAGGGATCTCTCTTTCTTAAGTCCTTTCTGCCTTGTGGTACTAACTATAATCTGGCTTCCCCCTGAGGACACCACAAACCCAGACCCCCTTCCCAACAATGGCTGCTCCTTCTCTGAAGCCTCAAGATTTCACAGGACCAGGAGGACTCAGCAGATACCTTAGTTTCCCATTACTGTCTCCAGAGAAACAACATGGTGCTGTGCAGTGGTTCTTAAACTTCGATCTTAGAACCCCTTTACTTAATGATTGAGCATCCCTCCAAAAAGGGTTTGCTTATATGAGTTTTATCTATCGATAGTTACCACATTAGAAATTAAAGCATCATAGCATTATTGTGAAAATAGTTTTGACTTCATGGACCCCCTTAAAGGGTTGCAGAGACGCTCCCAGGGTTTTCTAGACCTCACTTTGGGAACCGTTGGTGTGGTGGATAGAGTCACAGGACCTACAGGAGGGAAATCCTGCATTCAAATCCTGCTTCTGTGTGACTGTGGACAAGTCCACCTCTCTGGGCTTCAGTTTCCTCAAATATAAAATGAGAGAGTCAGACAAGAAGGCTTCTAAGGTCCTTTTCAGCTCTAAATCTGTGACCTGATAAGTTCATGCTAGCTAGCTGTGATAGAGGTAGGCTGTCCTTAGCAGAAGCTCTCCAACATATCTTCGGCTACTACTATTACTACTACTACTACAACTACTACTACTACACCTATTACTACTACAATTACTACTACTACTACTACTACTACTATAACTACTACTACTACAACTATTATTACTACAATTACTGCTACAATTACTACTACTACTACTATAACTACTACTACTACTACAACTACTATGACTACTACTACTACTACTACTATAACTACTACTACTACAACTATTACTACTACAATTACTACTACTACTACTGCAACTACTATGACTACTACTACAACTACTACAACTATTACTACTACAATTACTACTACTACTACTGCAACTACTATGACTACTACTACAACTACTACAACTATTACTACTACAATTACTACTACTACTATAACTACTATTACTACAACTATTATTACTACAATTACTGCTACAATTATTACTACTACTACTATAACTACTACTACTACAACTATTACTACTACAATTACTACTTCTACTATAACTACTACTACTACAACTATTACTACTACAACAGCTACTACTACTACAACTACTACTACTATAACTACTACTACTACAACTATTACTACTACAATTACTACTACTACTACTATAACTATTACTACTACAATTACTACTACTACTACTACAACTATTACTACTACAATTACTACTACTACTACTATAACTATTACTACTACAATTACTAC
>CM053622.1:761933961-761959434 GCA_028646595.1 Phalanger gymnotis
TATAACTACTACTACTACAACTATTACTACTACAATTACTACTACTACTACTACAACTATTACTACTACAATTACTACTACTACTACTATAACTATTACTACTACAATTAATACTACTACTACAACTACTATGACTACTACTACTACTACAACTATTACTACTACAATTAGTACTTCTACTATAACTACTACTACTACAACTACTACTACTACTACTATAACTGCTACTACTACAACTATTACTACTACAATTACTACTACTACTACTATAACTATTACTACTACAATTACTACTACTACTACAACTATTACTACTACAATTACTACTTCTACTATAACTACTACTACTACTACAACTACTACTACTACTATAACTGCTACTACTACAACTATTACTACTACAATTACTACTACTACTATTACTACTATAACTATTGCTACTACAATTACTACTTCTACTATAACTACTACTACTACAACTACTACTACTACTATAACTGCTACTACTACAACTATTACTACTACAATTACTACTACTACTACTATGACTACTACTACTACTACAACTACTACTACTATAACTACTACAACTATTACTACTACAATTACTACTACTACTATAACTACTACTACTACTACTGCTACTACTACTACTACTACAACTAGTAGTTGTAGTTTTGTCTACTACCAGTTGTAGTAGTTGTAGTTGTAGTAGTAGTAGAAGTAGTAGTAGTAATAGTGAGTTTACAAAATGTTTTACAACAATCCTGGAGAGGCAGGTGCTGTTATTGTCCCATTTTATAGATGAAGAAACTGAGGCAGTTAATAGACTTGTCCAGAGTCACAAAGTTGATAAATGTCTAAGGCTGGATTTAACTTCAGTTATTTGTGCTTCAGTCTAGGACTCTGTCTATTAGGCTGCGACATTAGTGAGAGGAAGCTGTGGTTTATCAAGACAAATCTGAGGGATGGCTGGGTGAGGGAGCCTTATGCTTGGATAAGATTGTGTCAGGAGGTGTCAGTTTGGAAAAATGGAGAAAGAGATGGGAGCTGGACATATGGAAAGATAATTGGGGTGTCCTTGAAGAGCTGGAAGTAAGAAAAAACATAGAAATATGACAGACGTAAGAAAAACTGAAATGCGGGAGCTTGGGGAGGAAGCAGAGATACATATTTTGGGATTGGAGTCTGAAAAGGGAGATGGGAAGGAGAATGTATGATGTGTTATCCCCATGGTGTCCCTGACTTCTGGGATCCTGTTGGAATCTTAATGATAGTGGAACCAAACAGAGGGGTTTTAGCAGATTCCATTATGCCCTAAGAGGTTAGCAGAGCACCATGCTAGTCGCCAAGGGCATTGTGAGAAGAAAACACAAAGATTTCCAGTTCCCACCTTATCAGTCCATTCCTGGAAGGCAATTCCCCCACCCCCTCATAAGGTTTTCCTGTGGAGGTTTCTACCCCTCTTACGGCCTTGAGAGGCTTGGGCAGAGAATGATTCGACTACTTCATTCCTACTTGCTATGTACATTGCTTTGTGTCTTAATTAAATGCTTTTGACTGGACTCTTTCATGGTCTGGTAAGGGAGCATGTTTCTCTAGACAGAGGCTTAGGCCACAGTGGACGTAATTTCTTGCCCACAAGTCACACTAAAACTGGGAAAGTGCCAAGGGGCTTGAAAGCTGGGGTTCCCAGAACTCCTGGAGGCCTGATTGCTGCATAACCTCTGCTGGCCCTTTGAATCTCCTACTGACTCCCTCTCATGCTCTCCATCTGGGGGTCACAAACTTCCCTCTTCAGCCCTAGCCTCACCAAACCCCAACTCCCCAAGTAGCTGCCTTCACCTCCTGATTTACTGAGGTCAGAAGGGCCATCAATTCTTTGCCTTCCACTGGCCATTTCTCAACCCAGCTCTAAAATGATAAGATCAAAAGCTGAAAGGGACCTCATGGGCCACTGAGGTCATTTTTACAGATGAGGCAATCAAAGCTCAAGGAGCTGAAGGGATTTGCTCAGGGTCATATATGTAATAAGAATCAGAGGTAGAATTTGAACTCAGGTCCTGTGACTCTAGAGTCACTTCTTTTCTTCTTACAATGCCCCCTTCTCTTCTCTAGCTTCAGATGTCCTCCTTGTTCTATTTGCACCCTTAAGCCTATCTCCTTTCCTCCCCTGCCCCTCCCAGAATCTATATTCTTCTGTCTCTGTCTCCTACTCTCCCCCTTCTTTTCCTCCCTCTCTCCCTCCCTCCGTCTCTTTGTCCCTGTGTCTGTCTCTGTCTCCATCTCTTTCCATCTCTTTCTTCCCCACACTTTCCTCTCTCCATCCCTCTGTCTTTGTCTCTGTTTCCATCTCTGTCTTCCCTCCCCTTTCCTCCCCCCTTTCTCTGTCTCGTTGTCTCTCTTTATCTGTCTCTTTACATCTCTTTGTCTTAGTCTCTGTCTCTCTCTTCCCACCTCCCCACCCACTTTTCTTCCCTCCCTTCTTCTCTCACTGCTGTCTATCTGTAGTAGAAATTAAAAAAAAGAGGAGAATAATGTAGCAAATAGTCCTAGAGATAGGAATCTAATTCAGTCTAGCTCATCAGACTATTAGGTGCCTACTGTATGGAAAGGCACTGCACCAGGAACTGGGGGAGGGGGATCAAAGACAGGAGTGAAATAGCTCTGACTCTCAAGGAGCTTGGTCTATCATGGGTGATAAGATATAGACACAATGATTGTGATAGAAAGAAGAGCAAGATTTGCAAAAAGGGCGAAGTTCCAGCAAGGTGCCAAGAGAGGTTTGAGGCAAAAGAGATGGCTCTTACCTGGGAGGGTCAGAGGAGGTTTTATGGAAGCAGAGATAGGGAGAATTCATTCTAGGCATGGGGGACATTATGGCTGGGTGAGGGCAGTATGAGAAGTGGGGAAGAAGAGTCCAGTTTGGCCACTGTGAGTGGAGTTGTATTAGAAAAGACTGAAATGTTAGATTGGAGGTAGACTGTGGCAGCCATTGAATGTTAAGGCTGGGAGTTTATACTTTCTTCAGTAGGCAATGAGGAGCCAATTAAGAAATTTGAGTTGGGCTGTTCTGGGCAGCTAGCTGGCACAGTGGATAGAGTGCCCAGGCTGGAGTCAGGATGACCCATTGTCGTAAGTTCAAATCCAGCCTCAGACTCTTCCTAGCTGTGTGACCCTGGGCAAGTCACTTAACCATGTTTGCCTCAGTTTCCCCATCTGTAAAATGAGCTGGAGAAGGACATGGCAAACCATTCCAGTATCTATGTCAAGAAAACCCTAACTTGGGGTCATGGAAAGACAGAAG
Organism: Phalanger gymnotis; assembly: GCA_028646595.1. Taxonomy (NCBI): domain Eukaryota; kingdom Metazoa; phylum Chordata; class Mammalia; order Diprotodontia; family Phalangeridae; genus Phalanger; species Phalanger gymnotis. The sequence goes on from CM053622.1 coordinate 761,937,269, forward strand.
TGACTGAATAGCAGTTGTGACCTATTTGGAGAAAGAGTACTTAATACTTTTCATCATTAGAAAGGATATTTGGGCAATGGGATGGAGGATGGATCAAAGGGGAAGATACTGGAAGCTGGAAAGCAGCTGTTATAGGTACTCCGCTAGATAGATGAGAAGAGATAAGGGCTTGAATGAGGGTGGTGGCAGTCAAGGGGTGTGGGTGTGTGATGGAGGTGCTGTCTCCTGCTTACCCTATATCTATCTTGAATATACAGTTATTTTCATGTTGTCTCTGATTTGAATGTGGATTTCTTGAGGGCAGGCCTCATGTTTTTGCCTTCTTTGCATCCCTAGTAGTTAGCACAGTGTCTCAAACATAATAAGAGCTTAATAAATGCTTACTGAGTGACTCACTGACTCAGGGTTAAGTGTATGTTTGGAGTAGAGGCAGGTTCTGGTATATGTGGTGTACAGAGAGAACTCAGAGGAAAATACACTGGAGCAGGGAGAGTGTTTGAGGTCCAGGTTTTCTTCATTGATGAGGAGGCATGTGAGGCATGTTCTCTGGGTGCGACCTTGGGAGACAGAGGAAAGTTAGGTAAACTTCCTCTCTTCAAGGATTTTTCACTGGATGCCTGGAAGCTCTGGGATGGGGAGGGGCAAGCATTTATTAAGCATCTACCATGAGCCAGGCATTGTGCTAAAACACTTTACAAATATGATCTCATTTGAATGGCATAAAACCACACAGAGTTCACTTACGAAATACAAGACCATGATACAGGCATTCCTGAGTCAGGATCACGTGACCTGTCCAGCAACACAGAACGGCACAATTCTCAAGTCCTCCCCATCTCCCCATCTCTGGGCCTGGCTACTAATCTCACTATTCCAGGTAAGCAGTGGCACCTGGTGGCTGGCGAGAGTAACTGTCTTGTTCACCTCCGTTCTACCTTCCAGGGCGTGGTGCACTGTCTTTCTACATTTTGTCCTCTGTCTCTGTCTCTGGCTGTCTGTCTCTCCATTTCTCTCTGTTTCTTTCTGTCTGTCTCTCTGACTGTCTCCGTCTCTGTCTCTCTCTTTCTCCCTGTCTCTCTCTCCTTGTCTCTCTCTTTCTCTTTGTCTCTGTGTCTCTGTTTCTCTATCTCTGTCTTTCTGTTTCTCCCTTTGCCTAATAATGTCTGTCTCTTTCTCCCTTTGTTTCTTTTTCTCTCTATCTCTCTTTCTCACTCTGTCTGTCTTTGTCTCTGTCTTTCTCTCTGCATCTCTCTGTCTCTGTTTCTCTTTCTCCCTATCTCTCTCTTTCTCTTTGTCTCTGCATGTCTCTCTCTGCCTCTTTCTCTGTCTTTCTCTCTCTGTCTCTCTCTTTCTGTCTTTCTCTCTGCCTCTCTCTTTCTCTGCCTCTGTCTCCATCTTTCTCTTTCTGTCTTTCTGTCTGTCTCTCTCTGTCTCTCTCTGTGTCTTTCTCTTTCTCTCTCTGTCTTTCTCTGTCTCTCTGCGTCTCTCTCTCTCTCTTTCTCTGTCTTCTGTCTCTATCTCTGTCTCTTTCCCTGTTTCTGTCTCTCTGCCCCGCCTCTCTCTCTTCCTCTGTTTTACTCTTTGTCTCTCTCTTTCTCTGTCTTCTGTCTCTCTCCCTGTCTCTGTGTGTTAGTAAGCAAAATGTGCTCCTTAGCACTTAGTTCAACCAGTGCCCTTGAAGAGTTTGGCTTTTGTTTTTGTTGAGTAATTCAGTGTATTTCATTGAGTCTTACTAAGTGCTAAGCCCCAGGCCCAAACTCTATTAGGTGTAAATCCTATGTGGGTGTGGATTGGCATCTAAGGTGGGGCCCAAGGTGGGGCTAACTCCAGAGAGGGCCTAGTTTACACGTCTGGGATAGCAAAGGCTCTTAGACCGTGAGGGTTTAAGTCCACCTCTCTGTGATGATTTTAGTTCACACGGGTGAGTCGCATGTGTGACTCACCCCTGACGCTGACAAAGATATAAAAACCAGGGGTTGGCCTCCTCTTCTTTGGAGCTCTTTGCCGAAGCAGTGGTGGTGCTTGTGACCCTGGGCCAGCCGTTGCTCTGAGCTCCTGGGCTGAACCTAGATGTTGGTAACTACGAATTGCATTGGGTCTGTCTGTTGATGTTTGTAATTTGTTTGTATTTTGCTCTGAAGTTCAGTGTGCTGCCTTTTCCCCCTGAACTAAGTGAATGATATTTGTGTGCTGAATTAAAGTAAGCTTGCCAACCCCTTCACTTGTTTTCCTTGGTTAAGCAGATCAAAAGAACCTGTGTTTTTGTGGCGTGCTGGCAGTTTTCTGGGTGCTGGCTGTGGGTGGATCTTATTCCCCCACAGAAGCTGCTAGCCGGATTGTTGAAACATTCTGTCTCTCTCTCTCTCTCTCTCTCCACCCCCTCTCTTTTTCTTACCTTCTCTGTGTATCTCTGTCTGTATCTCTCTCTGTCTCTCTCTCTCTTTCCCCCTCTCCCTTTCTCATCCACAGGAACACAGAGCTCAAGCAAACTCCTACTTATATGCTCATTTTCCTTGGTAGTGTACTTTCCAGGGATGTACACATTGATAATGACATTGACGCATGCATTGCCAGAGCGAGCTCAGTGCCTGGGAGGCTCCAAAAGAAAGTATGGGAGAAAAGAGGTAATAGACTGACTACCAAACTAAAGGTCTACAGAGCCATGGTGCTGACCTCATTGTTGCATGCCTGTGAAACCAGGACAGTATACCAGTGCCATGGCAGGAAACTGAATCGCTTCCACTTGAATTTTCTTAGGAGGATTCTGAAGATCCCCTGGCAGGAGAAGGTACCAGACACCGAGGTCCTTTCTCAAACTAAACTTCCAAGCATTCAGACTCTGCTTCAGAGAGTGCAGCTCCATAGGGCTGGCCACATTGTTTAAATGTAAAACATATGCTTGCCAAAAAGACTATTTTATGGAGAACTCACACAAGGCAAGTGTTCACATGGTGGTCAGAAGAAGAGATACAAGGACACTCTCAAGTTCTCTCAAGAACTTTGGACATGGGAGACACTGGCACAAGGCTGCTCAGTATGGCGTTCCCACAGAGAAGGTGCTGTACTCTATGAGCAAAGCAGAATTGAAACAACGCAAAAGGAAACACAGGATGTGCAAGTTTAGAGAATCCACCCCAAATGTTCACACAGACTATTTGTGCCTGACCTGTAGTAGAGCATTCCAAGCTCATATTGGTCTGATCAGCCACAGTTGGACACACTGAAGCTTGACTCTAGTATAGTGATGTCATTTTAGTCCTCTTTGAGGAAGAAGGACAGCAACCAATCAACCAACCTAGATGCGAGCTTTCCTAATTCCTCTCTTCTGATTTGCCCAAGTGTCTCAATAAATGATAATAACTAACATTTATATGGTGCTTACTCTGTGCCAGACATTGTGCTAAATGCTTGTCAGTTACGGTCACCTTTGATCCTCACAACAGCGGGAGGGCAGGTGCTTCCCCATTTCACAGATGGGGAAGCTGAGTTCAACTTCCACTTCAGATACTGTCCGTGTGACCCTGAGCAAATCACTTAACTTCTTCTTGCCTCAGTTTCTTTACCTGTGAAACAAGGGCACCTCTCTCAGAGTTGTAGACGGGATCTGAGTACAAACTCCTGCATAATTGTGATGTTTATAAGCCCGAATCCCGACAGTTATGTATGAATTTGGCCCTGCTGAGCCACCAGCATGGAGGCTGTGGAAAACCAGTAGCTCTGAAGGGAGATAAATCCTAACAAATAACAAGGACCAATACCACGTGGCCCTTGGGCCTCAGTAAGTCAATCAATCAACACGCATTTATTAAGTTCCTAGTATGTACCAAGCACTATGCTGGGTTTTGGACATACAGGTACATAAGATGAAACATTTTCTACTTGCAATGCACTGCCATTCTAAAGGGAGAGTCAAGAAGTGCATATACAAATACATACAGCAGAAATAGAAAGGTAATATACGCACCCAAATAAGCTGTTAGCAGGGTAGCTTGGGGTGGAAGGTACTAGCAGTTGGGGGGAATCAGGAAAGATGACATTTGAGCAGCATCTTTTTTTAAACTTGTCATCTTTTAACACATCATTCTTTTTTTCAAACTATATTTTTACTATGAACATGTTAGTCATGTTTGCGAAAGAAGACACAGACCCAAAGGGAGAAGAATGGGGAAAAAATACAGAAAGTGAAAAATAGTATGCTTTGACCTGCATTCAGACCCCACCCATTCTTTCTCTGGAGATGGATAGAATTTTTCATCATGAGTTCTTTGGAACTGTCTTGTATCATTGCATTGTTGAGTTGCATCTTAAAAGAAAAATAAAGGGGTTAAGGGAAGAAGGACTAAGGGCCGTGCATGCTAGGAATGGGTGAAGGCCACTGGAGTGTTGAGAAGTTCCTCCTTCATAAAATGAAGGATTTGGTTGGTCTTGGAGGGCTCTTCAAGCTCTGATCCTTAGAAGGGAAAAATCTGAGTTGTAGTAGCCCAGGTCTGGAGAAGGGTGGATGACAGCAAGGAGCCACCAGAGGGAGCGAGCGAGCCAAGGCTTTCTAATGGGCAACATATGGGGTAAATGAGCATTGTAAGCCCTGGGCAGGACAGAAGGTTTCAAGGAGATAGAGTGTGAGATGGCCCTTCAATCTTTGACAAGCTTTTATTAGGCACCTACTGTGTGCAAAATGCTGTGTCAAGTACTTGGTGGGGGTGGGGGTAGTAGAGGTACAAAGTTTACATAAACCACAATCTTTACCCTCAGTCTAGTAATGAATTATGGAAATGCCATGCTGGATCTTAGATCTAGAGCTGGAAAGAACCTCAGGAGTCACATAGTTCAACCATCTACCTCATTTTACAGATTGAGAAACTAAGGCACAGGGTGATGATGTGCTTGCCAAGGTCACACAGGTAATAAGTGGCAGAGGCATGATTTGATCCCAGGTCTTCTGATCCAAAACTCAGTTTTTTTACCCATTAAATCACATTGCCTCACTCATCAAAGTAGGAGGCTCCATAATTTGCTGACTGTGAGTAGTGGGATTATAAGAACAATAATAATAGCTAGCATTTACATAGCACCTACTATGTGCCAGGCACTGGGCTCATGCTTTGCAAATATTATCTCATTTGATTTTCACAACACCCCTGGGAGGTAGGTGTCATCAGTGTCCCCATTTAACAGTTGAGAAGAACTTCCCCACGTCCTCCCCTCTTTGGACCACTACTATGAACTCTTTCCAGCTCTTGCCTAGCCTTTGGATTTGGTGTCCCCTGGGAATTCATTGTATTTAATCTCTCAGGTCATACCTTTCTTCTCCAGAAGGATCATATCCCTAGCCTTATTAATTACCTTTAATGATTTGGTATGTATTGATTACATTTCCTCAAGGAGAGAGAGATAGCAATAGCTATCTTTCCCCAGACTCTTACCTATAACTGTTTTCTTTCTCTTGCTCCCCAAACCCTATCTTCTTCTGTCTACACCTTCCACTAGAGAACCTGCCTCTTCTTAACAAATGTGCCTGCCTCCTAAAACCCTTCCTCATCTCTTCCTTAAACCTCCTGACTCTAACCAACATCTGGCTTTTCACTGTGAAGACACCACATCATGAAGTCATAGTTCAAATCCAGTTTCAGACATTTATGAGCTGCGTGACCCTTGGCAAATTGCTCAACCTCTCTGTGCCTCAGTTTTCTCATCTGCGAAAGGGAGGTAATAGCACCTACCTCCCAGGGTTTTTTTAAAAATTTATTTATTTTTAGTTTTCGACGTTCATTTCCACAAGATTTTGAGTTACAAATTTTCTCCCCCCATCTCTACCCTTCCCCTCATCCCAAGATGGCATATATTCTGATTGCCCCTTTCCCCAGTCTGCCCTTCCTTCTATCACCCCACTCTGTCCCCTTATCCCATTTCCCCTTACTCTCTTGTAGAACAAGATAGATTTCTATACCCCATTGCCTGTATATCTTATTTCTCAGTTGCATGTAAAAACAGTTCTTTTAGAACTTTGAGTTCCAAATTCTCTCCCTTCTTCCCTCCCCACCCACCCTCCTTGAGAAGGCAAGCAATTCAATATAGGTTATACATGTATCATTATGCAAAACACTTCCATGATAGTCATGTTGTGAAAGACTAACTCTCTGGACACAGCAGGAAAATGGAATTGCTAGATTGCTCCTGTCTAAATGGAAATGTTCAGTTTTTCTTTTGCATTTAAACAGATCCTAGACAGCTTATGCTTTGGAAAAGCAAAAATGCCTTACAGCTTCTTAGGGTGAGAATCCCTGTGTCTGAAATTCAGTAATACAAATACACAGACAGAATTCAATAGTACAAAAGCTATCAGTATTTACACAATCTAACAATCAAGCAAATGAAAAGTTTGTAAAATTACACCAATGGAATTGGTTTGTGAGGGAACATAAACTGGAAAAAATTTTTAAATCACTTATAGAATAAAAAAAGTTGCCAAATTTCTCTAAGATTTCACAATCTAGAATCAATATTTCTGGGCAAAGAATCTGCAGGGTTCCCAGCAAAAGCAAAGGGCCCCATTTTATTCCAGATAAGACCTCATATGTAACAGGGCCTACACCGTCCTCACAGACTGAAGGTCAAGTACCTTCAGTATTTCATTGAGAGAGAAGTACTGATGGGGATCCTGAGAACACCTACATATTCACTGGGGGAGAGGTATTTTACTTCTCTCCCAGGGTTCTTAAGTACCCTTAATGAGATCTGGGGTGTGCAATCTCTCCAGCTTTGTGTCCAGCTCATACCAGTGGTGTTCACCTGCACCCCAGTTTCATTCAACTACTAAGATTTGGATGTGCTTTTACAAAGAAATGATGACTTCAGAGGTAGCTCAATTCCTATATAATGCAATCCTAGTTCCAAGTTTGAGTTCCAGGCCCCTTAGCTTCTCTGGGCTTCCTTGCCAGGCTGGTTGGCTGTAACATCTCACCTGGAATCCTGGGTCCAAAGTGGCCATGGCTCTAACTCCCAGGTCTGGGTGGGATCATTGCTGGCACCTGAAACTGAGGACAAGTAATACAAAACAACACAAACACCTCAGCATTAAGATCTAAAAGGAGAAGGGAGAGAGAGTTATTCCCCATCTCCGTGCAGTCCAAAGTGTCCATGCTGTGGGTGAATTGTGATCTTCATTCTTTGGACACAGTGGGAAAGAAGGGCAGAAAGAGAGATGCTGTCTCGGTCTGGCCAGGTTTTAAAGATGGAGGCTACTCCCACCCATCTAGTAGAGGATGCAAAGTGCCTCCATGTTAGGCAATCTGAGCATGTTTCAAGGGCTCCATTACATAGAAAACATAAAAATCAATCTATTGCACATGACTTATTTTAAAAAATTTAATGTGGTAGTACTAACATTGCCCTGCTTGCCATTGTCTTCTTCTGAATGTCCTTTTGCTTTTTTTCTATGTAAATGTTTAATTTACACTCTTTTTTCCCAATTTTTTTATTTGGTTGTTGATAGACATATGAAATCAAAAGCTTTTTTTCTTTTGAGAACTGCTCGTTCATAGCCTTTGAACATTTATTTATTGGAGTAATGGCTCTTGTTCTTATATATTAGCATCAGTTCCCTATATATTTTGGATATAAAACTGTTATTAGAAAAATTTGCTGCAAAGGTTTTTTTATCCAGTTTATTTTTCTCCTAATTCTAACTGCTTTTTGCATGTAAAACCTTATAAATTTTGTTTAATCAAAATTATCTTTTATCTTTTATGATAATTTCTATCCCTTGTTTAGCCAACAAATCTCTCCCTATCCGTATTTATGAAAACCTACCAAACTTTTAATGAGTCAATAATTCCTACATAGGGAATGCAGTGATCTGTGTAGGACAAAGGATGCCAATTTCATCAGCTTCACCTAGTACTTTTCAGTATTGCTCCAGAGGTGATTTTCATGGACTTGGTCTAATGCTAGGAGCAGATTTGGGATTGGAAAGAGTTGTCTTCACACAGCCCTAGTTTTGTTACAGAGCCCCAGATTGTCAATTAAGGGTATGAGAGTAGTTTAAATGAATTTTCTGACCATAAGTCGGATAAAAGATTAGACCAAATGTAGCTTCATCAATCAGTTAGTTGACAAACATTTATTAAAAACTTACACTGTGCCAAGACAAATTCTAAATAATCCCTGCCTTCAAGGAATTTATATCCCAATGAAGGAGTGAGCAAGCACATATATACACATATACATGCATACACACCTACACACACATACACAATACAAAGCAGATAGAAGAGATGGAGAGATGGTTCAGCTGGGATGCCAGTCCAGGAGTATGAGTTGCCCTAAACACACATATGATTATACTCTTTTATTGGTGGTTTGCTGACCTTTGGGAAAATATACGTCTGTGTACATGGGACAGGATTTTTTTTGTCACTTTTTTATTGCTCTGCTATTTAATTAAATTCCATTTGCTATGAATTAATGTATCATCTGGTTGATATAGTAGAAATACATTGGTGGGGGCTTGCAAGCTTTGGTTTTGAACAAATGCTGACCTATAATGTACTTCTAATTTGGTTAACTTTCAGGGGACTCAGATATAAGGGGTAGGAGTGGGTGCTATGCTAGTACTGTTTAGACTGTTTCTAAATCTAGAGAAAGATTATTAGCCACCCAGTTCCTTTTATGAGGTAAATATGATTTTTATCTGGGAAAAGATAAGTCTGAGAAAGATTATAGGCCAGTGCCATAAATGTGTATCAGTGTATAGGATGTCTACCCTTCAGCTCTGAAGCTCCTTGATATCTCAGGTTCAATGTGGACCATTATGGGTAATTATAAATGTGCAAATGTGCCTTGAATCACCATCCATTTTCTCAAAGAACAGGCAAGTCAGGAATCCTAAATCAAGGAGTAATTACTGCCTTATAAAATAGCTTAAGAACTGGTACTGCTAAACCTCCTATCTTTACATTTTTTTTATAAATTCCTTTGATATTCTTGACCTTTTGTTCTTCCAAATGAATTTTGTTATCATTTTTTCTAACTCAGTAAAATTTTTTTGGTAGTTCAACTAGGATAGCACTAGATATATAAATTAGTTAAGGCAAAATTGTCATTTTTATTATATTGACCCTGCTTCCCCATGAACAATTAATATTTCTTCAATTACTTAAACCTGATTTTATTTGTATAAACTTCTAAAAGATAATTTTGTTCACATAGTTTCTGGGTTTGTTTTGGTAAGTGTACTCCTAGGTATTTTATACTGTATAGAGTCATTTTAAATGGAGTACCTCTTACTATCTCTACTTGCAAGTTTTTGTTTGTGATATGTAGGAATGCTGATGATTTCTGTGGATTTACTTTATATCCTGCTACTTTGCTAAAATTATTAATTGTTTCAACTAACTTTTCAGTTTGGTATTTGGGATTTTCCAAGTGTTATTATTAAATAATTAACAAAAACTATCTGGTACTGGCTAGAAATAGAAAGGTAGATCAGTGGAACAGAGTATACCTACAATTCATAGTAGCAAATGACTGTAGCAACTTTGTGCTTGACAAATATTAAGACTTAAGTTTTGGGGATAGGAATTCATTATTTGGTAAAAATTGTTGGGAAGACTGGAAAGCAGGCTGGCAGAAATTGGGTATAGACCAATGTTTTATGTCATTTACCAAGATAAGGTCAAAATGGATATGTGACCTAGATATCAAGAGAGATATTACCGGAAAATTTGAACAACATGCAACATATTACCTGTTAGACTTACAGATAAATGAACAATTTATGAATAAACAAGAGATAGAGAGCAGTATGAAGTGTAAAATGGGTAATTTTGCTTACATCAAACTCAAAAGGCTTTGTACAAATAAAACAAATGTAGTCAAGGTCAGTAGGAAGGCAGAAAATTAGGGAAAATTTTATAGACAGTTTCTTAGATAAAAGTCTCATATCTCAAATATATGAAGAACTTTGTCAAATGTATAAGAATAGAAGTCATTCTCCAATTGATAAATGGTCAAAGGATATGAACAGGCAGCTTTCTGATGAAGAAATCAAAACAATTTATAGTCATATAAGAATGCTCTCAGTAATTATTTACTAGGGAAATGCAAATTAAAACAGCCTTGAGATATCATTTTGCCCCTATCAAATGGACTAAAATGATAGAAGGGGAAAGTGACAAATGTTAGAGGGGACGTGGAAAAACTGGGACACTAATTCACTGTTGGTTGAATTGTCAACTGATCCAAACATTTTGGAGAGCAATCTGGAATTATGTCCAAAGAGTTATTAAACCGCCTATACCCTTTGGTAGCAACACCACTACCACTACCCTGTCTGTTTCCAAAGATGATTAGGGAAAAAGGAAAAGAACCTACATGTTCTAAAATATTTACAGCAGCTCTCTTTGTGGTGGCAAAGAACTGGAAATTGCAAGGATGCCTGTCAACTAGGGAATGGCTGAACAAATCATGGTTTATAATCCTAATGGAATACTATCTTGCTATAAGAAACGATGAGCTCAATGATCTTAAAAAGCATGGATATACTTGAGCAAGATAATGAAGAGCAAATAAACAGAACCAAGAAAAAGTTGTATACAGTAATGGCAATATTGTTTTAAGGACAACTTTGAGCAACTAAGTCATTTTGACTATTATAAATACCTAGTTTAACTACAAAGGACCTATGAAGGAAGATGTTATCTGTCTCTAGAGAAAAAACTGATAAATAGATGTATGTATAAAATGATTTTACACAAACACACACACACACAAACACACGCATGCACTCGAGTATTTGTGTCTAATGGTAGCCATCTGTAGGGTAGGAGTGAGGTAGGGAGGTAAAGAAGAAAAAAAAAGGAAAAAATATCACAAGATATATATGTAAATACATAAAAATTTATAAATATATGCAATATATGGTATATACATATATAAAATATATAGAATATAGATATAAAGCTAAATTTAAAAAATTATATAAATATATACATATATCTATTTTTAAAAGGAATAGCAACTTGGACATAACAGACTTGCAGTTTCATGTGCAGTCATCTTTTTTTTCTCTTCTATTATGTTATGTTACTATTTTATTTCTTAAGTTCAGAATAAAATAAATTTTAAAAATGCTTTTTTCCAATTAAAAAAAATTAATGCACTGAATTGAGACATATTAGCAAGATAAAGTAATAAAGAGAAAAAAATCAAGCCATGGAACCATTTTCGACCCTCATGTGCAAAACAGAGACAGACTCCTCTGCCTGTAGGGAAGAAAACAGTACTTTGGTAACTCACACTTTAGGGTAGGATAGAAATGATGCCAATGGTATAGTTACATCTTCCAGCAGACAAATATTAATTCTTACTTCTTGGATCTGCCTCTCACAGTTCCTTTCTCTCCTGGAGTTCCCCTGGTTGCTCCTGTTCCAGTTTACCTCTGTAGCTGTCATCTGAAGCTGCAGCTTTTTCTCCTTGAGTATAGAGTTATCACTGTTCCGTGAAACTGACCAGCAGGTTAGGGCAGATGGAGATGATGATAACTGGTGACAGAGAGAATGTAGATACCTCAACTCAGTCAGCCAGTCAGTCAATATACATTTATTAAGCACAGTATCTGAGCCAGGTACAGAGTGAGCTAAGCACTGGTAATAAAAAAAAAATCAAAAGACAATTCCTGACCCCCAGAAACTCTCAGACGAATTTATATTTTGCTCCTGTTTTTTCTGCAAAGGAAATAATCTTGGAATGCATAGATATGGATGGGAATGGGGACTTGACCTGTGTGATTTCATCAACATGGGTAGCTTAATGGTGGAGGGATTTGTTCTACAAACACAGGCCAGTCCCTTTTCTGCAACTTGCAGAGAGGTTACATGATCTGACTACTAGGAAGTTGATTTCTTTCTTTTTTAATATAAAAATTTTTATTATGAACTTATTATCAACAAATATGAACATTTTAGTATACAAAAGGAACAAAAGGGAGAATTATTTCTAAAACTGTAAGCAGTTACATGGTTTGTTTTCTTAATGTCCCTATTAAATTTAGCACAATAGTAACAAAGTTACCCTGTTTGTGTCCCCTTTTGAACTTCCTTTTGTTTTCTTCGGTATATTTTTTAAAAAAGAAATTTTGTTGATATCTTTTGTTTTTCTATATAACCAAAAATGCCCCCCAGGATCCCTTCCATTTCCTTCCCAGAGTGTCATCCTATGTAGCAAATAATAGGTTTTAAAGACACAAAGAAAAAAAGAAGAGAAAAATTAGCAAAACTGATAAACACATTGGGAAAGTATGAAAATATGTACAATGTACTACACCCATAAACCTGCCACCTCTGCAAAGGGATGGGCTGAGGGTATCTTCTCATGCCTCGTTTTTCTAGCTATACTTGTTCTTTGTCATTTTGAAGCATTCACTTTTTTTGGAGTTTATACTCTCCACTTATGTTGTTGTAGTCATTGTATATGTTGTTTTCCTTACTCCACTTATTTCACTCTCCATGAGTTCATTTGGATATTTCCATGCTTCCTTGCTTTCATCACATTCATTATTTTTTACAGCACAGTAATATTTATATATGACAATTTGTTTAACCATCCCCAAATCAATGGGCATTTGTTTTGTTTATAGTTCTTTTTGATAAAAAATTGTTGCTATAAATATTTTGATGTAAATGGGGACTTGTTTTTCTTATCAATGCCCTCCTTGGGATACAGGATTAATAGTGCAATCTCTGAGTCAAAGGGTATGGGCAGTTTAGTCACTTTATTTGTTTAATTCCAAATAGTTTCCCCAAATGTTGTACTGAGTCAGAGCTCAACCAACAATCCACTAATGTGTCCATCTTCCTATAAGCCTTCTAATGCGGATTTTTAAAAATATATATATATTTTTAGTTTTCCACATTCACTTTTATAAGATTTTGAGTCTGAAATTCCCTTTCCCCTTCCTCAAGACAGCATGTGATCTCATATGGGTTATACATACACAATCATATTAAACATATTTCCATATTAGTCATGTCCAACATAGATTATTCCCATCTTTTGTCATCTTTGCCAATTTGCAGCAACCTCAGAGTCGTTTTGGTTTGCAGTTCTCTTATTATTAGTGATTTGGAGCATTCTTTCATATGGTTAATAGTTTGTAATTCTTTTGAAAACTGTGTCTTTTAACCACTTATCTACTGGACAATGGCTATTAGTTTTATACACACATAATATTGTTTGGTTGTCTACATATCTTAGACACCAGATCCTTTTTTTGAGAAATCATAAACCAAATTCCACACCCCTTCTCCATTTGTTTCCCTTCTTATCTGAGGTGCATTAATTTTGTTTGTGCAAAAGCTTTTTAGTAATCAAAAGTATTTAGTTTGTCTTTGCCTCTATCCATTGTTAAATTACAAATCTATTTCTTACTCATAGCTATGTGAGGTATATGATCTGTTCCTCTTCTAATTATTTTATGATCTTTAATATTTAGGTCACATATACATTTAAAATGTATTGTGAAACATGAAACAAGGTATTGGTTTAAGCCTAATTTCTTCCAGATAGCTTTCCAGTTTTCCCAGAAGTTTTTTTTATCTAACATGGAATTACTTCTTAAGGAATTTATATTTTCTGGTTTATTGAGCACTGGACTCTTGAATTCTATTGTTTCTGAATCTTCTTTGTCTAGTACATTCCATTGACCTGCTTCTTTATTTTTAAACCAATACCAGATAGTTTTGATTGACTGCTGCTTTACAATATAGTTTGAGGTCTGGAAGTGCTATTCTTCCTTCATCTCTACGTCTTTTCACTATTTCCCTTTGATATCCTAGATCTTTTGTTTTTTCAAATGGCGTCTGTTATTATTTTATTGAGTTAAATTTCTATATCCTTTAAAAATATTTATTTAATGCACTTTTCTCTTTTTTATTACTACCCACTAACTCATGTCCCACCCCTCCCCATAGAACTCTCCCTTATAATAAATAAATAAATGATTCAACCCTTAGGTTGAATTTGCAAAATAGTTTCTTTGCACCCAAACCCCAAAGAACCTGGTAACCTGGACATGAGTTGAATCACTTAAAGGAACTAGGAGAAAAGATGCACTTGTATTTCATCAGCTCTGTAGTCATTCCCTTTCCCAGTATACCTGACTTTAAGGATCAAGGTAAGCTGATCCAATTGGGAGGCATTCATTGGGGAAAATGACCTAGAAAACCATCCAGTCTCTTATTGCTACTCATTCCAATTTTAGTCTTACCAGAAGAAGGAGTATTCCTGAGGGGAGTCTCAGCTTGTCCATATTCTTTGTTTCAAAATTGATTGCTCAGTTAGAAAGAGATTCTTCATGGTCCCTGTTTTCTCCCCATGTTAGTCCAGTATCTGTCATGGTCAGTTCTCCCTAGGAGAGATGGGTTATTTCCCTTCTTTGTTCTGTGCAAATCAATGGGTACATGCTTACATCAACAAACCTTGCTATTGTCAATAAGAGAACACAGATGTTAGCTACACAACAGTATATAGTCATGATAGATCCTGTAGAACAAGCATGTCGTCCCTGATTCCAAATGAGGATTTGCTGACCATTTCTTAGCTGGGCACGTGGACCAATAAATTTGTTTCTGGCCTAAGAATGAGTTTTAGTTCTTCTGAGAGTCTCCCTTAAGTCTTGCTATCCAGACCACTAGGGGCAACTAGACGGTACAATGGATAGAGCACTAAACCCAGAATCAGGAAGATCTGAGTCCAAATCTTGCCCCAGACACTCACTAGCTATGTGACTTCAGCAAGTCACTTAACCCCATTTGCATCAGTTGCTCCTCTGTAAAAAGGGGACATAATGAAGAAGGAAATGGTGAATCACTCTAATATCTTTGCTAAAAAAAAAAAACCAAAAAAAAAAAAACCCAAACAAAAACAACAACAACAACAAAAAAGCAACCAACCAGACAAAAACCTATGGACTTATCCATGGGATCACAAAGAGTTGGACAAGATGGAACAACAGCAACAACAATCCAGATCACTAAAGCTGTAGTACTGAAAAAAAGAATCGATCAGAGTTTTCTCTCTTTTTTAAAGAAACGATTTGTGTAGCTTTGGAATTACTTGTTCTTTAAATCCTCCAAACGATGTATGCAACAATTTTTCTGCCTCTGTTGTTCTTGAACAGGGAAAGTGACACAGCCAGCATTCTGTTTCAGGAAGATTATTTTGGCAGCAATGCAGAGAAAGGATTGGAGACTGGATGCTGGGAATCCAATTAAGAGACTATTTCCATAAGAGGGGAGGAGGGCAAAAACTAAAATGATAACCTCATGAGTGGAAACACAGAGACTGACGAATGGATGCATCATGAATATAGAGGTGAAAAGGCTTTGGATTTGATTGTGGGGGTCAAGGGAAATGGAAAATTCAAAGATCATTTAGAGGTTGTGAAACTAGGGGATTGGAAGGATGATGGTGCCCCAAGAACAAAAGCAAAGCTTGGAAAATAGGTAGATTTAAGTGGAAAATAATGAATTCCATTTTGCACATGTTGAGTTTTACTATTGGATATCTAATTCGAGAACTCTACTGGGAAGTTGATGATATGGTCTTAGAGCTCAGAAGAGAGATTAATACTGGATATTTGGATCATGGAGTCATCCCCACGGAGATGATAATGGAGCTCACAGAACTGAAGAGATCAGTGAGAGAGGAGATATTCATATATATGTATATATGTAGTGTATATATGGTATACACCTTTCTACCTCGTTATACATTACTCCCTTTTCTACATTTGATGGTCTAATCAAAATGGCTTTCTTTCTGTTCCTCAGACAGGGAACTACATCTTCTATATCTTTGCCTTTGAACCAGTGTGTTGGTAAGCAAAATGGGCTCCTTAGCACTTAATTCAACAAGTGCCCTTGGGAAGTTTGGCTTTTGTTTGTTTTGAGTAGTTCAGTGTATTTCATTCAGTCTTACTAAGTGCTAAGCCCCAGGCCCAAACCCCTATTAGGTGTAAATCCTATGTTGGTGTGGATTGGCAACTAAGGTGGGGCTCAAGTTGGGGCTAACTCCAGGGAAGGCCTAGTTTACATGTCTGGGACGGCAGAGGCTCTTAGACCACTTGAGTTTAAGTCCTCCTCTTTGTGACAATTTTAGGTCACATGGGTGAGTCCCATGTGTGACTCACCCCTGATGCTGACAAAGATATAAAAGCCAGGGGTTGGCCTCTTCTTCCTTGGAGCTCTTTGCCGCAGCAGTGGTGGCTCCAGTGACTCTGGGCCAGCCCTTGTTCTGAGCTCCTGGGCTGAACCTAGATGTTAGTAACTATGAATTGCATTGGGTCTGTCTGTTGATGTTTGTAATTTGTTTGTATTTTGCTCTGAAGTTCAGTGTGCTGGCTTTTTCCCCTGAACTAAATGAATGATATTTGTGTCCTGAATTAAAGTAAGCTTGCTAACCCCTTCACCTTGCTTTCCTTAGTTAAGAAGATCAAAAGAACCTGTGTTTTTGTGGCGTGCTGGCAGCTTTGTGGGTGCTGGCTGTGGGTGGATCTTACACCCCCACAGAAGCTGCTAGCTGGATTGTGGAAACAACCAGCTTTACCCATGTCTGCACTGTATGTCTTTCTCAGCTCCACATCATAGAACACTTCCCTTCCTTCATATATGAAGCTTTTCCTGAACCTGCCCCCCAACTTCTAGTGCTCCCTCTATATTATCTTCTATTTTTTATTGATTCTGTGTTTACTTAAATATGTGTATATGGTCTCCCCCCAGTGGAATGTAAACTCCTTGATAGAGGATAGAGTATAGCTTTATTTTTGTCTCTGTATCTCTAGTGACTAGCATAGTGCTTGGCACATAATAGGTGCTTAATAAACGTTTGCTAATTTCTTGCTTGGTTGATTTGATCAGTTGCTTCAGGCTTGTTCCAGTATTAGTTTATGCAGATATAGGCAAATTCTTTGTTCTATATAGTTGTAGCAATGGTGAGCTGCTTGTTCCTTCCTATTTGTTCTCCTTACCCTACTACTGATTCATTGCATAGGTGAGTTTCTTAGTATAAGTACTCTTTCTTTGTCCTGAGAAATAACCAAGGAATTGATAATTCTTTTTTTTAGCTCTTAGCCCCCAACCAGAGATAGTTCTCTGATAAACCACTTCAGCATAATATCTCTCTTTCTCTTGTCCAAGGATGCTCTCCCCTTAGTTGCCTCCTCCCAATTGCATTCTCAATCAGTAACCCATACTAGCAAACACCTGTGGTTAGCACTGTTTGTAAAGCAAAGTTATTGGATTTAAACCAAAGAAAGGTAAACAGAAAAAGACTCCAGGCTCCCATGCAGGAATGCAAGGGAAAATTATTCCCCTTAGAATGTGAGGTTGAGAGGGGCATGGGTTTAAATAGTACTGCATCTATTCTTATATTAATGAATGATTGGTCCACATAGCCTCACTCCTACGATTCTGGCAGAAGTCCCTGAGGCAGCTACTTCTGCCAGCCCTTTCACTATCCCAGCTCAATAGATCTTCTGGAGGCTTCCATTCCTATCGCCCCAGCCTCAACTACTATCCTGTGAGTCAATAAATATTTGTTAAATGCCTCTTATGTGTTATGTCTATGCTAAGTTCTGGGAATACATAGAAATTGAATGCAGGAGTTCATATCAAATGGAGGAGACATCATATATAATGTATGTACATAGTTAGGCAGATGGCTATATCAGAAGAACATCTATGCAGGATAAATAGGAGATAATCAAAAGGAGGAAGGCATTAACATTAAAGGGATTAGGAGTGACTTCTTGGAAATGGTGAAATTTTATCAGGGACTTAAAGGAAGACAGGGAACCCATGAGACAGAGATGAGGATGGAGAGAATTCCAAGCCTGAGGGACAGTCAGTGAAAATGTCTAGACTCACAGAAGTGGGGAACCTGTGGCCACAAGGCCTCATGGCCTCGAACTCAGTTGGATTCGGTCAAAGGGCCACACTGGAGGACCAGAGATTCACATGTGGCATTGAGGCCACAGATTCTCCACCTCCCTAGAGTCTTGTTTGAGGAACAGAAAGGACGATAATGTCACTGGATAACAGAAAGGAGGATAATGTCACTGGATAAAAGAATACATGGAGGAGAACAAAGTATCAGAAAAGGCTGGAGAGAAGTTACAAAGGAAGAATCAACAGTCTTTGGAAACAGATTGGATATGGGGAATGGGAGAGCATGGACAGTTGAAGAAAATGTCTAGGCTTTGAGCCTGAATGACGGGGAGAATTATGGTACCTGTCACAGTAATAGGGAAGTTAGGAAGAGAGGAAAGATAAGGATTTTGGTTTTGGCCATAGTGAGTTTAAGATGAGTATAGAAGATCCTCTTTGAGATGACTAATAGGCAGCTGGAGATATGAGACTAGAGGTCAAGAGAGAGGTTAGGGTTGGATAGGTACATTTAAGAATCATCAGTATAGAGGTAATAATTGAATCTAAGGGAACTGATGAGATCACCAAGTGAAGGAGTATATAGGGAAAAGAGAACAGAGTCACTGTGGGACTCCCATATTAGTGGGCATGACCTGAGTGAGGATCCAGAAAAGGAGACTGAGAAGGAGTGGTCAGATAAGAAGGAGAACCAAGAGAAAGTAGTACTTTGAAAACCTAGAGAGAAGAGAGTATTAAAGAGAAGAGGGTGATCAATGTCAAGTAGGATAGTGCAGAGATATCAAGAAAGAGAAGGATTGAGTAAAGGCCATTAAATCTGGCAATTAGTAACTTTGGAAGTCACTAATAATTTTGGAGAGAACAGTTTTGGTTGAATGATGAGGTCAGAAACCAGACTGTAAAGAGTTAAGAAGAGAGTGAGAAGAAAGGAAGTGGAAGTACCTATTGTAGATGGCCTTCTCAAGGAGTTTTATCCACAAAAAGCAGAAGAGATAAGTTCAATAGTTATAGAGAGGATGGAAGGCTTAATTGAAGGTTTTTTGAGGATGGGGGAGAGATGAACATGTTTGTAGGTAACAGAAAAGTTTTGGAAAAACCAATTAACCCTTAGGACTTTGAGACTTGTCCATGTGCCTTTAAGCTAAGCCTTCTCTTATGTGCTGTCTCCTTCAACTAGAATATGAGCCCCTTGAGAATAGGGACTATCTCATTTTTTTCTGTTTGCATCCTTAGCACCTAGCACAGGGCTTGACATGTACTAAACACTTAAAACATGCTTTTGCATGCATTCATTCCAGGACTAAGTTTATACTACTTGTCAGAGAAGGGTAGTGACATTGGCCATCTGTGAGTTCAGTATATGCCATTGGATCAGAGAGGGCTAAAGAGGATAGAGGTGCCATGTTCTACAGGCAAGAGGTGTCAGACATATGGCCCACAGGCTGCACGTGTCCCGCAACACACCTGGGTGTAACCCATTATTACATTTAAAAACATTATTACATTAAAAACTAAGTCAATGTGCACAGGGATTCTTATGTATGGTTTAGTGGCCCCTGTTTCTATTTGAATTTGACACCCCTGTTCTAAGCCATGTGAGTTCAAAGCTGTGGTGATACCAATAGGAGATTTGAAGGCAAGCTGTGATGTTCAGAGAGCCAGACCTTTGCCATATGAAAGTGCATATGAGAGTCTAGGACTCAACACTAGAGAGTGTACTTACACTGAATATGAACATTGTTGCTTCGAAACTCTGTTGCGATTAAAATCTGTGAATGAAACAGAAGGCAACAAAGTTCCAAGGGTGATCAATTTGTTAGCAAAGTTACCAATTACCAATAAATGGGGTCCAGGGCTCCTTAGTAACCAAAGACTCCCCCCCAGCCCCACAAAAAGCCAAGGTAGTTCTTTTACAGCAAAGCAACACAATCTATTATTAGCAATGTGGCCATTATCAAGTTACAATGGAATGAGAGAATGGGGATTTTCCATAGCCTGAGGCACAGGCATTTTGCACAGCAACAACTTAGATTTCCTGGAATATCTGACATCAAGGCTTCATGGAATATATTTGACCTTTACTTAAGTAAGTTTCTCCTAAAGTGGGTTGTGGGTGACTTACAAGAGTGAAATAGAGAACTAAAGTTGCAGGCTTAAGGAGTTTTAACCTCACATAATTTGAGAGAAAGGTTCTTGATTAAATCTTAATGAAATAAAGTAAAATATAAAATTTTAATATCATAATTCCCCCCTTTGATCCTTGGATCACTTACATAAACACCCATCTAAGACTTAAATCGAAGTACAGGAATGATTGATCATGGCACAGGTCCCTCCCCATGAAACAGTAAGGGAGCTGATGGATTCACTCTTAGTCTGGGCCAACTTCTCAATCTCAAGGAAGAGATTTCTAGCTGCCTGCTCTAATTCAGAAATCATAATATATGGAAATATGGACCAGTGGGCCTTTGTCCTCTTTCCATGTTCTTTTACAAGGTCGTTGATGTATATCCCTTCTCAGTTTTGGTGCTTGCACCACCATGTACTAATTTTAGGAGGGAGATTAACAGATCACCAAGAAAACTCAGCAAACATAAACACCATGAAACAAAATGCCAAAACAATACAATAATGCAAGGTTCTGTGTTAAGTTCTGGGAGTAAAAAAGTCCCTGCTCACAGAGAGCTCACGATCTATAAGGGAGACAGCACATATGGAAGATTTAATAACATCAATTCCCCCTGCAACCTGACAACTCACTCCCAATGTTCATTTGAGTAGTGCATTTTCCTCTTGAGTCCCAGATGTCCCAAAGTGGTCAGCAGTACTTGGAATGTGCCTTAACAGGAAGGTTGAATTCTACTGTTCTACTGGAAATTCTTTGTTTTTCTTTATGATTTGAAGGTTATTTTTATTTTTTTCACCCTTGAACATGTAGCATTACCTACAGTAAATTATAAGCAAGAGGTCCTCAATAAAATTTTGTTGAATTGAATTTATATTGTATTTTAAGGTTTACAAATTGCTTTCCTCACATATTGTTATGGTCTTTAATGATACAGGAATGGAAAGCCTGATACATGAAGCAACTAGCTCATGGTCACATAGCTGGCAAATGTTAGAGCCTGACCAAGAACACAGATTTTTTTCCCCCAAACCCAGTATTCTTCATTGGAAGGAGGGAAGTAATTGAACTGTCAGTGAGCCCTTCTTTCAGTGTAGATAAGAGATTCTAATTTTTTTCATTATATTTGAGTTTATTTTAAACTTAAATACAAAATAAGGGGAAAAAATTTCCATGTACACAATTTCCATTTCAATAAAACTTACATAATAAATACTGCACATTATTTCTGTCTTTGCTTCCTTGTATGTTTTCTTTTGTCCTCTGCCGTGCACTTTTTACTTTACTTTTCCCCCTTCCTCCCCCCTAAGAAGGCTACAATTAAGCTCAGATATGTAAACATACATACAGATACATAGATATCCATAAATATACACATATAAACATACATATATACATATATACTTAAACACACAATATAAGACTATATTATGCTTATTTCCACTTATCATCTGTTTCTCTGTAGGTGGATAGCATCTTCCTTCATAAGCCCAAGTCTTCCATATTTTTCTAAATCCACCACAACAATATTCTGACCCAAACACATTCTATCTAGGAGATTATCTGTGAGAGTGTTTCCCCCATTTTTTCTGCATTTCCTCTATTCTTGGCTACATAGGTTTTATTTATACAGGGAAATTTTAATTTAAAATAATCAAAATTATTCATTTTATATGTCAACACTGCTCTCAACTTATAATATGGTTTAAGGTCTGATACTATTACATCTAGTTCCTTCACATCCCTCCCTCCCCCTCAGTTTCCTTGAAGTTCCTGACCCTCTGCTCTTCCAAATGAGCCCTGTTACTATTTTCTCTGACTCAGTAAGATGATTTTTTAGTAATTTAAATGAGATAGTATTATATAAATAGTTTAGTTAGGTAAAATTGTCATTTCTTTTATTATATTAGTTTTAGCTACCCATACACAACAAATATTACTTCAATTATTTAGACCTAACTTTGTATAAAAGGTGTTTTGTGTTTATATTCACATAGTTCCTATATCTGTTTCAGCAGGAATACTCTCATATTTTGAATACTGTCTTGTTATTTTATACATGGTCCAAAATGATTGATTAATATGGATGACACACAGTGTAG
>CM053622.1:761959934-761980723 GCA_028646595.1 Phalanger gymnotis
GAAAGAATTCTGAAGTTAAGAAAAACTAAGTTATTAATTGAAGGGAAATAGGCATAAGGGTCAGAATCTCTTCAATCATTTTTATTTTGAGAATTAAATACTCAATGCCCTCAAACTGTTTTGCTTCAGGCACAGATCTCCTCTGTGTATTCTTGGTCTGGACAATCGATCAATTAATTGGTCTCAATCAACAAACACATATTTAGCAACCATGTGCCTATACTATGCTAGGCAGTGAGGATAGAAAAAAAACTCTGTTCTCAAAGAGTTTACCTTTTTTTTGGTTTAATTTTTAATCCAAACTTAACAAATGTCAATTAAACTGAGTATTTGCATATATATATATATAATAGATTCAAAAAGGATTACAAATACAACTGTGAATCTCTGTTATGCACAACTTACTTTTCCTTTGAAATATACAGGGTGTCCCAAAAGTCTTTGCTACTATTTAGTTAGCTGCTATAGCCGCTAAAACTTAAAGTTACACAAAGACTTTTAGGATATCCTGTATAAGAAGTTCAACAGCATCTTCTGAAGTTGTCATTTCTATCCTTTTCTTTCTGTGCATTTAAAAAAATGCTTTAATAACCCTTTATTTGTCTTTTCCCTTAAAAAAATAACCTTATGACTAACTCCCCTCTGCTTCCTATCTCTCCCTTTCCCCCAAAAAAGTTTTTTTTTTAAAGAGAAAGATGCCCCTTGTAATGGATATACGTTATCAAGCAAAAGAGATTGGCCCACATTGGCCATATCCAAAAATATGTGTCTTATTCTGCACCCTGAGTCTATCACTGCCTGATCTGCAGTGTGGGTAGCATGCAGCATCATCAGTGCCCTGGAATCATTGCTGGTCATTTCATTGATCACAGTTCTTAAGCCTTTCAATCTTGTTTTTCTTTACAATGTTGTTGCTTTGTAAAATATTCTGGTTCTGACCCATTCATTTCCCATTACTTCAAGTAATTCGTTCTGCTTCTTTGAAGCCATTGCTTTCATAATCTCTTACGGTATAACAATATTCCATTACATTTATGTACCATAATTTATTCAGCCATTCCCCAGTTGATGGGTAGCCTTTAGTTGCCAGTTCTTTGCTATAACAAAGAGGGCTTTTTTATTGTTATTATTTTACATACAGATCCTTTTCTTCTTTCTTTGGCCTTTTTGGGGTTTAGTCATAGTATTGTAAGGTATAAAGGTATGCACATTTTAGTGACTTTGGGAGAGTAGTTCCAAATTGCTTTCCAGAATAGCTAGAGTAATTCACAGCTCCACCAAGAATATAGTAACATGTCCATTTTTTCTATAGCCCTTCCAACGATGGTCATTTTCCCTTTTATTGCCATCTTTGCCAATTGGATAGATGTGAGGAAAAACCTCAGAGATGCTTTAATTTGTCTCTATCAAATTAGTAGTAATTTGGAACATTTTTTTTTATAGAATTGTTGATGCCTTTCTTCCCTTTGAGAACTGTCTATTTGTATAATTTGACGATTTATCTATTGTGGCATAGACTTTGTTCTTTTTTAAAAAAAAATTAGTTTTCTACTAACTACATGTTAAAACAATTTTAAACATTCATTTTTTTAAATTCTGAGTTCCGAGAAAAGCTAGGTCTATCAAAGTTGGTCATCTCACAATGTTGCTGTTATTGTGTACAATGTCTTCCTGGTTCTGCTCCTTTCACTCAGCAGCAGTTCATGCAAGTCTTTCCAGGTTTTTCTGAAATCCGCCTGTTCGTAGTTTCTTATAGAACAATAGTATTCCATTACAATCATATACCACAACTTATTCAGATATTCCCCGATTGATGGGCATCCCCTCAATTTCCAATTCTTTGCCACCACAAAAAGAACTGCTATAAATATTTTTGTACATCATACACTTTGTACTTTCCCCCTTTTTATTATGTCTTTGGGATGTAGACCTAGTAGTGGTATTGCTGAGTCAAAGGGTATGCGTACTTTTATAGCCCTTTAGGCATAGCCTTTGTTTTTATAAATTTGAATTAGCACCTGATATGCCCTTGGTATGAAACCTTTATCAGAGTAACTTACTGCAAATTTTTTCCCCAGTTACCTGTTGCCTTTCTAATTTTAACTGCATTTGTTTTGTTTCTGCAAAAACTCTTATGTCATCAAAATTATACATGTTTTTGTGATCCTCTCTAATTCATGTTTGTGAGTCAGTCAATAAGCATTTATTAAGTGCTTAAAATGTGCCAAGCACTGTACCAAGCACAGAGAATATAAATACAAGCAAAAAGAAAGGCAGTCCCTGACTTTAGGAGCTTACATTCAGATTGGGGATGGAGGGGACAAAACAAAAAAAGAATGGGGAGTAGCCCCATGGGCATGTGCTGGGGAAAGAAGTCCAGAGAGTTGGGAGCAGAGCCAGAGAAAAATGAAAGAGTGAAAATGTCAGGCCTGTGTGTCTCGTTAAAACGGAGGTTCAAGGAGAAACTGACCAGTCAGAGGGATTTTATTGGAAAGGCTTTTACCCTTTCTCAGTTACAAATAATATTTAATTTTGGATTTTTAAAAAAATACTACATACAGTATTAGAGAAAAGTCCATTTATTCTTGTGCCTTCCTGTGTTTTTAATGGAAAACAGGTATTCAGATTTTGTCAAAAGCCTTTTTGGCATCTATTGATATAATCATGTAGATTACATTAATTCGATTATTAATATGGTGATTATGTTTATAGTTTTCCTCATATTGAGCCAACTCTGCATTCCTGGCATAAATCCATCCTGATCATAATGTATAAACTTCTTAATATGTTGTTGTAGCCTATCTGCTAATATTTTATTTGGTATTTTTGTGTCAATGTTGATTTAGTTAAAAAACTGGTTTTTTCTTGTTTTGGCTCTTTCTGGTTTAGGTATGATGACCATATTTGCATCCTAGAAAAAGTTTAGATGGTATCTTTCTTTTCTGATTCTTGCAAATAGCTTGTGTAATATTGGAATTAATGGTTTTTTGAATGTTTGATAGAATTCACTTGTAAATCCATTTGATCCTTGGATTTTTTACTTTGAGAGTTCATTTATGACTATTTAATTTCTTTTTCTACTATTTAATTATTTAAGTAGTCTATTTCATCTGTTAATTGATCAATCTACATTTTTATAAGTATTCTTCATCCACTTCATCTATCATTTTTGTTCCATAAAATGAGGCAAAATAGTTTCTAGTATTTTCTTTTTTGTCTTTTCATTTCTATACAATTCAGTTTTCCTGTCTCTTGAAATCAGAATAGCTATTTGTTTTCATTAGTTTTAGTATTACTTAGCGAATTAGTGGCCTTTTGCTTTCAATTTTGTTAATCTCTTCTTTGATTTTCAGAATTTCTACTTTGGTGTTTAGTTGTATGCTTCTGATTTATTACTTTTACTTGTTTGCATAACCAATTCATTGGGATTCTTTCTCTCTCTCCTTGATAAAATCATTTAGAGATACAAATTTTCTTTTAAAGACTACCTCAAGCTGCATCCTATAAGTTTTGGTATGCTGTCTTGTAATTTTCTTTGATGCAATTTTCTTTCTATGATTTGTTCTTCAACCCACTACAACTTTAAATTTAAGAATTTAACCTCTAATTCTTTCTTCAAAGGCCCTCTATTGAATAATCTTATTGCATTAGTCAGTAAAGGATGTGGTTAATATTTCTACTTTTCTGCATTTGTTTGTGAGGTTTTTATGCCCCAATACATGGTTAATTTTTGTAAAGATGTCATGTATAGTTGAGAAATACGTAAATACTTTTCTGTTTCCATTCAATAACTACCAGAGATCTCTAATTTTCTAAAGTTATCTTCTTTCTCATTTACCTTTTTGCTAGACTTATCTAGATCTGAAAAGGATACATTGAAGTCCTCCACTATTTTTGTCTTATTGTCTCTTTCCCTCTGTAATTGTATTAACTTTTCTTTCAATATTTAGGTGCTATACTATTCAGGACAAATATATTAAATATTTATATTGATTCATTATCTATGTTGCCTTTGAACATAATGTAGTTTCCTTATTTATTTTTACCACATTTTTATTGTAGCCTTGTTTGAAATCGTGATTGCTCACTTTACTTTTTTGAGGTCACCTGAAGCATAATAGATTCTTCTCTAGCCCTGTTTTATATATGTGTGTATGTGTGTTTATATATATGTGTGTTTTATGTATGTATGTATACATACATACACATATATGTATATATACATACATATATGTACATATGTATATGTATGTATATAATATTTATTTTTCAAGTATGTTTCTTATTAACAACATATTGATGGATTCTGCTTTCTAATCCATTTTGCTCTCTTTTGTTTTAAGGGTGAGTTCATTTGATTTACATTCATGTTTATAATGATTTAATTTTTCCCTATCCTGTCCTCTCATGCTTTCTTTACAAAGAAGAAAGTGATGAAAGAGGAGTTTGCCTAATGCTATATAATCCAACAAATAATATAATCTGTTTCCATTCCATTGTCCTTTTTCTCTACACTTTGCACTCTATGCCCAATCACAGATTATTACTCCTTTCCTTTTAATTCTGCTTCATGTTCCTCTCTCAGATATTGGAGGGTTTGTATGTTTGTTTTGCTTATGACTATCCTGTCTTCTTCATTAAACTCACCTCTCTCCTTTCTCTGTCCCTACCTGTTGAGCATAACATATTCATATATCATACTTTGTGTGTATGTGTGTGTTTGTTTGTGTATATATAAGTGTAAATATGTTGGACTTTCCTTTGTCTGGCTCAGATGAAAGTGAGGTTCATGGGATGCCCAATTCCCTGTACTCATATGGCAATACTTTTGTGCTGTCCTAGACCAGATAGAAGAGTTTGTAGCTGACTCTCTTAGGTTATCTTTATCATTGTACCTTCTAGTGTATTTTTTGAGCTTCACTGTATGCCACCATCTTTCCACAATCTGACTTTGTCACTCCCCTGCTCAGTTAACTCTACTGTCTCACTATGACCTCCAAAATTCAACACAAACTGCTCTGTTTGGCACTTAAAGCCCTTTATAACCTGGCTCCAAACTGCTTCTCATCTCACACACTATGGTTCAGTCAAATGGCCTTTTTTTGTTCTACTTACACAGTGCTTTTACCTGTGTAATGCATAGAATACATACCCTCCTCACTTCATCTCTTAGAAGTCTTAATTGCCTTCAAGGTTCTGTTCAAGAGACACCTTCTATATGGAGTCTTTCTGGATCCCCCTCCTCTAGTGGCTAGCACCTTCTCAAAATCAACTTTTATCAACCTTGTATACAAACATATATATAAGTGTATATGTATATATACACTTATATATCTGTTTTAAATATACATGTATATATGTATGTATGAGTGTGTGTACTTGTATATACAACATATATATGTACACAAAGTATATACAAGTGTATATATATTGGGGTGTATGGGGTATTTAGGGAAGACTAGCACCTCTGGTGAGAGGGCTTACCAAGCCCTTTTCAGGGATATTTGTCTACCTTGGGTCCACCTGTCACCAAACTCTCACCTGTGGCTCCAAAAAGCTGCAGTATGTGCATTGGCCACACCTGAGGAAAACCATCTCAGCAGATGGGCTAAAACAGGTTTAGGGTAACTTATAGGCTTCAAATCCATCGGTGAGCTAGGGGGACGCCTACCCTAAGCATGTGAAGACTTTTCCTGGAGGAGTGGATGGATGAAACAATTGTTCCAGCAGGCACAAAGGTGGCTGAAGCAGGTGCTGTGCAGTGCTTAGAGATTGGTCAGACATCAAAGATACCAAGGTCATCCTGACTTTTATTTTGTCACTGGATTTTAATGATTCTGGAAGAGAGAGTGAGGCTGAAGATTTTGCATGACTCTGCCTCCAATCACGCACAAGTCAAGACTTCACCCCATGACATCATTAGTCTTCTTCAAAAGTGAAGGATGAACAAGTGTATGTGTATACATATATACACACATATCTACATATATACACACACAAAGTATATGTACTCGTATGTACTTACATATATACACACATATACACATACAAGTATGCATATACTTATACACATATATATCCTTATGTATGGTTTGTTTACATATAAGTATATACATTTATATATGTCAATGTATATAAAAGTATATATAAGTGTGTAAGAAACTCTTCACAAGCTGACTTCAAGCTCTAACCTTGAATGAAAGTTATTTTTCTGCCTCTTTAAGTGATCAAACTGTTCCCATTCAGAAAGTATGGTACCTTACCCATGGGAAGACTGATATGAACTGATACAAAGTGAAATAAGAAGAACCAGGTAAACAACATATCCAATGTAAATGGGAGAGAACAACAATAACAAATTGAAATCTAATGCCATATCATTGTAATGACCAAGCTTGCCCCCTCTCCCCAAAAGCCATAAGCAGGCATTTCCCTTCCTTCTTTGCAGAGGCAGGTATTAAACAAACTTGGTTGTAACTGTTGTTGTGTGGGTAAATTTGGCCGAATTTCTTTCTTTCTCTCTTTTATTTATTTATTGCTCTCAGGGATGGCTTTCTGGGAAGTGAATGGGGTAGGATATATTGGGAAATGTAGATGATGTAAAACAAAAGACATCAAAAAAATGTTGAAAAAAAAGATCACTTTCCTCCTGGCAACCCTGTAGGGCAGGTCATGCTAGCGTTGTCTGCTAGCTTCCTTTTACAGAGGAAGCCCAAAAGAAATTAAGGGACTTTTCCATAGTCACTCAGCTAATGAATATCAAGTCTAAAATGATTTTGAGGTTTCCTGCCTCTGAATCCAGCCTTGGGTCCCCTCAAAGAGCTGCAAGAACAATTTTACTTCTTCATACACAAAACTTTTTGGACCGTGAATGAGGACCTTGGAGCAACAGAAAAATGGCATCCAATTTACAAGCTCACTTGGCTTCATCAAGCAGTCCAACTAGTCCTATCTGAGGAACAACAGGAAAGGCTTATAGGGAAGACTTGAGGAATCAGGATTCTAAGAATTGAGGTTCAAATCCTCCTTCAGCACAGTGAATAGATTACTGGGCTTGCAATTAAGAAGACCCGAGTTCAAATTTAGCCACAGGCACTTAAGAGCTGAGTGAACTTGGCTTCACTTAAATGTTGTCTGCCTCAGTTTTGTCAACTGCAAAAAGCAGGTAATAACAGTACCTACTTCACAGGATTGTTGTGAAGATCAAATGAAATAATATTTATAAAGTGCTTAGTATAGTGCATGATACAAAGCAGGTGCTTAGTAAGTTCTTGTTCCCTTTCCTTTCCCTTTTTCTGTGACTTATAACCTTTGGGACCTTGAGCAAGTCCCTTTATCTCTCTGGGCCTCAGTTTCCTCATCTGTAAAATGAAGCATGTGGGCTAGGTGGCCTTCAAGGTCCCTTCCCAGCTCTAAATCTATGATCCCATGACCCCTTCACAGGGAGAGAGTGCTGAGCCTTTGGACCTGAGATCTAAGGGCCAGATGCAAACTGAAGGCATCTGGCCTGTCCACTCCACTATGGATGAAACACTCTGGGTGGGATACTAATGAAACCCTTCACAGAGCTCCACATTTTTTGGAAGCCATCCCCATCCACACCCTCCACAAGGTCATGTATCCTTTCCCGGGTGAACAGCTGCATTTCCAGGCATTCTTTCTCCCTCCTTTAGTATGGATATCAAGCCTGTCCTTGGCTTTTCATCAAAGCTTTTCCTATCTTAGAATCTTACCATTTCCCCCACTATTTTCTTTTATCTTAGAGAAGGAGAAGTGAGCATTTATATGGCACTGACTACATGCTAGTCACTGCATTAAGTGCTTTACAAATATTATTTCATTTAGGTGACACAGTGGATAGGGCACTGAGCCTAGAGTCAGGAAGACCTGAATTCAAATCTGGTCTAAGATTACTTAACTATGTGACTCTGAACAAGTCACTTAACTTCTGTTTGTCTAAGTTTCCTCAACCTTAAAATGGGGATAATAAAACCAGCTACCTCCCAGGGTTGTTGTGAGGATCAAATGGGATAACCTTTGTAAAGTGCTTAGCATAGTACCTGGCACATAGTAGGCACTATGTAAATATCAGCTATTGTTTAATCCTCACAACAACCTTGCTGTGTTATTATTATACTATTATTATTTATTATATATATATTATTATACTATTATTATATATTATATATTATATTATATATTATTATTCCAATTTTTCCATTAAGGGAACTGAGGCAGAAGGGGTTAAGCTGTTAGGGAAATAAAGAAACACATGGTAAGTGCGAGGAACTTATAACATGGGATCCTTGATTGAGAGCTGGAACTGGCCTCTGAGACCATCTATCTAGTACAAGACTCTCATTTTTTTAAACTTTTAGTTACTTTTATTTTTTGAAGACTATCAATTTTTTCCAATTAAAAAATATTTATTTTTCCTCTTTCTTGAGTGAACAGCTGCATCTCCTAACCCTTCCCAATCCCAACTGGAAAAAAGAAAAAAAAGAAATACAAAACCTTTATAACAAATATGGATAAATGTACAAAACAAATTCCCACATTGGCCATGCCCAGAAATGTGCCTCCACATACACCCTGAGTTCATCACCTCTCTGTTGGGAGGTGGATAGTGTGCTTCATCTTTGGTCCTTTGGAGTCATGGTAAGTCACTGCACTGATCAGGGTTCTCAAGTTTTTCAAAACAGTTCATTTTTACAATATTGTTTTTATAGTATAAATTGTTCTCTTGAACCTTCTCCTTATGCAGATGAGGAAGAGGATGGAAACCTTTGTCCAAGGATGCTCAGGTAAGCCTCAGAGGTATCAAGTGAGGCAAGACCCTCTTTATGTCTTGTCTTCTCCGGGCTAAATGTGTCCAGGTCCTTAGGTGGATCCATCCCAGAGATGGTTGTGATCAGTCAGTCAATAAGCATTTTTAAGTACTTGCTATATGTCAGGCACTGTGCTTAGCATAAAGGATACAAAGAAAGGCAAAAGACAGTTCCCACTTTCAGAGACCTCATGGTCTAATAGGGGAGATGACATGTAAACAACTATAGCAAAACAAGCCATATTCAGGATACATTGGAAATAATCAACAGAGGGAAAATCGGGGAAAGTTTCCTATAGAAGGTAGGATTTTAGCTGGGACTTGAAGGAAGCCAGAGGAGCCAGAAGGCAGAGATGAGGACAGTGTTCTAGGTTTAGAGGCCAGCCAATGAGAATTCCCTAGAATCTAGAGATGGAGAGTCTTGTGGGAAGAAGAGCAAAGAGGCCAATGAAAAAAATGCATCAGTTCTGTGCCAAATGTGAGGCTCCAGCCAATAACAGTCCATATGTTCCTTATCTATGTTCCAGTCATCCACACAATATCAAGGTATATTTCATGGGGAATACTGGGTGGTCTTCCAAAGATTTATGGGAAGACCTGACCTCCCCAGTTGGGAATGAGGAAAGGCCAAGGACAGATTTCTCTTCAGAGTGAAACTAGAAGTGCTGAATGTGTCAGGCAACAGCTAGCATTTGCAATAGCTAATTATGGCTTGTAAGTTGTACTTTGTCCTTCTTTCTAGAAGAGGACCATGACACCAAGAAGATGATGACATAGCTTGCAATTGAATTGGATTTGAGAGAAGAAGGGCTGTACAAAGGTACCAGCCTCACTTTCACCTCCAGAGCCCTCTGGATCCAGTGGCCAGATATAGATCAGGATGACTAGAGATGGCCCAGGATGCAGTGAGAGACCTTGGCATTTTTAAGGTAAGAATTTTCTGAGTTCTCACTTAGAATGAGGCAACACCCATTCAGTGAACAGATCTGTTTAAGAAGTGAGTCAAGGGAGCACTAAACCAAAATACATGTATTATTTATAGAAAATATTTTCTGTTTTAATCTTTTCTTTTTAAACAAGGATTCATACTTTAAAAGAAACACAGATCTGTTTAGCAAAATAAAAAAGTTGAGAACTTTAATTTATTTTAAGGATTGCAAATGCCAGTGTAATTTTTTAATTTGCAGTTTCTGTAAACAAATTGTATAATAGAAAAGCAGAGAAACAAGTTTCCCTCCCCTTCAGATGCACCTCACCTTTGTTTCAAAGCATAGTAGATAGTCCAGTCTTAAAGGGGTTTGGGGTGAGCTAGGTAAGAGACATCATTTTTGTTGTTGTTTGGCATCCAATCTTTCTGCCTGCCTTGCTTGCTTCAGAAATTAAAAATCAAAACATACATAAACTTGGAACAGAAGGAAATGCATTTGAGAAAATGCTGTGGACCAGAGAGCTCCAAGAATTAACTTGTTCGGAAAAAAAAGTGCTACCCTGGGAAAAGTACTCATAATCCTTTTGAAACTTTTAGAGGAACTTTAAGGCTTGTAAATATATAGAACAAATATTTTAAAAAAGAAATTGACTCAATACTATTTCTTCTCACTTTCAAAATATAAAGAACAAAATAAAGACAAGCATTGCAAGTTTAAAAAAAAAAGAAGTGAGTCAAGGGATGGCTGCCTAAAAAACAATCAAACTGGGAGGGGAAGAGGGTTGCTGGCCAAAAGAGAAACAATTACCATTTATATTCAATGAGCCATCACCCTGTTTTGTATATGTGTGTATTTTAAAATACCAAACTTAATAAAACCCAATAAAGTGGACAATTCCACATGTAGAAGAACAGGGAGGAAAATGTACACGAGAACTTCAGAGCTCTATTAATTACAGCTTATTTTTCTTTTTAAGTATATATTGATGTGCACAAAGCCTTCTGAAAGCCTTAAATCATAATGTACAAAACACCTTGATGATGGTGATAACATTGCTGTGATTGATTCTTCAGCACTTATCCTGATCTTCTCTCCCCTCCTTGGCTCCTTTAATTTTTTTTTCCTTTTTAATAGTATTTTTACTTTTTCCCAATTACATGTCAAGTAAATTTTTAGCATTCATTTTTTTACAAGATTCTGAGTTCCAAATTTTTCTCCCTCCTTTCCACCCTCTCCTTCCCTCTTCCTAAAATGGTAAAATTATACATGTGCTATCATGTAAAACATATTTCCACATTATTTGAAGTTGTGAAAGAAGAAACAGATCAAAAGGAAAAAAAAAACATGGAAAAGAATAAAGTAAATGAAAAAAGTATGCTTTGATCTGCCTTCAGAGTCCATCTGTTCTTTATCTGGTTGTGGATAGCATTTTCCCTCATGAGTCCTTTGTACTTGTCTTGGATCATTGTATTGCTGAGCAGAGCTGAGTCTTTCATAGTTGATCATCATACAATGCTGCTGATACTGTGTACCATGTTTTCCTGATTCTGCTCATTTCGCTTTGCATCAATTTGTACAAGTCTTTTCAAGTTTTTCTGAAATCTTTCTGTTCATCATTTCTTATTGCACAATAGTATTCCCTTACATTCATATACCACAGCTTGTTCAGCCATTCCCCAATTGATAAGCATCCCTTCAATTTCCAATATTTTCCCACCAGAAAAAAAGGCTGCTATAAATATTTTTGCTCATGTAGGTCTTTTTCCCTTTTTTATGATCTTTTTGGGATATAGACCTAGTAGTGGTATTGCTGGATCAAAGAGGATGCACAGCTTGGTTGCCCTTTGGGCATAGCTCCAAATTGCTCTCCAGAATGGCTGGATCAGGTTACAACTCCACCAACAGTGCATTATTGTCCCAATTCTCCCATATCCTCTCCAACATTTATCAGTTTCCTTTTTTGTCACATTAGCCAATCTGATAGATGTGAGGAGGTACCTCAGATTTGTTTTCATTTGCATTTCTCTAATCAAAAGTGATTTAGAGTATTTCTTAATATGCCTATAGATAGCTTTGATTTCTTTATTGGAAAACTGTGTGTTCATATCCTTTGACCATTTATCAATTGGGAAATCACTTGTATTCCTATAAATTTGACTCAGTTCTCTACACATTTGAGAAATGAGGCCTTAATCAGAGATACTTGCTGCAAAAAAATTGTTTCCCAGCTTTCTGCTTTTCTTCTAATCTTGGTTACATTGGTTTTGCTTGTACAAAAGCTTTTAATTTAATATAATCAAAATTGTCTATTTTATATTTCATAATGCTTTCTATCTCTTATTTGGTCATGAACCTGTAACTCACTTAAACTTCTCCTTTGAGAATTTGGATGCTATACCACTTGGTGCATGTATGTTTAGTATTGCTATTATTTCATTGACTATGGTACCTTTTAGTAAGATGTTGTTTCCTTACTTATCTCTTTTAATTAGGCTGATTTTTGTTTTTGCTTTGTCTGAGATCAGGATTGCTACCCCTGCTTCTTTTCACTTCAGCTGAAGCACCATAGATTCTGCTCCAGCCCCTTACCTTTACTGTGTGTGTGTGTGTGTGTGTGTGTGTGTGTGTGTGTGTGCTTCAAGTGTGTTTCTTATAAGCAACATATTGTAGGATTCTGATTATTGATCCACTCTTTGCTATCTGTTTCCCTTTTATGGGAGAGTTCATCCCATTCACATTCACAGTTATGATTGCTAACTGTATATTTTCCTCCATCCTATTTTTCTTCCCATTCATCCTCTCTCTCCTTTCACCCTTTCCCTTCTTATCATTTTTGTTTTGGCCTATTGCCTTCTCCTTTCTGCCCTCTCTTCTGTCAGTCCCCTCACCACTCCCCTCTACCCTTTACTTAATCTCCTCCTCTCCTACTTTCCTGTTGAGTAAGATAGATTTCTATATTCAATTGATTGTGTATATTATTCCCTCTTTGAGCCAATATTGATGAGAATGAGGTTAAAATGATGCCCATTTCACACTCTCCCATCTTTCCCTCCACTGTATTAGTTTTTTTGGCACCCCTTCAGGTGAAATAATTTACCCCATTCTGCCTCTCCCTTCCTTCTGCACCCAGTGTGCTCCTCTTTCTTATCCCTGAATTATTTTTTATGTCTTTCCCTCAAATTCATTTTATACCTGTACTACCTATGTATATTCCTTCTAGCTATACTATTAGTGGCACAATTTTTAAGAATTACAAGTATCATCTCCCCATGTAGGGATGTAAACAGTTCAGCTCCATTGAATCCCTTGTTTTCTTGTCCCTTTTTGCCTTTTTAGGCTTCTCTTGGGTTGTAATAGTAATTAATATGGGACTTTTTGCTGTTGACCTTTAATGATTCTGGCCTTCGTTTGAATGGGGCAGATAAAGTGGGATGTTTTTGTATTTCTCAGCTCTGAGACAATTGGGAGCCATTGATTTGTATCTGATGTGGAACTTCTCTATGCCCAGACTGAGTGAGGTCGGGGACCTTTGGGGCCCTGAACAGGATATATAAGTGCAGAGGTTAGCGGTCTCTCTTGGAGCTCTGAGCCACAGCAGGAGTGGCATGTGCCAGCTGTTATAATGAGCTCCCCAGATGTACACCCAGATGTTGATAACTATGAATTGTATTTGGTCTATAATTCAGGGTGCTAGTTTTTTCCCCTGAACTAGGTGAATGATATTTGTATGCTGGATTGGGGTAGGATTGTTAACCCTTTGACGTTACT
Organism: Phalanger gymnotis; assembly: GCA_028646595.1. Lineage (NCBI taxonomy): Eukaryota > Metazoa > Chordata > Mammalia > Diprotodontia > Phalangeridae > Phalanger > Phalanger gymnotis. Next base: position 761,973,459 of record CM053622.1, read on the forward strand.
TTCCTTAATAAAGCAAATGAAAAGGACCTGGGCTTGCAGCGTTCTGTGAGCTGGTTGTTGTTGGCTTTACACCCTCACAGCAGCTGCTAGCCAGATTGTTGATACATGGGTCTTGATATTAGAGATCGATTTTTTTTGTTCAGTTCTGATCTTCTCCTTATGGAAGCTTGAAATCTTTTTATTTCATTGAATGACCATTTTTTCCCTTGAAGAATTATGCTTAGTTTTCTGAGCCTTTGATGTTATGCCTGCTAAGGCCTGTGTAATCCTGATTGTGGCTCCCTGATATTTAAATTGTTTCTTTCTGGCTGCTTGCAGTATTTTTTTCTTGAACTGACAGTTCTGTAATTTGGCTATCCTGTTCCTTGGTTTTCATTTTGAGATCTCCTTCCTGAGGTGATCAGTGGGTTCTTTCATGAGTATTTTACCTTTTTTGCCTTTTGGTTTGGGATATCAGGGTAGTTTTCCTAGATAATTTTTTAACAAGGTTGTCCAGGTCTTCCTTCCGATTATGGCTTTCAGGTAGTCCCATGATTCTGACTTTGTGTCTCCTGGATCTGTTTTTCTGGTCAGTTGATTTTCAAATGAGGTATTTTATATATTCTTTTTTTTTCATTCTTTTGAATTTGTTTGATTGATTCTTGGTGTCTCATAGTTATTAGCTTCCACCTGCCCAATTCTAACTTTTAAGGAGTTGTCTTCCTCAGTTAGTTTTTGTGCTTCCTTTTCCATTTGGCCAATTGTATTTTTTAAGGAGTTGTTTTTGTCAGTGGATTTTTGTATCTCCTTTTCCATTTGGCCAGTTCTGCTTTTCAAGGAGTTGATTTCTTTTTCTAAGCTGCAGACTCTTTGTTCATCATTCTCTCACATCACTCTCATTTCTTTTCCCAATTTTTCTTCTACCTCTCATTTGATTTTTAAGCTCTTTGTTGAGTTCTTCCATGAGTTCTTTAGGGGTTTGAGACCACTTCCCATTTTTCTTTGGGGGTTTTCCTAAAGGTGTTTTAACATTGTTGACCTCTTCTGAGTTTGTGTCTTGATCTTCCCTGTCACCATAATAACTTTCTGTGGTGGTCAGATTCTTTTTTGCCCATCTTTTCCCTTTCTTTTAAATTTGAGCTCTTCTCCAGGGGTAGAAGGGTCACTGTCTCAGGCCTCTTGTGCCAAGAGCTACAGGCCCTGGCTGTTTACCTGGAGCTTCATTGATGTTGCTCTGAGGTCTATGGGGGATGCTTGTGTATGGTGCTGTGATGAGGGAGTGGTGTGGAGGGTGGCTGGTGCTGCTGGAGGGCATAGGGGTCTGGCAGCTTACCTGGTGGTGAGCCAGTATCCTTACGCTGGTGTCTGACATGTACTGAAGCTGTTGGGGTGTTTCTGCATTTCCCTGGGGCTATATTGAAGTATGTGGTTGTCTAGCCACTGGAGGCTACCTGTTTGCCCAGGGACATGCTGAAGCAATTGAAAGTTCTCAGGGTTAAAGCCTGCCTGCTCCTCTGGCTATACATGAGAGGTCCTGGGGTTTGTGTTTGCCTGCTCCACTGCACTGGGGCTCAGGATCTCCTGCTAGTTTGCTGAGATTGGGCTTGCTGCTGGCTTGCTGGGATCTTTCTTGTCTTGGACTGTGTTTCCCTTTTACCTGAGTGAGACAGACCTTTCTTGCCAATCTTCTAAGTGTCTTGGGCTAAAAGATTGTTTCACTCCAGCTTTTTGCTGGTTCTGCCACTCCGGTATCTGTTTCAGGCTGCTATTTTGTGGTTGTTTGGAGGTGAATATGGGAGAATTACAGCAATTTACTGCTTACTCTGCCATCTTGGCTCCTGGAAGTGGATCTACTTTATGGGCTCCTTTTTTTATGACCTGACCACACCTACTTTTGGTTCTTGTCTCCAAAAGCAGCTGGTCATAGCCCTCTGTGGTGCTGATTCCAGTCTGATTCTGTACCAGGAGCAATGCGTAAGAAGAAAGACCCTACTGCCTGGTCCTCAGACAACCCCAATTCATACTGGGGAGACAAGACTAACCCACTAAAAGACTGAGGTTACAGAAAAAGCCAAAATACTCCAGTGATCAGACTCCCCAACACCTCGGTTATCTGCATACAGAAACTCTCCTAGGATTCAGTAAACTGGGACAATCACCACTGCTGGATCTGAGTAGTGACTCAGAGAGGAGGTCATTGGGAGAAAAGAAGCCTTTAGCAATATCATCTTTTTTAAATGATTTATATGCAAAAATGGTCCAGACTAAGTCAAAGATTCAGCATTCCTTATCTGAAGGGGAATCTCATCCTAGCTATTGCAACTAGACCCAGAAGATAAGACTAATATTTTTCATAGTCAGTCAGTAAGCATTTATTAAATGTTTTCTGTACACTAGGCATTGTGATAAGCACTGACAAGACATAGAAAGGCAAAAATATAGTCCCTGTACTTAAAGAGTATTCTAATAGGGAGAAGGCACGCAAATAAGTGAACATATAAGATACATACAGCATAAAGAGAAGGTAATCTCAGAAGGAAGGCAGTAGCAATAAGGGCAATGGGAGAGAAGGATGGAGACCAGAAAGGTTTCTTGCAGAAGGTGGATTTTGAGTCAAATCTTAATGTAAATCAAAGAAGCTAGGAGTTAGAGCATTCCAGGCATGGAGGATAGTCAGTGCAAAGAGTGGCAAGGAGTCAGAAGATGGAGTATCAAGTGTGAAGAATAGCAAAACACTAGTTTTGATGGATCATAGTGTAGTTGGATGGTACAGAAGAATGAAGTAAAATAAAACTAGAAGGGTAGGAGGGAGTCAAGTTGTGAAGAGCTTTAAAAGCTAAATATAAGATTTTTTATTTGATCCTGGAAGTAATAGAGACTCCCCAAAGTGGACTGAATGGGGAAGTGACATGGTGAGATATATACTTTAGGAAAATCACTTTGGTAGCTGAGTGAAGGATTAATTGGAGTGGGGAGAGACTTGAGGCTAGAGGTGATGAGTGCAATAGAGTGATGATTGAGTACAGAGAAGAAGATATAAATAAGAGATGTTTTGAAGGATTGATATGTACAGTGAGTTCAAGTGAAAATTTGAAGATAACACTGAGGTTATGAACCTGGGAGACCTGGGAAGATGGTGTTATCCTTGACACTTCAGATGAAAGATAATGATTTCTCTTTTGGACGTATTTGGTTTTGAGATTTCCACAGGATGTCCAGTTTAAGATGGCCAAAAGGTAGTTGGCTATTCAAGACTGGAGCTCAAGAGAGAAATAAGGGCTGGATATGTAAACTGGGGATCATCTGCACAGAGACAGTAATTCAACCCATGAGAGTTGATGAAAGCACCAAATGAGATGACACAGAAGGGAAACAGAAGTGAGTCCAGGAGAGACCACTGAGGAACACCCATCATTAGTGGCATGACCTAGATGAAGTTCCAGCAAAGGAGGCTGTAATAGCAAGCACCCTAGCATACTCAGGATGACCTGCTAACACAGGTTCTTGGATCTGCTTTTCTAGGAAAGACTGCCCAAAAGGGGGTTAACAATCCTACTTTTAATACATTCGCTAGTTCAGCACCCTGAACAGAGAAATTAACATAAAGACCAACTGGCAGGGGTCTTAACTGCCTGAACCAAAGCAATATTGCTATACACTTTACATATAGTGCTGGATTGAGAGAGCCTTTACATCTGAGCAGTCGGGGAGTTCTGAATATACAGCTACTCAGAGTCTCAACCAGGGAATCAAAAGATCCTTCTGATAAGCGAACCCCCAAAGCAAAATACCAACTCAGAATATATATACACTTTTGGCTAATAGGCTCAGAGCCAGAAAGCATCACAAGCCCTGGACTCGATGCCTAATTAGCTTTAGTACCAAAAGGTGTGAAAGCCTTCCTACAAGCAAGCTTCCCCCTAAGCAAGCTCCTCCTTAGGCAATGAACTCCACGTGAGGCCTATTAATGGGCTGGAAAGATCTTATTATTCCATTACCATTACGAAGGCTGAGAGGAGTCTCTCTGAGAGGAAACATTTATTAAGTGCCTGCTATATGCCAAGCATTATACTGAGTGCTAGGTATACAAGGAAAGGTGAAAGATAGATCCTGACCTTAAGGAGCTCATGATCTAATGGAGACAACACACAAATAAATACGTACAAACCAACTATATAGAGAATAAATAAGAAATAATCAACAAAGGGGAAGTATTAGAATTAAGATGGATGGGAGAAGCCTTCCTATAAAAGACAGGATTTTAATTGACGGTTGAAAGAAGCTGGAGAAGCCACAAGACAGAGATGGGGACAGATAAGACAACCAAGAGAAAGTAATGTCAGGAAAATTGTAGAGGAGACACTCTCAAGAAGGAAATGGAGATTGACAGTGTCAAAGGCTGCAAAAAGTTCAAGAAAGAAGATGTAGAAAACACCTGGATGTCTTTTAAACTTTTAAGCCTTTATGAACTCTGACAGTCCTTATCCCAAATTTCACTTGCACTGATGAGTTGGATTCCTTAGAGAGAGGCTACATCTACCTCTACCTTAGGATTCTATAGGTCCCCCTTGATAGGTTAGGGTATTTTTCTCTAATGTTATCAGCTTGACCCCCATTCAAGGGTGTTCTCCTCAATATCAATTTCCAGTTGCAGTTAGTATCTCTATTATATTATGGATAACCTCCAGTGATTAGCACCCAAAAATCCTTTAACTAATTAATATCAGTTAGCTCTTATAAATGAGTATTTACTGCAAAGATTTGAGGAAAGAACAAGCATTCATTAAGTGCCTACAATGTTCCAGGCACTAGAACCTGGTGCCAATCCCAGTTGACAGGCACTGGTCTACTCACACTGTCCTTGCCTGAAGTAAGGCAGTGCCCTTTAAATCAGAAGCCACCAGTTGATGCTTCACACCTCATATAAAGTGACCCTTTCAAGAGCAACCAGTCCCACGGTGATCTCTATCACTGCTGTGGCAGACACAGTAAAAGACTTGGAGAGGATATCAGAGTTCCATGCATCTTTCCAACCCCAGGACACTTGCTGGCATTTTTGAAGTTGGCCCTGAACTGTCTTGGGCAAAAGGTTGCAGGCCCTGTTAGGTATCTGCAGAAGGAACTCTGTATCTCAAAAATACAAAGGGTACCATTTGGATCTGGATTCCTATGAAAGTTTGCATGTTACAGCCACAAAACTGATTATCTAGTTTTAAAAAAAACCACCAGAGCCCCTTTTCTCCAGCCTGTCCCCTACACACTACACAATTAAGTGCTTTACAGATATCATTTGATCTTCACAATAACCCTGTGGGACATATGGAAAGTTTTGAGAGACATAATTTCTGGGTAATTTAATCATGTTTATTAATAAAAGGATGGTAATTTGGCCATCTCTCTTAGACCAAAGACCCTTCATGGTGGTGGACTCAGAGTTTATAAGCCCATGGAAGAACAAGTGTTCCTGAGGGTAGCAATCAACATTGATTGGTTAACAATTAACGAGACAATGAATATTACAATGAGAGGGTGGGCTATGTTACAACGAGGGTCTTGGGTCACCCATATCTTGGTCAAAGAGACTTATCATTTTTCATATCACCTGTCTGACAAAAGGGACACTTCCCAGACCTTTCTGAGCAAAAACAATGAGCAGGGATGTACCCATTAGCCCAAACTTAGAATTTCTTTTACTGTCTTTGATTAAACCTTAGCCATCCTGGCTGGATAAGTGTTTTAGAAAGATTCCCACACTTGTTAATTCTCGACGAAGAAGCAGAAAAGGGGAAAAACCTTGGTCCTAATACAATAATTAGCTATTAAATACAAGAGAAAAATATTCACTTCTCACACCTGTTGGGTAGCTTTTATTATTCTCATTTTATAGTTCAAGAAACTGAGACAAAGGTTAAGTGGCTTGCCCTGCTTTGCCGGGCTTCACAAGGCTAGTAAATTTCTGAGGAAGGACTTTAATTCAAGTCTTCCTGACTTCAGGACCAGTTCTCTATCCACTGTACCATCTAACTTGCCTATAGCAAGAACAGAAAGTACAAATAATTTCCCCAAAGTGAGATGCGCTTCCTTCTACCCACTTGGTCCGTTAACAGACGGGGCTCGAATTTTAAATAATTCCAAGAGTTGAGCTGATGGATGAAATTACTCCAGAAAAAAAAAAGTGTGTTGGCTGCTAGGCCAGATTCACCACTAGGCTGAGTCCCATAGGTTGTTTTTGAAAGTATGGCTGCCACTTTCATGGAACTCCTGATCTATTACATCTCACAAGGTGTAGCCTAATTCACTCAATCTCCAACACTCTACTTAAGAGCCAGAAAGAACAGACCATACACAGGACCATGTGTCAGCAGTTTGGGTGGGAAGATAAAGACCAGAGGCTTCTTTCCCCACCCAGAGGTTCACAATGCTCCTCACTACAATGTAGCCAGGAAGTTGGAATTGTCCAGTTAGTGCTTTTTGGTTTTGACTTGGTAGCTATTCAAAAGCTCTTCTTCACATGGTAACCAGAAACAGTACCTGTGCATGCTCTGAAGTCCAGTTGGGAGTTTTGTTGGCAGACTGCACCACAGGCTCATAAAGATAGGACTCTCACCGGCCAATCTCATCTTCTATTCTATTAGATTTGGCAATTATGAGGTCATTGGTAACTTTAGAGAGAGCAGTTTCAGTTGAATGATCAGGTAAAATGATATACCACAGAGGGTTTAGACCCAAATAAAAGGAAAGGAAGTAGAGGTTCTGAGTGCAGATGGCTTTCTCAAGGATTTTAATCAAGAAAGGAAAGAGAAGTAGGACTATCACTATCTGGGATGGTCAAATTAAAGGAAGTTCGGAGCCAAGATGGCGGCTGGGAAGCAGTAACTCACGTGAGCTCCCCACCAAGTCCCTCCAAAAACCTATAAAAAAAATGGCTCTGAACCAATTCTAGAGCTGCAGAACCCACAAAATGGCAGAGGGAAGCAGGGCTCCAGCCCAGGACAGCTTGGATGGTCTCTGGGTAAGGTCTGTCCCACACGGAGCTCCCAGCCCCTAGCTGAGGGAAGCAGAGCTGAGCCAAGCAGAGCCCAGCGCGCAGTGCGAACAGACCAGACGCGGACCTACCAGACCAGGAGACGAGCGGAGAGTGCCCTGGCATCCTGAATTACTGAGCTGTGGCATCCACCAGACCTCTCAACCCACAAAGAGCAAAGACATCAGAGAAGGTTAGTGGGAAAAGCTGCGTGACTGAGTTTGCGGTTCGGCCACTGCCCCTGGGGCAGCGGAGGTGGGGC
>CM053622.1:761981223-762004233 GCA_028646595.1 Phalanger gymnotis
GCTGGCTCTGCCCCTCTGGTACTCAGGTACTCCAACTACTCAGCCACTGAAGCCCCACTTCTGTCTCATCTGTTCCAGCATTCTTTCCCCCCGCCCCAGGAATTCTCTGGGTGGGGAGGGGAGGGATTAGAGCTGTTTACCTGGCCATTATGTCTACCGGAAGCTCAGGAGGCGTTTGAAACCTTTGGGCTGCAAGCCTCAGGAGCTGGTATCTCACAGTCGGTGGCGTTGCGCTGCCTCTCGTTGTTTCGGCAGAGTGCCGTCTTGTGTTGGGAGACCTGGGGATCTGTGCCGGTTTCAGGTGCCCAGCTTTCTCCCAGCCTGTCTCCCACATGGGTTTTCTGGCCAGCTGCTTCTGCTTTGGTCCTGTCTGGGGCAGCTCCGCACGTCGAGCGCTCTCCTAGACTACAGATTCGTTCCTTCAGCCTTTCAGATTCTCCCAGCTGGGAAATTTGCCCCACTCAGACTGCTCGCAATTTCTAACTCTCTCAAATCTGCTCAGATTCACTTTTTTATAGGAATCCAACAGAATTTGTGAGAGAGCTCCGGCAAGACGCTGTTTTCATGCAGCCATCTTGGCTCTGCCCCCAGGAGGGACTATCAACGCATCTTCTTTCTTTGGCCTTTGATGGCCTCATGTGTGAAATGAGGGGTTGGGCCAGATCATCTTTAAAGATCCCTGAAGCTCCAAATTCCATGATTCTGGGATTGTACCCAAGCTCTCTGGGAAGGATTTTTCAATATAGGGTCTTCAACTGAGGAACTCACATAGCCCTGACTCCCTCTGCCCTTATCCAATGCTGAGGTTCCTAGATTCTACCATCTTTCATTTTCTGTTCCCAGGGCCCTACTGTCTCAATGTTCCCAGCATCAAACCACAGTTCTGTTACTGAGTTTATCCTACTTGGCTTCACCAATAACCCCACCTCAAATAGCATCTTTTTCATTATCTTTCTCCTTCTCTACCTCTGCTCAGTCCTGGGCAATGGACTCATCATCATTCTGATCTGTCTGGATTCTCACCTCCACACTCCTATGTATTTTTTCCTCAGCATCCTCTCCCTAATGGACATGGGTTACATCACTATCACAATTCCTCAGATGCTGGTACACCTTCTTTCAAGTTCTAAGCTCATCTCCTTTGAAGGTTGCTGGCTGCAGATGTATGTATTTGTGTTAGGGCCCTTTAAGGCTTAACAGATATAGCAGGTTAGAGTCATTCCTTCAGGGATGGTTGGACTACCACACCCTCTGGTATATTGCCAGAGACAAGGCATCAGAACACCATGCCCCAAAGAGAATGAGTCCTGCAATACATCAGTTACTAAGAGAACATGCCCTGGTCATGCTGTTCTCCATGTCAGAATGATGGACAGGAGGGTATATGTTCATACAAGGTTAATAAGGTTAATGTATGTGATCTTACTTTTGTTTGTTTTTACTTGGTATGTTACATGCTTTCTGGTAACAGTTGTTATTGGTAACCAAGCCAGCTTCTCATGTATAAAAAGGGAACTTGATCATACAATAAATGGGGTATTCTGACCATCTTGCCTCCGCCTCATTTCTTCCCGTGAGACCCCCTTTCAGCTGGTCTGATAGGGAGGTGAGTGGTAGTTGCCTTCAACATATTTGGTTCTCTGGGTCTCACTGAGAGCATGTTCTTTGTGGTCATGGCCTATGACTGTTATGTAGCCATCTGCTTCTTACTGCATTACATGCTCATCCTCAACTGGGACCTGTGTGTGAGGTTGGTGGTAGAGACCTGGGCTTGTGGTTTCTTCTTCTCCCTAGTCCATACCTTTTTTACCATGAAGCTCCTCTTCTGTGGATCTAATATGGTCAACCACTACTTTTGTGAAGGTCCCTCAGTCTGGCCTGTATGGACACACACCTTATTGAGGTGGTAGATTTCGTCCTGAGCATCTTCATGGTCTTAGGGCCTCTGTCACTTGTCCTGGCCTACTATGTCCACAGCACCATGGCCATCCTCAAGATCAAGTCCACCCAAAGCCGCTGTAAGGCCTTCTTTACTTGTGCTTCCTACCTAACTGTGGTCACTCTGTTCTATGCACCTGCCATATACATCTATATGAGGCCCAACTCTAGCTACACCCCAGAGAGAGACAAGCAGATCTCACTTTTCTACAATGTGTTCACTGCCCTGCTCAACCCTGTGATCTACAGCTTAAGGAATAAGGACATAAAGGTAGCATTCATCAAGGTAGTAATGAGGAAGAGAGTAGCCTCGTGCGTAGAGAGCTTTGGAATGGACTATTCTTTCCTTCGATTTTTATTTTTGAGACTGAGTTTCCCCATCTCAGCTAGGCTAGAAGTATAGCCACTTCTTATGGGTTCAACGCCACTGCTGATCAATACCCATTGACCCCTCCATTTTTGATCTGGGCCAATTTGCCCATCTCTAGGCATCCTGATTTCTACATCTCTTTTTCCTCCCATGCCCTGCCCTCACCATATTGTTGGTCACCGTATTGTTGCTGCACCTAATGTATCCAGCTGATTGGCTTTAGCCCTATAACACTTGAGAATTCCTGAAATTCAATTGATCCACCAGCCTTAGTCTCCCTTATGACAAGTGGTCCCCTAATAGGAAGGACTGTAGGGAAAAGCACGAATAGGTAAGAGCTAGATTGGAAGAGTAGGAGAACTTTCACTTTCAGTCAACAAACTTATTTGTAAAACACTTGGCACAGTGCCGGGCACATAGTAGGTATTACATAAATGCTTATTCCTTTCTTCCCTCTCCATCCTGTCCTTTCTCCTACTGAACACCAGCTGTGGAGATACACAGGCATTGGGGAAGACACAAAGATGATTGCAACAGTGCCCTTGCCTTCATCGACCTTACAGTGTAAGAGGGGGCAAAAGCTTGGCAGCAAATGTTCCAAGAGAGAATATGATGAGAATCTTTGGGGAGCCACAAATTCCATGTGGTTCCTCAGATATTAAGTGCTTGGTATGTGCCTGTCACTGTGCTAGGCAACAGACATAGAAATACAGGGAGGCACCCATTATAACTCACTCTCCCAACTCCCTTTGCACAAGCAGGTTGGGTCCCAAGATGGCAATTGATGTCTCCTTCTTCCAGGATTTTAGAGGTAACTAAGGAATGGCTGCTTATAATACTATCACCCAGGGGCCACCCTTCAGAGTTTTTCCTCATCCCAGCAATCAACCATTTGACATCGATAAACTTTTCTAAAGGGATTTTAATAGAGACAAGGACAGAATCCATTTTCTCCTTATGTACCCAAAGTCCCTAGGGAGAGTGAGCTCAAGCTTAAAATTCCAAGGGAGTTAAATGCATACATAAAGAATGCAAAGGGCTGAGGTCTCTTTGTGACTCTTGGCCAGGTATTTTCTGTCTCTGTAGAATAGCCACCAAGTTCACTGGATGCATGAATCCCTGGAGAAAGGCAAATTAAAATAAATCTACTTTTAGATCTATCAGAGTGACTAATAGGAGAGAAAAGTAAAGTGACAAATGTTGGAGGGGATGTGGGAAAAATGAGACATTAATACACTGTTGGTGGAGATGTGAACTGATTCAACCATTCTGTAGAGCAATTGGAAACTGTGCCCAAAGTGCTATAAAACCATACTTACCTTTTGACATAGCAATATGACTACTGGGTCTGTATACAAAAAGACATAAAAACAAAAAGGAAAAGCACCTATATGTACAAAAATATTTATAGCAACTCTTTTCTGGGGGCAAAGAATTAGAAATTGAACAGATATCTATCAATTGGGGAATGGTTGAACAAACTGTGGTATGTGATTACGATGGAGTACTATTATGTTTTAAGAAATGATGAGCAGGATGCTCTCAGAAAAACCTGGAAAGACTTACATGAGCTGATGCAAAGTGAAATGTACTGTGTACAAAGTAATAGCAATATTGTTAGGCAATCAGCTGTGAATGACTTAAGTATTCCCAGCAATACAGTGATCCAAGGGAACTCTGAACGACTTGTGATGAAAAATGCTATCTCTCCCCAAAGAAAGAATTGGTGGTGCCTGAATACAGAATGAACCATACTTTTTAAACTTTATTTCCTTGAGGATTTTTTGGTCTATGTTTTATTTCACAACATGACTAATGTGGAAATATTTTGCATAACTACACATGTATAACCTGTACTGAGGTGCTTGCCTCCTCATAGGGTGAGTGAGGGAAAAGAGGAAGGAAGAGAATTTGGAATTCAAAGTTTTAAAAATGAATGTTAAAAATTGTTTTTCCGTGTAGTTGTGGGAAAATAAAATACTAAATAATTTTTTAAAAATAAACTAAAAATTTATTTTCTCCCGTGGAAAAAAAGATGGATGAAACACTTATTGGCTCAGTTGCGCTGGCTTCTTGCTGCGAGAGTGCCTCAGCTTCTGGGAAGATCCATTGTTAAATTGGTCAAGCAGGTCACTCACCAAGTGTACTGACCCCCTATCAGACTTGAGTTCTGCTACTGCCAGTTTTGGTGGTCTCTGTCACCACCTCTGACTACTAAACGATCTCTGATGGTTTTCCTGACCTCACAAGGTCATAACCTGGCCAATTCTGCAGCTGAATATCTATTCTCTGAAGATGAGGGAAGAATTAAGACAAAGAAAAAAAAAAGAAATATACCAAGAGATCATGGAAGCTTGGTGGCTGGGTGGGAGAATAGAGCTTGCCACTGTCCCTCCCCAACCTAGCAATGAATGAAGTCTTCTTCAGCCAACAACCCAGAGGGAAGAGCTACATCAAACTCATTTGCTCAAACTTTTTGTAATCATATTCTGTTCTGGGTCAATTTCTTTTGCATCTCTAGCCCTTCTGGGATCAACCAGAAGATTATTCATTACTTCACATTACCAGACCCTTGGTCACTCTTAGTCAGAAGAAGGCTAATTAAATCTCCATTTGTTGTTTTGAAGCTAGGCAGGGAATATCATACATTTCTAAAGTAGTGGTCAGGATCACTCCATCATGAATGCCTAGAAACAAGACCACCCCAGAGTTCCCATATTTTCCTGGAATGCTGACTGAGCATGCCTGAAATCCGGGAAGGGGTCTCCATGACAATACTTCATCAGAAATGAGACTGTCATTTCCTACAAGGATCTTAGATTCGACTGGATGAAAACAACATATGAAACAGGTCATTAAAAACAAAAAAACATACAAAATAAATAAAAATAATTTGGTGGAAGTAGGAAGATCAATGTTGTAAGAAATTTGAGGAGGGCCAGATTACTTAAACTGAGAGTAGAAAAATCATATGTCGGGGGAAAATCCCATAACTGGCATATCATATATGTTATTTTTTGTTTGCATAATGTCTCTCACATTAGAATGCATGCTTCCTTTTTTCCTTAATAGTATTTTACTTTTTCCAATTACATGTAAAGATATTAAAAATATTTCCACATTAGTCATGTTGTAAAAGAGAATCAGAACAAAAAGGGAAAACCACAAGAAAGAAACAAAATAAAAGAGAGGAAAAAGGTATGCTTCAATCTGCATTCAGACTCCATGGCTCTTTCTTTGGATGTGGATAGCATTTTCCACCATGAGGCTTTTGGAATTGTCTTAGACGGTCGCATTGCTGAGAAGAGCTAAGTCTACCAAAGCTGGTCAAGGCACAATGTTGCTGTTACTGCATACAATGTTTTCCTGGTTCTGCTCGCTTGACTCAGCATCAGTTCATGCAAATCTTTCCAGGTTTATCTGAAGTCAGGCTGCTCATCATTTCTTATAGCACAATAGTATTGCATTATATTCATATACCACAACTTGTTCAGCCATTCCCCAACTGATGGGTATCCCCTCAATTTCCAATTCTTGGCCACCACAAAAAGAGCTGCTATAAATATTTTCGTGCATGTCAGTCTGTTCCCATTTTTATGATTTCTTTGGGCTACAGACCTAGAAGTGGTATTGCTGCAGCAAAGGGTATGCACAGTTTAACAGCCCTTTGGGCAAAATTTCATATTGCTCTCCAGAATGTTTAGATCAAACTACAACTCTACCAATACAGTATTAGTGTCCCAATTTTCCCACATCTTCTACAACATTTATCATTTTCCTGTTTTCTCATGTTAGCCAATCTGATAGGTGTGATGTGGTACCTCAGAGTTGTTTTAATTTGCATTTCTTTAATAAATAGTGATTCAGAGCATTTTTTTCATCAAGGTCAGCTGCCACACCGATGGTAAATTATTCAACTTGAAAAGGCTGCAAGCCAAGAGCAAAGTAGAGGGAGTATTGGTTCCTGATTTTGTGTTCTCAGATGATTGTGCACTCAATGCAGCCTCTGAAGTTAAAATACAACAAAGTATGGATCACTTCTCTGCTACTTGTGCAAATTTTGGCCTAACAATTAACACCAAGAAAACACAGGTGCTCCATCAGCAACCACCACACCATCCATATGTGGAACCATCAGTTACAGCAAATGGAGAAGTTTTGAATGCTGTGGATAAGTTCACTTACCTTGGTAGTGTACTTTCCAGGGATGTGCACATTGATGATGAGGTTGATGCATGCTTTGCCAGAGCTAGCTCAGTGTTTGAGAGGCTCCAAAGGAAAGTATGTGAGAGAAGAGGTATTAGACTGACTACCAAACTAAAGGTCTACACAGTCATGGTGATGACCTCCTTGTATGCCTGTGAAACCTGGGCAGTCTACCAGTGTCATGGCAGGAAACTGAATCACTTCCATTTGAATTGTCTTGGGAAGAGTCTGAAGATCACCTGGCAGGATAAGGTACCAGACACTGAAGTCCTTACAAGAACTAAACTACCAAGCATTCAAACTCTGCTTCAGAGAGCTCAACTCCGATGGGCTGGCCACATTGTTTGAATGCAAAATGTACACTTGCCAAAAAGACTATATTATGGAGAACTCACACAGGGCAAGTGGTCACATGATGTTTAGAGGAATCAATATAAGGACACTCTCAAGGTCTCTCTCAAGAACTTTGGAACAGATTGTGTGACATGGGAGACACTGGCACAGGACTGTTCAGCATGGCATTCCCACTTCACAGAAGGTGCTGTGCTCTATGAGCAAAGCAGAATTGAAACAGCTCAAAGAAAAAGCAGGATTTGCGAATTTAGAATATCTGCCTCGAATGTTCACATGGGCTGTTTGTGCCCAACCTGTGGTAGAGAATTCCAAGTTTATATTGGTCTAATCAGCCACAATTGTACACAAGGAAACTTGACTGTAGCATAGCGAAGTCCTTTTGTTCCTTGAGAATGAAGGACAACAACCAACCAACCAACCAACCATATGACTATGGATGGTGGTAATTTCTTCATCAGAAAACTGCCTGTTCATATGAATATTTATCAATTAGGGAATCACTGGTATTCTTACAAATTTCACTTGGTTCCTGGGGGAAGCTAGGTGGCATAGTGAATGGAGCACTGGCCCTGAAGTCAGAAGGACCTGAGTTCAAATGTGGCCTCAGATACTTGACACACTTAATAACTGTGTGACCTTGGGCAAGTCACTTAACCCCAATTGCCCTGCCTTCCCCACTCCAAAAAAAGGTATTAAAAATATTTCACTTGGTCTCTACATTTTTGGAAATGAGACCTTTATCAGAGACACTGGCTGCAAAAATTGTTTCCAAGCTTTCTGCTTCCCTGCTAATTTAGGTTGTATTGGCTTTGCGCAAAAACTTTTTAATTTACTATAATCAAAATTATCCATTTTGCATTTCATAATGTTCTCTATCTCTTGTTTGGTCACAAATTCTTTCCTTCTCCAGAGATCTGACAGGTAAATTATTCCTTGGCCTCCTACTTTTCTTATACTATCACTCTTTATGTCTAAATCACGTACCCATTTTGCCCTTATCTTAGTATACTCTGTAAGATACTTGTCTATACCTACTTTCTGCCATACCATTTTCCATTTTTCCCAGCAATTTTTGTCAAATAGTGAGTTCTTATCCCAGAAGCTGGAGTCTTTGGGCTTGATCTGCTCTTAGTCTGTGGTCTAGATTACTCTACTCATTCACTTCTGTGTCTTGTGTACATAACCTATTCCACTGATTTAGCACTGTGTTTCTAAGCCAGTAACAAGAAATTTTGGTGATTGCTGCTTTATAATACAATTTTACATCTGGTACAGGTAGACCACCTTTGCTTGCATTTCTTTTTATTAATTCCTTTGATATGCTGGACCTTTTTTTCTTCCAGATGAATTTTGTTATTTTTTCTAGCTCTAAAAATAATTTTTTTTGTAGTTGATTAGTATGGCAGTAAATAGGTAAGTTAATTTAGGTTAAATTGTCATTTTCATTATATTAGGTAAACCTACCCATGAACAACTGATTTTTTTCAATTGTTTAGATCTGACTTTATTTGTGTGAAAAGTATTTTGTATTTGTGTTGATATAGTTCCTGACTTTGTCTTAGCAAGTAGATTCCCAAGTATTTCACACTGACAACATTTACTTTAAATGAAATTTCTCTTTCTATCTCTTGCAGCTGGCCTTTGTTAGTAATATGTAGAAATGCTGGTGATTTATATAGGTTTATTTAATATCCTGAAACTTTACTAAAGTTGTTAATTGTTTCAAGTAATTTTTTAGTTGATTCTCCAGGATTTTCTAAGTATATCATCATAGCATCTGCAAAGACTGATAACTTTGTCTCTTCATTACATATTCTAATTCTTTGAATTTCTTTATCTTCCCTTATTGCTAGAGCTAACATTTTTTGTACAATATTGACTAATAGTGGTGAAAATGAGCATCCTTGCTTGGCCCCTGATCATATTGGGAAGACTTCTAGCTTATCCCTATAATAGATAACTTCTTTCTTATTTAATTTGTGGTTGCATTTTTCTAGTTCTGACAGGGGACAGTTGAGATTCCTGACTAGTATGGTTTTGCAGTCTATTTCTTTCTGTTTTTCCACTTATCTTCTCCTTGAAGAAGTTGGATTCTGTGCCACTTGGTGCATCTTTCTTTAGCATTGATAGTGATTCATTGTCTATGGCATCTTTTAGGAAGATGCCATATCCCTATCACTTTTAATTAGGATCTATTTTTTTGCTTTTCATTATCTGACATTATGATTACTACCCCTGCCTTTTTTAACTTCAACTGAGGCGTAATAGATTCTGCTCCAGCCCCTTACCTTTACTTTGTGTGTGTCTCTCTGTTTCAAGTACATTTCTCATAGACAACATATTGTAGGATTCTGGTTTTTAATCCATTCTGCTATCCATATGCATTTTATGGAAGAGTTCATCCCATTCACATTCACAGTTATGAATACTAACTATATATTTCCTTCCATCCTATTTGTCTTTCTCTACTTTCACCCTTTCCCTTCTCATCAGCTTTTGCTTCTGATTCCTGTTTGCCCCAATGTGACCTCCCTTCTGTCATTCATCCCCGCTTTAATTGTTCCCCTCCCCTCCTATTTTCCTGAAGGGTAAGGCAGATTTCTGTATGCAGCTGAAGGTGTATATTTTTCTCTCTTTGAGACATTTCTTTTGAGAGTAAGGTTCTATTATTCCCCACCATCTTCCCCTCCCCATGAAAACTTTTTCTTGGCTCTTTTATTTGAGATAATTTACTCCATTCTACCTCTCCCTTCTTTCTGCCCACGGTGTAATTCTCTTTCTCCTCCCTCAGTTAATTTTTTTATGTCATCTCTTCAAAGTCACTTTATACCCTCACTCTCTCTCTAGGCTTACTCCTTCTAATTGCACTCTTAGTGATACAGTTATTGAGAATGACAAGTATCATCATCCCATGTAGAGATGTAAACAGTTTAGCTTTATTGAATCCTTTATGTTTTCTATTTCTTTTTTACTTTTCTGCTTCTCAAGTTTGAGAGTGAAAATCAAATTTTTTGTTCAGCTTTGGTCTTTTTCTCATGAAAGCTTGAAAGCTTTCTATTTCATTGAGTCACCATTTTTTCCCTTGAAGGATTATGCTCAATTGTTCCAAGTTAGTGATTCTTGGTTGTACTCCTACCTCTGTTACCTTCCAGAATATCATGTTCCATGATCTCTCAACCTTTAATAAAGCAGCTGCCAAATCCTGTGTATCCTGACTATGGCTCTCTGATATTTGAATTGTTTCTTTCCTGCTGTTTGCTATATTTTTTTCCCTTGACCTGAGATCTCTGGAATTTGGCTATAATGTTCCTAGGAGGTTTCACGTTAGGATCTCTTTCTCTAAGTGATTAGTTGATTCTTTCAGTTTCTATTTTTCCCTCTGGTTCTAGGATATCAGACTTTTTTCCTTAGTAATTTTTTGAAGTATGATGTCCAGGTCCTCCTTTTGATCATGGATTTCAGGTAGTCAAATGATTCTTAATGTATCTCTCCTGGACCTATTTTCCAAGAAAGTTCTTTTTCCATTTTCTTCTATTTTTTCATTCTTTTGATTTTGTTTGACTGATCCTTGAAGGCAGGGCCATTAGGTTCTACTTGCCCAAATCTAATTTTTAAGGAGCTATTTTCTTCTGTTAACTTTTATACCTCCTTTTCTATTTGGCCAATTTGTTTTCTTCAGTAAATTTTTGTACCTCTTTTTCATTTTTTTGTGCTTCCTTTTTCAAGCTGCCCCCCCTTTTTATCATTTTCTTACATTGCCCTCATTTCTTTTCCTAACTTTTTCTTCTAATTCTCTTATTTGATTTTTAAACTTTTTGAGCTCTTTCATGTGCTATTTTGGGGCTCAAATTTAATTTCCATTTTTCTTTGGGGCTTTGCACATAGGTCTTTTGACATTCTTGTCCTTTTCTGGGTTTGTGTCTTGATCTTCTGTGTCACCATAATAACTTTCTATGGTCAGACTCATTGGGGTTTTTTGTTTATTTATTTGCTCACATTTTCCAGACATTTCCCTCACTTTTCCATTGGATCTGTGCTCCTGGAGTGGAAAGGGCCCTGTCCCAAACTTTTTGTGCCAGGGGCTGTAGCTTCTAGCTGTTTGCCTGATTCTGCACTGATGCTGCCTGGAGGCCTACAGTTCCTGGTGCTACAATGAGAGAGTAGGGTGGGATTTAGGGTGGCTGGCACTACTGGAGGTTCCAGGGATCAGGTCTGGTCTAGGGTTGTGTTTAAGCACGTAGGAGAGACCTGTGCTGCACCAGGGTGATGGGAGTTCTTACACCTCACCTGTTGCTGCACAAGAATAGGGGTGAAGTTGGCATGTGGGATGGCTGGTGTTTCATAGTGCCATAGGGGTTTGCCAGCTCACCTGGTGCTGCCCTGGGGCACATGGGAGTCTTGGCACTGGCATCTGCCCATTTAGTGATAGTGATTTGGTGCTGTACTAAGGCAAGTGGGTGGGGGGTTTGGGTGTTGATGTTTGCATACTCAACTGGTGCCACACTGGGCCTGAGGTCCTCCTGGAGGCTTGCTGAAGCTGGGGTTGCTGCAGGTTTGCTGGGACACCTCCTATACTGTGCTCCCCTTTTACCAGAGTGAAACACCTTTCCTGCTGACCTCCCAAATTTCTGGGACTAGAAGATTATTTTACCCCAGATGTTATCTGCTTGCTCCACCATTTTGGCTCTAGGAAGCTCTCTATACCATATCATTTGAATGAGCTTTCATTTTTAATGGGAGGAGGATGTAATGGATTCATGGCCCCCAGAAGACTTTACAGTAGGTTTCTGGGTAGGCAATAATAATAACCAGTATTTACAAAGCCCTTTAAAAACTTTATACAGGTGACCTCTTTTTATTCTCAGAAAACCCTGACAGGTAGGTGCTATTATTATCCTCATTGGACAGATGAAGAAACTGAGGCAGGCAGATGTTAAATGACTTGGAAGAAGGCACTGAGAGTTAAGGGAATTGGAATAAAGATTCCAATAATTCATATTTACCTATTTCTTCCCTTCTTTTCTCCTCCTCCCAGCTCATATCCCAAATGATTATGGTATAATGAGAAAGCTCCTTCTCTTTCTCTTTCCTCCTCCTAATGTCTCCATAATTATAAAATTCTTCTGATAATAGGAATTCCCAGGAAACCTATTCCCAGATAATCTCTTGGGGAAGCTGTTGGGCAGGACAGGAGGAGGCAGATTCTCCTTGGAGGAACTGGAGGAGGCAGGTGCTTCTCTCTCTGGTTTCTCTGAGGAGATCTGACTATCACATAGGGTCATAAAAACCCTCCTTGATTGGTCAATGGGGATATAGCTTCTTCTGTCGCTAACAGGGCTACGGGACTGTCTCCTTATGCACTGCTTCACTCTTTCTCAGAAATTGCACACCTTCTCTGGCCTGGCAGAAAGAGTTCCTCTCTCTGAAAGAAGCAGCAGCAGCTTGAGACCTGGGCAGGGGACAGTGAGTGGGACTGTAGAGGAAGAAAGTGAGAGATTAAGCCCATGAATACTCTGGTATCCAGAGCTTGCCTGCTGGCCTGTTGGAGTGGCCTGGAATCCAGTGGCCTTGCTGGCAATGTAGATCCTTGGTCTGGCCCTCATTCAAGCCTCTTTTCAAAGAAGCAAGTGGCCTGTGCACTGGTGGTCTTTGTTTTTCACCTTCCTGAAGGGTGAGGCAATGCTTCTGTCTGCAAGGGCTGGTCTGGACAGGGAGAAAGGAGCAAGGAGAAGGGAGAAGAGAAAGAAGAAAAGGCAGGGACTAAACAGCCAAAGGAGGGGAGATTTGGAGAGCTTCAGGGGCAGAGATGAGGAACTGATTGAGAGCCTAGCAAAAGCTTGGTCAGGAGATGAAGGAAATGTGAAGACAGAGAGAAAAGCTCTCCATCTCCTATCTCCCCTGTACTCCCCATTCCCATATCTTTCCTACTTCTCTCTCCCTCCTTCTCTCTTTCCCTCCATATTCTCATCCTTTCTATCTATCCTATTTCCTTGCCCTCAACCTTTCTTCTCCTTCCTAGTCATTCCCACTGCCTCCAACCTTACACTCCCCAACTCCTAGACCAAGGGTTCATTACCTGGGGTCCAAAGGTCCATGGATAGATTTAGAAGATCTATGAACTTGGATGATAGAAAAATGTATCATTGTTTTCACTAACCTTTCATTTTCTTGGTAAGCCTGTGTATTTTATTTTATTTTTATTTTATTTTATGCCTTTGAATACATGATTTTGAGAAGGGTTCCACCAGACTTCCAAAGGGGTCAGTACAGAAAAAATTAGAGAAACTTTGCCTGAAGCCTTGCCTTAGATCCTCTGCCCTATACTGCTCCTAATCCCCTTTCCCTTCCTACTTCCTCTATTTGCACATTTCTGTGCTGGAAGTTCAGAGATTTAAATCCTCAGAGGATATCACCTCTTTTTCAAATGGGGAAACTGAGCCTGAGAGAGCTTAAGTGACTTGCCTGAGGTCACCCAGGCTACAAACTTTTATGTTAAATAACATTCTCATTCTTTGTACCTGGAGGATCTGAGATGAGATACCATGAGCTTGTTCATCATTCCTTCTCTTCATTTGCTACTTCTCCTACCTCTCTGGCCACACTTTCTCTGACCCTGATAGTTCTCCCTCTTCTAATTTTTCCCTAAATGTGGACACTCCCCAAGTTGCTGTCTTCTGTTACCATCTGTCTGTGATTAAGGGTAAAAGCATGTGACCAGGAATAAGACGAGGAAGAATTTATGACTCTGCGACTGAGGGTAAGGGAGTTGTTGTACCCATGACTGAGGATGGATTAGTTACTGGATATGGGGGCAATTGATGGACCTTTGAGTGTAGATGGGGAAGTTGATTGTTCTGGGATAAGTGGTAAGAAGTTTTATGGATTTATGTCTAAGCGTATGTGAATGGCTAGATGAATGAAACAATGACAAAGTATTTTTTAAATACATGCTTTGGGCCAACTATGGGGAATACAAATAGAAAAGTAGTCAATTCGTGATATTAGCATTTTAATGGTGGGAGACAATATATATACATGAGAAGGGTGCAGGAAGAACAGAGATGGCAGTGCATTTCCTTTAGTGTCATTCCCAGGGATCAAATCATATCCATTTCTGATATTGAACCATTCAGCAGTGCTAAGGACTTTGGTGGCAAAGTCTCTTATGGGTCTTCAGTGGCTGTACCTGCTGAAGAAGTGAAAGCTGCAGTACCTTCAGAGGAAACTGTCAAATCATTTCCTTCCAGGGACTGCTCCCCTGAAGAATAGCTGTAGAGGCAAGTTTGGAAACAGGGCTGGTGGTCTGAGGGTCTAGAATGGGGAAGGATGAAGCTATTACTGGGGCTTTTAGGAGAAGGGTCTTGGCTCACGTGCAGTGGTTTATGAGGAGATGTAGTATTTCTGTTTTTGGAGGTGGCTTGGTTCCTCGGCACATGCTTCTTCCTGTCTCTCCCCCAGACTTTAGGGACGTTGATGGCTTAAGGAGTTGGAATTGGGAATTTTATGGATTTGTGCCAGGGCATGGGGGAAGCAATGCGGTTGTGACTGAGCATGGAAGATTTGATGGATCTGTGGTTGGGGAGGGGGACATGCAGGGTAGGTGTCAGTGTATCTCTACCTGGGCATGGAGGAGAAAACTGTAGCTGGGGAGGTGATTATTGATGCATTTGCTAAGGGCAATGAGAGTGGAGAAGTTGATGAATCTATGACTGGGTATGAAGGGTGTTGATTAATCTGTCCCTGGGCATAGGGGAAATAATGCACTTTTGAGCAGAGACTAGAGAGTTGGTGGATTTGTTACTGGGGAAAGTGTATTAGTAGCTTTCTTAGTGTGTAGTTTGCCAAATGCTACTGGAGAAAGTCATGCAGGCCATTGTCTCCATTTAATACAAGAACCCCTCTCTAGCCTCCAAAGTGCCCTTGGTGCTTGTCTACAATCATGGAGTCTACAATTGGCCTTGCTTCATATTTCAAGCAGAAAAAGCGAGGTCTTCCAGGTCCATGTTCTTCAGCATTCCTTCTCTTCATTCCCTAGTTCTTTTCCTACCTCTCTTACCATGCTTTCTCTGACCCTGATAGTTCTTCCTCTTCTAGCTTTTCCCTAAAGATGGGCATTCTCTAAGGACCCACTTTCTGTTCTCTTTTCTCTAGGCACTCTCTGCCTCTCAGACTTCATCTTTTCCCAGACAAATACGACTAAGATGTTGACTCTCAAATCTCTATCAAGAGCCCTGATTACCTTTCTCAGTATCTTCAGATTCCCTCTGTACCTCTCCACCTGGATGTCCTGACAATTACTTAGGCTCAGTATAACCAGAACAGAATTCCTCATCTCCCTTCCTCTGCAACCCACCAATGAACTTCTCTTTTGGACTTGCCTGTTTCTTGTCTTTTGACACTACTATCTTCTTCTCAGTCACATAAGCTCAAGTTCTCACATAATCTCCACTTGGGTAATGTATGAAAAGCACTCAATATTGTTAATATTGAATTTTCTTTTTCTGCCTTATCCATCTAGTCAGAATCCTGCTGATTCTACCTCTAAAACATCGTTAGGGTCTATCTTGACTACCCCCCCCGCCCACAGCCTAATACTCTACTTCAGGCCCTCATCACTTCTCACCTGGGCTCATGTATAGAATCCTCACCATACCCTCTGCCTTTAGCCTCTCCCACGTGCAATATGCCCTACAAGTGCCGACTAAACAGGTCAACAAAAAGAGTTTTGGGCATGCCACTTATCTATTCAGAAACCTTCAGAGGCAAAGAAAAAAGCATAAACACCTCATCCGGCATTCAAGTACTGCCTAGTCAGGTCTAATCCAGTTTTTCATGATCTCACTATAGGAACTAGGCACTTAGGTCAATCTGGAGGTGTACCATCCTCGATAAAGTCAGGTGCATTGACACAACCTCTGAAATTTTGCTTATGCTGTTTCCACTATCTAGAATGTCCTCCTTCACTTCTCCCCAAATATGCAAATTATATTCACCAAGAATCATAGAATTTCAGGACTAGAAAAGATGTCAGCAACCATCTGGTCCAAACCACACTTGAGAAGGAATCAGCATTACTCTATACATGACAAGTGGTCTTGCAGTCTCAGTATGAAGATCTCCAAATATAGGGAACCAATTAGCCACAGAGATAGACCATTTCACTTTTAGATAGGAAGTCCTTTCTTGAACTTAGGCTTAAATTTGCATTTTTTCGTCTTCTATCTATTGCTAAAATCTGAGGCCAAAGGAAACAAGTCTAGCAGTTTCTCCATGCAACAACCCTTTTAATAATACTCAGAGAAATCTCTGGTACTATTTGAATCTTGTCCTTTGAAGCCTGAATATCCTCAATTCCTTCAACTCATCCACCTATGTTTCAACTGATATAATTTTATTAGGAAAATTTTTTATCATTATTTAAAATTTCAGAAGAGAGCTGCATGTTTTTATCCAGGGTGTGGGTCCCTCTACCTTTGCACAGTGAAAACTTGCCATCCCCTAATAAGCTTTTTCATGTATTGCTGTGGTCTTCCTATTTTCCATTTTAATAATTCTTAAAGGGGTTGGATTTGATTTCATGGTTCTAATGTGATAGAAATAGAAGTAGATTTACTACCTATGGGACATTCAGCAAATTACTTAACTTCCCTGTGCCTCACTCTCTTTATTGGCATAATGAGGTGGGAAGTATAGATTAGATCATCTCTTTCAACTCTGCATATTATCATCCTAAGATCTCCTAGACTCGGCAGAAATCTCTTGTAATTCTCCAAGAGATAAATGGAGCCTCCCTCACTATCCCCCCCCCCAAAGTGCTATGTTTAGGAATTTTGTCTGTTCATGAAATTTTAGGTGTTATAGTGGTCAGGGAAAGAAATAACACAACCTCCATCTTCTGAATATCAGAAAAACCCTATCCCCTGTGACACTAAGACTCTTTATGGGATAGCGAAAACATGGTAAGCAAGAGATTATGTGGGAAAAGATGTGGAGGTCTTAGAGGGCATGTAAATTCATTATGAATCGAAAATGGGATATGGAAGACAAAAAAGATAATGTGATCTTAGACTGCATTTAGATGGGAATAATTTCCAGGACAAAGAAGAGTTTGTTTTGCCTGACCTCAGAGGGTGAAACTCAAAACAGTAGATGGAAGTTATGGAGTAGATTTCAGTTTGGCATTTGGAAAAGTTTGCTCTAACTTAGAGCTAACTAAAAGGGGAAAGAGCTACCAGTAGCAATCTTTCAGCAAATGCTAGGTTCTTCTTGTTGGGGATACTCTAGAGAAGACTCTTGCTCAAGTGGGAGCGGCCGAAAATGCTTTCTGAGGTCTTTTCCTCTGAGATTCAGTAGGAATCAGGGGATGCCCAAATTGGATATACTGGGATCCTGTGAAACAAAAAAAACAGGATACCTCAAGTCTCATCCTATCTCTTCTCCAAACTTCACGTATAATCTTGAGCAAGGTACCTTCCTTCTTTGGCCTTTGATGGCCTCATGTGTGAAATGAGGGGTTAGGCCAGAATCATCTTTAAAGATCTCTGAAGCTCTTTCCATGGTGCTGGGATTGTACCCAAGCTCTCTGGGAAGGATTTTTCAATATAGGGTCTTCAACTGACATAGCCCTGACTCCCTCTGCCCTTATCCAATGCTGAGGTTCCTAGATTCTACCATCTTTCATTTTCCGTTCCCAGGGCCCTACTGTCTCAATGTTCCCAGCATCAAACCACAGTTCTGTTACTGAGTTTATCCTACTTGGCTTCACCAATGACCCCACCTCAAATAGGATCCTTTTCATTATCTTTCTCCTTCTCTACCTCTGCTCAGTCCTGGGCAATGGACTCATCATCATTCTGATCTGTCTGGATTCTCACCTCCACACTCCTATGTACTTTTTCCTCAGCATCCTTTCCCTACTGGACATGGGCAGTGTCACTATCACAGTTCCTCAGATGCTGGTACACCTGTTTTCCAGTTCTAAGTTCATCTCCTTTGAAGGGTGCTGGCTGCAGATGTATGTATTTGGTGCACTGGGTCTCACTGAGTGCATGTTCTTTGTGGTCATGGCCTATGACCGTTATGTAGCCATCTGCTTCCCACTGCATTACATGCTCATCCTCAGCTGGGACCTGTGTGTGAGGTTGGTGGTAGGGACCTGGGCTTGTGGTTTCTTCTTCTCCCTAGTCCACACCTTTTTTACCATGAAGCTCCCCTTCTGTGGTCCTAATATGGTCAACCACTACTTCTGTGAAGGTCCTTCAGTCCGGAGCTTGGCCTGTATGGATACACACCTTATTGAGGTGGTAGATTTCGTCCTGAGCGTCTTCATAGTGTTAGGGCCTCTGTCACTCATCCTGGCTTCCTATGTCCGTATCACCATGGCCATCCTCAAGATCAAGTCAGCCCAAAGCCGCTATAAGGCCTTCTCTACTTGTGCTTCCCACCTAACTGTGGTCACTTTGTTCTATGCACCTGCCATATACATCTATATGAGGCCCAACTCCAGCTACACCCCAGAGAGGGACAAGCAGATCTCACTTTTCTACAATGTGTTCACTGCCCTGCTCAACCCTGTGATCTACAGCCTAAGGAATAAGGACATAAAGGCAGCATTCATCAAGGTAGTAATGAGGAACAGAGTATCTTGGTGAGTAGAGAACATTTTAATGGACCATTCTTTCTTTTGATTTTTCTTTTTGAGACTGAGTTTCCCTATCTCACCCAGGCTAGAAGTAGAGCCACTTCTTATGGTTCCAATGCCACTGCTGATCAGTACCCTTTGATCCCTCCATTTTTGATCTAGGCCAATTTGCCCATCTCTAGGCATCCTGATTTCCAAATCTCTTTTTCATCCCATGCCCTGCCCTCACCAAATTGTTGGTCACCATATTGTTGCTGCACCTAATGTATCCATCTGATTGGCTTTAGCCCTATAACACTTGAGAATTCCTGAAATTCAATTGATCCACCAGCCTTAGTCTCCCTTATGACAAGTGGTCCCCTAATAGGAAGGACTGTAGGTATGTGCTACCACCCAGGGCAAGCGTGGACCATCCATTCCTACTGGGCTTGGGACCCTGGCCTGTGACCTATAAGAAGCCTATAGCATCACCTTTCTTCAAGAATTAGCCTGAACAAACTTGACTTCATCTTAGCCCTCATCATCCTCATGGATGGAGAAGGGCTAGTCTTAGATTTGGAATCTCTTCTCAGACACAGAAGCTTAAACTCACAGATGTCCTCCTCATCTATAAACTGAGGATGATAATATTTACTCTTAACTCCTTCATGGTATACTTGTACAGAAAATACTTTGAAATCCTTAAAGGGCCACATACATCAGAATTATCATAATTATACAATACCGATGGTACACAGTAATGTGGAAGGTGTGACTTATAAATTATTTATGGAGTCCTTACTACTCCAATCTAGTGAAGACCATGAAGTGATCCTTGCCCACAACAGAAGGGGAAAGAACACTTACCTGAGGGAAACAAGAAACACTACAGGGGTAGCCCCTTATCAGCCTGGGGCTGATGGGAAATGTAGATTTTCCCACCTGGAAGGAGGGAGTGGAAGAGCACCACACAGAGAATCCCTGGAGTATTGGAGCCTCAGGCCTGGATGCCTACAGAGGCAGGCAAGGAGTGATGGTGCTGACTTCAACTGAATATAGTCATGAGCAAGCAGATCTACGCCTGGCTCAGAGATGCACTCAAGGACCCAACTACCTGAAGAGATCTGGGTATCACACTTACCGGAATTTATCCCCTCTACACTTCATCCTTTCCTGCTTCTTGGAATCCTGGAAAAATTGAATCTGATACCCTTGCCTTTATTTATTTTATGTAGGTACTTTTATAATGGTTCCATCCCTACATAAAACAAGCATTTTTCATTGCATTTTGAGTGAGTGTTTGCTATAAATGGGTATACCAGAGGGGAGGGGATAAAGAGGGAGAAACAAACCTCTGGACAAATGGTCCTAACCTAAACCATGACCTTATATTGAAGCTCTGTTTGTTTGGCTCTGTCTATCTCTCTGTTTCTTTCAACACCTCTTTCAATTTCTTCTTCAATTTCTCTACCCCCCCTTCTCTCTTTCTCTCTCAGTGTCTCTTTCCCTGCCCCTTTCTATCTGTCTCTCTGTCTCTTTTCTCTGTCCCTTGTCTATCTCTATGTCTGAAAATCTCTCTCTTTCTCTTTCCTTTTCTCTCTCTCTTTGTCTCTGACTTTCTGTCTCTCCCTTTCCATCCCACTTTCTCTTTTTCTGTCTCTGTTAGTGTCTGTCTCCATCTCTGCTTCTTTCTCTGTCTCTCTCTGTCTGTCTCTGTCTCTGTCTCTCTTTCTCTTTCTCTCTCTGTCTCTCTGTGTCTGTCTTTTTGTCTGTTTCTCTCTGATAAAACAGAACCAGGTGCTTTATAGGACTCAAAGCCTGGGACCATTGTAGAAGGTGAGAGAGGATCCAAATTCGAATGCTCTAGAACACTTCGGGATGGCTTCATGGCAGGTGTGGGATTTTAGCTGATCCTTGAATTTGTTTGTAGTAGTGGATAAAAAGGGGACAGAATTCTGGAGGTAGAAAGGAAGGTAGAGAAACACAAGCAAATCTCTGGTTCTTGCTACCCATGTTATCTTGGGAAAGTACCTGCTCCTCTCTGAGATTTACTTTCTTCATCTCTAATTTAAGGGAGCTGCACCAGATCATTTCAAAAATCTTTTCTAGCTCTAAAGCCAAAGGTTCTATGATCGCTGGGAAAAAGTGAGACTAGGTAAGAGCTAGAATGGAAGAGCTGGAGAACTTTCATTTTCATTCAACGAACTTATTTGTAAAACACTTGGCACAGTGCCTGGCACATAGTAGGTACTACATAAATGCTTACTCTTTGTTTTTTTAAAAATTGTAATTGTTTTTTATTGGAAAACAAATATACAACTTGGAATGGATTTGAGGCAAATTGTTCCATAAGCAGATTTTTTTGAATAAGCGGCTGAACAAAATTTAAAAAGCAAGTAACGATAGAAGAAAATGTTTTCTGGTACAGGACCAGCAGTACAAAAAAATAGAGTACAAGTACCCAGATAATACACCCATTTTGCAATAGTGCAAGTTTAAGTACATATTGTTGACTGTCCACAGTCCATGCAGAGTTACAACTCCACACTTCAACAACAACATGCTGACAGCTCCTAACAAAAACTACTTCTTTAAAAAAGAGAAAGGCATGACCCAGATGTTCCCTCATTTGACCAACTCCATCTAAGTTCAGATGTGCAGAAGGGCTTAGATCTATCCAGAGTTAGCCACATGCAACATATGTTACTTGATCAGTTTTCCAAAGACAATGACAGTAGATAAGGGGAAGAAAAACATGAAGGAATGAAATCCTAATTACTACATATGCATATCCTTTTGATAGTAGGGGGAAAACCTTTTACAGATAAGTTAAAGACAAAGAAAAGGCAAATAAACAATTTTGTACATGAAATTTAATACATTCTGCACAATGTCTTCATTCTGCTGTTATCATTTCTACATACTCTTCATAGTTGACTTGACCGTCACCATCAATATCTGCTTCCCTGATCATTTCATCAACCTCTTCATCTGTTAACTTCTCTCTAAGGTTTGTTATCACACAGTGAAGTTCTGCTGCACTAATATAAGCATTGCCATCCTTGTCAAACACATGGAATGCTTCTCTAATTTCTTCTTCACTGTCTGTGTCTTTCCTTTTTCTTGCCATCATAGGCAGAAATTCTGGAAAGTCAATTGTGCCATTACCATCAGCATTTACTAAATTAATCATATCCTGTAATTCAGCTTCTGTGGGGTTCTACCCAAGTGACCTCATTACAGTTCCCAATTCCTTTGTCATTATAGTACCATCTCCATCCATGTCAAATAATGAAAAGGCTTCTTTGAATTCCACAATCTGCTCTTCTGTCAGCTGATCAACCATGCTGTTAGCATCACTAGTGCCCAAGTTCCTAGCAAACAACCTCCACACTTGGTGGGTGAACTGGGACTAATCGCTTATTCCTTTCTTCCCCCTCCATCCTGTCTTTTCTCCTACTGAACACTAGCTGTGGAGCTGTAAGGAGCAGAGGCCAGTGTGGGCTGCGCTGGACCAACCACATTGGGAGCCAGGTGGAACAGGCCCTAGCACCTTGAATCAGTGAGCTGTAGCAGTTACCAGACTTCTCAACCCACAAACACCAAAGACAACAGGGAGGGTTAGTGGATAAAGCTGGGGGAATAGAGTGAAGGAGTTCCTGGTTTGGCCACCGCCCCGAGGCAGCGGGGGTGGTGCAGCTACAGAACTACAGCTGCAGTTGCTTCCAGCCCCAGGCCCACCTGGTGGGAGAAATTAAGTGGAGGATCAGAGCAGGTATGCAGAGCCTGTTTAACATCTGAGTCAGGTCCAGGTTAGTGGTTCTTGGGGGAGGAAGAGTGCTAGTGTGGCAGAGCTAGCTGTACAGAAATAGCTCTGAAAGCAACAGCACATACCCTCAAGCTTGGAACAAAGTACTCTCTGCTCTACAAGCAGTCATACCCTGATGAAAACCTCAAGGGTCAAATACTTGGTCGGGAACATGGCCAGGCAGTGAAAATGGACTCAGATTCAGACTCAGACTTTGAAATCTTTCTTTGGTGATAAAGAAGACCAAAACATACAGCCAGAAGAAGTCATCAAAGTCAAAGAGTAAAGCCTCCAAAAAATCATGAATTGGTCTCAGGTCATGGAAGAGCTCAAAAAAAGATTTGGAAAAGCAAGTTAGAGAAGTAGAGGAAAAACTGGGAAGAGAAATGAGAATAATGTGAGAAAACCACAAAAAACTAGTCAATGACTTGCTAAAGGAGACCCAAAAAAATACTGAAGAAAACAACACCTTAAAAAATAGACTAATTCGAATGGCAAAAGAGCTCCAAAAAGCCAATGAGGAGAAGAATGCCTTGAAAGGCAGAATTAGCCAAATGGAAAAGGAGCTCCAAAAGACCACTGAAGAAAATACTACCTTAAAAATGAGACTGGAGCAAGTGGAAGCTAGTGACTTGATGAGAAATCAAGATACTATAAAACAGAACCAAAGGAGTGAAAAAATGGAAGACAATGTAAAATATCTCATTGGAAAAA
>CM053622.1:762004733-762025832 GCA_028646595.1 Phalanger gymnotis
AAGATGGAGAAGTCAATGACTATAGCAATCTCCTCTTCGATAAACCCAAAGAGGCCAGCTTCTGGGCTAAGAATTCACTATTTCACAAAAACTGCTGAGAAAATTGGAAAATGGTAGGGCAGAAACTGGACATAGACCAATATCTTAAACCATATACCAAAATAAAGTGAAAAATGAGTTCATGAAAAAAAAAATGGGTGCTTCTAATACCATCACCCAGGAGCCCCCCATTCAGAGTTCTCTCTCATAATAGCAACTGACCATTTGACATCAATGAGGTTTTCAAAAGGGATTTCAATAGAGACCAGGACAGAACCCATTTTCTCCTTACATATCCAAAGTTCGTGGGGAGAATGAGCTCAAGCTTAAAATTCAAAGAGAGTTAAACACATGTACAATGTACACAAAGGGCTGAGATTTTTTTGTGACCCTTGGCCCTGGGGGTCCTTTTCTGTCTCTGTAGAATCCCCATCAAGTTCACTGAATAGATGAATCACCAGAGAAAGGCAAATTAAAATAATTCTGATCTTAGATCTATCAGAGGGACCAATAGGAGAGAAAAGTAAAGTGACAAATGTTGGAGGGGATGTGGGAAAAATGAGACATTAATACACTGTTGGTGGAGATGTGAACTGATTCAACCATTCTGTAGAACAATTTGGAAATATGCCAAAGGGCTATAAAAGCATACTTACCTTTCGACCTAGCAATATGACTACTGAGTCTGCATGCAAAAAGAGATAAAAAACAAAAAGTAAAAAGACCTATGTACAAAAATATTTATAGCAACTCTTTTCTGGAGGCAAAGAATTAGAAATTGAGGGGATGCCTATCAATTGGGGAATGCCGAACAGAAGTATGTGATTACGATGGAGTACTATTATGCTTTAAGAAATGATGAGCAGGATGCTCTCAGAAAAACCTGGAAAGACTTACATGAGCTGATGCAAAGTGAAATGTACTGTGTATAAAGTAACAGCAATATTATTGGGTGATCAGCTGTGAACGACTTAGGTATTCTCAGCAATAAAATGATCGAAGGCAACTCTGAAGGAATCGTGATGAAAAATGCTATCCCTCTCCGAAGAAAGAACTGATGGTGTCTGAATACTGAATGAACCATACTTTTTAAACTTTATTTCCTTGAGGATTTTTTGGTCTGTGTTTTATTTCACAACATGATTAATGTGGAAATATTTTGCATGACTATGTATGTATAACCTATGTTGAGGTGCTTGCTTTCTCATGCAGTGGGTAAGGGAAGAGAGGAAGGGAGAGAATTTGGAATTCAAAGTTTTAAAACGAATGTTAACAATTGTTTTTTCACGTAGCTGGGGTAAAACAAAGTACTAAATAATTTTTTAAAAGTAAACTAAAAATTTATTTTCTCCCATGAAAAAAGAAAGATGGATGAATTCCTCATTTGCTCAGTTGGGCTGGCTTTTTGCTGGGTGAGTGTCTCAGCCGATGGGAAGATCCATTGTTAAATCAGTCAAGCAGGTCACTCAACACCTGTACTGACCGCCCCCACCCCCACCCCACCCCCTACAAGACTTGGCTGCTGCTACTGTCAGTTTTATCTCAGATAGTTTTCCTGACCTCACAAGGTCATAACCTGGTCAATTCTGCCCTTGAATATATATTCTCTGAAGATCAGGAAAGAACTAACACAGAGACAAAAAAAAAACCCAACAAGAAACATACCAAGAGATTATGGACATCTGGTGGCTGGGTGGGAGAATATGGCTTGCCACTGTCCCTCCCCAACCTAGCAATGCACTGAAGTGTTCCTTAGCCAACAACCCAGAGGGAAGAGCTAGATCAAACTCATTCACTCAAACCTTTTGTAATCATATTCTGTCCTGGTTCAATTTCTTTTGCATCTCTAGCCCTTCTGGGGTCAACCAGAAGATTCTTCATTACTTCACATTACCATACTCTCAGTCACTATTAGCCAGAAGAAAGCTAACTAAATCTTCATTTGTCGTTTTTGAACCTAGGCAGGGAATATTGCACATATTCTAAAGTAGAGGTAAGGATCCCTCCATCATGAATGCCTATAAGTAAGCCCACCCCTTGCTTCCAATATTTGCCTGGAATGCTGACTGAGCATGCCTGAAATCCAGGAAGGTGTCTCCTCAACAACACTTCATCAGAAATGAGACAGTCGTTTCCTACAAGGATCTTAGATTCTACTGGATGAAAACAACATATAAAACAGGTCATTAAAAACAAAAATATACAAACTAAATAAAAAATTTGGAGGAAGTAGGAAGATCGATGTTCTAAGAAATTTGAGGATGAATAGATTACTTAAAGAGTAGAAAAAATCATATATTAGGGGAAATCCCATACCTTGAATATATTATATGTCCATTTTTGTTTGCATAATGTCTCTCACATTAGAATATATGCATCTTTTTTCTTAATAATATTTTATTTTTTCAAATTACATATAAAATATTAAATGAATTTCCACATTAGTCATGTTGTGAAAGAGAATCAGAACAAAATGGGAAAACCACAAGAAAGAAAAGAAAAGAAAAGAAGAGGAAAGGAAAGGAAAGGAAAGGAAAGGAAAGGAAAGGAAAGGAAAGGAAAGGAAAGGAAAGGAAAGGAAAGGAAAGGAAAGGAAAGGAAAGGAAAGGAAAGGAAAGGAAAGGAAAGGAAAGGAAAGGAAAAAGAGAGAGGAAAATAGTATGCTTGAATCTGCATTCAGACTCCATAGTTCCTACTTTGGAAGTAGATAGTATTTTCCATTATGAGCCTTTTGGAATTGTCTTAGATCACTACATTGCTGAGAAGAGCTAAGTCTACCAAAGCTGGTCATCACACAACGTTGCTGTTACTGTGTACGTTTTCTTGGTTCATCTCACTTCAATCAACATCAGTTCATGCCAGTTGTTCCAGGTTTATCTGTAGTCAGGCTGCTCATCATTTCTTATAGCACAATAGTATTGCATTATATTCATATACCACAACTTGTTCAGTCATTCCCCAATTGATGGGCATCCCCTCAATTTCCAATTCTTGGCCACCACAAAAGGAGCTACTATAAATTTTTTTGTACACGTGGGTCTGTTCCCATTTTTATGATTTCTTTGGGCTACAGACCTAGAAGTGTTATTGCTGCAGCAAAGGGTATGCACAGTTTAACAGGCCTTTGGGCATAATTTCATATTGCTCTCCAGAATGTTTAGATCAAGTTACAACTCTACCAATGAGGCATTAGTGTCCCAATTTTCCCACATCTTCTACAGCATTTATCATTTTCTTGTTTTCTCATGTTAGCCAATCTGATAGCTGTGATGTGGTACCTCAAAGCTTTTTAATTTGCATTTCTCTAATCAATAGTGATTTAGAGCATTTTTTCATCAAGATCAGCTACCACACTGATGGTAAATTCTTCAACTTGAAAAAGCTACAAACCAAGAGCAAAGTAGAGGGAGTGTTGGTTCCTGATTTTGTGTTTTTTCTCACTTGACCCTGTCCCTTTTCAAAAGTGTTTGCTTTTGATTACCTCATCCCCCTATCTGACCTCCCTTCTGTCATCCCCCCTTTTTAATCCCCTTCCTCCTCCTTTCCTGTGGGGTAAGATGCCCAAATGAGTGTGTATGTTATTCCCTCCTCAGGTCAAATCTGATGAGAGCAAGATTCACTCATTCCCCCTCATCTGCCTCTTCCCTCCCAAAGGAACTGCTTTTTCTTGCCACTTTTATGTGAGATAATTTACCCCATTCTATCTCTCCTATCTCCCTCTCTCAATATATTCCTCTCTCATCCCTTTATTTGATTTTTTAGATATCATCCCTTCATATTCAACTCACCCTGTGCCTTCTGTATGTATATATATGTACATATATATATACATATATATATATATAAATATGTATATTCCCTTCAGCTACCCTAATACTGAAGTCTCATGAATTATACACGTCATCTTTCCATGTAGGAATGTGAACAGAACAGTTCAACCTTAGTAAGTCCCTTGTGATTTCTCTTTCTAGTTTACCTTTTCATGCTTCTCTTGATTCTTGTGTTTGAAAGACAAATTTTCTATTCAGCTCTGGTCTTTGCACTGAGAAAGCTTGAAAGTCCTCTATTTTATTGAAAGGTCATATTTTGCCTTGGAGCATGATACTCAGTTTTGCTAGGTAGGTGATTCTTGGTTTTAATCCTAGCTCCATTGACCTCCAGAATGTCATATTCCAAGCCCTTCGATCCCTTAATGTAGAAACTGATAGATCTTGCACTATCCTGATTGTGTTTCCACAATACTTAAATTGTTTCTTTTTGGCTGCTTGCAGTATTTTCTCCTTCATCTGGGAGCTCTGGAATTTGGCAACAATGTTCCTAGGAGTCTTCTTTTTGAGATCTTTTTCAGGAGGCGATCTGTGGATTTTTTCAATTTCTATTTTACTCTCTGGTTCTAGAATATCGGAGCAATTCCCCTTGATAATTTCTTCAAAGATGATATCTAGGCTCTTTTTTTGATCATGGCTTTCAGGCAGTCCAATAATTTTTAAATTATCTCTCCTGGATCTATTTTCCAGGTCAGTGGTTTTTCCAATGAGATATTTCACATTGTCTTCCATTTTTTTCATTCCTTTGGTTCTGTTTTATAATATCTTGATTTCTCATAAAGTCACTATCTTCCACTTGCTCCAATCTAATTTTTAAGGTAGTATTTTCTTCAGTGGTCTTTTGGAGCTCCTTTTCCTTTTGGCTAATTCTGCCTTTCAAGGCAAACTCTGCCACACCAATGCTCCTCCCCCAAGAACCGCCAGCCCAGACTGTGACCCAGGTCTAAGCAGGTTCTGCACGACCGTTCTGATCCACCACTTAATTCCTCCCACCAGTTGGGTCTGTGGCCAGAAGCAACTGCAGCTGTAGTTCTGTAGCTGCACCATGTCCTAAATCCTGTGTAGTCCTGACAGTGGCTTTCTGATATTTGAATTGTTTCTTTCTAACTGTTTGCATTTTTTTTCCCTTGACCAGAGATCTCTGGAATTCGGCTATAATGTTCCCAGGAGTTTTCATATTGGGATCTCTTTCTCTAAGTGAGTGGTTGATTCTTTTAGTTTCTATTTTTCCCTCTGGTTCTAGTATATCAGGTCATTTTCATTGTTAATTTCTTGAAGTATGATGTGTAGCTCCTCCTTTTGATCATGGCTTTCAGGTAGTCCAATGATTCTTAATGTATCTCTCCTGGACCTATTTTCCAGGTCAGTTCTGTTTCCAATGAAGTATTTTTATTTTCTTCTATTTTTTCACTCTTGATTTTGTTTGACTGATTCTTGAAGACAGAGCCATTAGCTTCTACTTGCCCAAATGTAATTTTTAAGGAATTATTTTCTTCTGTTAGCTTTTATACCTCCATTTCTATTTGGCCAATTTGTATTATTTAGTAAATTTTAGTAACTTTTTTCACTTTTTTGTGCTTCCTTCATCAAGCTGCTTCTCTTTCTTATTATTTTCTTGCATTACCCTCATTTCTTTTCCCAATTTTTCTTCTAATTTTCTTACTTGACTTTTAAGCTTTTTGAGCTCTTCCATGTGTAATTTTGGGGCTTGAATTTAATTCCCATTTTCTTTGGGGTTTTTGACATAGGTATTTTGACATTTTTGTGCTGTTCTGAGTTTGTATCTTGATCTTCTATGTCACCCTAATAATTTTCTATGGTCAAATGCATTCGTTTTTTTTTGCTCATATTTTAAAGCCTTTTCCCTTACTTTTAAATTGGATCTGTGCTCCTGGAGTGGAAGGGACTCTGTCCCAAACTTCTTGTGCCAGGGGTTGTAGCCTCTAGCTGTTTGCCAGATGCTGCACTGATGCTGTCCAGAGGCCTACAGTTCCTGGTGCTACAGAAAGAGAATAGGATGGGATTTAGGGTGGCTGGCACTACTGGAGGTCCCAGGAATGAGGTCTGGTCTGGGACTGTGATTAGGCATGTGGGGGAGACCTGTGCTGCACCTGGGTGATGGGAAGTCTTACTCCTCACCTGTTGCTGCTCAAGGAGAGGAGTGTGGTTGGCATATGGGATGGCTGGTGCTTCGTAGTAGCTCACCTGGTGCTTCACTGAGGCACATGGGGGTCCTGGCACTGACATCTGCCCGTTCGCCTGTTGCTGTACTGAGGCATGTGGGAGGGCAGTTTTGATGTTGACGTTTGCACACTCAGCTGGTGCCACACTGGGGCTGAGGTCCTTCTGCTTGCTTGCTGAAGCAGGGGTTGCTACAGGCTTGCTGGCACCCCTCCTGTACTGAACTGCATTCCCCATTTACCACAGTGAAACATATCTTTCCTGATGACCTCCCAAGTTTCTTGGGCTAGAAGATTATTTCACCCCATCCTTTTGCTGGTTCTGCCATTCCAGATTTGATTTTGGGGTGCTTCTCTATACTTCTTTGAAGGTGAACCTAGGAGAGGTCAGGTGTTATCTGCTTACTGCACCATTTGGGCTCTAAGAAGTTCTCTATACCATATCATTTGAATGAATTACTCATTTTTAATGGGAGGATGATGTAATGGATTCATGGCCTCTAGAAGACTTTTAAAGTAGATTTCTGGGTAGGCAATAATAATAGCCAGTATTTACATAGCACTTTAAACACTTTATAAAGATGATCTCTTTTTATTCTCAGAAAAACCCTGAGAGGTAGGTGCTATTATTATCCTCATTGGACAGATGAAGAAACTGAGGCAGGAAGAGATTAAATGACTTGGAAGAAGGCAATAGGAGCTAAGGGAATTTGAATAAAGGTTCCAATAATTCATATTTATCTATTTCTTCCCTTCTTTTCTCCCCCTCCCAGCTCACATCCCAAAAGATTATGGTATAATGAGAAAGCTCCTTCTCTTTCTCTTTCCTCCTCCTAATGTCCCCATAATTATAAAATTCTTCAGATAATAGGAATTCCCAGGAAACCTATTCCCAGATAATCTCCTGGGGAAACTGTTGGGCAGGATAGGAGGAGGCAGATCCTCCTTGGAGGAGCTGGAGGAGGCAGGCGCTTCTCTCTCTGGTTTCTCTGAAGAGATCTGACTATCACATAGGGTCATAAAAACCCTCCTTGATTGGTCAATGGGGATTAGCTTCTCCTGTCACCAACAGGGCTAAGGGACCCTCTCCTTATGCACTGCTTCACTCTTTCTCAGAAATTGCACACCTTCTCTGGCCTGGCAGAAAGGGTTCCTCTCTCTGAAAGAAGCAGCAGTAGCTTGAGACCAGGGCAGGGGGCAGTGAATGGGATTGCAGAGAAAGAAAAGGTGGGAGATTAAGCCCATGAATACCCTGGTACCCAGAGCTTGCCTGTTGGCCTGTTGGAGTGGCCTGGAATGCACTTGCCTTGCTGGTGACCTAGATCATTGGTCTGCCCCTCATTCAAGCCTCTTTTCAAAGAAGAAAGTGACCTATCCACTGGAGGTCTTTGTGTTTCACCTTCCTGAAGGGCGAGGCAATGGTTCTGTCTAGAAGGATTGGCCTTGAGAGGCAGAAAGGAGCAAAGAGAAGGGAGAAGAGAAAGAAGAAAAGGCAGAGGCTAAACATATGAAGGAGGAGACATTTGGAGAGTTTCAGGGCCAGAGATGAGGAACTGATTGAGACCCTGGCAAAAGCTTGCTCAGGAGATGGAGGAAATGTGAAGACAGAGAGGAAAGCTCTCCA
This sequence comes from Phalanger gymnotis, assembly GCA_028646595.1. Taxonomy (NCBI): domain Eukaryota; kingdom Metazoa; phylum Chordata; class Mammalia; order Diprotodontia; family Phalangeridae; genus Phalanger; species Phalanger gymnotis. The sequence continues at coordinate 762,012,404 of CM053622.1, forward strand.
TCTCCCATCTCCCCCATCCTCCCCATTCCCATATCTTTCCCACTTCTCGCTCCCTCTCTCTATCTCTCCTTCTACCTCCATATTCTCATCCCTCCTATCTATGCTCTTTCCTTGCCCTCAACATTTCTTCTCCTTTCTAGTCATCCCCCCTGCCTCCAATGTTACACTCCCCAACTCTTAGACCAGGGATCCTTTACCTGGGATCCAGAGATCCATGGACAGATTTAGAGGATCTATGAATTTGGATGAGAGAAAAGTGTATCATTCTTTTCACCAGCCTTTCACTTTCCTTTGTAACCCTGTGTATTTTATTTTATTTTATTTTAGTTTAGTTTATTACTTTCAAAACAAGATTATGAGAAGGGTTCCACCAGACTTCCAAAGGGGTCAGTACAGAAAACATTTGAGAACCTTTGCTTGAACCGTTGCCTTAGACCCTCTGCCCCATACTGCTCCTCATCCCTTTTACCTCCCTGCTTTTCCTATTTGTACATCACTGTGCTGGAAGGTCAGAGATTTAAATCCTCAGAGGCTACCACTTCTTTTTCAAGTGGGGGAACTGAGGCCAAGAGAGCTTAAGTGGCTTGGCTGAGGTCACCTAGGCTGCAAACTGGGATTTTAAATAACGTTTTCATTCGTTGTACCTGGAGGATCTAAGATGAGATACCATGAGCTTTTTATCATTCCTTCTCTTCATTTCCTACTTCTTCTCCTACCTCTCTGGCCACACTTTTTCTGACCCCGACAGTTCTTCCTCCTCTAATTTTTCCCTAAATGTGGAAACTCTCCAAGGTGCTGTCTTCTCTGATCATTTCTCTGTTACTGAGGATAAGAGAATGAGACTGAGGATGAGATAAGGAAGAATTTATGACTCTGTGACTGAGGGTATAGGAGTTATTGTACCCATGATTGATGATGGATCAGTTACTGGATATGGGGGTAGTTGATGGACCTTTGAGTGAAGATCGGGAAGTTGATGGTTCTGGGATAAGTGGTAAGAGGTTTGATGGATTTATGCTAATTATATGTGAATCATTAGGTGAATGAAACTATTACAAAACATTTTTTAAATACATGCTTTGGGTCAACCATGGGGAATACAAATAGAAAAGTAAGTCAATTCATGAACTCAGAAAACTCCCATTTTGTAGGTGGCAGACAATATATATACATGAGAAGGGTGCAGGAACAAGAGACATAGCAATGCATTTTCTTTAGTGTCATTCCAAGGGATCAAATCATATCCATTTCTGATATTGAACCATTCATCAGTGCTAAGGACTTTGGTGGCAAGATGTTTCTCTTATGGGTCTTCAATGGCTGTATCTGCTGAAGAAGTGAAGGCTGCAGCACCTTCAGAGGAGGTCAAATCATTTCCTTCCAGGGATTGCTCCCCTGAAGGATAGCTATAGGAGCAGGGTTGGAAACAGGGCTGGTGGTCTGAGGGTGTGGACTGGGGCTCTTAAGAGAAGGGTCCTGGCTCACATCCAGTGGTTTATGAGGAGATGTGATGTTTCAGGTTGTGGAGGTGGCTTGGCCCCTTGGCACATGATTCCTCCTGTCTCTCCCTGAGACTTTAGGTAATTTGATGGCTTAGGGAGTTGGAAGTGGGAATTTTATGTTTCTGTGTTGGGGCATAGGGGAAACTCTGGGGCTGTGACTGGGCATGGAATATTTGATGAATATGTGACTGGGGTGAGGGGTAGGTATCAGTGGATCTGTGCCTGGGCGTGGAGGAGAAAACTGTAGTTGCGGAGGTGATTCTTCATGCATTTTGCTCAGGGCAATGTGAATGGAGAACATGATGGACCTACGACTGGTTATGAAAGGTCTTGATCAATCTGTCCCTGGGCATAGAGGAAATAATGGACTTTTGAGTAAGGATTAGAGAGTTGGTGGATTTGTTACTGGGGAAATTGTATTTGTAGCTTTCTTAGTGTGTAGTTTGCCAAATGCAATTGGAGAAAGTCATGCAGGCCATTGTCTCAGTCTAATACAAAAACCCCTCTCTAGCCTCCAAAGGGCCCATGGTGCTTCTCTACAATCATGGAGCCCACAATCAACCTTGCCTCCTACTTCAAGCAGAAAAATTGAGGTCATCCAGGTCCATGTTCTTCAGCATTCTTTCTCTTCATTCTCTAGTGCTTCTCCTACCTCTCTCACCATACTTTCTCTGACTCTGATTGTTCTTCCTCCTCTAGATTTTCCCTAAAGATGGGCATTCGCTGAGGTCCTGGCCTCTGTTCTCTTTTCTCTAGGTACTCTCTGCCTCTCTGACTTCCTTTTTTCCCAGACAAATATGAATAAGATTTTGACTCTCAAATCTCTATCAAGAGCCCTAATTGCCTTTCTCAGTATCTCCAAATTCCTGCTGCACCTCTCTACATGGAGGGAGGTCCTGACAATTGCTTGGGCTCAATATGTCCAAAACAGAACTCCTCCTCTCCCTCCCTCTGCAACCCACCAATGAACTTCTCTTTTGAACGTGCTTGTTGCTGTTGACACTATTATCTTCTTCTTAGTCACCTGGCCTCAAGATCCCACATTATCTCCACTTGGGTAATGTATGTAAAGCACTCAACATTGTTATTGTTGAATTTTCTTTTTCTGCCTTATTTACCTGGTCAGGAACTGGCTCTAAATCATAATCCTTTAAAACATGTCTATGGTCTATCCTATCCCCTTCACCCACACAGCCAAATTCTCTACTTCAGGCACTCATCACTTCTCACTTGGGCTCAGGTACAGCCTTCTCACTTTTCTCTCTGTCTTCAGCCTCTCTCATGTGCTATTTGCCCTACTAGTGCCAACTAAAGAGGTTAACAAAAAGGGTTTTGAGCATGTCACTTATCCAGTCAGAAACCTCCAGGGCCAAAGAAAAAAGCCTAAATCCCTCATCCTGGCATTCTACCTGTGCAGAGTGAAAACGTGCCATGCTCTAATAGTTTTTTCATGAATTGCTGTAGTCTCCCTATTTTGCCTTTTAATCAGTCTTAAAAGGGCTGGATTTGATTTCGAGAGTCTTATGAAATAGAAATAGAAATGAATTTACATCTTAGAGTATTTACTATCTATAGGACATTCAGCAAATTATTTAACTTCCCTGTGCCTCAGTCTCTTTATTAGAATAATGAGGTGGGAAGTATGGATTAGATCATCTCTTCCAATTCTGGATTTCTCATCCTAAGATTCTCCCAGACTTGTCAGGAATCTACTGGAATTCTTCAAGAGATAAATGGAGTCTTCCCCTCCCGCCAAGAAGTGCTATGCCTAGGAATTTTGTTTGTTCATGAAATTTTAGGTGGTGTAGTGGTCAGGGAAATAAACAATACAATCTCCCCACCTTCTGAACATCAAAACAACCCTATCCCCTGTGATACTAAGACTTATTATGGGACAGAGAAAACATGGCAAACAAGAGATTATGTGGGAAAAGATCTAGAGGTCTTGCCATGAAAATTCGTTATGAATCAAAAATGGGATATGGCAAACAAAAAAGATGATGTGACCTTAGACTGTATTAAGATGGGAATAACTTCCAGGACAAGGAATCAGAGGGAGGAACTCAAGGCAGTAGATGGAAGTTATGGAGTAGACTTCAGTTTAGCATATGGAAAAGTTTGCTCTAACTTACAGCTAACTTAAAAGGGAAAGAGCTACCAGTAGTGATGTTTCAGCAAATGCTAGATTATTCTTGTTGAGGATACTCTAGAGAAGATTCTTGCCCAAGTGGGAGCCATAGAAATTGCTTTCAGAGGTCTCCTTTGAGATTCTGTAGAAATCAGGGGATGCCCAAACTGGAAGTAGGGGACTCCAGGTAACAAGTAAACGAGAGACCTCAGCTTTCATTCTGCCTCTTCTCCTGACTTCGTGTATATATTTTTTTCTTTTTAAAAAAATTTCATTTTAGATTCAAGGGCCAGATCGCAAATATGAAATAGAGAAAAGGAACAAAACATGTCATAGACTAATTTTTTTTCGTAGTTGATTAGTATGGCACTGAATAGGTTAATCAATTTAGGTTAAATTGTCATTTTAATTATATTAGGTAAGCCTACCCATGAACCTACCCATTTTTATTCAATTGTTTAAATCTGACTTTATTTGTGTGAAAAGTATTTTGTATTTGTGTTTATATAGTTCCTGGCTTTGTCTTGGCAAATAGATTCCCAAGTATTTCATATTGACTACATTTACTTTTAATGGAATTTCTCTTTCTATCTCTTGCGGCTGGACTTTGTTAGTCATATGTAGAAATGAGATAATTTATATGGGTTTATTTAATATCCTGCAACTTTACTAAAGTTGTTAATTGTTTCAAGTAATTTTTAGTTGATTCTTAAGGATTTTCTAAGTATATCATCATATCATCTGCAAAGACTGATAATTTTGTCTCTTCATTACATATTCTAATTCTCTGAATTTCTTTATCTTCTCTTATTGCTGGAGCTAACATTTCTTGTACAATATTGATTAATGGTGGTGAAAAAGAGCATCCTTGCTTGACCCCTGATCATATTGGGAAGGCTTTTAGCTTATCCCTATAATAGATAACTTCTTTGTTATTAAATTTGTGGTTGCATTTTTCTAGTTCTGACAGGAGACAGTTGAGATTCCTGACTAGTATGGTTTTGCAGTCTATTTCTTTCTGTTTTTGCATTTATCGTCTCCTCGAAGAAGTTGGATTCTATGCCACTTGGTGCATGTTTCTTTACTATTGATAATGCTTCATTGTCTGTGGCGTCTTTTAGGAAGATGCCATGTCCCTATCATTTTTAATTAGGGTCTATTTTTGCTTTTCTTTGTCTGAGATTATGATTACTACCCCTGCTATTTTTTTTTTACTTCAGCTGAGGCATAATAGATTCTGCTCCAGCCCCTTACCTTTACTCTGTGTGTGTCTCTCTGTTTCAAGTGTGTTTCTTGTAAACAACATATTGTAAGATTCTGGTTTTTAATCCATTCTGCTATCCATATGCATTTTATGGAAGAGTTCATCCCATTCACATTCACAGCTATGTTTACTAACTATATATTTCCTTCCATCCTATTTTTTCTCCTATTTGTCCTTCTCTCTCTACTTTTAGCTTTTGCCTTCACATCAGCATTTTGCTTCTGATCCCTGTTTGCCTCAATGTACCCTCCCTTCTGTCATTCATCCCCCCTTTAATTGTTTCCCTCGCCTCCTATTTTCCTGAAGGGTAAGGCAGCTTTCTGTACACAATTAAGTGTGTATATTTCTCTCTTTGAGCCATTTCTTTTGAGAGTAAGGCTCTATTATTCCCCACCATCTTCCCCTCCCCATGAAAACTTATTCCTGGCTCTTTTATTTGAGATAATTTACTCCATTCTACCTCTCCCTTCTTTCTGCCCACAGTGTAATTCTCTTTCTCCTCCCTTAGTTAATTTTTTTATGCCATCCCTTCAAAGCCACTTTATACCCTCACTTTTTCTCTAGGCTTATTCCTTCTAAGTGCACTCTTGGTGATACAGTTATTGAGAATTACAAGTATCATCATCCCACATAGTGATGTAAACAGTTTAGCTTCACTGAATCCTTTATGTTTCCTATTTCTTTTTTACTTTTTTGCTTCTCAAGTTTCAGAGCGAAAATCAAATTTTTTTTCAGCATTGGTCTTTTCCTCATGAAAGCTTGAAAGCTTTCTTTTTCATTGAGTCACCATTTTTTCCCTTGAAGGATTATGCTCAGTTGTTCCAAGTTAGTGGTTCTTGGTTGATGTTAGCAATCATCTGGTCCAAATTATACTTGACAAGGAATCAGCATTTCTATACATGTAAAGTGGTCTTGCAGTCTCAGTATGATGACCTCTCAACATAGGGAACCAATTAGCCACAGAGATAGACCATTTCATTTTTAGATAGAAGTCCTTTCTTGAACTTAGGCTTAAATTTGCATTTTTTCATCTTCCATGTATTGCTAAAATCTGGGGCCAAAGGAAACAAGTCTAGCAGTTTCTCCATGCAACAACTCTTTTAATAATACTCAGAGAAATCTTTGGTACTATTTGAATCTTGTCCTTTGTAGCCTGAATATCCTCAATTCCCTCAACTGATCCACATATGTTTCAACTGACATAATTTTGTTAGGAAAAATTTTTATCATTATTTAAAATTTCAGAAGAGAGCTGCATGTTTTTTATCCAGGGTGTGGGTCCCTCTACCTTTGCACAGTGAAAACTTGCCATCCCCTAATAAGCTTTTTCATGAATTTTTGTGGTCTTCCTATTTTCCATTTTAATAATTCTTAAAGGGGTTGGATTTGATTTCATGGTTCTAATGTGATAGAAATAGAAGTGGATTTACTACCTATGGGACATTCAGCAAATTAGTTAACTTCCCCGTGCCTCACTTTCTTTATTGGCATAATGAGGTGGGAAGTATGGATTAGATCATCTCTTCCAACTCTGAATCTTATCATCCTAAGATCTCCCAAACTTGGCAAGAATCTCCTGGAGTCCTTCAAGAAATAAATGGAGCCTCCCTCCCTCCCCCCCCAAAAAGTTGTGTGTTTAGGAATTTTGCTTGTTCATGAAATTTTAGGTGTTATAGTGCTCAGGGAAAGAAATAACATATCATCCCCACCTTCTGAACATCTGAACAACCCTATCCCCTGAGATACTAAGACTCTTTATGGGATAGAGAAAATATTGCAAGCAACAGTTTATGTGGGAAAAGATCTGGAGGTCTTAGAAGCATGTAAATTCGTTATGAATCGAAAATGGGATATGGAAGACAAAAAAGATAATGTGATCTTAGACTGCAATAATTTCCAGGACAAAGAAGTGTTTGTTTTGCCTGACCTCAGAGGGTGACATTCAAGGCAGTACATGGAAGTTATGGAGTAGATTTCAGTTAAGCATATGGAAAAGTTTGCTCTTAGAGCTAACTAAAACGGGAAAGAGATACCAGTAGCAATCTTTCAGCAAATGCTAGGTTCTTCTTGTTGGGGATACTCTAGAGAAGACTCTTGCTCAAGTGGGAGCAGCAGAAAATGCTTTCTGAGGTCTTTTCCTCTGAGATTCTGTAGGAATCAGGGATGCCCAAATTGGACATACTGGGGCACTGTGAAACAAAAAAACCAGGATACCTCAACTCTCATCCTACCTCTTCTCCGAACTTCACCTATAATCTTGAGCAAGGTATCTTCCTTCTTTGGCTTTTGATAGCCTCATGTGTGAAATGAGGGGTTGGGCCAGATCATCTTTAAAGATCCCTGAAGCTCTAAAATTCCATGATGCTGAGATTGTACCCAAGCTCTCAGGGAAGGACTTTTCCATATGGAGTAACTCAGATAGCCCTGGGTCCCACTGCCCTTATCCAATGCTGAGGTTCCTAGATTCCACCATCTTTTGTTTTCCCATCCCAGGGCACTACTGTCTCAATGTTCCCAGTTTCAAACCACAGTTCTGTCACTGAGTTTATCCTACTTGGCTTCACCAGTGACCCCACCTCAAATAAGATCCTTTTCATTTTCTTTCTCTCTTTGAGAAGAGAGTAGCCTGGTGAGCAGAGAGCCTTGGAATGGACTATTCTTTCCTTTGATTTTTATTTTTGAGACTGAGTTTCCCTATCTCACCCAGGCTAGAAGTACAGCCAGCTGTTATGGTTCCAACCCCACTGCTAATCAGTACCCTTTGACCCCTCCACTTTTGATCTATGCCAATTTGCTCATCTCTTGGGAGCCTGTTTTCTCCATCCCTTTTTCCTCCCACACCCTATCACAGCTGAAAACTTCTGAACTCAATTGATCCACCAGCCTTAGTCTACCCTAACAGCAAGGACTGTGTGGCACCCCCAGGGCATGCAGGGGCCATCCATTCCTACTGGCCTTGGGACCCTGGCTTGTGACCTATGACTGGCCTATGGCATCACCTACTTTCAAGAAATTACCAGAACAAACCTGACTTCACCTTACTCATTATGATCCTCATGGATGGAGAAGGACTAGTCCTTGATTTGGAATCTCTTCTCAGATACATATGCTCAAACTCACAGATCTCCTCCTCATCTATAAATTGGGGCTGATAATATTTGCTCTTAGCTCCCTCACATGATAATTGTAAGGAAAGTACTTTGCAATCCTTAAAGTGCCACATTTATCTGAGCAATCATAATTAGCCAATACTGATGGTTGTAAGAGCAATTTAGATTTGAAGAACTTTCCCACCCATTAATATGCCATGTGACCTGCTTACATCATAGGAAGCCTAAGTTTTATGTGGTGAGAGAAGCTTGCTGACAGGAAATGGAGAGAGAGAGAGAGAGAGAGAGAGAGAGAGAGAGAGAGAGAGAGAGAGAAAGTAAGTTACGGCTGCTAATGGCTGCTGATGGTGGTTAATGGCCACCCTCATGATTGTTAGAACTGAACAGGCTGACTTAGCTGTGCTGTGACTTTGTTTTGGGGAAGACCCTAGCAGGGGGTCAGAGAGGTTTTGGAATGGTGAGGCTCCAGGTTGTTATATTGTGTGTGCAATGTTTTACTGCTATAATAGACTGGATAAATGGCTTGTGGGACATGGTTCTCTGGTGTCTGAATAAATGGTTTACTTCTTCTACTTTCTATGTGGAGAGTCTCGTATACTTTGCGATACAGAACTACATAGGCATTTTGACAATTATCATCTATATTTTTATTATTGCCTTACTGTTCCAATAGTACACAGTCACATGGAAGGAGTCACTCATAAAGTATTTATGGAGACCTTACTACTCCAATCTTGTGGGACACACTAGTGAAGTCCATGAAGTAATGCCCACAACAGATGTGGAAAGAACTCTTCCCTGATGAAAACAACTAGAAACAGTACACATGCAGTCCCTTATCAGCCAGGGCCTGATGAGAAATGTAATTTTTCCCACCTGGAAAGGCAGACTAGAAGAGCTTAACACATAGAAACCCTGGAATATTGGAGCCTCAGGGGTGGATGCCCATAGTGGAAGGCAAGGGAAGGATGGTGCTGCCTTGAACTGAATATAATCTTAGAAAGCAGACCCTTGCCTGGCTTGCAGATGCACCTAAAGACTCACCTACCTGGGGAGAACTGGCTGTCACACTCAAACAGGATGAATTTATACTATCTACACTTCCTCCTTTCCTGCTTCACGGCATCCTGGAAAAATTGAGTCTGGTACCCTTACACTTGTTTATTTGATGTATGTACTTTTATAATGGGTTCCATTTCTATATAAAAACAAGTTAGTTTTCATTGCACTTTGAATGAGTGTTTGCTATAAATGAGTATGCTACAGGGTCAGAGGGAGGGAGTAAATAGCAAACCTCTGAAGAGATGGCCCTACCCTGAACCATATGGAAGTACTGTGTGTTTGTTTCTGTCTCTGTCTCTGTCTGTTTTTCAATCTCTCCCTCTCAATACCTCTCTCAATCTCTCATTCAATTTCTCTCTTTCTCCCTTCTTTTTGTCTCTCTCTCTCTCTCCCCACCCCTTTCTATTTCTCTGATCTCTCTTTCTCTTGTCTACGTCTCTCTGAAAATATCTCCCCCTTTTCTCCCTTTCCTTCTCTGTTTGCCTATCTCTGTTTCTCTCTCTCTCTCTCTCTCTCCCCTCTCATTCTCCCTCTCTCCATCTCTCTCTCTCTCTGACAAAATAAAAGAGAAGCATCTAGGTTTTTTTTTTAGCACTCATAGCCTGTGACCATTGTAGAAGGTGTGAGAGAGCCCAAATTCAAATGGTCTAGAACATTTTGGGATGGCTTCATGGCGGGTGTGGTATTTTAGCTGATCCTTGAATGTGTTCGTGTAGTGGATGAAAATCTGAGCGAATTCTGGAGATAGAAGGTAAGGTAGAGAAACATAAGCCAATCTCTGCTTCTTGCTACCACTGTTATCTTGGGAAATACCTGCTCCTCTCTGAGATTTACTTTCTTCATCTCTAAGTTAAGGGGGTTGCACCAGATCATTTCAAAAATCTTTTCTAGGTCTAAAATCAAAGGCTCTATGATCCATAGGCACCACAGGCAAAAGCAAGACCAGGTAAGAGCTGGAATGGAAGAGCTGGAGAACTTTCATTTCAATTCATCAAATTTATTATTTGTAAAACACTTGGCACTGTGTCTGGCATATAGTAGGTACTATATAAATGCTTATTCCCTTCTTCCCTCTCCATTCTCATCCCTTCTCCTACTGAGCACTGGCTGTGGACAGAAATTAGCCCTGCTAAAGATAAAAAGATGAATAAAACACTGTCCTTGCCTTAATGGACCTTATAGTCTAAAAGGGGGCAAAAGCTCTTGGCAAGCTAATGATCCAAGAAAGAATGTGATGAGAGTCTTTGGTGAGCCACAAATTCTGTGTGGTTCAGCAGATATTAAGTGTTTGGTATATGCCTGTCACAGTGCTAGGCAACAGACCTAGAAAGACAGGGAGGCACCCCCTCTAAGATTATTCTTCCAACCCCCTTTGCACCAACAGGTTGCGTCCCAAGAGGGGAACTGATAACTCCTCTTTCCAAGATTTTAGAGGTAATGTTGAGGAATGGTTGCTTCTAACGCTGTCATTCAGGAGCCCCATTCAGAGTTCTCCCTCATAATGGCAATCACCCATTTGATATCAATGAGCTTTTCTAAAGGGATTTTAGTAGAGACAAGGACAGATCCCATTCTCTCCTTATATACCCAAAGTCCCTGGGGAGAGTGACTCAAGCTTAAAATTCAAACGGAGTTAAACACATATATAAAGAACACAAAGGGCCGAGATTTCTTTGTGACTCTTGGCCATGGGAGTCCTTTTCTGTCTCTGTAGAATCCCCACTAAGTTCACTGGATGGATGAATCAGTGGAGAAAGGCAAATTATAATAATTCTGATGGTATACTCTCTTAGATCTGTCAGAGTGACTAATAGGACAGAAAAGGAAAATGACAAATGTTGGAAATGTGGGAAAATGAGATATTAATGCACTCTTGGTGAAGATGTGAACTGATTCAACCATTCTGTAGAGCAATTTGGAACTGTGCCCAAAGGGCTATAAAACCATATATACCTTTTGACCTAGCAATATTACTACTCTGTCTGTATGCCAAAAGAGATAAAAAACAAAAAGGGAAAGTATCTATATGTACAAAAATATTTACATCAGCTCTTTTCTGGGGGCAAAGAATTGGAAATTGAAGGGATGCCTATCAATTGGGGAGTGGCTGAACAAACTATAGTATGTGATTACCATGGAGTACTATTATATTTTAAGAAATGATGAGCAGGATGCTCTCAGAAAAACATGGAAACACTTACATCAGCTGATGCAAAATGAAATATACTATGTACAAAGTAACAGCAATATTGTTAGGTGATCAGCTGTGAATGAGTTAGGTATTCCCAGCAATACAATCATCCAAGACAACTCTGAAGGACTTGTGATGAAAAACGCGATCTCTCCCCGAAGAAAGAACTGATGTTTCCTGAATACAGATTGAAGCATATTTTTTAAAACTTTCTTTATTTTTCTTGAGATTGCTTTTCTTTTGGTCTATGTTTGCTTTCACAACATGACTAATGTGGAAATGTTTTGCATGACTACACATGTGTAACCTATACTACTAAAGTGCTTGCCTTCTTATGGGGTGGGGGAGGGAAGGGAGAGAATTTGGAACTCACAGTTTCAAAAACAAATGTTAAAAATGTTTTTACATTTAGCTGGGGAAAATAAAATTTTTTAAAAATAAAATGAAAATTTATTTTCTCCCATGAAAAAAAAAGATGGATGAATCACTCATTTGCTTAGTTGGGCTGGCTCCTTGCTGGATGAGTGTCTCAGTTGATGGGAAGTTCCGCTGTTAAATCAGTCAAGCAGGTCACTCAGCAACTGTACTGCCCCACCCCCCTCCCCACCAGACTTCCCTTTTGCTACTGCCAGTTTTGGTGGTCTCTGCCACCGACTACGACTACTGATTGATCTCTGATAGCTTTCCTGACCTCACAAGATCATAACCTGGTCAATTCTGCCCCTGAATATCTATTCTCTGAAGATCAGGAAAGAATTAACACAAAGAGACACAAAAACCAGAAACATACCAAGAGATTATGGACACCTGGTGGCTGGGTGGGAGAATATACTTGCCACTGTTCCTCCCAACCTGGCAATGCATTGAAGTCTTCCTCAGACAACTATGCAGAGAGAAGAGCTACATCAAACTTATTCACTCACACTTCTGTAATCATATTCTGTTCTGTTTCAATTTCTTTTGCATCTCTAGCCCTTCTAGGCTCAACCACAAGATTCTTCATTACTTCAAATTACCAGACCCTTGGTCACTCTTACCCAGAAGAAGGCTAACTAAATCTCCATTTGTTGTTTTTGAACCCAGGCAGGGAATTTTGCACTTGTTCTAAAGTAGGGGTGAGGATCCCCCCCACCATGAATGCCTAGAAGCAAGACCACCCCAAGCTTCCAATGTTGGCCTGGAATGCTGACTGAACATGCCTGAAATGGAGGATGAGGTCTTTGTGACAATACTTCATCAGAAATGAGGTAGTCATTTCCTACAAGGATCTTAGACTCTAGCAGATGAAAATAACATATAAAACAGATCATTTATGAACAGACAGTTTTCAGAGGAAGAAATTAAATATACCTATAGGCATATGAAAAATGTTGTAAATGACTATTGATCAGAGAAATGCAAATCAAAACAACTCTTAGGTACCACATCTCTCTTGTCAGATTGGCTAACACGACAAAACAGGAAAAATAAATGCTACAGAGGATGTGGGAAAATTGGAACACTGTTATATTGTTAGTGGAGTTGTGAATAGATCCAGCCATTTTGAAGAGCAATTTGGAACTATGACCAAAGGGCTATAAAAATGTGCATACCCTTTGACCCAGCAATACCACTTGTAGGGCTGTTCCTAAAAAGTTCACACAAGGGGGAAAGGGACACGTATGTACAAAAATATTTATGGCACCTCTTTTTGTGGTAGCGAAGAATTGGAAATCAAGGGGATGCCCATCAATTCGGGAATGGCTAAACAAGTTGTCATATATGAATGTAATGAAATATTATTGTGCTGTAAGAAATGGGGAAGATACAGAATTCATAATAACCTGGAAAGAACTACATGATCTGATGCTGAGTGAGAGGAGCAGAACCAGGAGAACATTGTACACAACCACAGACATATTGATTCTGTGATAACTAATTTTTTTTTCCTTTCAATTTTTTTTTATTAACATCTTTAGTTTTCAGCATTAATTTTCACATGCGTTTGAATTACAGATTTTTCTCCCCATTTCCACCCCCCCCACTCCAAGATGGCGTACACTCTGGTTGCCCCGTTCCCCAGTCTGCCCTCCTCTCTGTCCCCCCACTCCCCTTCCATGCCCCCCTCCCCCACTTTCTTGTAGGGCAAGATAAATCTCTATGCCCCTTTGCCTGTGCATCTTATTTTCTAGG
>CM053622.1:762026332-762047540 GCA_028646595.1 Phalanger gymnotis
TCAAATTGTTTCTTTCTGGCTGCTTGCAATATTTTCTCCTTGATCTGAGAGCTCTGGAATTTGGCAACAATATTCCCAGAAGTTTTCTTTTTGGGATCTTTTTGAGGAGGTGATCTGTGGATTCTTTCAATTTCTATTTTACTCTCTGGCTCTAGAATATCAGGGCAGTTCTCCTTGAAAGTTTCTTGAAAGATGATATCTAGGCTCTTTTTTTGATCATGGCTTTCAAGTAGTCCAATAATTTTTAAATTATCTCTCTTGGATTTATTTTCCAGGTCAGCAATTTTTCCAATGAGATATTTGACATTGTCTTCCACTTTTTCATTCCTTTGGTTCTGCTTTATAATATCCTGATTTCTCATCAAGTCACTAGCTTCCACTTGCTCCAATCTAATGTTTAAAGTAGTATTTTCTTTAGTGGTCTTTTGGACCTCCTTTTCCATTTGGCTAATTCTTTGCCTAATTTCAAGGAATTCTTCTCCTCATTGGCTTTTTGGAGCTCTTTTGCCATTTGAGTTAGTTTATTTTTTAAGGTGTTATTTCTTCAGTATTTATTTCAGTATTTTTTGGGTCTCCTTTCCCAAGTCATTGACTTGTTTTTCATGGTTTTCTCAGAGCATTCTCATTTTTGTTTCCAATTTTTCCTCTACTTCTCTAACTTGCTTTTCCAAATCCTTTTTGAGCTCTTCTTGCCTTCTTCTGGTTGTATGCTTTGGTCTTCTTTGTCACCAAAGAAAGATTCCAAAGTCTGAGACTGAATCTGAGTCCATTTTCACTGCCTGGCCATGTTCCCAGCCAACTTACTTGACCCTTGAGTTTTTCGTTGGAGTATGACTGTTTGTAGAGGAAAGAGTACTTTGTTCCAAGCTTGAGGGGATGAGCTGTTGTTTTCAGAGCTATTTCTATACACCCAGCTCTGTCATACCAGCACTCCTTCTCCCCCAAGAACCACCAACCTGGACCTGACTCAGATCTTCAGCAGGCTCTGCACTCCTGCTCTGATCCATCACTTAATTCCTCCCACCAGGTGGGCCTGGGGCCAGAAGCAACTGCAGCTTTAGTTCTGTAGCTGCACCACCCGTGCTACCCCTGTAGTGGTGGTCGAACCAGGAACTCCTTTCACTCTGTCCCCAAAGCTTTTCCCACTAACCTTCTCTGTTGTCTTTGGTGTTTGTGGGTTAAGAAGTCTAGTAACTGCCACAGCTCACTGATTCAGGGCGCTAAGGCTTGTTCCACCCAGCTCCTGGTCTGGTTGGTCCTGCCGCCGCCCATGCTGGGCTCTGCTCCCAGCTCCATACACAATAGACCTCCTCCAGCAACCATGAAGGCTGTCCTGGGCTGGAGTCCTGCTTCCCTCTGCTATTTTGTGGGTTCTGCAGTTCTAGAATTTGTTCAGAGCCATTTTTATAGGTTTTTGGAGGGACCTGGCTGGAGCTCACGCAAGTCCCTGCTTTCCAGCCATCATCTTGGCTCCACCCCACCTTCTTAATTTCTAAAAGTGGATAGGAGCTGAGTTTCTACTTTACTCTCTGGTTCTAGGATATTAGGGCTTTTTCTTTAATAATCTCCTGAAGTATGACGTCCAGGTCCTCTTTTCGATCGTGCCTTTCAGGTACTCCAATGATTCATAATTTATCTCTCTACATCTATTTTTCTGGTCAGTTGTTTCTCCAGTGAAGTATTTTAAACTTCCTCTGGTTTTTTTTCATCTTTTTGATTTTCTTTCACTGATTCTTGAGGATAGCGCCATTAGTTTCTGCTTGCCCAACTGTAATTTTTGAGGAGTTCTTTTCATCAGTTAACTTTTTTTTTTACCTCCTTTTCCAAATAGCCATTTTTTTTCTTCAGTAAATTTTTGTACCTCTTTTTCCATCTTTTTGTACTACCTTTATCAAGCTGTTGACTTTTTTTTGGTGATTCTCTTGCATCATCCTCATTTCTTTTCCCAATTTACCTTCTAATTCTTATTTGATTTTTAAACATTTTAGGTCTTCTGTGTGTTATTTTGGAGCTCAAGTTTCAGTCACATTTTTCTTTGGGGGTTTGCACATAGGAATTTTGACATTCCTGTCCTCTTCCAAGTTTGTGTCTTGATCTTCCCTGTCAACATAATAACTTTCTATGGTCAGATTCATTGTTTGTTATTTGTTTGTTTTTGCTTATATTTTCCAAATATTTTCCTTACTTTTAAATTGGAGCTCTGCTCCTGGGGTAGAAGGGGCCTGTCCCATGTTTCTTCTGCCAGGAGCTGTAGCCCCTAGCTGTTTGCCTCATGCTGTACAGGTGCTGTCCTGAGGCCCAGAGAGTACCCTAGTTCCTGGTGCTGCACAGAGAGGGTAGGGTATGATTTAGGGTGGCTGGCACTGCTGGAAGCCACAGGGCTCAGGTCTGGTGCTGTGTTTAGGCATGTCGAGAGAAACCTGTGCTGCACCAGGGTGATGGGAAGTCTTGCTCCTAACTTGTAGCTGCACAAGGATAAGGGTGGGGTGGGCATATGGAATGGCTGGTGCTTCATAGGGCCACTGTGGTCTGTCAACTCACCTGGTGTGGCAGTGAGGCCCATGGGGGTCCTGGCATTGGCATCTACCAATTCACCTGGTACTGTACTGAGGCAAGTGGGAGAGGGGGGGATTCTAGTGTTGATGTTTGCACACTCAGCTGGTGCCACACTGGGGCTGAGGTCCTCCTGGAGGCTTGCTGAGGCAGGCGTTGCTGCAGGTTTGCTGGGACACCTCCTGTACTGAACTGCACTCCCCTTTTGCTAGAGTGAAACATCTTTCCTGCTGACTTCCCAAGTTTCTTGGGCTAGAAGATTGTTTTACCCCATCTTTTTGCTGGTTCTGTCATTCCAGAATTGATTTTGGGGTGTCTTTTATACTTGTTTGAAGGTGAACCTAGGACAGGTCAGGTGTTATCTGCTTACTCCACCATTTGGGCTCTAGGAAATTCTCTATACCATATCATTTGAATGAACTACTCATTTTTAATGGGAGGAGGATATAATGGATTCATGGCCCCTAGAAGACTTTAAAGTAGATTTCTGGGTAGGCAATAATAATAGCCAGTATTTACATAGCACTTTAAACACTTTAGAAGATGATCTCTTTTTATTCTCATAACAACCTTGAGAGGTAGGTACTATTATTATCCTCATTGGACAGATGAAAAAACTGAGGCAGGCAGAGGTTAAATGACTTGGAAGAAGACATCAGAAGCTGAGAGAATTGGAATAAAGATTCCAATACTTCATATGTACCTGTTTCTTCCCTTCTTTCCTCCCCTTCCCAGCTCATATTCCAAATGATTATGGTATAATGAGGAACTCCTTCTCTTTCTCCTTCTTCCTCCTAATGACTCCATTACTATAAAATTCTTCTGATAATAGGAATTCCCAGGAAACTTATTCCCAAATAAACTCCTGGGGAAGCTGTTGTGCAGAGTAGGAGGAGGCAGATCCTCCTTGGAGGAACTAGAAAAGGCAGGTGCTTCTCTCTCTGGTTTCTCTGAGGAGATCTGACTATCACATAGGGTCATAAAAACCCTCCTTGATTGGTCAATGTGAATATAGCTTCTCTTGTCACCAACAGGGCTAGGGGACCCTCTCCTTAAGCACTGCTTCACTCTTCCTAAGAAATTGTACACCTTCTCTGGCCTGGCAGAAAGGGTTCCTCTCTCTGAAAGAAGTAGCAGTAGCTTGAGACCAGGGCAGGGGTGGGGCAGTGAGTGGGGTTGTAGAGAAAGAAAAGGTGGGAGATTAAGCCCATGAATACCCTGGTATCCAGAGCTTGCCTGCTGGCCTGTTGGAGTGGCCTGGAATCCACTGCCCTTCCTGCTGACCTAGATTCTTTCTCTGGCCCTCATTCAAGCCTCTTTTCAAAGAAGCAAGTGGCCTATCCACTGGAGGTCTTTGTGTTTCACCTTTCTGAAGGGTGAGGCAATGGTTCTGTCTGGAAGGGCTGGTCTGGAGAGGGGGAAAGGAGCAAATAGAAGGGAGAAGAGAAATAAGAAAAGGCAGGGGCTAAACAGCCAAAGGAGGGGAGATTTGGAGAGCTTCAGGGGCAGAGATGAGGAACTAATTGAGAGGCTGGCAAAAGCTTGGTCAGGAGATGGAGGAAATGTGAAGACAGAGGGGAAAGCTCTCCACCTCCTATCCCCCATTCTCCCCATCCCTGTATCTTCCCCACTTCTCTCTCTCTCCATATTCTCATCCATTCTATCTATCCTCTTTTCTTGCCCTCAACATTTCTTCTCCTTTCTAGTCATTCCCTCTGCCTCCAACCTTACACTCCCCAACTCCTAGACCAAGAGTTCTTTACCTGGGGTCCAGAGGTCCATAGATAGATTTAGAGAATCTATGAACTTGGATGAGAGAAATATATATCATTCTTTTCACTAACCTTTCACTTTCCTTTGTAACCCTGTGTATTTTATTTTATTTGAAAACATGATTTTGAGAAGGGTTCCACCAGATTTGTATAGGGTTCCACCAGATTTGTATAGGGTTCCAGTACACAAAAAAAGAAAGAACCTTTGCCTGAACCCTTGCCTTAGACCCTCTGCCCATGCACATCCTCATCCCCTTTACCTTCTCACTTTCTCTATTTGTACATTGTTGTCCTGGAAGGTCAGAAATTTAAATCCTCAGAGGTTATCCTCTCTTTTTCAGATAAGGAAACTGAGGCTGAGAGAGCTGAAGTGCGTTGCCTAAGGTCACCAGGCTGCCAACTAGGATTTTAAATAATGTTCTAATTCTTTGTACCTAGAGTATCTAAGATGGGATACCATGATCTTGTTCATTATTCCTTCTTTTCATTTGCTACTTCTTCTCTTATCTCTTTGACCACACTTTCTCTGACCTTGATAGTTCTTCCACCTCTAATTTTTCCCTAAACATGGACACTCTCCAAGTTGCTGTCTTCTGTTACTATCTGTTTGTGATTGAGGATAAAAGAATGTGACCGGGGATGAAATGAGGAAGAATTTATAACCCTGTGACTGAGGGTAGGGGAGTTGGTGTACCCAAGACTGGGGATGGATCAGTTATCGGGTATGGGGGCAGTTCATGGGCCTGTGAGTGAGGATGGGGAAGTTGATGTTCTGGGATAAGTGATAAGAAGTTGTATGGATTTATATCTAACCATAAGTGAATGGCTAGACAAATTAAATAATGACAAAGAATTTATTAAATACATACTTTGTGCCAAACACGGATATACAAATAGAAAAGTAAGTCAATTCATGTTCTCAGAATACTCATATTTTAATGGTGGGACATAACACATATAGCATTGGAAGGTTGCAGGAACAAGAGAGATGGCAATGCATTTTCTTTAGTGTCGTTCCCAGTGATCAAACTATGTCCATTTGGGATATTGAACCATTTAGCAGTGCTAAGGACTTGGGTGACAAGATGTTTCTCTTATGGGTCTCTAGAGGCTGTACTTGCTGAAGTAATGGGGGTTGTAGCACTTTCAGAGGACGTTCCTTCCAGGGACTGCTCCCCTGAAGGATAGCTGTAGGAGCTTTGTTGGAAATAGGGTTGGCGGTCTAAGGGTGTGGAGTGCTGAGGGATGAAGCTATTCTTGGGGCTCTTAGGAGAAGAGTCCTGGCTCCCTTCCCTTGGTTTATGAGGAGATGTGATATTTTAGGTTGTAGAGGTGATTTGGCACACGATTCTTCCTGTCTCTCCCACAGACTTCAGGGAAGTTGATGGCTTAGGGAGTTGGAATGGAGAATTTTATGGATCTGTGTCAGGGCATAGGGGAAGCAATGGGCATGTAACTGAGCATGGAAGATTTGATGCATCTGTGCCAGGGGTGTCAGTGTATCTGTGGCTGGGCATGGAGGAGAAAATGGGATCTCTGGCTGAGGAGGTGATTATTGATGCATTTGTTAAGGAGAATGAGAGTGGAGAAGTTGATGGATCTATGACTGGGTATGAAGGATGTTGACCAATTGGATCCTGGGCATAGAAGAAATAAGGGACTTTTGTGCAGGGATGAGAGAATTGATGGATTTGTTACTAGGGAAACTGCATTAATGGCTTTCTTAGTGCCTTCCTTGCCAAATGCTGTTGCATAAAGTCATGCAGATCATTGTCTCTATCCAAAACAAAGACCCTTCTCTAGCCTCCAAAGGGCCCTCGGTGCTTGTCTATTATTCTGGAGTCAGCAAATGGCCTTGCCGTCTACTTCAAGCAGAAAAATTGAGGTCATCTAGTTCAAGGTTCTTCATCATTCCTTCTCTTCATTTCCTTGTTCTTCTCCTGCCTCTCTGACCATGCTTTCCCTCACCCTGATAGTTCTTCCTCCTCTAGCTTTTCCCTACAGATGAGCATTCTCTAAGGTCCTAGCCTCTGTCCTCTTTTCTCTAGGCACTCTCTGCCTCTCTGACTTCATCTTTTCCTAGGCATATATGACTACAATTTTGACTCTCAAATCTCTATCAAGAGCCCTGATTGCCTTTCTCAGTATCTCCGGGTTCCTGTTGCACCTCTCCACCTGGAAAGATGTTTTGACGATTACTGAGACTCAGTATGTCCAAAACAGAACTCCTCCTCTCCCCTCTTCTGCAACCCACCAATGATCTTCTCTTTTGGACTTTCCTGTTTCTGTGGGTGACACTACTATCTTATTCTCAGGCGCCTAGGCTCAAGATGCCACATAATGTCCAATTGGGTAATGTATGTAAAACCTTCAACATTGTTGTTGTATTTTCTTTTTCTGCCTTATCTACCTAGTCAGAATCCTGCTGATTCTACCTCTAAAACATGTCTAGGGTCTATCCTGTCCCTTTCACCCACACAGCCAAATACTCTACTTCGGGCCCTCATCTCCTCATTGCTGGGCTCCCCAATAGCCTCCTCACTGTTCTCTCTGCCTTCAGCCTCTCCCATGTGCAATTTGCCATAGAAATGCTGACTAAAGAGTTCAACAAATACACATTTCTGAGCATATCACTCATCTAATCAGAAACCTTCAGGGTAAAGCAAAAAGCCTAAACTCTTCATCCTGGCATTCCTGACTCTTAGTCAGGTCCAATCCAGTTTTTTATTGATCTTTCTATAGGAACTATCTACTTAAGTCAAACTGGAAGTGTATCATCCCTGACAAAGTCAGTTGCATTGATAACCTCTGAACCTTTGCTTTTGCTATTTCCATTATCTAGAATGCCCTCCTTCGCTTCTCCCCAAATATGCAAGTTCTATTCTCCAAGAGTCATAAAATTTCCGGACTAGAAAAGATGTTAGCAACCATCTGGTTCAAACCATACTTGAGAAGGAATCTGCAATACTCTGTACCTGACAAGTGATCATGCAATCTCAGTATGAAGGCTTCTAATGGTCTGGAACCCATTACCCCCAGAGACAGAACATTTCACTTTTAGATAGGAAGTCCTTTCCTGAACTTAGGCTTAAATTTCCACCTTTCCATCTTCCATCTATTGCTAAAATCTGGGGACAAAGGGAACAAGTTTAGCTCTTAGTCCATGTGACCACCCTTCTAAGAATACTCAGACAACTCTCTGGGATCATCTGAATCTTGTTCTTTGCAGCCTGAATGTCTCCAATTCCCTCAACTGATCCACATATGTTCAAACTAATTTTCATACTTCTTTGATATAATTTTATTAGGAAATACTTTTTATCATTATTAACAATTCAGAAGAGAGGTGTGTGATTTTATCCAGGGAGTGGTGCCCTCTACCTGTGCAGAGTGAAAACCTTCTCTGCCCTAATAAGATTTTTGGTGAATTTCTGTGGTCTTCTTATTCTCCATTTTAATCAGTCTTAAAGGGGGTAGCTTTGATTTGAAGAGTCTCATGAGGTAGAAACAGAAGTGAATTCACATCTTAGTTTGACTAGTTACTACATATGTGACCTTCAGGAAATTACTTAACTTCCCTGTGCCTCAGTTTCTTCATTGACATAATGAGGGAAAATTGTAGATTAGATCATCCCTTTGAAATCTGAATCTTCTCATTCTAAGATTCTCCCAGACTTGGCAGGAACTTCCTGGAATCCTTCAAGAGATAGATGTAGCCTCCATCCCTCCCCACCAAAAATGTTGTTTTTAGGAATTTTGTTTGTTCGTGAAATTTGAGGTGGTGTATTGGTCAAGGAAACAAATAACATGACCTACCCACCTCCTGAACATCATAACAACCCTATTCCCATGTGATACTAAAAATTTGTATAGGAAAGAGAAAACATGGCAAGGGAGAGTTTATGTGGGAAAAGATCTGGAGGCCTTACTGGACTTGAAGGGTTGTTATGAATTAAAAATGGGATATGGCAGATAAAAAAGATAATGTGATCTTAGAATGCATTAAAGTGGGAATAATTTCCAGGACAAGGAAGTGCTCATTTTGCCTGGCCTCAGAGGGAGGAACTCAAGGCAATAGGTGGAAGTTCTGGAGTAGATTTCAGTTTAGCATATGGAAAAGTTTGCTCTAACTTAGAGCTAACTAAAAAGAGGAAGAGCTACCAGTAGTGATCTTTCAGCAAATGCTAGATACTTCTTATTGGGGATACTCTAGAAGAGACTCTTGGTCAGGTGGGAGCAGTGGAAAATGCCTTCTGAGGCCTTTTCCTCTGAAATTCAGTAGGAATCAGGGGACGCAAAAATTGGACATAGTGAGGTGCTATGAAACAAGTAAACAGAAGACCTCAACCCTTGCCCTGCCTTTTCTCCTGACTTAACATGTAATCTTGAGCAAGTCATTTTCCTTCTTTGGCCCTTGATAGCCTCATGTGTGAAATGAGGGGTTGGGCTAGATCATCTTTAAAGATCCCCAAAACTCTAAAATTCCAAAGTGTGGGGATTCTACCCAAACTCTCAGGGAAGGACTTTTCAATATGGGGTCTTCAATTGAGGAACTCAGCCCCAGGTCACTCTGCCCTTATCCAATGCTGAGGTCTCTATATTCTACCATCTTCTTTTTCACTTTCCAGGGACCTACTCTCTCAATGTTCCCAGCATCAAACTACAGTTCTATTACTGAATTTATCTTACTTGGCTTCACCAGTGACCCCACCTCAAATAGGATCTTTTTCATTATCTTTCTCCTTCTCTACCTCTGCTCAATCCTGGGCAATGGACTCATCATCATTCTGATCTGCCTGGATTCTCACCTCCACACTCCTATGTACTTTTTCCTCAGCATCCTCTCCCTACTGGACATGGGCTACATAACTACCACAATTCCTCAAATGCTGGTACACCTGCTTTCCAGTTCTAAGCTCATCTCCTTTGAAGGTTGCTGGCTGCAGATGTATGTATTTAGTGCCCTGAGTCTCACTGAGTGCATCTTCTTTGCAGTCATGGCCTATGACCGTTATGTAGCCATCTGCTTCCCACTGCGTTACATGCTCATCCTCAACTGGGACCTATGTGTGAGGTTGGTGGTTGGGACCTGGACTTGTGGTTTCTTCTTCTCCCTAGTCCACACCTTTTTTACCATGAAGCTCCCCTTCTGTGGTCCTAATATGGTCAATCACTACTTCTGTGAGGGTCCCTCAATCCGGAGCCTGGCCTGTATGAACACACACCTTATTGAAGTGGTAGATTTTGTGTTGAGTATCTTCATGGCATTAACTCCTCTATCACTCATCCTGGCCTCCTACATCCGCATCACCATGGCCATCCTCAAGATCAAGTCCACCCAAAGCCGCTGTAAGGCCTTCTCTACTTGTGTTTCCCACCTAACTGTGGTCACTCTGTTCTATGCACCTGCCATTTACATCTATATGAGGCCCAACTCCAGCTACACCCCAGAGAGAGACAAGCAGATCTCACTTTTCTACAATGTGTTCACTGCCCTGCTGAACCCTGTGGTCTACAGCCTTAGGAATAAGGACATAAAGGCAGCCTTCATCAAGGTAGTAGTGAGGAACAGAGTAGCCTGGTGAGTAGAGAGCCTTGGAATGAACTATTCTTTCCTTTGATTTTTCTTTTTGAGACTGAGTTTCCCTATCTCGCTCAGGCTAGAAGTACAGCCACCTCTTATGATTCCGACCTCACTGCTAATCAGCACCCTTTGACCCCCCCCTTTTTGATCTAGGTCAATTTACCCATATCTAGTCAGTCTGGTTTCCCTATCCCTTCTTCCTCCTGTTAGAAACATACTTACATTGTCTAAGAATAAACAAGACTCATTGGGAAGCCAGGAACATTTCAATTACAATATACATTTATTCCCCCTGAATAAATTGTTACCTTCCCTGAACAGAGTACAAGAGAAAGTACAAAGGACTCAGATGCCAGTCTTTTATAGATCCTCATCTTGAATCTCCTGCCAGGCTCTTCATTGGCCAGATACAACCCCCTGACTGCCTATGTCATGCCCTCCTCAAATGGCCCATTTAATCATGTGTGCAAGCCTCTGACCTTTCACCCGACTGACCAGAGGCCTGGTGTCTGCTTAAGCTGCGGTGTGGGAAGGGGACAGGGATATCTTCAGCTCTGTGGAAACAAAACTCCTGCCCCTGTTTCTTACAATTTCCCCCTTTTCTTTTCTCCAAATTTTTGTTTCCACATCTTTAATACTCCCTTATTCTCTTTCTCATCTGAATTTTTCCCTTAACCATCACCCCTTTAAGTAAATATGGGAAAGAGTAAAGGTCGATTGATGCATTGACAAATCAAAGGGGGCAGTCCCCTTTGTAAATACAGATACAGAGACCCAAAAAACGATAATGCAATTGTCCCTCTAAGATTCAAAAGTCTCTTCCAATAAGGCTGTCTGTCTGGGAACATCATCAATGAAGTCCTCTGGTCCTTGGTATTTGTTCTAGCCATCTCCACAGCATCTCATCATCTTCTTTTTGTCTTGCTGTAGGAGTCAGATTTCTTTCCATTCTCCTACTAAAGTTACGTTAGCACAATTTTAAGTTACCATTCCTAATCTTTATAGCCTGATCATTTTTACAAATTCAAAATTTGAACCTTGACCAATTGTCATGTTTAAGAAATTTGCATCAGAACCCAGTTTCTTGTACTTTACATTATTTATTTCCTCACCAGGAGGATGAGATTTCACTAAGGAATTAACAACAGGCTCCAGTACGTACATAAATACATTAAACAATCAATTTTTAACACAGTACTTACAAATTCTTAACCTTTTAGTCATGCCATGTTTCTTTGATGGCTTTTACAAAATAAACTACAAGCCATTCTTCTTTTAACATTACTAATTGTAACAAAACTTTAGACAGGCATAATATTAACCAAATAATATTCACACAGACTGTTGAACCAATTGTCTCCATACCATTATCAAGAATTAAAGGACCCTAACTTATACAGGACACTATACAAGGCCCTTATAAACTACCCTAACTTATACAGGAACACTAGTTCCAGTCCTGTAGCAACCTAAGATGTTCCATAATCTATTATTTTAATAGATTTTGTACTATACTTACAAAACCTTCTGAGAGAAGAGATTAGAGACTTACAGTAAGGAGACGATATTTCCCCAGCTTCCTGTCAACTCCAGGCAGAAGTTATGTCAAACTGCAACCTGCATTGAGCCAGGCTTAAAGTCTGCCAGGTTTCAGTTAAGGCATCAGATCAAGAGAGAGTTGCCCTCTTATCTTTACCACGAAATCATACCTAAAGCTCAAGCCTGCCCCGCCCCCCCCACAAGGCTGATGGCATCTTGGGTCAGCCTTCCTTGATATTCACAGATGGAGTTAGACTCAGAAAAATAGCCAGTTAACAGTCCCATTAAGTCTTTGAATAGCAAGTTCCAATGACCAGTTTAAGACATGACTATAATCTCATATTGCTTAAGGAACATCCTTAAAACGAGCCCTAAGTAGCCTACATGCATTTCCTCCCTTATTCATAGGATCTTCCTATTAAGAGCATAAGTTATAGCTCTAACACATTTGCATCAGTTTCCCAGGCTTTTCTATTCTCCTCTATACCTGATCTGAAAGAGATAGTCCTCAAGAATTGAACCATACAAATATGATAGTTTCAAACATTAACTTTGTCTTTACGTTTTAGAACATGGAATGAATTCAAACCCAAAAAACTACATTTAACTTTTCCCATCCCAAAAATATTCTACAACTTATCTCACTTAAAGAGACTTACACATTGAAATTCTTTTCCCTGTCAACCTGAAAGTTTGGTTAAAGGAGGCAGACAAGCTAGGTGATAGGTAAATTCATGATGTTTATTCCCTTAAAGCTAGTGGGGCTAGCTTACTTGTACATACAAGGAGCCAGAGCGTAAGTTCTGACTGTCTGAACAATAGAATGAGAAGGCTTAAATACATTTTAGTCCCAACTCAGCATGCCTGTGTTACTCAATTTTATGATCCCCACGTATGTTTAACCATGATACAAGAATAGGACTAATCTTAATTGAATAGGTTGTAAATACAATAAGTCAAGATAGTTGACAAAGTGTCAATTGAAATTACAACCCAGGACTTCTGTGTTTAATTTACCATTAACATGCCATAACATAGTATATGCCCATAAAATATTAAGATAATAAAAAGTCACATTATTCAAGATAGTGTCTCAGGTTAAGGGTCTCATGCTTAATGGCCAGAGGAAAGAATGTTCTTAAGTGAGCCCAGTCTGGCCTTGTTGACATAGGAAGAGGCATTCTCTGAGCAAACTCAGAGAACAAAGAAGCTTAGGTCCAGGCTCTTCTTCTAGGTGATTATTAGTTCAGGCTCTGGCCCTTACTGAAGGTACTAAATTGATACTAAATGATGATCATCCCCAAACTGAAAGTGTCTCTGAATTAATTCCAGCAATTAATTACACCATTTGTATTAATACCCAATTGCTCTTATATCCCTTTGAAACATTTAAAGAACTTATTCCACATAGATACAATGTAGCTTTAAATCTCAGCCTTAGTCTATGGGATAATGATTCAACCTTACATTTGCATTCTTATTTCACAAACTTCTTTTTCCTCTTTGTCCAATTATTCCCATTAATATTTAGAAAGAATATTATCCTTCATATGACTATACGAGAGTACCAATTTACCCAGTCATTTGATTTAAAACAACAAGATTTCACATATTTGCATTAATCAAATTTTCCATTTCTTCCCATAAAACTTTCTAGGTCTGTAGGTATATACCTTTCCTTTCATCACTAACTACTTATTTTTGATTACGGAGATGGGCCATTAAAAAAAAAAAAGGCAGCATCATATCATCTCCCCAAGAGGGTTGGTTCTTTTACATCAGACAGCAAATTCCACTAATAAAAACTTTACCTTTAAGACCCACATCTCAAAATCTAATCTTATCCTTAAAACTCATCACTTTTTGCTGACTTTAAAAAGCCAGGTTTGGAGGTCCGATGGCTTCTGACCCCTGCTGTTCTCTTTCTCAGTAAAACTTAAATCCCAGTAACTGCTGCCCCTCCCCTTTCCTTACCTTCTGCCTGGTGGGCATAGATAGCTTATCTAGAGTGAAAGGAGTAGGGGTGAGGTGCGGGGTGGTAAGTGGGGGAAGAAATTGGCTTTCCAAAGCAGTCCCAACTTTTTAAACTTTAACTCCTTTAGAATTTCCTGTCTCTGCCTTATCTTCTATCCCTGGTCCCATCCAGGGACTCATAAAAGTCAAGAATTTAAGTCAAAAATCCTTGTTTTAGTTAACAGCCTCACACTGTCTCAACACAACAACTATGGGGGCTTAGATAACCCCCATTTGTCCCCAAACCTTCTCATCTGCCTTAAACAAAAGAGGTTCCTGACTTTGATCTCACTGCTGAAACATCTTTGTTTCCCAAGCTTGTTTACCTTTCTCGTTATACTGTCTGGGAGAGAGATACTTCAGCAATCAAATCATTTACATATGATAAGCTCAAACACTAGTTTTAACCCTTGTTTAGGCCATGGAATAGCTACAAATTCAGATCAAGACAGCAAAGTCTCTTGTGCTTTATAGCTCATTACATTAATTTAGTAATAAATAAGTTATCTTGATAATTTATCCTGATATGAAGAGGAATAGTCACTAAACTTACCTGAAGAAAATCAGTGGCAACTCTAAAATGATATGTGTCTCTCTCCTCCTTAAAGCAAAAATAAACCTTTAAACATTGGGATTCATTCAAAATACCCACAGTGCCATCACAAATTAGTCCATAAATCTCCAGATTAACATACATAA
The DNA here is from genome assembly GCA_028646595.1 of Phalanger gymnotis. Lineage (NCBI taxonomy): Eukaryota > Metazoa > Chordata > Mammalia > Diprotodontia > Phalangeridae > Phalanger > Phalanger gymnotis. The sequence continues at coordinate 762,040,493 of CM053622.1, forward strand.
ATATATTTTTAGATGATACAGGCTTGAAAATCACACCCCTGTATTTTTCCAAGGATTCTCATTTGCTCAATAGGAATTCTACCACACCTAAACCTTTTGCACAGAGACAGAGTTTGGAAATCTTTCCTAATTTATTCACTCTTTGTTATATACATATATATATACACATATATATGTATATGTATATGTGTATGTATATGTATATATGTATGTATGTATATATGTATGTATATGTATATATGTATGTGTATATATATGTATAATGCATAATTCTTAGCCTAACATCTAGATTATAAGAAAAATTTCTTTTTTATAAATTCCCAAAGTATTATAACAACTCAATTCCTTGTTATTACAGAATTTCTAGACATCACAAAATTTCCAAATTTTCTATTCACAAAACCTCTTGTACATAAAAATTACAAGAGATCTCACAGAGTCTTAGTTAACAATTTCACAAATGCTATTAAGTGATGGCAAAACAATTTTATCTGAACAATAATACCTTTAACATCTTCACCATTTTTTCTGATAGTGCAATTCTTGACAACATTTAAACCATACAAATGTATGTTTAAACTATACAAATTTAATGCCTTAAACATTTTTATGTACTTAAAACTTGAAGCTACCCATCAAATTAGATGAATGCATTTTTAAGTCTCCTTACACAGGAAGTCACTCATCTCATTACCAACACACAGATATTAAAAGTAATATTACTTGTTTATAACCAAATATAACAGTTTCAAACTATTACATTTTTATCACACTCTTTTTTAAAAGATCAATTCATATACAGCAAAATTCAGACCTCACAATGGTCTCTCAAGTTTTACAGCCTAAGAGAACTCTAAAAATACCATTTAGAAATAAGATGACTTCAATTACATTTCCAGATTCCTATTACCTTTGGGGTGTGTGTGTGTGTGTGTGTGTGTGTGTATGTGTGTGTGTGTGTGTACAATTAAATACGTGTCATTTATTTATTTAGCATTGAACAGTTCGAGCTAACTGTTGCCTCTGGCCTTGGTATTAGGAATATTTGCCTGGCCATGAGTGAATTTAGAAGAAAAAGATTTTTATTTCATGTCATTACTTGCTTTTATAATTCATCCAGATTTGAAGTTGCTGCCCTGACCCTCACTGGTCAGCTTTCGCCAAGCCCCATTTTAGGCATTCCAATTCCTTAGGCATAATTAACAAAATGCCTAAGGAATTTTAAGGAGGTGTGGCCACTTCCCTTCCAAGCAAAAAGCTTTGAACTCTTTAGAGCACATTCAGGGGGCTAAGATAACTTCCTTTCCCTAGCCACTAGCATATGGTTTCCAATCAGGCTACAAGTTTCTTTTAGCTTGAGCTCCTGATTGACACACCTGGTCTTCTAAGGTGGAGGGTATATGTGGGGCGGGGGGTGCTGACTTAAGAGCACATGGACCCAGAGCCACATGGACTTAGCTGCTGTTCTACCCCCACCCAAATCTCTTGACTCTAGTTTCTATCTCTCTTTCTTTCCCAATCTTTACTGAAACATTTTACTCTCCATATTCTTGCTCCAATTTCAATCTTTCTTTCCTATTGTTGACCCAAACTACCTCAAACATTTCAAATAAATTAAAAAAAATATTATACTCACCAAGATTCTTCTCCAGCTGCTTTATCTTAAAACTTCAAGTTAAAAGACTAACAATTTGCCTACTAAAGGAGCTTATGTCCATCCCCTAACCTCGGTTGTCTTTCTCCATGGCTTTCCAGAGATCTTTCTTTGCTAATTAATTCCTTTTAACCTCTCAGTTCCTAGAGTTAAAAATTTCTACAGGAACATAGAAGGTAAAACTTTTCTTAAACACACAGACAAGACATTAGACAAGACATTGCACATGAATAATTTAGAATTCAAATTCAGATCCATCCCAACCATTAAATTAAAAATAACACATTTCATGCTTCGCATCGCCCCTTGAGGCTGTGTATTCCCACACACACACAAACCTCATTTCTGTGAAGCAGTGAAATGCAAATCAATCTACCTCTCCCTAAAAGAGAGAATTTTTACCATCCACCAAACTTCCAAATCCCTTTTCCCTGGGTCAACCCACTAACAGCTATTCTTCAAAGCACTAGGAGAAATCCATAATCCCCACCTAGGTCAAATATTTTAAGAGCTCTTGTCCCTGTTCCAAGCAAATCTTATTTCTCAACTTGGAACGAATCCAGAAATGACAAAGCAGGACTCCCCCACCTTGCTCAGGCATCTGACTTGTGCTGTCTATGTCCATTTTCCTTCCCTTTTCCCCTTTTACTCAGGTTCCTGGGTTCCCAAGGATTCCAGAAAAATACTCCCAGGAAATTAGCAGTGTGAAGAAGAAAATTTCACCTGCAGATACTAGGGCCCACTGCAAAAGAGTTGGGGTGCCACCCATTCTCTGCATGAAATATCTGTTCTTCTGATGCTATATTGATCCTGGACAAGCCCCCAACTGTTAGAAACGTATTTACATTGTCTAGGAATAAACAAGACTCATTGGGAAGCCAGGAACATTTTAATTATAATTTACATTTATTCCCCCTGAATAAATGGGTACTTCCCCTGAACAGAGTACAGGAGAAAGTACAAAGGACTCAGATGGATGCCAGTCTTTTATAGACCCTCACTTTGAGTCTCCTGCCATGCTCTTCATTGGCCAGATCCAACACCCTGACTGCCTATGTCATGCCCTCCTCAAATGTCTTGTTTAATCATGCAAAAAAGCCTCTGACCTTTCACCTGACCCATGTGAGGCCTGGTTTCTGCTAAAGCTAGAATGGGGGAGGGGGAAAGGTACACCTTCAGCTCTGTGGAAACAAAACTCCTCTACCCATTACTTACACTCCTATCCCCTGCCCTCACAATATTGTTGCTGCACCTAATGTAACCACTCTATTGGTTTTAGCCCTATCACTCCCGAGAACTCCTGAACTCAAATGATCCACCAGCCTTAAACTCCCTTAATAGCAAGAACTGTTGGTATATGTCACCACGCAGGGCGTGCAGGGGCCATCCACTCCTACTGGTCTTGGGACCCTGGCCTGTGACCTATAATAGTCCTACAGCATCACCTGTCTTCAAGAGTTAACCAGAATAAACCTGACTTCATCTTAGTCATCATCATCCTTGTTACCAGGAGCACCATGGATGGAAAAAGGTTACTGTTAGATTTGGAATCTCTTCTCAAACGCATAAGCTTAAACTCATGGATCTCCTCCTCAACTATAAATTGGGGACTATAATATTTGCCCTTAAATCCCTCACAGGTTAATTGTAAGGAAAGTACTTTGCAATTGTTAAAGTACCATATATATCTGAGTTATCGTACTTACCTGACATGATGGTACACAGTTACATGAAGTCACTCATAATATATTTATGGAGTCCTTACTACGAGTTTATCCCTGTGCCAATCTTGTGGGAGACTAGTGAAGGGCCAAAACAGAAGGAGAAAAAACACTTACTTGAGGGAAACAACTAGAAATAGTACAGGGGTAGCCTCTTATCAGCCAGGGGCTGATGGGAAATGTAATTCCCCCCCCCCCCCCCCCGGGAAGGAGGGAGTGGAAGAGCACGACACATAGAATCCTTGGAGCATTGGAGCCTCATGGGAGGATGCCCACAGTGGAAGGTAAAGGAAGGATGGTGCTTCCTTGAACTGAATATAGTCATGAGCAATCAGACCTTTGTCTGGCTCATGGATGCACCTAAGAACTCACCTACCTGGAGAGAACTGGCTGTCACATTCACACAGGAGGAATTTATCCCCTCTATACTTCCCCCTTTCCTGCTTCGTGGCATCCTAGAAAAATCAAGTCTGATACTCTTATATTTGCTTATTTGATGACTTTAATAATGGGTTCCATCTCTACATAAAAAAGCTGTTTTTCATTGCACTTCGAATGAGTGTTGGCTATAAATGAGTATACCACAGGAGTTGAGGGAGGGAGGGAAAAAACAAACCTCTGGACAAATGGTCGTAATATAAACCATGATCTTATACTGAAGCTCTCTGTGTTCGTCTCTGTCTCTGTCTGTGAATCTCTCCCTTTTAATACCTCTTTCAATCTCTTGTTCAATTTCTCTCTTCTCTCATTCTCTCTCTCCTTCTCCATCTGACTCCCTTTCTCCCCCTGACGCCCTCTCTCCCCTTCTTGTCTCTGTATCTCTCTCTCTTTTGTCTGTCTCTTATCTATCTCTGTCTCTGAAAATATCTCTCTCCCCTTCTTTCTTTCTCTTTCTTTTTCTCTTTCCATTTGTCTCTGTCTCTGCCTTTCTGTCTCTCTCTTTCCACCCCACCTTCTCTTTCTCTGTCTGTGTCTGTCTCCATCTCTTCTTATCTCTCTCTGTCTCTGTCTCTCTTCCTCTCTCTCTCTCTCTCTGTGTCCCTTCCCCTCTCCACTCTCTGTCTCTCACAAAACAAAAGAAAACAAGTGCTTTTTTTAGCACTCATAGCCTGTGACTGCAGTATAACAAAAGAAAAGGCCCAAAATCTAATGGCCTAAAACACTTAAGGACAGCTTCATGGTGGGGGTGGGGGGGTGGGATTTAAACTAATCCCTAGATGTGTTTTTGTAGTGGATGAAAAGGGAAGGGAAGGGGGAGGGAGCTAGGATGGTGGAGTGAAAGCAGGGACATACCAGAGCTCTCTCACAAATTCTTTCAGATACCTCTAAAAAAAAAGTTAATCTGAACAAATTTGAGAGAGGGAGAATCCACTAGGAGGCAGAATGTTGAAGATTTCCAGCCCAGGAGAATCCGGAAGGTCAACAGGAAGGATCCGTTGCACTGGCTGGGAGACTGCAGAGTGCATGGGCTTACACCTGCCATAGGGGAGTGGGAGTGGACCCCAGCAGGCTGAATTGATGGCTGTAGTGGTGATTGCCAAACCTCTTAGTGCGAGATGGTAATCTGTCAGAACTGAGTGAGAGAAGTACAGGGCTTGCAGAAGAGGCAGCAGGTACTCCTGGGACTATCAGCCCACAGACTAAATGTTTGAAACTCACCTTCTCGAACTTCTGGGAGCCATGTTGACAAAGTAAACAGTAAGAGCTCTCATCCCCACCTTGTTGACCTTGAATAACCCAGAGAATACTGCCCTATGAAAAACCTTGGAATAGAGGAGCCAAAAGTAGGGGCACAGCAGTCTTTTAGCTCAGGAAGCTAGGGAAACAGGCCCTCTTGCTGTGGCAGAAGAAGACCATTACTGGGTGGTCCCAGCAAGCCCCACCTCAGCAGACCAGTAGGAGTTCCTGAGCCCCAAGGGGTGGAGCCAGCAAGCCCCAACACCAGGACCCCAGGCATGCCTTTGCACAGACAGGGGAATTGGCAGACACTGGCACAGATGGCAGCTGAGGCCACCCATGCTATAGTGCAGCCCTAGGGGAAGAGGAGACTTCCAGCAGCCAGGCCACTCCTCCCCCACACCTTACACTGTGAGCTTCAGTGTAACTCAGGAGAAACTCAGAAATACTTCACTGGATCTCAGTCCTTGGCACACACCAGCCACCTCCAGGTCAGCACTAGGTGAGTTGCAATATCGTATAGCTTTTAGCTGACAAAACCAGAGGCCAGAGCACACGAAATCAGTAACCAGTCCCCTGGTTCCCAGCACAAGAAGTTAAGACAGAGCCCCTTGTGTCCCAGAAGCAGAGATCCATTTTAAAAGCCAGGAAAAAGGCAACCACCATGAAGAAGCAAACTAGAAAAGTAAAGACCATAGAATCTTACTAAGAAGAAAGGGAAGATCAAAATATAAATTCAGAAGAGGACAGCGTTGACACTATACCCACATCTGAAACATCAAAAGGGAATATGTACTGGTCTCGAGCCCAAAAAGCATTCCTGGAAGAGCTCAAGGAGGATTTTAAAAGCCACATTAGAGAGGTTAAAGAAAAAGTGACCAATTCTTTTAAAAATACAACAGACCAACTAGAAACCAAATTCATTGATGAGTACAAATCTTCAAAAAGTAAAATGGACAAGGAGGTACAGAACCTAATAGGAGAAAATAACTCCTTGAAAAATAAAATTGGCCAAGTGGAAAGAGAGGCGCAGAAGCTAACTGAAGAAAACAATTTGTTAAGAATTTGAATTGGGCAGGTAGAAGCTAATGACTCTATGAGGCATCAAGAATCAGTCAAACAAAATCTAAAGAGTGAAAAAATAGAAGAAAACATAAAGCATATCATCAGAAAGACAACTAACCTGCAAAATAGATCCATGAGAGATAATCTAAGAATTATTGGTCTACTGGAAAGCTGTGATGAAAAAAAGAACTTGGACAGTATCTTCCAAGAAATCAAGGAAAATTGCCCTGAGGTCCTAGACCCAGAGGGTAAAATAGTCATTGAAAGAATCCATCGATCACTCCCTGAAATAGATCACAAATTGAAAACTCCAAGCAATATTGTAGCCACGTCCCAGAATTATCAGGTCGAGGAGAAAATACTGCAAGTAGCCGAAAGAAACAATTCAAATATCGCAGAACTATAGTCAAGATCACACAGGACCTTGCAGCTTCTACATTAAAAGATCAGAGGGGGAGGGGCAGAGTCAAGATGGAGGCTGGGAAGCAGTGACAGGCGTGAGCTCCCCACCAAGTTCCTCCAAAAACCTATAAAACAATGGCTCTGAACCAATTCTAGAGCTGCAGAACCCACAAAGTGGCAGAGGAAAGCAGGGCCCCACCCCAGGACAGCCTGGATGGTCTCTGAGTAAGGTCTGTCCCACACGGACCTCCCAGCCCCCAGCCAAGGGGAGTGGAGCTGAGCCCAGCGCGCACGGCGCAAACAGACCAGAAGCGGACCTACCAGACCAGGAGACAGCGGAAAGTGCCCTGGCATCCTGAAATACTGAGCTGTGGCATGTACCAGACCTCTCAACCCACAAAGAGCAAAGACATCAGAGAAGGTTAGTGGGAAAAGCTGCGGGACTGAGTTTGCGGTTCTGGCCACTTGCTCCTGGGGCAGCGGAGGTGGGGCAGCTTTAGAACTAGGCTGCAGTTGCTTCTGGCCCCAG
>CM053622.1:762048040-762069036 GCA_028646595.1 Phalanger gymnotis
AGGGTTATACATAATGATACGCATGTGGCTCATGTTGAATTGCTTGACTTCTTAGGGAGGGTGGATGGGAAGGGAAGAGGGGAGGGAATTTGGAACTCAAGGTTTTTAAAAAAATAGATGTTCAAAAGTAAAAAAAAAAAAAGAAAAATAATGTGAAAAATTATGCTTCAATTTGCACTCAGTTCATCAGTTCTCTATCTAGATGTGGATAATATTTTTCATCATGAGTCTTTTGGAATTGTTGTGGACCATTGTATCGATCAAAGGAGCTAAGCCTTCCACAGTTGCTCATCACTTCAATACTGTTGTTACTATGTACAATGATCTCCTAGTTCTGTTCACTTCACATCAGTTCATAAAAGTCTTTCCAGGTTTTTCTGAAACCACCCTCTTCATCATTTCTTACAGCACAGTAGAATTTCATCACAATCATGTACTACAACTTGTTCAGCTGTTTCCTAACTGATGAGCATCCTTGCAATGTCCAATTCTTTGTCATCACAAAAAGAGCTAATTTAAATGTTTATGTATGGGTACCTTTCGTTTTTCTTTGATCTTTGTGATACAGACATAGTAGTGGAACTGCTAGGTCAAAGGGTGTGCATAGTTGTATAACACTTTATATAGTGCCAAATTGTTCTCCAAAATGGTTGGACCAGTTTGCAACTCCACCAGCAATGCATTAGTGTACCCACTTTTCTACATCTCCTCCAGCATGTCATTTTTCTTTTCTGTCATGTTGGTCAATCTGATGGGTATGAGGTAGTACTTCAGAGTTATTTTAATTGGCTGAAAGTTTTTTTTAAGGGCAAAGAAAATTGAAACCTGAAGGACTCTGGGAAATGTATGTCCAAACATATTACCTAACTTTTCCCATGAACTAAGATAGAATGTGACTATCCTTGGGAAGGTCTGTAGCTAGGGAGAACAAGACAGTCCTGGACCTCATGAGCTCTCCCTCCTTGTGGTTTCCTCTGCTACTACTGGCTCATCTACCTACCTAGAATACCTCTAGCCAATTCGCTTATTCTAAAGGTGACAATAATAAAGATAATAATAATTCTTCTTTTAGTCTGCATATATATTGGCATTTTAAGGAAATTACTCCCTGAGTAAACTTCCTCTTCTAATGAAAATTAACAACTGATCTACAACTTAGAGTCTTAGAAGGCTGCCTGAATAAGTCTCTTCTCTCTCTCAGCATTCTCATGTTGTGGTAATAAAAGTTGACATTTATATAGTATTTTCCACTTAGCAAAGGGTGTTAAATAAATTTTCTCATTTGATCCCCACCAACAACCCTACAAAGTATATGCTATTATTATCCCCATTTTACAGATGAATAAATTAAGTCTCAAAAGACTTAAGTGACTTGGTTAGGGTCACAAAACTGGTAACCATCTAAGACAGGATTACAACTCAAATCTTCCTGATTTCTTCTGTAAGGCTCTATCCACTATACCATGATGGAAGCTTGCCCATTGTGCACTAGCTGCCTCACGTTGGAGGCAAGACCAGAGTTCAGACCAGGTCCAGCAGGATGGGTCTGCAACCCAAAGGCTTCATTGATTCAGTCAAGGGAGGGCATGACCAGTTCCCCTTTCATGGGCTCATCCTTGACCACATCCGTAAAGTCCACAACGAATTGGTCCATTTGGCAGCTTAATCCTAAGTGATGCCTTGACTTGCTATATGGAACAGAGTAGTGGTAGACAGAGCCCTTCCCTGAGGGCTTTATATAATGGTTTTGGTATTTCTGTTGGCCATTTCTACCCCACCAGGTAATCAAAGGGCTGCCTGATCTCTGAGACAAACTTTTCCAACCTAACCAGTGTGGGGCTCTCTTTCCATCAAGAAGTAGAATCAAAGGATGATGAATCTAGAGTGAAAAGGGACCTCAGACCTCATTTTATAGATAGGAAACTAAGGCCCAGAGAAGTCCCTAAAATACTAGTTACGACTTTGCCAATGATCGCCTCTTGTAGTGATTAATGGTCATCCCAAGGTGATCAATAGAAAGAAAGAGGACCCACAGTTTCAATTAGGAACTACTCTAGGCAGAGCTGGAAGCTTATGCTTTGGGACTGTAGGTATATTGTGTCAGAGGGCTCTCTTATCCTCCATAGGAGGGTTTAGATATTATACCCTTCAGGTACACAAGTCAGAACATATAGATGGACCATCACCGGAGGCATCACCAGTGGCACTGAGCATTTTCACTGGGGCAAGATCTCCCTGGGAGCCAAGGCATACCAAGGACCATTTTGTCCCTGGTAGGGAGAACAGGAGAATGAGTGAAATATTTCCCAATAAGAGCACAGGATCAAAGTTGTAGGACTGGAAGAGTCCACAGAAGCTATCTAGTCCAACCCTATCATGAGGCAGTGGAGGCCCAGAATGGTTTTATCTGTCCTAAATGACATATAAAAAATAGTTACTAAGTGGCAGAGACAGGATTCGAATCCAGGTTCTCTCACTTCCAAGCTAGCATGCTTCCCACAGTAGCATGATGCCTTCTGGAACACAACTCCAAGAGGTCTATCAGAGCCAGGTGGTCGGACACAGAGCACTGAGACAGTACGTGAGCATCCAAGGCTGGATTTGTGTACCCTCATCATATGGCCGATTGGCTGTTTATGCTCAGCTCTAGCTGTTGTTTGTGGCCAACCCTAAGGTGTGAAGCTGATGTCAGGAAGAATCATAGCACGTCTGTTCCCTTTGGCGCTCTTCCTCTTCCTCAAATTGTCACATAGACACGTTGTATTCAAATGTTAGATATTACATCCTACCCATGTAGAACGTAAGATCCTGGAGGGCAGGGACTATTTTGGCTTTGTCTCTGCAATGCCAGCATTAAGCACAATGCCTAGCATATAGAAGATGCTTAATAAATGTTTGTTGAATTGGATTAGTTAGGAAAATACTTATTAACTTTTCCAGTCTTGGAAGTCAGGAAGATCTGAGTTTGAGTCAATCGATAGATTAATCAATCAAGAAACATGTACTAAGTGTCTACTACATGTCAGGTACTATACTATGCTTTGGAGAGAAACATCTATGAAGAATCCCTGCTCTAAAGGAGCTGCTGACACTATAACCAGGGAGACAAGGACATAAGTATATATAGTGTATACATAAGTGTATATGGAGGGGACAGCTAGGTGGCACGGTGAATAGAGCACCTGAGTTCAAATCTGGCCTCAAACACTTGACATGCTTATTAGCTATGTGACCTTGGGCAAGTCACTTAACCCCAATTGCCCTGCCTCTCCCCTTCAAAAAACAAAAAACAAAAAATAAGTATATATACAGAATAAATATAAAAAGAGTAATTACAAAGTAGTTAAATACAAATTAGCTAGGGAGGGCACCAACTATTGTGGGATCAGGAAAGTTTCATATAGAAGGTGATGCCTAGGTTGCATCTCAATGGAAGAGATGGGTCCTAGGGAAGTGGGGGCAAAGAGAGCGTGCATTTCAGGCAAAGGGGACCAATGTAAAGGCATGGAGTTTGAAGGTAGTTTATCCTATGTGAGTAAGAGAGAGAGGGTCAATTTGACTGGATCGTTGAGTGTAGGAAGGGGAGTAATGTCCAATAAAGTTGGAAAAATAGGTTGAGGGCAGGTCATGAAGGACTTCAAAGTTTGACAGAAAAGTTTATAATTCATCCTGAAGGCAAAGTGGAGCCACCGGTATTGATTGAGTAGGGGAGTTACGTGGTCAAATGTGTGCTTAGGGAAAATCAGCAATATGTAGGTGTTTCGAGAGCCCAGAGATCATTTAGGAGGGCATTGGAATAGTCTAGCCCAGAGGTGGTAAGGCCAGAGATAAGATCATAGCTCTGTGAGTAGAGCAGAGTTGTAAGAAATGTGCAGGTAGAAATGGCAAGATTTGGCAACTGATCGAATACATGGAGCAAGCAACACTAAAGTGTTAAAGATAATGCCAAGGACATAAACGAGTCTGGAACGCCAGTGGCGCCTTCCATGGAAATAGGGAAGTTGGGAAGGGGAAAGGATTTGGGGGGAAAGATAATGAGTTCCATTTTCAACATGTTAAGTTTCCAGTTTCTCCAGGACATCTAGATTGAAAGGACCAACAGGTAATCAGTGATACAGGCTTAGAGCTCTGGAGAGAGGCTGGGGCTCGCTTTATAGAGCTGGGAGTCATCTGCAGATGGAAACTTATGGAAACTGATGAAGTTATCAAAAGAGAGCGTATATGTAATATGAGAAAAGGACAGAACCCTAGGACAGAACCCTGGGGTATAACTGTAGTGAGGGTCATGAAATGGATGGTAGTCCAGCAATGCAGACTGAGAAGGGGTGGTTAGACAGACAGGAGAATCACGAGAGGGCCACTCCATGAGAACCAAGAGAGAGCAATGACATGAGAACCAGATGTCATGAAAACCAAGAGTCACAAGACCCAGGAAAGGGCAGTGCCATGAGAACCAGGAGAGGACAGTGCCATGAGAACTGTCTCTTCAAAAGAAGAGAGAACATCCAGGAGAAGAGATCCAGTTGTGTTAAATGAAGCAGATAGATTGAGAAGATGAGGACGGAGAACAGACCATCATATTTGGTAATTAAGAGATTGTTATTAATGAAGTTTCAGTTGGGTGATGAGGCTGGAAGCCATATTTCAAGGAGTTGAAGAATAATAGGAAAGGAGGTAGAGGCAGCTAATATAAATAGCTTTCTAAAGGAGGTTGGCTTGAGAAAAGAAGATATAGGGTAATAGCTTAAGGGAACGTTAGGGTCAAGTGAAGATTTTTTTTTGAAACAATCAGAGTTAAGTGACTTACCCTGGGTCACATAGCTAATAAATACCTAAGGCCAGGTCCCCCTGACTCCAGGGCTGGTGCTCTATCCACTTCACCACCTAGCTGCTTCTTGAGTGGAGATTTTTTTTAAGGGTGGGGAAAAGAGCATGTTTGAAGGCAGTAGAAAAGAGAATTTGATGATTTGAGGGGATGATTGAGGATTGGCCTTGGCAAGAAGTCTCTTTGTTAGAGACTGGGAAAAGGGAGGAGAGAATGGGAAATAATGTCAGTCAATACACATTAGGCAAAGATTGGGATACAAAAAAAAAAGGCAAAAGGCAATCCCTGCCCTCAAGGAGCTTACAGTCTAATGGTAAAGAAAACATGCAAACAACTATTTACAAACAAGCTGTTGATAAGATAAATTTGAAATAATCAACAGAGGGAAAGCACTAGAGATAAAGGGATTTGGGAAAGCTTTCCTTTTGAAAGTGGAATTTTAGCTGAGACTTGAAGGAAGCCAGGGAAGCCAGGAAGTAGAGATGAGCCTTCTAGACACAGGGAAAGCCAGTGAAGATGACTGGAGTCAGGAAATGGTTCAGGGAAGAGCAAGGAGCCTACCGAAAGTGTTTTTGGGCATTTTTTCAGATTTTTGTTCAATGAGGCTTAGAGTGTTCGGATGTACCATTTTGAAAAATTTAGAATACATGGGAATGGCATGTCACGGCTGTCCAACCTTAGGTTTTTATTGAAACAATAGACAATATATTTTGATTTGCCATTTTAGTGAGAGTTCTGTGGTAGCTGGGCTTTGTTCACTAAAGCATTTATGTAAATTTCTATGCTTGTAGGAGTGCCACATAAATCTCACCGTGGGCCGCATTTTGGACAGCCCTGGTATAGGTTATAAGAAGACTGAAAAGGGTGAATAGTTGATGAAATGCTGTAAAAGCCAAATAGAGGATTTCAATTTTGATCCTCCAGGTCTTAGCCACTGGAGTTTACTGAGTAGGGAGGGTAACATGGTCAGACTTGTCATTTAGGAGGATCAATTTGGCAGATGAATGGAGGATGGAATGGAATGAAGAGAGACTTAATGCACTGAGACCAAACAATAGGTATTGCAGCAGGCATGAGGTGATGAGGGCCTGCACCAGGAGGATGGTGTTGTCAGAAAGCAGAGAATGGTTAGTAGGTGAGATTGAATGTGGGAGTGTGTAATAGCAATTTAGATTCGAAGATCTTTCCCACCCTTTAATAGGTCTTGTGACCTGCTTCCATCACAAGAAGTCTAAGTCACATGTGGTAGGAGGAGCTTGCTGAAAGCAAAAGGCAATTGTGTCACAGAAAATGCCAAGAGAACAGTTAGGACAGTTAGAGCTGAGGGAAAGAACAGACGTGTGGTGGCTGTGAGTTTTTGGGAAGGCGCCAGCAGCAGGGTGGGTGGTTTGGGGATGGAGTGGTTCTCTGCTGTGGTATTGTGTATCAAATCCTTTGCTGCCGTGATGGATTGGGCACATTGGTTACAGGATCTGGTTATTTGGTGTCTGAATAAATGGTTTACTACTTCTACCTTCTATGTGGAGAGTCTCATATATTTTACTATACAGAACCACATAGGCATTTTGACAATTACCATCTATATTGCTATTATTGCCTTGCTGATACAGGGTGGGGAGTGTGCAAGAGACTGAGGAGGTGAGGATGACACCTAGATTGTGAGCCTGGGTCACTGGAAAGGATGATGAAGCCCTTAAGAATAATAGAAGACTTAGGAAGAGGGCTGGGTTTTCAGGAAAAGATAATAATGAGTTCAGTTTCGGACATGTGGAGTTTAAGATGCCTGTGGGACATCCAGTTTGAGATGTCCAATAGGCATTTGGATATACAAGTGTGGGCATCAGTAGTAAGGTTAGGGCTAGATAAGTACATCTCATAATCATCAGCATAGAGTTTGAATTCATGGAAGCTGCCGAGATCCCCAAATGAAACAGTGTACATAGAGAAGGTCTAGGGGAGAACCCTGGTTAGCAGGAATGACCCAGATGAAAATCCAGCAAAAGAAACTGAGGAATAGTCAGACAAGTAGGAGGAAGAACCAAGAGAGAGTGATGTAATAAAAACCTAAAAAGAAGATAGTATCATTGTATATAAATTTTGTAGGATATAGGGTGATCAATAGGGTCGGAGGCTGCAGAAAGGTCAACAAGGATTTGAATTGAGAAAAAAAACCTTTAGATTTGGCAATAAAAGAGATTTTTGATAAATTTGGAGAGAGTCATCATTTCAGCTGAATGATGAGGTCAGGAGACTGTAGAGAGTCAAGAAGAGAGTGAGAGGAAGTGGAAGCATTGATTATAGATAGCCTTGTTAAGGAGTTTAGCCACAAAAGGGAGGAGAGATAGGAGATGAGAGCTAGCAGGGTTTGATGGATCAAATGAGGTTTTTTTTGAGGAGGAGAGATTTGGATATTTTTGTAGTCAGTAGGGAAGTAGCCAGTAGACAGGAAGAGACTGGAGATAACTAAGAGATTTGGGATGATAGAGGGAACAATCTGATGAAATCTGATGAAACATCAAATGCCTTCTATTTTCTCCATAAATAAGAGAAAAGTTCACTAGCTGTAAGAGAGTGAGAGAAGAAACCTGGGAGGTTTAATTTGTGAAGAGAAGGTTTGGATGGCTTCTTTGGGGAGTTATATGGAATCAGTTAGGAGTTCTAAAAGGACTGTATTGACTGTAATGAGGACCCTACTGAGGTTGGATAACGTGAATTTGTAATGTACTCAATTGGTATCTTGTGACTTCCTCTAGCTGTACTGAGCAGCTCATGAGTGAGATCAGAGGAAGCAGATGGTGCAAATAATACATAACCAAGGTTGGCAAGAGATGAGGAGGGAAGAGGTTCAATGTGAATGTATATGTAGAACCGATATCAAATTAAATGCCATCTTGGGGCAGGGGAAGGGGGGAGATGGGGAGAAAATTTGGAACTCAAAATCTTATGAAAGTGAATGTTGAAAACTAAAATAAATAAATAGATTTTAAAAAGAGATGAGTAGGGACAGGAATAGGCAGTGAGGGATCTGAGAGCAGAGATCAGCCTATGCAAAGACAGAGAGGTGGGGGATGGAAAGTCTTGTACAAGAAACACCAAAATGAGGTGAGCTTATCTGGGACATGTGAACGTGTGAAAGGGAGGATGTCAGAGGGGTGGTCCAGACCCATGTGGTGAAGGGCTTAAAATGTCAGGTCATATTTCATCCTGGTGGCAACAAGGAACCAATTGGAGTTTTTTGAGCTGAGGAGTAGCGTGTGCTTTTAGGAAAATCACTTCAGCAGCTGTGGGGAGAATGGACTGGAGAAGTGAGAGACTTAGTCAGGAAGACTAAGTAGGAGTTCAGAGAGCAATATTCTAGATTAAAAAGTGATGAGGGTCTGAACATGGGTGGTGGCTATTTGAGGAAAAAGAAGAGGAGTGATCAGAGAAATGTTGTAGAACAGACTTTCTTAGCCAAGGATCCATAAAGTGATTTTTAAAACATATTTGGACCACTTTGGTCCATATTTTGAACCATTTGGACCATATTTTGACAGAATTGGTGTCCTTTATAATCCTATGTATTTTATTTTATGCATTTGAAAACCTGATTCTGAGAAGGGGTCCAGAGGCTTTGCCAGATGGACAAGAAGTAGTCCATGATACAAAAAAAATTTAAGAATCTGAACTTGAGAGATAGAACTGACAAGATTTGACAACTGATTGGATGGTGAGGGAGAGTATAATGACAAGCAGGGTGGGACTTTTTTGTTGTCTTTCGTTTTAGAGTGCTTCTCAGTACATAAGGCAATCAAGTGCTTTTGAGTCTTGCCTTTGTTTGAATCAAGGAAGTAAGTGGGACTTTTTGTTATCTTTTGTTTTGGAGTGTTTCTCAGCACTAAGTCAATTAAATGCCTTTGATGAGTCTCACCTTTGTTTGAATCAAGAATCATTGATTGGCAACAATATAGATGATGTGGTGCTAGTGATTCAAGATCTTTCCCACACCCTTTTGCTAAGTGTGCACTAAGCCCCAGGGCCCTGAGGTTGGCATTTTGCTTTTGGGGGCACATTCATTGGAAGAGTGTTGGTGATTTTGCCAGACAAGACTCTGGGTAGCCATTGGAGGCCCCCCTGGCTTTTAAAACCCAGATGTTGGTGCTTCTCTCTCTGGTAACTATGTATATAATGTCTTGGACAGACAGCTAGAAGCCTGTCTGCTGATTTGTGTTATTTTGCTGTTTATATAATTTCTGCTTGTAATTTCTGTTTGTGTTTTCTTTGAAGTTCAAGGTGCTGACTTTTTCGCCTGAAATGAGTGAATGATATATGTATGTTTAATTAAAGTGAGATTGTAAACCTCTTAAAGCTGCTTTCCTTAGTAAAGCAGATCAAAGAACCTGTCCTAGCAGCCCTCATGGGTATTGGTGTTATTGGTCTTACATAGCCACAGTAGCAGCAAGTAGCATTGTTATTACAGAGAGTGAAGAATTGAGGCTGGGTCCTAGATTGTGAACCTGGGTGATTGGGAGGATGGTGGGTGTCCTTTATATAAACAGAGAAATTGGAAAGAGGGAGGGCTTGGGAGAGGGAAAAATGAGTTCTTTTCTGGACATACCAAGTTTGACATGCCTATGAGATATGCAGTTAGAAATGTCCAATGGGCAGGTGGTGTGAAACTGGACCTCCAGAGAGAGACTAATGCTGAATACATATAGATCTATTTGAGTCATCTGCAAACAGATGATAATTGAATCTATGGGGTTGGAGAGAGAGGGAGGGAGGGAGGGAGAGAGAGAGAGAGAGAGAGAGAGAGAGAGAGAGAGAGAGAGAGAGAGAGTATACAGAGAGAGGAGGGGCCAGAACAGAGCTTTTGGGGGACAACCACCACTAAGGGCATGGATGGGACATGGACGATGATTTTCATGTGAGTGCCAGTCTCACACTAGCCCATGACCATAGCAGAAAGGAATCAAGGAAGCAGAACTTAAAGTGGATAGAGGAAGATAGAAGGTCAGAAATAGTGCTGATTACATATTAAAGTCTCCAGAATATGCTCTGACTTTGCTTATTGCATTTTAGGAGTGTTGCTGTTGATCAATTTCTCTCTCCCTCCCCCTCTCTCCCTCTTCCTCTATCTTTCCTCCTATATACCCTTCTTTTCCCCCCTACCTGTTCTCTGCTCTCTAGCTCTGAATGTATAAGAGGTACATGAATGATGTGAGCCTAAGGTTTGGTTCCTACTCTATGGAACAGTGATGGCTCTTTCTTTGTGTCCCACCTACCCAAATGCACATATATAGTGGGCAGACTTGCCACTCCATTGGAGTTAGAGAAACTATGAATATCATAGTCTGGTCCTTAATAAGAGGGGCTATTTTTGCCTCCCCACCCCTTTCTGTTTTGCTGTTTGTGGTGACACCAACCCCATCATCAATGTCAGAAGGTAAAGCTGTATCCCTTCTCTTCTGACTCTGAGAAATGCTTTGCAATGAACCCAGAGGTAGATACATTTTTCCGCAGGCTACACTGTGGATGACAGCAATCTGTACTGATTCCACAATCATAGATGTGGCAGATGTGCTGTCTGTCCCAAGTTCTTAACTACTTTTTCTCAAAAATTCCTTCACAACACTGCCACAAGGGATGGTATTATCATATAAAGACTATTTTGTCTTCTTCATTTCTATCCAGGATGCTCTCCTAGACTTTCTCTACCATGCCCCCATCCCCCCAACTTGAGTACTGTCATGCCTCTCCCTGGCCCTTTTCTGCTCTCTTTTGTATGGTTGGTGCCTTTCCCTATTAGACTGTGAGGTCCTTGAGAGCTTATATGATCCTTTTCTGCTTATATGTGCATTCCCATCATTTAGTACAGTGCCTGGGACATAATGAGCACATAATAAATACTTGTTGACTTGACACAGTAAGTGAGAGAAACGATTATTTCTCTCATATTTTAATAGCCAATTATTGAATCAAGACTAAGGTTTTTCCCCCTTTTATATCCTCATTCAGAAATCATCCCCTTGTAGGTTATTCCAACAGCATCTGAAAGACATTGCTAATAATGAGATTAGATTAACTTTCTCCTCAATCTTGTTCAGACCCTACCCATGTGGGAAAGCCACTGGTGTTCCACCCAGGCTTGGGAGGGTTAGATCCTTTACCTAGATTGCCCTGGGGCTGGGAATGGTCTGGAAGTAAAAGTGACATAATCAAAATCACTCCCCCCCCCAACCTCACATTAGAATAGATCCATTTCTCATTATAATATTCATTCTTCTTATTAACTGTTAACCAATCAGAGTTGCTTGCCATCTTTTGGAAATACCCACTTTAGCAAGGGCATATAACAGTCAATAGGCTACTATGATCCATCTTTGGTCCACAAGACATGGCCAAATGACCAATCTTTTTATTAATTATTTGCTAGCCATAATTAACAAAATGACTAATTACTCAGAAATTATGTCTTTCAAACATTTTATGCATCACAGAAGTGATCACACATATTTCATAGCAGGGAGAAACTTTCAGCCTTTTCCCTCACGTATAAAAGCAGAAGCAGGAGCCATTTTTGTAAACAATGCAGCAATAAGGTCTAGGCCATTGTTGTAAACAATGTCAAGTGCCTCCCAGTTGTCAGAGTCCAACGTGCACTCCAGGATAAGTAATTCTGAGGCTGGGGTGACTCTCTTGTTGATGTAGTTATGAACTTATTCTATGTATCCTTGCAATCAGCTTACTTAAAACTAAAACCATGAATATTTCACATGGTCACTTATTGCATCTCTAGAATAGATATTATTAACCTGTAAACTGATGGAGATATTCAACAAAGTTGAAATCAAATTGGAAAGAACTAACAGAGATAAGCAAAAGTCCAGTAAATTATAATTACCGTTAATAATGACAATACATCAATTTTGAATATTTATGCCCATATAATAGCAGTTAAATTTATAAAAGAACAGAAATTACAGAATAAATTAGATAGAAATACCAATAACACTGAGGAGTTTTAATGCCCCACTAAAAATAATGAAAAATTAAATAAAAAGATACAAACAGAAATTACAGAATTGTGAGGTTGTGGAAAAGCCATTTGAAGAAAACTAAATGGATGGATCAAGCAGAGAATACATGTTCTTGGATACTTATATTAATAAGAGAGAAAGAGAAGAAATTGAAAAATATAAGTGCGCAGTTGAATAAATTAGAAAATAATTTAATATAGCAGAAGTGAACACAAAGGAGATTATAAAGATATCTTGAGATGAAGAATTTTTAAAAAATTATTGTTTTTATAAATAAGGGATTTTAAGACCAATAAATTAATATTTTTATGAAAAAGAGGGAAAAATTAGTAACACTTAGGATTTATAGTTATTTTGGTTGCTGGCAAGAAGAAAAGCAAAAGTTGCCAGCTTTACCACTTCTACCTGGTCTTATTCAAACTTATCTTTGAATGGATTTGCATGGAAACCTAGATCATTATAGTTGACTTGAAAAGAATTTTCTCATTCCAGCTCTATGCAGCTCTTCAACAGTTTTACTAAGTAGAGTTTCAGGGATGATTTAAGGAGTATTCAGTCTAGTGACCCCAGCTCCTTAATTGGAATTAAAAGGAATTTTGGATTATAATTCAGATAAGATCTTATGCTGAGGAACCTGGAGCAGAAGGAGAAACAGAGTTCAAATGACAGATTTAATTTAAGCCTGAGGTTTTCTGTTGGCTTTTGATGGCTGCCTGGATGGATGTGGCTACCGTAGTCCTAAAGCAATGGCTAATAGCCTAGCCTCATCCCTGGTAGGGAGAATGTGCAGCTGACCATTGGTACAGGGAGTGGCCAGACCTCAACAGAGAGCATAGCAGATGAAGACCAGCAGATGGTAGCAGAGAACAGGCCGGCAGAATATCTAGCTGAAAGCAAAATGACAGAAGAAGCAGAACAGCAGGGAACCCCAGCTCAGCTGAGATGGAAATGGTGGCTCTGCAGTTTCCAAAGGTGAAGTGCACCAGCCTTAGATGTTCTCTACCTGTATACCTCTCCATGCTCGTTCCTTGATCACTTTTGTTTCCACTATGTTCTCTCCTCCCATTTTTAGCACGTTAACTTGTAGAGAATGCATGCCTATGTATGGGCAATCTTTCTTGTTCCTTATTTTGTTCTGCTGTTTGACTGTGTCTTTTGCCTTGAGTGAATAGGCCCTCTGATTGGTCTAACGAAATAAACACATTTGGTGGGGGGTTTGTGAATTTTGGTTTTAAGTGGTTTCTGACCTGCTATGTGCCTTGAAGCTGAGTGAAGTTTGTGGATACCCAGGTATGAGAGGGTCACCAAAGTATCATTTGTAGGAATAACAAATCTTAAAAGATCCAAATGAATGTAAAAGGGATAAAGAAAAATCATAAAGTACTATTATACAGTGTTAAAACAATACAATTGAGAATGCAAGACATGTATGGCTACTTGACAAAACAAACGAAAAACCTAAATAAACCGGACTTAGAAGGCAAAGTTAAGCAGACCATTATTTCATGAGCCTATCAACCAAATGAGTTAAGAGGCTTGGAGAGCTTGCCCATTACCATGCCAATATACCAGCTGGCAGACAGAGGTAGGGAATACAAATAACTCTAATTGTTTTTAAAAAATGAACCTTTGGGGGAAATCAGGTTGAGACGCATTCTCTGAGTCAGCTCCCTAGTACACCCTGCATTTTGCCTTCCTCATCAGGTACAGACTCCCTGGCCCTGACTAACTGCTCTGGCAGCCAATATTTGACCTTGACTTAGTTCCTAAATCTTTTTTTTTTTTTTGCTTTTTGGCAAGGCAATTGGGGTTAAGTGACTTGCCCAAGGTCACACAGCTAGTACACGTGTCAAGAGTCTGAGGCCGGATTTGAACTCAAGTCCTCCTGACTCCAGGGCTGGTGCTGTACTCACTGTGCCACCTAGCTGCCCCATTAGTTCTTGAATCTTATGCTGCATTAATTCCACAGATTGTCTAGCTTTTTGATGTATGTTTTCTTTCTTCTTAACTTGGACCTTGCCTTCTCAGTCCCAGGCAGAGATTACTCTCTCCTTCACCCAGGGGTTTGCCTAATTGCTCACTAGTGTTAGCTGGGTCTTGAGTAGGAGATGTAGTACCTGAGAGGATATGACTGTGATCACCCTCACCATCCTGGTGACAGCTCAACAACGTCTCCCCTAAAACATGCTGTACCTAGAATAGAACAGTGTTCCAAAAATGGTCTGGGAAGAGCAAGTAAAGTGGAACTACAATATCACTCATTCCGGACACAGTACCTCCAAGATCAAATAGAAAGTCTTCTGTTTGACATTTAAAGCCTGGCACAACCTGGCCCTTTCCTATCTTTTTATACTTTACTTCCCTCTATATATTCAAGGCTATAACCACACCAGCCTTATTGATGTTCTTCCAACAGGATGCTTTATCTCCCATCTTGGTGCCTTTTTATTGACTGTCCCCCATGCCTACAGGGGTCTCCCTCCTAATGATTTCCCTGGCTTCCTTCAAGATTTAGCTCAAATCTCCCTAGGTCCCACCCACTATTAGCACCTTCCCTCTGAGATTTCCTTCCACCTACCCTTGATGTATCTAGCATCCACATAGTGGTTTGCATGTTATCTCCCCCATTGGACTTGGAACTCCTTGAGAGGACAGACAGGCTTTTGACTTTCTTTGTATCCCAAAGACTTAGTGTAGTGCCTGGCATATATTAACTGCTTAATAAATGCTCAATTACTGACTGACTGCTTGACTCCAGAAGGCAAAACCAACAGGAATGGTTATAAGATCCCAAAAGGCAGATAAAGGCTGCCAATATAAAGAAAAGTTTCCCAGTAATCAGAACTTTCCAAAAGTATAATGAATTTCCTTTGGAAAGTAGTGAGTTCCCCACTAACAGAAGTTTTCAAGCAATGTTTGGTTGACCAATTTTTAGGGAAATTGTAGAGGGAATTTCTGTTAAGAATGTTGGTTGGACCAGATGGCTTCTAAAATTGAGGTAGTACAGAATATTATAGAACATTCAGCATGGAGCCTCCCATTCATTCTCTGTCCAGTTTGTCATTCACTTTGTATAAGTCCATATTTTAGGTGTTTCTTGCAAGCAGAAAATTATTACATTTAGTTTTCTAATCTGTCCTGTAATTTGTTTCCTTTTCATTGCTGAATTCAACCCATTAACATTCAAAGTTATATTGTTGACTTTAGCATTCCATCTAGTGGATCTAGTAGTTACGTATTTTTCTTTTTTAGGAAATTAGCAAAATGTACTAGCCTTTCCATTTTTTTTTAGCAGCATAGTCTTATTCTCTCTAACATAGAGGTACAGGCATAGTTGCCTGACCCCACCTCCTCTCACCAAATGCAGATAAAGTTTATTTTACTATATAATAATACAATATTAATTGTTATAGATATAGGAATCCACTTTTATTGACATAATTTTTTTTTATCCATTCCTCACCTGGCCCAGAGCAGATACAAATATGATTTGGGGATTGTTTCCCCCTCTCTTCCTTTCCCCCCATTCTATCTCTTTGATCCTACTTCTTTTAAATCTAAGATTAAACTTGCAACATCCAATTTCAAGAACTATAATTTCACTTCCCCACACATGCATGTAGTTCCTTTAAGACTTCCAAATGATGTAATTCTGTTTGTCATTTTCAGGGAATTATTCTCTCAAATTCCTATCCATTTTGGTTTCAAGTAGCTTTATTATGCTAGGTGTGACTGCAAAGCTACAATAGACTTATTACTTACTTCTAGCATGTAAACAAAAATCAGGTCACCCTTTACTTAGTACTTGCATTCAAATCTAAATCACCTTGTCGAGTTCCACCTCATTTGTCAATTTGTATATCTAAGACCCTGCTTAATTCTGGGTTTCCTCAGTTGGAAACAATGAACTTGTTTAACCTCACTGAAGAATCAGGTTTTCTTATGATAGAATCTGCTTAAGTTTGGAGGAAAGGTAGTTTTGTGATGAGATCCTACAGTGATCAGTTTAGAAAAGACTAACTCAAGGTCAAGATAAGGCTTGTCATGTGGAAGAGAGGTGGAGATTTAGGACCGATATTGGAAAAACTAAATTAGAATCATCCCCAAAGTGTAATCAGCCAGCTTGGGAGGTGGTAGATTCACCCCTCCCATTGAGGGTATTTAAAAATAGATCAGGAAATCACATATTGGGTAGAACTAGATGGTTACTGAAGTCTTTTCTAGCTCTAAAATTCTGTGATTCTGTGAATGTTATTTTTTTAAAAAAGGAATTATCTGTTCAAACATATTCCTAACAGTGTCATTTGTGGTTGTGAATAAGAAAAATACATAGCACGAAAGTACTAAATTAAAAGGTTTGCAAAATACCTTTACAAACTTCCTCTAATTTGGATCTGCCAGTAAGTCTATGATATAGGGATAGAGCTTAGGGATGGAGGCTGGACCTGTGATTTTACCAGCATAGGAAACTCTCTGGTGAGAGATCTCTCTCCACCAATGTATGTTAGCCCCTTCCATGTAACAGAGAGTTTCCAAATGTTTGGATAGAAGAGATGAACTTCTTTAGAAGGAGACTGTGGAACTTCCTGCACAGTTTCCCAAATGTTTTCTAGCCCACTTTCTTCCTTCTTTTCACTTCTGGATCTTATTCCTTCTTTCCCTGAACCCAGTCTGTCATTCTACAAGTATTTGTTAATCACTTACTATGTGCCAGGAGCCTTGATAAGCCCCAAGACACAAAGAAGTCCTTGGATTCATGGAATGCATATTGTAATGAGGAAGGCAAAGTGTAACTTAAGGATTTACCATGTGCCAGGAATTATGCCAGTGGGGCAGATAACATGTAAATAACTAGGAACGAATGAGAGAGGCATTTGTTTAGAGTCTACTATATGTCGGGCACTGTGCTATATGCACGTTACAAATATCTCATTTTATCCTCATAGCAACTCTGCGAGGTAGGTGCTATTGTGATCTCCATTTTTCAGTTGAGGACACTGAGGCAGATAGAGGTTAAGTGATTTGCCCAGGGTCACACAGATAGTAAGCATCTGAGGCCAGATTTGAACTCAGGTCTTCCTGATTCCAGGACCAACGCTCTATCCACCATGCTGCCTGGGTACATAAATGATATATACAGGGTAAATAGAAGGTAATCCAACTCAGAGAGAGTCCCTGTACAAGACAGGTCTTTTGAGGAACTAAGTCTGTAGGCCAAATCCAACTCATCCATTGCCAAGCCATATTCTAGGCAATAAGCATCCTTCATGCACTTGTTTTTTTCCTGTGTGGATAGCCAGGCCAATCTTAAGTTACTATAGTTCTTATTGAGGAAACCCTGTAATGTCCAAGGGCTTGATGCAATCAGCTTGTTGTTGTTCATCCTTTGTTTTTGAAGAGGACCAATGACATCACAGGGTGATGTCTTCACTGGTACATGAATTGGATTTAAGTGAGGCAGAGCTGAAAAAGTCATCAGCCTCATTCCCTCTTCCAGAGCCATCAAAGTCCAGTGGATGGACAAAAGTCAGAATGACTGGAGATGGCCTAGGATGCAGTGGATGACCTTGGTGTCAATCTCATCTCTGACACTTATTACCTATGTGATTTTGGGCCAGTCAGTCTGATCTTCTATTTCCCTACCTATAAAAATGAGGGAGTTAGACTTGATGACCTCTGAAGCTCTTTCCAGTTCGAATTTTTGTGAATTCATTTGTCAAATGCAAAGTATGTTGAAATGGTTTTGTTCACCTTTGAAGTTTGGTTGGTAATAAGTTTATTTTTAAAGCAATTATTTAAAAGATAATAATTATAATATAAAATATTTTACCATACCACCCAAGTCACATAGAGACCACATGAGACATTACCTGGCCCATTGACTCTGTTGATCTGGAGATGAAGCAGAGCCACATTCTACTGCATAGACCTACTCTGTGCTGGCTAGATATTGACCCAGGAGGTCTGCCAGCCCAAGGCAATGGGAAGGAGAATGAGGGCGGAGTTTCTAATTTGGAAGGATGGAAATGGTGGAGAAACTTAGACTGGGAAACAGCTTGCTGGAGCCCCCCAGGGCTAAAGATCTTCAAGCTATTTCCAGCTACCCCTCCTCTCCCATTGTGGAAGAAGCATTTCCCCATTGCCAGTTCCTTCCTTGGCAGCTTTTTCCATTTCCTCTTCTCATCTCACCAAGTGCCCTCCTCATGGTCCAGCTCATAGGGTGTGGTGATAGCATAGCACTCTGTCTGGTTTTTATAGTGATGTCACTATGATCATGACCTGCCATTCATTCAGGTTGACTCCAGATTACATAGTGGATAGGGCAAATTCACCCTTGTAGCATAGCAAGTCAAACCTGGCAGCCCATTCTAATTTGTATCTTGGGGGTTGTGGATCATGGAATAAATAATTTAATGCTGAAAAGGTGTCCAGGTATTTAATTCAAACTCATCACCTATCTCACAGATGAGGAAACTGAAGCTAAGAGGGGCTAAAGGAGTTGGCTTAATATAAATTATTAGGAGCAATCTTGTGACTGACAGGGTCTTGGGACCTCTGTCACGGGAATACTCATGAGAATTAATGAGTGAATAGATAGATGGATGAAAAAAACATTTATTAGGCACTTACCATATGCAGAGCTGCGCTTAGCACTAGGGACACAAGTAGAAAAGGGAGATAGTCGCCATTCTTAAGGAGCTTACTCTCTAATGGAGGAAGCAACACATATAGGAGGGTTAAGCTACAGGAAAGGTGGAAAGATGAGGAAATCCTACAGGTAGGGAGATGGAGAGCAAGACCCAAAGCTTAGTAGGAGATCTGAGAGGACTTTATACTTGTGTACCCCTGTTAAGTTTAATCTTATTAAATTCAATATATCATTCCCAGATTCTCATTTAGAATGCTTTGTGCCTTGTTCTGCCAATGGGTCATTAAGTGGAGCTCAGAACTGTGGATTTGACTACACGCACACAGCACATTGACCCCAAGAAGAATTGTAAATGGTGTCCCAATTTTCTTTTTTAAAAATTATCACTGTGACTTTATTTTTTAAATGTAATTATATTATTTTCAGTTTTTACCATTCACTTCCACAATATTTTGAATTCCAAATTTTCTCCCCAACTCTCCCTTTCCCCCACCCCAGGACAGTGTACACCTGGACCACCTCTTCTCCCAATCTGCCCTTCCCTCTATCATCCCTGCCTTTTCCCATCCCCTTCCCCTCTATTTTCCTGTAGGGTAAGATAGATTTCTACACCCCATTGCCTACACATCTTATTTCCCAGTTGCATGCAAAAACAACTTTAACATTTTTTTTAAAGCTTTGAGTTCCACATTCTCTCCCTTCCTCCCTCCCCACCCCTCTTCATTGAGAAAGCAAGTAATTCTATATAGGTCATACATGTGTAGACATGCAAAACACTTCCATAGCAGTCATGTTGCAAAAGACTAACTGCATTTCACTCTATCCTGTCCCCCCCACTTATTCCATTTTCTCCCTTGACTTGTCCCCCCACAAAAGGGTTTGCTTCTGATTACCCTTTCCCTCAATCCGCTATCCCTTCTATTATTCCTCCTCTCTTATCCCCTTCCCCCCTGCTTTCCTGCAAGGTAAGACTTCCATACCCAATTCCATACCTCCCCCCTCTTCCCCTCTGTTGTAAAAGCTCTTTCTTGCCTCTTTTATGTGAGATGAGTTATTACATTCTACCTCTACCTTTCTCTTTCTTCCAGTACATTCCTCTCAACGCTTCATTTTGTTTTTTAGGTATCATCCTTTCATATTCAGCTCACCCTGTGCCCTCTGTCCATACATACACACACACACATATACATACATATATACATATGCATATATATATGAACCTACATACACACACACACACACACACACACACATGTTCCCTCTAACCTAATATTGAGAAAGGTCTCATGAGTTACAAATTTGATCTTTCCATGTAGGAATGTAAACAGTACAACTTTAATAAGTCCCTTATGGCTTCTCTTTCCTGTTTTCCTTTTCATGTTTCTTTTGAGCCTTGTATTTGAAAGTAAAATTTTCTATTCAGCTCTGATCTTTTCAACAAGAATGCTTGAAAGTCCTCTATATCATTGAAATTCCATTTTTCCCCTAAAATATTATACTCAGTTTTGCTGGGTAGGTGATTTTTGGTTTTAATCCTGCCTCCTATGACATCTGGAATATCATATTCCAAGCCTTCTGATCCCTTAGTGTAGAAGCTGCTAAATCTTGTGTTATCCTGACTATGTTTCACAGTACTTGAATTGTTTCTTTCTTGCTGCTTGTAATATTTTCTCCTTGACTTGGAAACTCTGGAATTTGGATACAATATTCTTAGGAGTTTTCCTTTTGGGATCTCTTTCAGGAGGCGATCAGTGGATTCTTTCAATTTCTATTTTACTCTCTGGTTCTAGAATATCAGGGAAGTTTTCCTTGATAATTTCCTGAAAGATGATGTCTAGGCTCTTTTTTGATCATCATTTTCAGGTAGACCAGTAATTTCAAAATTATCTCTCTTGGCTGTATTTTCCAGGTCAGTGGTTTTTCCAATGAGATATTTCACATTGTCTTCCATTTTTTTCCATTCTTTTGGTTCTGTTTTACAATTTCTTGATTTCTCACGAAGTCATTAGCTTCCATTTTCTCCATTCTAATTTTTAAGGAATTATGTTGGGGGCTACTACCACCCACCTCCCTATCAGACCAGCTGATAGGGGTCTCACGGGAAGAAATGAGGCGGAGGCAAGATGGTCAGAATACCCCATTTATTATATGATTAAGTTCCCTTTTTATACATGAAAAGCTGGCTTGGTTACCAGTAGCAACCATTACCCGAAAGACTGTAACATACCAAGTGAAAACAAACAAAAGTAAGATCAAACACATACATTAACCTTATTAACCTTGTATGAACATATACCCTCCTGTCCTTCATCATTCTGACATGGAGAACAGCATGACCGGGGCATGTTGTCTTAGTAACTGATATATTGCAGGACTCATTCTCTTTGGGGCATGGTGTTCTGATGCCTTGTCTCTGGCAATATACCAGAGGGTGCGGTAGTCCAACCATCCCTGAAGGAATGACTCTAACCTGCTATATCTGTTAAGCCTTAAAGGGCCCTAA
>CM053622.1:762069536-762090002 GCA_028646595.1 Phalanger gymnotis
CCGGCTGGGAAATTTGCCCCAGTCAGAGTGCTCGCAATTTCTAGCTCTCTCAAATCTGCACAGATTCACTTTTTTTATAGGAATCCAACAGACCTTGTGAGAGAGCTCCAGCAAGACGCTGTTTTCATGCGGCCATCTTGGCTCCGCCCCCATAATTTGTTCTAGAAAATATATTCTTAACCAGACAATAAAGACAATTACAAAAGATAAAATGGATAGCTTTTATTACATAACACTGAAATGCCTCTGCATGAACAAAATTAATGCACTTAGATAATAAAGTTGTCAAATGGCAAAAATTTCATATCAGATTTCTTTGATAAGGATTTGGTATCCAAGACATGTAAACATTTGCCAGATATGTATCTATATATACACACATGAGTGTATGTACATGATATACATGTATCTAGACAGACACATGCACATAGGTTTTCATAGCCATGTGTATCTAAATATATGTGTGCACATATGTCTTTACACACAGAGATACAGATATAAACCTAAAGTCATTCCTCAGTAGATAAGAATATGGCCAAGAATATGAACAAATGGTTATTACAACCCAGTCAACATCAAAAAAGGAATTCCTACTACAACATTAAGCAACAAGTGGTCATTCAACCTCAACTGGAAAAACTCCAATGAGAGGAAAGCCGCTACATCTTAAAACAGTTTATTCCCCTTTTAGGAAGCTCTGATTGCTAAGAAATGTTTAACTGAAACAATCCTAAGCTTATCTCTTTGTAAATTTTGCCCATTGCTCCTGGTTCTGCTCTCTGAGGCCAAAGAGCACACATTTCCACCACATGACAGCCCTTTGAATACTGGAAGTCGGGTATCATGTTCCTCCTGAGTCTTCTCTTTGTAAAGTTGAACTTCCTTGTTCCTCCAACCAGAACAGGCAACATTTCATATTTTATTTTTGTGTCTCCAGCACCCAGAAGAGTGCTTGGAACATAACTAGGCATTTATAGATATTTGTTGATTGATAGTAATGTATTCCCAGAAGCCAACACAATGCCTAGAATATAATGGGAGCTGAAATGCCTGTTGGACATATAAACAGACTCAGGGTCCTTTACCACCCTCTGTATGTTCTCAAATGTATAGGGTTCCCTCCTACATGAACCCCAGGAATGAACTGAAAATGGAAAAAGACTGAATAATGTTAAAGAAATACAAAGAGAAATGACAGTGCTTCGTCCAGTCCAGGACCACACACACACACACACACACACACACACAGTCACTAAGAAAGGAGTCGGTCCCAGCAGAAAAGCCAGCACAAGAAGACAACATGGAAGACTACCGTTGTGGACAAAAGCTGCTCCAAAGACACCTGAAGCCTGCAACTCTCTGTATTGAGGAGTAAGAATATGAGACGACATGTATGAAGATGCTCCAAGGTGGAAAGAAACTTGAGGTGCTCTGCATATAAACATAGGTCAAGAGCTAAAAGTGCCCAGAACAAAGGAGTACGGCTCAGTCTGGGAGGCACCTAGGTCTCTGATCTGCAATGCTCCAGGGGACCCTGGAAATCCAGAGCTCTACTTTGACCCAGCCAATACCACCACTAGGTTCATACCCCAAAGAGATTAAAGAAAAAGGAATCTGGAACCTATTTGAGAAGACATAATGCAATAAAAATTCTAGACAATAAAGGTCTTTTGAAGAAAGAATTTCAATTTCAATTAACTAAATAATCTTTAAAAATTGTTGAATCAATGAGTATATTATAGAAACAATAGATACTCTCATCAAAGTAAATGGGAACAATGAAACAATATATCAAAACTTTTGTTATGCAGCCAAAGTAATTCTTAGGGAAAAAATTTTTGCCTCTAAACATTTTCATCAACAGCAAAAATGAATAGATCCATGAATTAAACATCTAACTAAAATAACTAGAAAAGCAATAAATCAAAAAATCCCAACTAAAAAACAAAATAGAGATTCTGAAAATGAAAGGCAAGATTAACAAAACTGAAAGAAAAACAGTTGAATGATTAATAAAATTACTTGATTTAAAAAACTAATAAAATACGTAAACCTTTAGCTTGTCTAATTTTCTTTTTTTAAAAAAAGGAAATCAAAGTACTAGTGTCAAAAAAATTCCATTCAAAATAATTACAGAATATATAAAATATTTGGAAGTCCATCTATCAGGACACACAGGAAATATATATGCATATATAAATATACAATATCTTTATAATATATATAATATACTTATTTAATATACATGTATTAGGATATATGTATAATAAAACATTCTTTACAGAAATAAAGGTTGAAGAGATATTAATTGCTCAGGGTTAGGCCATGCCAAAATATTAAGTATGGTAATTCTACCTAAACTAATTTATTCAATATCATGCCAATCAAACTACCAAAGGATTATTTCATAGAGCTAGAAAAATTACAAAATTCATCTAGAGAAACAAATGGTAAAGAATTGCAAGGGAAATAATGGGGGGTGGGGATTAGGATTTGTACCAGATCTAGCAGAAACTTGGTATAGAGCAACTTCTAACATGTACCATGATAAGCTTCAAATTAATACATGACCTAGACATTAAAGGTGACATTATAAACATCTTAGAGAAGCATGGAAGGACATTCCTTTTACAGCTAAGAATAAGAGAAGGGGGTGAGGGGGAAGGAGAAGGAAACAACTATTTATTAAGTGCTTTTTATGTGCCAGGCACTATGGAAACACTCTTACAAATATTGTGTCATAGGGGCAGACATCTTGACCAAACAAAGAAGAAAGAGGATCAAGGAATATAAAATAGACAATTTTCATAACATAAAATTAAAATATTTTTGTGCAAACATGATCAATACAGTTAAAATTATATGAAAAAAGTAATTAGGGAAAAAATCTTTCTAGCAAGTTTAACTGATAAGGGTCTCCGATACATAAGGAATTGATTCAAATTTGTAAGAACCAAAGCCATTCTCCAGTATATAAATGGTCAAAACAGAAGAACAGGAAGTTCTCTGGGGAAGAAATCTAAGCTGTCAACAGCCATTATGAAAAAATGCTCCAGACTAAAGGCGGGGGCCCATACTGGTCATCTCTGCTCCTGAGGGAAGTTCAGGGTAATGCACCACTTGAGCTCAAGATGTCTGAGCTACAATAGGGCTAAAGCCAATCAGGTGCCCAAACTAAGCCTGGCATCAATATGGTGAGGCTATGGGACTGAGGAGCCACCAAGCTGCCTAAGAAGGGGCAAACCAGCCAGGTCAGAGATAGAGCAAAAATTCCATGATGGTTAGCAGTGGGATTGGGTCCATAACTGTGTGGGCAAGCCTGGACAAAATGGAGAGACCTAGTCTTGCCTTTCCCCCACCAAAAAAAGGTCCAAATCACTAATAAGAAGAGGTGTTACATAAATTAGCTCTAAGATTCCATCTTTGAGATTGTCAAAGATGACCTCCCTTCTGAAAAAAAGGTAAATAAATATTATTGGAATGATTGCCAGAGGACAGATACTCATACACCATTGGTGGAGATATAATTCCAACCGTTCTAGAAAATAACTTGAAACTATACCCTCAAATCACAAATGTGAGTAGCCTTTAAGCCAACAACAACACTATTGGATTGTTAACCCCAAAGAGATCAGATAAAAAGGGGAAAGACCCATGTGCGCAAAAATACTTATGGCAACACTTTTAGCAAAGAACTGGACACGAAGAAGGTACCTATCAATTGAGAAACGACTGAACAAATTGTGTGACTATGATGGAATATTGTACCATAAGAGATGACAAAAGGGATGGATTCAGA
The DNA here is from genome assembly GCA_028646595.1 of Phalanger gymnotis. NCBI lineage: Eukaryota > Metazoa > Chordata > Mammalia > Diprotodontia > Phalangeridae > Phalanger > Phalanger gymnotis. Next base: position 762,073,336 of record CM053622.1, read on the forward strand.
CAAACCTTAGAAGGTTTGTCTGAACTAATGCAGAGTGAAGAGAGAACAACAAGGAGAACAACTTATACAGTAACAACAATTGTAAACAAAAGTAACTTTGAAATATTTAAGAACTGTGATCCTTGTAATGACCAGCCAAGATTTCAGAGGACTCTGGGTAAATTAAGTTAACTACCTCCTGACACAGAGGTGGTAGACTCAAAGCCAGAATGAGAAAGGCATTTCTGGTGTTGGGCAATGTATGGATTTGTTTCACATGACTATACTTATTTGTTACAAGGAAGGGTTCTCTTTTAAGTTTGGGGGGGATTCAAGAAAAAAAGAGGAGCTAGCAATAGTGTTGACTAAACAAAGAGAGATGAGAGTTATTGGAGCATTTGAAAATGTGTGGAAGAAAACAGAAAGACTTTCAGAAGGAAATAGACAATTAGCTTTGAAACAAAAATGCTGAATTTAGTGTTCACTTTGTTTTTCTTTTGTTTTGTTTATTTAGTATTTTATTTTCTCCCAGTTACATGTAAAAACAATTTTTTTTAAGTTTTAGAGGGGGCAAGGCAAGGTAATTGGGATTAAGTGACTTGCTCAAGGTCATACAGCTAGTTAGTGCTGAGTGCCTGAGGCTGGATTTGAACTCAGGTCCTGCTAACTCCAGAGACAGTACTCTATTCACTGGACCACCCAGCTGCCCCATAAAAACAATTATTAACATTCATTTTTAAAACTTTGAGTTCTGAATTTTTTCCCTTCCTTCCTCCCCACCCACCCGCCTCCCCCCTCTCCCTCCACCCCTGCCCCATTGTGAAGGCAAACAATTCTATATAAGTTATGCATATGTGGTCATGCAAAATATTTCCGTAATAGTCATGTTGTGAAAGAAAACATAGACCAAAAAACTCAAGAAAAATAAATTTTAAAAAGTATGCTTCAATGTGTATTCAGACACCATCAGTTCTTACTCTGGGGATGGATAGCATTTTTCATCATAAGTCCTTCAGAGTTGTCTTGGATCAATGTATTGCTGAGAATAACTAAGTCACTCACAGCTGATCATCTTACAATATTACATGTTATTCTGTATACAGTACATTTCACTTTGCTTCAGCCCATGTAAGTCTTTCCAAGTTTTTCTGAGAGCATCCTGCTTATCATTTCTTATAGTACAATAATATTCCATCAAAAGCACATCCCACAACTTGTTCAGAAATTCCCCAGTTGATAGCCATCCTCTCACTTTCTAATTCTTTGCCAGCAGAGATGAGCTACTATAATTTTTTTTACATATAAGTTTTTTCCTTTTTGTTTTTCATCTCTTTTCGGATACAGACCTAGTAACGGTATTGCTAGATCAAAGGGTATGCATGGTTTTATAGCCCTTTGGGCATAGTTCCAAATTGCTCTATAGAATGGTTGAATCAGTTCACAACTCTACCAACAGTGCATTAATGTCTCATTTTTCCCACATCCCCTCCAAGATTTGTCATTTACTTTTTCTGTCCTATTAGCCAATCTAATAGGTATGAAGTAGTACCTTAAGATTGTTTTAATTTGCATTTATCTAATCAATAATGAGTTAGAGTATTTTTCATATGGCTATAGATACCTTTGATTATGTCATCTAAAAACAGATCATATCTTTTGATCATTTATCAATTGGGGAATGGCTCTTATTTTTATAAGTTTGACTCGGTTCTCCATATGTTTGAAAAATGACGCCTTTATCATAGAAACTTGCTTCAAATTTTTTTCACAGTTACTATTGCTAACTGTATTTCCCTCTATCCTATTCCCCCCTCCATCCTGTTTATTCTATTCTCTCTCTCCTTTCACCCTTTCCCTCCTGAGAAATGCTTTGCTTTGTAGTTCCAGCTCTGGCCAGCCTGGAGCTACAGTGAAAAGTTAGATACAGCTAAAAATTCAGCAGATTGAGGAGATTTTAATCATTAAGGAGGTTGGAAATTGATCATTTTGAGAGTTCAGGAGAAAATTTCTGAGACTTTTGGGATAATTCCAGGAATTTGCCACCTTCTGGAACACCTCACACTCCTGATCACTCAGCATTTCCTACTCCCTCCCCAGAGTTAGGAGTTCATCTCAGCATAAGGATTATAACAGCTCCAAGGGTTCTTGTCAACCTCTCATCCCAGATCAGATTAAGAGGAGAGATTGCTGGAGAATTGTAGGGAACCTGGAGAAGGGAGGTGATAGGTCAGGCCCACAGAGAGCATTCCCTGTGCCCTGCCACCAAGTATTATCACTACTGGGAAGGCCCTTGCATCAGCCACCCTATCCCCTAGGCAATGCCTGGCATGGCAGTATGAGCTAGAGAAGCTAGCCAGCTTCTGCTCTTGGTAAACCCACTCTTCTCTGTTCCAGTTGCAGAGATACATCAGCTTTGTAATTTATAGCAAACTATTTTATCTTTCTTTGTCCTGTTTCTTGATTTTTAAAGGGAAAAAATAATAATGGTTGTTGTTGTGGGATCAAGATGATAGAATGATTGTAAAGTGCTTAACACAATGACTGGCAGATGCCAGACACAACATTATTATTATCTCTCCAATTTAATGTAATCATTTTCCCCATTAACTTTGAAGTGCTTGTAAAATACCAAAAGTAGTAAGGTCAATAATTTCTATATATGATAATCTGGAAATGCAATCAATGTCATCTGAAATTTATTGTTTGTGTTATTATTGTATTTCTAAATTATATTGTGTTTCTAAAATTCTTATATTAGAAAATTTGAGAGACCATTGTGAGGCAGAAATGGTGCTAGAGAAAGCACTTTTTAATCTGGATTTTGTTGCATATGAATTCTTTGGGCTTTTAAAAGAGAATGTGATAAAATTAGATAATTTGAAAACTGTTAAATAGCTAATGAGGTATGTTTAGTTATGAACGGTAATGATAATGATAATGATATTTGCTACAATAGCAGATTTTTCATTTGAAAGTCCTGAATGTTATGAAACTGCATAGGATGCTTTATAGTTGTAGTTTCAACATATTAATGATGAGACGATTCTCTGTGCAAAGTGATTTGGAAAAGCATTCACCTAAATCGATAACAGGTTGTTTCAAGTTTTAAATGCAGAATATTGTTTACAGTACTATTACATTAGCAAATTATGTAATTTGGTAAACAATTATATTAGCTATGTTGTTGAAAAAGCATTTCCTCTTATGATCTAGATGTTAGATTAAGAATTATACTCTTGCCCCCCCAAAATAGGGGAGAATGAATGGACTAGGATAAACTTCAAGTTTGTCTGTGCAAGAGCTTTTTGTGTTGTGGAATTCCTACTGAGTAACTGGGAATCCTTGCATAAAATAGGGGTATGATTTTCAAGCTTGCTTCATCTAAGGAGATGATAGATAGATAGATAGATAGATAGATAGATAGATAGATAGACAGACAGATAGATAGATGTGTGTGCGTATGTATATATGTGTGTATGTGTATGTATATATATACATACATTAATTTGAAGATTTGTGGACTACCACATTCACTATCTATGTGAGATTCCAGAATGTAATTACTTTCTTAATTTCTAGTGATATATTTAAAGACAAAGGAAAGAAAAGATATTAAGTAAATTTTTAAAGGCCCGGTAAACTTTTTTATTGTGATAAGGCTAATTTAATTGGGTACGTTCTTCTTGGCTTATAAAAACTGAATCTCCTCCTCATTACAACACCTATTTGACTAGTAATTTTGTGATAACTAGGAATTTAGTTTGTCATAATACTTGAGGAATTTATTTATGTTACTTAAGGACATTTTATACCAACTTAGTTCTAATGAATTTCAATTTTAAAGGTTTATTTTTGCTGTAAGGTATAAGAGAGAGACAGCTATCATTTTAGAAGTTTCCAACTATTCCAAAAGTTTAGTGATTGGAATTTTTATATCAGGATAAATTTTAAACTGTTTTCAAGAAGGGGAAATACTTTCAGAAAGAAAAGTTTTGTAAAAATCTCATGTGATTTTTAAAAGATTTACTAAATTTTCATTTACAGGATAATTTGTTGTGAAATTGCTGTAATGAGCTATAAAGCAGAAGAGATCTTGCTGTTTTGATCTGAATTTGTAGTCATTCCATGGCCTAAGCAAGAGTCAAATTAGTGGGGCAGCTAGGTGGCACAGGGAGTAGAGCACTGGCCCTGGAGTCAGGAGGACCTGAGTTCAAATCTGACCTCAGATACTTGACAAGCTAGCTGTGTGACCTTAGGCAAGTCACTTAACCCCAATTGCCCTCAAATTGCCATAAAAAAGAGTTGAATTAGTGTTTGAACTTATCAGATGTATAAGATTCAGTTCCTGAAGTTATCTCATTTTCAGGGTGATGATAATCAGAGAAGGATAAACAAGCTTGTGAAACAAGGATATAGATCTGTCCAGTTATGAGGAATAGTCAGGAGTCTGTTTTTAAGGAACAGGATTTCAATACGGATAGGTGTGTTAGTGAAGAGTAGCCATTTATCAGCTCTTTTGTGTTATCATAACAGGAAATCTGAATTAAAACATGTGCAGAAATTTATGCAAACTGTTTGACTCACCTTAAGATGTTGCCATTGTTTAAAAGGATTCTGAAAGCAGTAGTACTTTCATGTGTCATCCTTTAGAGCTGAACTCACCTGAAGCTCTGATTATTGGAAGTTGCTATTCAAGATTTTATGGGTCTGTAACTTACTACTATTCTGATATTTGATTATAGAGATACTTGTCTGAATTGTCATGAAGCCAATAGTAGAACGGCATATGCTGCAGGCTGAGAATTGCTAAAGGTGGATAACTGTGCCTGGGAAAAGTTTTGAGGACAACCTCAGATATAGCCTAGGTGGGATCCTTCTGACTGTATTTCCCAATTGTGTTATTTCCTTTGTGAAAAGAAAAATTCCCCACCTGATTAATCCTGAGCCCTGCTTTTAACATCTAGTGACTTCATGATTGACTGTCAGACATGACTCATGCCTGGAATCAAACAGAGCTAAGGAAGTTTTTCCTTTCTGCTATGACATATGATGTTATTAGAACTCTGCTCCTCTTTTTCTTTTATAGCAAATTGCTCTAGTCAAGCAGTTCTGTAAGCACAATACTAAATCTATTAAATAATAGATAAATATTGGAACATCTCTGAATCAGTACAATATGACGCAAATATGTATAGCTTACAATTTTAACTTGCATTCATGGCCAAATACCTCTGAAGGAGAAATGATTAGACAAAGTAGTAAGACAAAGATATAATGTGATAGATGTCTAATTAAATGAGATAGCAAATTTTGAGAAAAGCAACAGGATCAGATTGTTTCTTCTAAGAATTATGTACAGATGCATATGATTGGCTTCCAAAATTTATCTCTCATGGAAATTCAGACTTTAAGTATGTTTTGGTAATAAGTTTTCAAAATTGAATTTTTACACACAAATTATATAGGATAATAGTAAAAGTACGTGAAAGTATTTTTCCATTATTAAAGTATCTGTCTGATCATTTTAAGAGGCATAACAGCTCATTTAAGGTTTGGACTCTCAAATTTTAAAAGATTCTTATACCAGGTACAGGATTTAGGTAAGGACAGAAACAGCAAATGAAATATAAACCAAAATTTCTGAAGTTTCAAAATTGGAGAATCAAATTTAAGCAATTGTGTTAATTTATAATAAGTCAAAATTATCTAAGAACTTCTAGATATGAACCAGAGAAGCAGAGCTCCCTTTTGGAAGTGTCCCGAAGCAGAGCTCCCTTTTGGAAGGGTCCCGAGAATAAAACCTATTGTCCAAGAAAGGACATCTAGGGATCAGATAACTACATGAGACATCTGGGACTCAAAAGGTGCTGCTTAAATAGACGTTGAGAATGGGTTGGGATACAAGGAGACTTAATGATAGTTAACATTGGTGATAATGATTATATTGCTTCATATGGTTTATATTTAAGTTTTCTTGGTTACCTTGGTGGCATGTAAATCTCCTTTCTTAAAACTAGTCTAATGTGAGTCCTCTACGTAATTTAATCTGTACTTGACTTAATGTAATTATGCAATTTTGGGAATTGTGAGAAAACTTTATGGTATTGTTTGAACCTCACTCTGTGTGGCTGGGACCTGTCACTTTGTTTTCTTTCAATTATCAATCTATATGTCTTCTAAGAGTCCATATCAGGTCTTTCTAACTACTCCCGCAGCTTCTAATTTGTGGGTATAGATTCCTGTATCACATGAAGACGCCTGCTCCAAGTGGACATCTCTTCCCACTCCCTCAGGAAAAGTGAAGTTTTCCCCATGACTTCCTTAGTCTGCAGGTGGTACCTTCGGCACACCTTTGGCCAAAAGGAGGAAATGAGGATCCTGAGATCATTTTGAGGCTCCTGAGACCTGAGAAAAGCAGCTAATCAGGAGAAAGACATTTTTGGCCCACTCTGAGTTTAACCTACCATAATACCTTGCATCCTTTGACATAACAGACATGCTTTGCTCTCCCTCTGAGTGAACCCAAAATGTCCCTTCCTGTGTCAGCAACTACAAGGCCAGACGAAGCTGACCAGGAGCATTCTTCTGGTGCCTTGAACTGGACACTACCTTGAATAATGGCATTTTCCTTATCTTGGTATTTTATGGATACTTACTATGTTCTGTTATGTTAGAATACATCATGTTAATGATAGAAGAAACACAGACATCCTAAAACTATAATTGCAACTGATACTTTGACACTTCTCTGATTTACAATCTATCCTATTAAGAAAATTCCTTCCTCATATTATGGGCTAACACATATGGAGACTATAATTTTGGCTGACATAGGCATCCTGGGCTGGGGGGGGGGGCGGGAGGGGTGAGAAGGAATTACTCTAGAGATATAAGGTCCTCTTTGTCTATCCATCCTTGGGCCCATTTTCACAATGAACTGCCATACATATCTCTATATGCACAGTCCTCCAGCTTTGAGAGAAATCAACATGCAGCCTAATTTTGTTTTCTTAGAATGAGCTTAGTAATGGCTGACACCTGTCACAACTATGCTCTAAAGCCAAATTTTATTCCATAAGAAAGTCTGAACTCATTTACTCTCCACCACTACCCTGCCCCACCTCCACTCCTGTGCCCCAAGGGATGATGATAAGCTACCTCGACCCCTTCCTCAATGATTACCATACTCCCACACTCTTGACCTTGCCACCACTGGAGTGCTCCACTTCCCCATTCATGAACTCTGAAATTCCGTTATCTGATCACAACCTCTTGTCATTCCACAACTGCCTTGTTTTGCAACAGCAAGCCTGCTTTCCATCCTCATTAATTCCTCCACACATCCATGACCTCCAATCCCTCCACCTCTCAGTTCTTTCCCAGGCATCACCACTGTCATGACCCTCACTGATCCTCTCAGCTTAGAACTTTGTTTCACATTTCACTGGAAAAATTGAGACCAGGCTCTAAAAGCTCCATCTTCTCCCTTCCACATCTCACATCATTCAAATGTCATATGCCACTATGTCCTCATTCACTCCAATCTCACGAAAAAAGATGATGCTTCTCTTTGCCATGGAAAACCAACATACAAACACAAGTTATTGCTTTATATCACATTTTTTTTCTGGAGATTTCCCCTTTTATCACCCCTACCCTCTCACCTCTCTCTGTCTTATAGCTGTTTCCCTGGTGCCTACAAACATATCTCTGTCTCTTCCTCCTCAAAAAACCCTCACTTGGTTCATCCACCCCTGCTAGCAAGCATCCTACATGTCCCTTCTCTTTCCTGGCTAAATGCCTTAAGAAGACTGTCTACAATTGGTGTAGGCTATGTCCACTTCCTTTCCTCTCACTCTGTTCTTAACTCTCTGCAGTCTGGCTTCTGACCTCATCATTCAACTGAAACTGCTCCAAAGTAATTAACGATCCCTTAATTCCTAAATCTAGTGACCTTTTCTCAAAACTCATCCTTCTTGTCCTCTCATTACCCTGATGATACACACTTCTCTCCAGGTTTTCATGACGCTGCTCTCTCCTGATTCTCCTTCTACTTATCAGAGTACTTCTCAGTCTCCTTTGCTAGATCTTCATCCAAGCTATGTCCGCTAATCATGGGACTCCTCCCTCCCCCTGCCCCATGCCAATAGTCTGTCCTTGGATGTCTTCTCTTCTTCCTCTATGCTATTTCACTTGATGATCTCATCAGCTCCCATGGATTCAATTATCTTTATGCAAAAGATTCTCAGATGTAGTAATCCATCCCTGATCACTCTCCTCACCACCAGTGTCACATCTCCAATGGCCTATTGGACATTTCACACTGGATGTCCCCCAGGCACCTCAAACTCAATATGTCTGAAACCAATCTCATTATCTTTGCCCCCAAACCCTCCCCTCTTTCAAATGTTCCTACTTCTGTCAAGGCTATTGCCCTCTTCCCAGTCACTCATGCCAGCAAACTAGATGTCATACTCAACTTCTCACTCTCTCTCACCCTTCATGGGTGCCTTATGTGGCCAAGCCCTACTGATTTTACCTTCATAACATCTTTCACAGATTCCCATTCTCTCCTCTGACACCACAAGCATCCTGGTTCAGGTTCTCATCACCTCTCAGTCTGGGCTATTTAAATAGCTCGAAAATTGTTCTCCCTGCCTCAAGTCTCTCTCAACTCTAGTCCATCTTCTATTCAGTTATCAAAGCATAGGTCAAACTAAGTCACTTCCCTATCCAATCTACACCAGAGTTTTCCTATCACTTCTAGAATCAAATATAAAATGCTCTGCTTGGTATTCAAAGCTCTTCATGAGCTGCCTCCCTGCCCCACCTTTCCAGTCTTCTTATTCCTTTATCCTCTTCTGAGTACTTTGTGATGCACTGGTCTCCTTGTTGTTCCTCAATCAAGATATCCCATCTCTAGATTCTAGATATTTCCTCTGGCTGTCCCCTATGGCTAGAATGCTCTCCCTCCTCATTCCCTGACTTACATCAAGTCTCAACAAAAATCCTACCTTTTACAAGAAGCCTTTCCCAGTACCTCTTAATGGTAGTGCCTCCCCTACATTGGTTATCTCCAATTTACCCTGTGTATAACTAGTTTGTAAATAGTTGTTTATATGTTGTCTCCCCCCACCCCCAACTCCCACTGGACCCCATTACACAGGGAGGACATCGAGAGCAAAGGACTATCCTTTACTTTCTTTTATATCCCTAGCTCTTAACATAGTGTCTTGCCCATAGTGGGTACGTAATAAAATGTTTATTTACTTAATGACTGATGCTAGTCACCAGAAAGTTGGCAAATTCTTATGGCCACAGTACTAAGGCATTAAGGGGATGTCAATGTATTGGTGTAGATCAAGCACACATACTGATAAAATTAGAGCTCAATAAATTCTTGTTGACTTGAAAAACCATGATGTATGTACTAGACTTTTGTACTTTCACTCACAATCCTCTTTTTATGTTCTTTGTACATGGAAATGCTCATGTTTTTCAAGTTCAGAATAACAAGAAACAAGAATTTTCTTCAAAGAAATGACGGACATGATGAATATAGAAGCAGCTGGTGGCAAAGTGGGGAAGAGCCCTGGGCTTGAAGTCAGAAAGACCCAAGTTAAAATCTGGACTCAGACACTTACTAGCTACATAACCCTGGGAAGATCATTTCATCTTTGTCTGCCTCAGTTTCCTGATCTATAAAATGGGGATAACAATAGCACCTATTTCCCAGAGCTGTGACGACCAGAACAAATGAGCTAACACGTATGCAGCACTTTGAAAACTTGCAGGTGCTAAATAAATTATAGTTGTTATTGCTATGACTAGTATTATTAAAGATAGAAGTGTGGAAAGACATATGAATTAATTCATAATGAAGTAGATCTACGAAAACAATATATACCATTTTACAACCAAGTAGATGAAAAAAATATGAAAATATGACACCACCAAAACAAATGCAACTGAATGGTATGAAATCATAGTGACTAAGCTTGGCCCCAAAGAAGAGATGGTAGTCAAGTAAAGTCAAGAAGCATATTAAGACACTTGCTAAGGGCCATACACTGTGCCAAACATGGGATTCGAGAATGCCTCTCCTTCCCCTATCTTCGTGCTTATTTAGGAGAGGCCAGGAGGGATATGGGTATACAGTGGTGTACTGGTAACATCTAATAATTGACTGCAGAAAAAACATATTTATATATGTCAGGGATACAGGGACTATGCTAGGACAGAGGTCATTTCCTATCACCAGAGTCTAAGATTAGGGCAAGGGCAAAGGCAAAGGCACGATCCAAGAGCCAGAGAAACTATCTGTCCTCTACTTCTAGTCCCTAGGCCCCCCTGACCCTCAGGGGTGACTAGAAAATGGACACTGTACTCTGCAACCCTTCTAAGGGTTCAAGCCACACCTGCCAAACAAAAGATGCCCTGTAGATCTGCTTTGGTTATTTTCAAAGAACTCAGTGAGCACCATTATCTCACTGCCCTAAGGATGAGATTGGGAGGGACAGAGCTTCACATAGAACAAGAAGAGTTAATTATCCCTGAACAAAGCTTTTCTGGCTGAAGGTACTGTGAGATATGGCCTCCACAGAGGAGGCGAAGATGTCTTCTCTGGAGCTTTCCAACCAAAAGGGAGATAGTCTCCTTGCAGTTGGGCATTGAAATTGGATGGAGGAGTGATGGTTGTTAGCTCTGTCTGTGGGAGCAGAGGACTGGCCAAGATGATCTCAAAGCTCCTCTCATACTGAACCACTTGGGACCCTTCAATGACCCAGCTTCCCTCCACCCCATATTATTCAGCTTATCATTGTCCTTCCTAAAATGTGGCACTTAGAATGACACAAATCTTATAACTCACATTTTCATAGTGCCTTCCAATTGACAAAATGCTTTTCCTGTCAACCATATTATGAGGAAGGGAGGACAAGGGTTATAATCCCTATTTTACAGATGAGGAAATTGAGGCCTAAAGATCTGCCCAGGGTAATACATTTTTCTAATACATGTGAGAGTGTAGTTCCTAAAGAAAGCTTGTAAGCTTCAAGTCCAGCATCTTTTTGCATGGATTTAGGGGGTTGGAGGAAGGAGATTGAGGGAGGCACCAAGAAATTCACTAAGTTACTTATTGACCCTAGGAGATGTTGCTGGGGTTCAGCCAGATGGGCACAGGGCCAGCTATGGCCTAGGGAGCTGCTAGAAGTCCCCAGGTGAGTGGGTCATGAGCACATAATGCCAGGCATACCCTTCCACCAGCACTGGGACAGCAACCAGAGCTCTTGGGGGGTTTCCTGCTAACCCAGCCTCCCAAACAGGACACAGCATGCCAACTCATTAAGCACCTCATGAAGCCCTCCTCCCATCGATCCCCCATTCACTCCCTGGGATGGCCGGACGGCCTGCAATCCCTTCCCTTCCCCTAACATTCATGGTGAGAACCGGATTCCAGGCAGGGATTTTTCCTGGGCTTTTCAAAGCATTTACATCTGTTCTCTTGATTCATTCTCAATAATCCCGCAAGAAGACCAGGGTAGGGATTATTATCCCCATTTTCTTGAGTCCGGAGAAGGAAACCGACCCAGAGAGCAGAGGAGACGTGCCCAGCATCACCCAGTGGATTAGTCTCAAATCCAGCATTTAATTTAATCCAGGACTCCCAATTCAGTGTTTCGTGGGCAGCATTGTTGGCCAGAATGGAGATGAGTCTGAAGCCACCTTCTCCCCATCACCTGTGCTCAGGCCTGGCTGAGCTGAAAGCCTCCCAGACAGGTAAGGGATGGGATAGATGGCTTTGGAAGTGCTTTCTAGCTCTGAGCTTCTCTGATTTTTATGTTCTCTGAAAGAGCAGTGAGGCAGCCTGGAAAGGAGCACTAGACTGGAAGAACTGGGTTCTAGCCTTGGCTTCCTCAGCTCTCTCTGTGTGGTCTGACACAAGTCACTTGACTTCCTTGGCTCTTAGTTTTCTCATCTGTTAGATGGGACTAAAAAACATATGAAAGACATTTGAAGGGGCACAGAATGCTAAAAACAGGCAGAAAACGGTTTATTTTATTAGGCCTTTAGGGACTGGGGCACACCAGTCCAGCAGGAGGACACCTCCTTCCCATGCCAACCCCACCTTACACAAGGGGAATAGACCTCTGTCCTGCTCCCCTCTGGTCTTACTTGAAAACTTACAAGTGAGGCCCAATGCACCAGCTACTGCCTTCTGTGGCCAAGGATATCTAAACATCCTTTCTGTGGCTGCTTATTGCCCGTTCACAGATGCCAGCTGAACTTTGGATTTTAGGGGCTAAGAAATCCCCTCCCTTAGCCCTGTTAGCATATGGAGCTGATGGCTTTTCCCTTCTCCCTGCTGGTGCTACTCAAAACAGAACTACTCGTGTAGGGGGTAGAGATAAAGAGGTAATAGAGAGAGAAAGATTAAGAGAGATAATAAATTAAAGATAGATAGATGGAGAGAGAAAGAGGCATAGATACAAAACGATACCCAGATGATAGAGATAGATGCATAGATAAAGATAAATAGATGATTGCGGGAGATAGAAAGATAGATACATATTGATCCAGAGATGACAGAGGGAGATAGATAGACAGATAGACAGATAGATAGACAGACAGATAGACAGATAGATAGACAGACAGACAGATAGACAGACAAACAGACAGACAGAGATATAAGGAAGTGTTACGGGGTTGATGCAGGATGAGGTGGTCCACAGCTCCCCTGTCAGAGTCCAAAAAATAAGGAGCTGGTGCTGCTGAAAAGAAGGAAGGAGGCAGAGGGTGTAATTGCTAGTGACCACTAAGAGAAAGGATAGAGGAAAATCTAGTCCCTCCTCATTCTTTCCTCGAGCTCTCTGCTCTTGGGGCTCAGGGAGTTGACTTGGAGTCTGGGGGAGGGAGCAGACAACCCCGGGAGGACTCTTCTAGGCCAGGGAGAGTATGAGGGTGAATCTGATTCTTCCGGCCAGGGTCACCCTAGGCAGGAGGGGCTGTGCTCTGAGGCTCATGTCCTCCCAATGATTCTTTCCCCTCCCCCAGGCTGCCACCCTTCCCTCTGCTGTGTACTTCATAGGTAAGACAGCTTAGGCCCTGACATGGGCCCCACTTTCACGGCAGGTGAGCCAGGGCCCAAGGGCCCTATGAATACATTCCTATATTACCTGAGAAGCTATTTCAGGTATTAACATCTCAGCACAATTAGACATTGGGTCTTGAGAGTCAGGACACAGGGCCCCTACGGCTCCTTAGATCATAGCTCTGGAGTTGGGAAAAGGACTTTAGAATACGTCTAATCCAACCCTTCATTTTACCGATGAGGAAACTGAGGCCCAGAGAGGTGAACTGATTTCTCCACCACCACCAGGGTCACACGGGTAAGAAATACAGCTGGAATTTGAACCCAGGGCCTGCATTTGGGATTATGTAGGGGTATTTGTAGGCATGTGATTGTGAGTAAAGAGATACCTGGGCTAACCCACAGATATATCATGGGCTAGAAACAGCCAACCTTTGAACACTAAGAGGGGATGTGTGTGCTGGGGAGGAGAGGGATGGCTGTTGGGGATTTCCCAGGTAGAGGCAGCTAGATGGTATAGTAGGTAGAGCACCAATCTTAGAATAAAGAAGACCTGAGTTCAAATCCAGCCTCATTTACTAGCTCTGTGACCCTGAGCAAGTAATTTAAAGTCTTTCTGCCTCAGTTTCTTCAACAATAAAATGGGGATCATAATAGCACCAATCCCCCAGGGATGTCATGAAGACCGATTGAAATATTTGTAAAGCACTTAGCACAGCAACTGGCATAGTGAGCATTTAATAAATGCTTCTTCCTTCAACCCCTGAGTCTGAAAGATTTGGAAAAAGAAAGCCCCAGGCATGATGCACAGACAGGAAGGGGGTCCAGCTTCCTCCTGATTAGAATTAATATACTTTTTTCACTTTTCTCCCTTCAATGCCTCAGCCTCTTAGGACCTTTCCTGAAGCCCATTTTTAGCCAGTCCTGGACTGGGTGATATGGGAGACGTAAGATAATCCCCACCCTTAGAGAACCTGGAAGAGAAAAGCCCACCTGAAGTAGCTAATTCCACAAGGAAAGAGACAGAGAGAGTGAGAGAGAGAGAGAGTAGGTAGACAAACAGATAGATGCATGATAGATCGCTAGACAGACAGATAGACAGATGAATGGGTAGACAGTCTGACACAGAGATAGATAGATAGATAGATAGATAGATAGATAGATAGATAGATAGATAGACAGATTGATAGATAGATATGAATAGAAGGTAGATTTTGAAGATAAAGAGATGATAGATGGAATGTGATAAACAGTAGATGGGTTATAGAGAAAAGCATGATAGAGATAAATTGATAGCAGTTAATAGAAGATAAACAGAGGGTATAAATACATAATTGTAGAGGTAAATAGTAGATAGGTTATAGACATAAACAGGTGATGGATGGATACATGAAAGAGATAAATAGTAGAGGTAAATAAATGGTAGATGGATAGACGAGGAGATACACAATGATACAAGGATGATAGAGATGAAAGAAATTAATTGAATTATGATAGAGATAAATTGATAGACATAAATAGATAATAATAATTGATAGACATAAATAATAATGATAGATATTAGAGGTAGGGAAAGATTGATAGAAGATAGATTGATTGAAATAAACAGATAATAGAAGTAGATGATAGTGAGAGAGATCACTATCTGTTAGAGATAAAGATAGGTAGATGGTAGGTAGATAGGCAGATAGATAGATAAATAGATAGATAGATAGATAGATAGATAGATAGATAGATAAATAGATAAATAAATAGACAGAAAGACAGACAGAGCAAGTTTTTATAAAGTCCTTACCATGTTCCATGCCCTGCACTAAGGCCTGGGGCTACATAAAAAAGCAATTATCCATCACAGTAAGAGAGATCCAGAAGTGAAGTCCTAGTTTCTCAGGGGGTGGAAATAATTGGAGAGAGAATGTGGGAAGGAAATGCTCAGGAACAAATGAAAAGCTCAGGAAAGCATACTCTTAGGTGGCCAGAGAACGGAGGAGAGGATAGTTCAGGAAGGCTTCATTGAAGAGAAGGTAAGAAGTGGACTTTGAAGATTAGGAGGATTTTGATAAGCAGAAAGAAAGGGCAAATACATTCTAAACCAGAGGCTCAGAGGTGACAATTAGTATGGTCTGAATGGAGAACAATGGGGATAATAGCCTGGCTATGGCAAAGCATTTATTTTGTGGAGCTATGGGAGAACAAGTCAATTTGAGGAAGCCTAAAATGCCAGAGTGAGAAGACAGGTTTTGAGTTGATGGTCAACAGGAAGCAATTGAAAGTTTTTCAGTTAGTGGACTAGAATGGATTAAGTACCTACCGTGTGTCAGGCATGGGCAGCTACGGGGCACAGTGGATAGAGCACTGGGCTTGGAATCAAGGAGACTCATCATCATTAGTTCAAATCTGGCCTTAGACACTAACTATGTGATTCTGGACAAGTCACTTTACCCGGTTTGCCTCAGTTTCCTCATCTATAAAATGATCTGGAGAGGGAAATGGCAAACCACTCTAGCATCTCTGCCAAGAAAACCCCAAATGGGGTCACAAAGAGTCCAAAACAACTGAAAGAT
This sequence comes from Phalanger gymnotis, assembly GCA_028646595.1. Taxonomy (NCBI): domain Eukaryota; kingdom Metazoa; phylum Chordata; class Mammalia; order Diprotodontia; family Phalangeridae; genus Phalanger; species Phalanger gymnotis. Next base: position 762,088,969 of record CM053622.1, read on the forward strand.
GACTGAGCAACAGCATTGATTGAGTAATTGATTACAGAAGGGAAGAGCAGATAAGATTTGGCAAGAGCTGAGCTATAGAAATTGAAAGTATTGGGAAGAACATCGTCTCTATAGGCAGCAGCCTTTGGTTCAGATCCCAGGTCGGCAAGATCACTTGTATCACCTTGGGCAAGTCTCTTCTCCTTTCTGTGCTTCAGTTTCCTCTTCTGGAAAATGGAATAGGGGGGAGACTAGATGATCCTTAAGGTCCGTCTCAGATCTTGCATCTATGATTTTTTAATTAAGGAAGAGTCAAAGATGGCATCAAAGTTTGAACCTTAGCTAAATTTGGTGAAAAAAGAAAGGGGAAATTAGCTTTAAAACGAAAATAAGAAATTCACTTTGCTCTGTTGAGTGAACCTGTAAGAGATGCACTATGGGCAGTTAGCTTGTTGGTGGTGGTGTTTGTCCTTCATTCTCAAAGAGGACTATGACATCGGGAAGATGATGCCATCACTTGCGAGTGAATTAGATTTAAGTGAGGGAGGGCTGTGCAAAGTCACCAGCCTCACTTTCTCCTCCAGAGCCATCTGGGTCCAGTGGCCAGATATAGATCAGGACAGCTGAGGATGGCCCAGGATTCAATGGGAGACCCTGGTCTTCTTAAGCTAAGGTCTTTAACAGGTCTCAGTTTGACTGAGACAATGCCCATTCAGTGATTAAGGCTAGGTAAGAAATAAGGCAGAGAATGGCCTCTTTACCTAGTCAAAAAAAATAGATATATTGGGTCTGGAGTCTGGAGAGAAGTCAGATTTGGAAATATAGGTTTAGGAGTCATCTGTGTGAGGGACATAGTTTGAGCTATGGGAATGAGGGAGTTATTTTTAAAGCACTTTGCTCAACTCTATGAGGTAGGTGTTGTACTTCATCCTCATTTGTAAAATGAGGAAACTCCCATTTGAGAGCCAGCCTTCAGAACATCTTGAGCAGGCAGGCAGCTGGTGACTGCATTTGTAAGGAGTCCATCCTCTGTCCCTGCAACCATAGCCCTCATT
>CM053622.1:762098012-762127339 GCA_028646595.1 Phalanger gymnotis
TCCATTGACCTTTGGAATATCATATTCCAAGCCCTTCAGTCCTTTAATGTGGAAGCTGCTAGATCCTGTGTTATCCTGATTGTTTTTCCACAATACTCAAATTGTTTCTTTCTGGCTGCTTGCAGTATTTTCTCCTTGATCTGGGAGCTCTGGAATTTGGTGACAATATTCCTAGGAGTTTTCTTTTTGGGATCTTTTTGAGGAGGCAATCTGTGGATTATTTCAATTTCTATTTTACCCTCTGGCTCCAGAATATCAGGGCAGTTCTCCTTGATAATTTCTTGAAAGATGACATCTAGGCTCTTTTTTTGATCATGTCTTTCAGGTAGTCCAATAATTTTTAAATTATCTCTCTTGGATCTATTTTCCAGGTCAGTGGTTTTTCCAATGAGATATTTCACATTGTCTTCCACTTTTTAATTCCTTTCATTCTATTTTAAAATATCTTGATTTCTCATCAAGTCACTAGCTTCCACTTGCTCCAATCTTACTTTTGAGGTAGTATTTTCTTCAGTGGTCTTTTGGAGCTCCTTTTCCATTTGGCTAATACTGCCTTTCAAGGTATTCTTCTTCTCATTGGCTTTTTGGAGCTCTTTTGACATTTGATTTAGTCTATTTTTTAAGGTGTTGTTTTTTTCAATATTTTTTTCAGTATCTTTTTGGATCTCCTTTAGCAAGTCATTGACTTGTTTTTCATGGTTTTCTCTCATCATTCTCATTTCTCTTCCTGATTTTTCCTCTACTTCTCTAACTTACTTTTCCAAATCCTTTTTGAGCTCTTCCATGGCCTGAGACCAGTTCATGTTTTTCTTGGAGGCTTTTGATGTAGGGTCTTTGACTTTGATGACTTCTTCTGGCTGTAGGTTTTGGTCTTCTTTGTCAACAAAGAAAGAATCCACAGTCTGAGTCTAAGTCTGAGTCTGAGTCTGTTTTTGCTGCCTGGCCATGTTCCCTACCCCCCAGGGTGGTAGCTAACCGTGAACTCTTTTCATTCTGTCCCCAGCAGTTTTCCCACTAACCTTCTTTGTTGTCTTTGGTGTTTGTGGGTTGAGAAGTCTGGTAACTGCCACAGCTCACTGATTCAGGGCACTAGGGCCTGTTCTGCCTGGATCCTGGTGTGGTTGGTCCTGCTGCCGCCCATGCTGAGTTCCGCTCCCCTCTGCTCCGGGCATGATAGACCTTATCCAGCGACCATCCAGGCTGTCCTAGGCTGGATCCCTGCTTCCCTCTGCTGTTTTGTGGGTTCTGCAGTTCTAGAATTTGTTCAGAGCCATTTTTTTATAGGTTTTTGGAGGGACTTGGTGGGGAGCTCACGCAAGTCCTTGCTTTCCAGCTGCCATCTTGGCTCTGCCCTCTTTATCTCTCTTTCTTTATATGATTAGCTCACTACTCCTTTTCTGAATAAACATTTCTAGATTATCCTTTATGCTACTTCTGCAAAATTCCAAGTTAGTAATGTGTTGCAGCTACCTTGACACCTTTCCATGTGTAGTAGGAAGGCCGAATTTATAATCTCAAATATAATCATGTATATGTTTGAATGGTTCGAAATCGCAAGGTATGAGAGATTCTCTAAGTAGAAAGCAACAGAACATTTTTTTAGGCCCCAGAGCAACAGATTGGCACACCAGCCTCCCCATTCCAACATCTTGACCAAAAGACCCCAGGCCCAATAGGCCTGCCTCGCAAGAGTAACCAGGAGTCCACAGAGAAACAAGATAGTATTTAGCCAAATCATATTTATTGGCCTCAAGTCCTTGCTCGCACTCCTGGGTTCACACAGGTCTCCTGCTTCGGCTTTTTTTCAGCTTCAGCTGTAGTTGGTCTCCGGTCTCTGGTCGTTGAGGCGGGGCTTGAGAACACCAGAGGCTTGGCTGCAAGGAAAGGTGAGAAACTACAGCTGAAGCCAAAGCAGAGCCAACCCGTGTGTGTGGACCCAGGAGTTGGAGCGAGGATTTGAGGCCAGTGAATATGATTTATGTCATCTTATTTCTCTGTGGCCTCCTGGTTACTCTTGTGAGGCGGGCCTATTGGGCCTGGGGTTTTTTGGTCAAGATGTCGGAATGGGGAGGCTGGTTCGCTAATTTGTTGCTCTGGGGCCTAAATAAATGTTTTGATGCTTTCTACTTAGAGAATCTCTCATACCGTGCGATTTGGAACCATTCATAAATTCGACCTTCCTACTACACCATGGTACATACAATTTTAATTCTTTGGAGATCTTAATATTCTATGTCTTGAAGCCTTAGAGCATTATAGGAAGTATATTATTATTGTTAAAAAGATTAATTTTTGTATCAAGAAAGAGCTCAGGGTCAATAAGAGCACTGTGCAATGTCCCCAAGGCAATCCAGCCTGCTCTTTTCTGATTTAATTCTGGGCCCTGCTCATTGCCCAAGTTATATATGTAGCCAGAGGACCCCCTCACACAGCTGCCTGTAGGTTACTTCAGGTTCACAGCACGTTTACTATGAGCATTTACTGAAAGCTCCACTTAGTTAAGTCCCAACCAATGTTTCTCTTTTGCCGGGATAAAGTTCAAAGCAAAAGACATTTAATTAAACAGCACAGAAAAAAAATAACAACAGAAATCTATCCCATCTACATGGAGGTACACCCTCCCACTAGTTATCGCAATCCCGGTGAGAACAGTAATACATACATGGAACATGTATGACCAAGGAACAGAGGTAAAAAGAACATACGTGTAGGGAATCTACATAAAGAGATCAATTATGTAGGAAACATGTATAGCCAGAGTAAATTATGTGGTAAAGGACACATACAGAAGGAACACCCATGAATAGAGAAGATGTGTATCTAAGGCCACTCACACTAGAGCTACATGCACAACAATCCCTTTTCTTCCTCCAATACCACTTCTTGTTTTCCTAAAGAACTTCAAATTTCATCTGTTACTACAAAACAATCCCCTTTACATCACCCTATTTGAGTCATCATCCCACTGACCATGGTGACAATTCCCAAACTTTTCCTCCTTCCTGAAGCTTCCCATAGCACTTCTCCCTCCATCTTCTCAACTAAGGATATTGCCTCACACATCACTGAAAAAACAGAAGCCATTTAAGAGCTTCATAATCTTCCCTCTTCCTTATCTCACATCACTCAGACATCTTCCCCCACCATACCCTCCTTCACCCCTTCTTCTCAGGAAGAGGTAACCTTTCTTCTTCCCAAGGCAAACCTCTCTGTATACATCCTTGATCCCACTCAATCCTATTTTCCCCAGCCAATTGCCTACTTCATCATCCTTAGTCTCTAATTTTCAATCTCTCCTAATTTATGGACTGTTTCTTCATAGCCTACAAACATGTTCATGTCCCTCTAGCCTTAAAAAAACCTCTCACTTGATCCAACTATGACGTCTGTCTGTCTGTCTGTCTATTTATCTATCTATCTACCTACCTACCTACCTACCAATCTATCTATCTAATCCATCTATCTATCTACTTACCTACTTTCCAATCTATCTATCTAATCTGTTTATCTATCTATCTATCTATCTATCTATCTATCTATCTATCTATCTATCTATGTATCTATCTATCTATCACCTTCCCTTCTCAACTAAATTCCTTACTCTCAATGCCTCCACTTCCCTTCCTCTCATTCCACTGTAAACTTTCAGCAATCTGATTTATGACTTCATCATTCCACTGACGCTGCTCTCTCCAAGTCAGCAGAGTTCTCTTAATTGCTGAATGTGATGGCTTTTTCTCAATCCTCATTCTTCTCGACCTCTCCATAGCCTTTGACATTGATGAATACCCGTTTCTCTTAAATGCTGTCTCTTCTCTAGGTTTCTGTGATACTACTCTACCCTGGTTCTTCATCAAGGCCATGCCCACTAACTGCTGGTGTCCCCCGGAGCCCTGACCTGTGTTCTCATCTTCCTCTAAATAGCCTTGGTTGGTGATTTCATTGTTTCCCATGAATTCCATGATCATTTCTGTTTATATGGTTCCTGGATCTATATATCCAGCCCTAACGTCTCCCCTGAGCTTCAGTCTCACATCACCAACTGCCTTCTGGACATCTCGACCTGGATATCCTTGTAGGTATCTCAAATTCCCCATGTCCAAAGAAGAACTCATTATCTTTCTCTAAAACACATCCCTATTCTGAATTTCTCAATTAGTAAAGGGTACTACTTATCATCCCAGTCTCCAGGCGACTTTCATCTTTGACTCCTCTCGCACTCATACCATTTATCAATTTGTTGCCAAGTCTTGTCATTTCTATCATCACCACATTTCGGTACATGTCCCCTTCATTCTGTTCATATAGCTACCATCCTAGTTCAGGCTCTCATCCACTCATGCCTGAACTATTACAATAATCTAGTGGTTGTTCTCTCTGCCTCAAGTTTCTTCTCACTTCAATCTATCCCCCACTCAGCTTTCAAATTTATTTTTCCTCAAATGAAGATCTGACTAGGTCATTCCCCCCACTCAGTAAACTCCAGTGGTTCCTTGTTACTTCCAGTATCAAATACAATTTTTTATTTGTCATTAAAAACATAAAATTCATAGCCTTGTCCCCTTCCTATCTCTCTAATCTTCTTACACTTCAGTCCCCTCCACCTATACTATGATCCAGCAACACCAGCCTTCTTGCTGTTCTTTGTGCATGACATTCCTTCTCCTGACTTCATATCTTATAACTGGCTTTACTGCATGTTTAAACTGCTCCCCCCCCTTCATCTCTGCCTATTGGCTCCCTGGCCAAGTTTTCCTCCAAGACTCAGTTCCAATACCATCTTCTAGAGAAATCCTTACCTCAGTGATGCACCTCACCTACCACTTGCTAGTGCCTTTCCTCTGAGGTTATAAATTCTATTATATGTAAATATGTGCATATACTTTATTTCATTTTTCAACCAACAAGCATTAATTTTTTCTTCCTTCTATCTCCCCCCCATTGGAAAAAAAGAAAACAAAATAAAACCTTTATAATAATTATGTGTAGTCAAGAAAAACATATTCCCATATTGGCCATGTCCAAAATTACATGTCTCATCCTGCTTCTAGAGTTCATCATCTCTCTGTCAAGAAGTGGATAGCATGCATTATCTTTGATCTCCTTCAATCATGGTCGGTCATTGGTCATTGCTTGGACTAGAGTCCCGAAGTCTTTCAAGATTGTTTGTCTTTTCGGTGTTGTTATTATTATTGTATGAATTGTTCTATTTCTGCTCATTTCACTTTGCATCGGTTCTTCTAAGTCTTCTTTTGTTTCTCCCAAACTATCCCCTTCATCATTTCTTACAGAACAATACTATTCTCTCACATTCATATATCATAACTCATTCAGTCATTCCCCAATGGATGGGCACCTCTTTAGTTTCTGGTTCTTCGCCACCACAAAAAGAGCTACAGCAAACATGTTTATGGATGTGATCCTTTTCTTCATTCTTTTATCTCTTTGGGGCATAAATCTATCATGGTATCATTGGGTCATATTCACAGCTTAGTGACTTTTAGGGCAATGTTACAGATTGTTTTCCAGAATGTCTGGACCAATTCACTATTTCACCAATAGTGCTTTAATGTCCCTATTTTCCTGTAACCCGTTCAATATTTGTCATCTTCCCTTTTCTTAACATATGTCTTTTATACAGTTGTTTACATGTTGTCTTCCCCCATTACAATGTGAGTTCCTTAATGGAAAGGACTGTATTTTCCCCTTTCTTTGTATCCCTAGTTCTTAGCACAGTGTCTGAAACATAGTAAGCATTTAGTAAATGCTTGTTGACTTACTGCTTTCTCAACAGCCACGAAAAATGTTATTTCCCCTACATATGTACTAATAGAGCATGTCTGTCAGTTGTCCATAACATAATGTGGACAATAGGCACCTCTGGGGAATCCTCTTCCATCTGGACTCTGTGCTGGACATTCTCCATGATCATAGCAAATGTTTGTAGCACTGATAATTTAGAATGAGATTATAGGCTGTGGACCTTTATCAGAAAAGGGGCAGTTCCCACAAAACTAGACCTGTGTCCTAACCCCTTGAAAAGACACAGGGAATTCCTCTATTGGTCTCCAGTGACTAGAACTGCCTCCTAATGACTGCTAAACTGAGGTTCAGGAGGATGGAGTCTTGTTGGGAAGGAGGTTCTGTACTCTATCAGTCACTCAGTCAGTATATATGTATTAAATATCAAAGTGCCAGGAATTGTGCCAAGTGCTAGACATGCAAAGAAAGGCAAAAGACAGTCCATACTCTCAAGGATCTCACAGATCCATCCACAGATCTCACAGGGACAGACAACATGCAAACAATTATTTACAAACAAACTATGTACATGATAAATTGGAGATAATCAATGAAGAAAGGCACTAGAATTAAGGGGGGTTTGGGAAGGCTTCCTATAGAATATGGGATTTTAACTGGGACTTGAAGAAAGTCAGCAGGTAGAGATGAGAAGAGAGAGCATTCCAGGCATGAGATCTATAGGAGTAAGAGGTAAAATGTCCCATTCCGGGACTTTTTTTTTCTCTTCTGGACATTGCCTCTCAGACCTGAGTACATTACAGGAGATAAGAGTGGGTTGAGAGGTAGCATGTTACAGTGGAGGGCTGCACTTTGATAACTGAAGTCAGAGCTGCAGGACAATCACAGTTCTCTTGTATTACCTGTGAGATAAGGAGAAATCTTTCTCAAATATATCTTTAAAAGTTCTGATATCCAAGATCTATAGACAAGTAATAGAAATACAATAAGATGCAAAGCTATTCTGCAGTAGATAAGAGGTCAAAAGATATTAACCTCTTTCTTTTTGTTGTTGTTGTTGTTTTAATTTCTGATTTATTTATAATATTCATTTCTTTAAATTTTGAGTTCTAAATTCTCTCCTTTATTCCCACCCATTAAGAAAGCAAGCAATATGATAGCCATTATACACGCAAAGTCACATAAAACATATTTCCATATTAGCCATGTTGAAAAAAAAAAAGCAAGAAAAATAAAATAAAAAATACATGCTCCAATATGCACTCAGAGTTCTTCAGTTCTCCTTCTGGAGGTAGATAGACTTTCATGATGAGTCTTCTAGAATTGTCTTGGATCATTGTATTGATAAGTGCAGGTAAGTATTGGTGTTAGTATGTACGATTTTCTCCTGGTTCTGTTCACTTCATTTTGCATCAGTTCATATAAATCTTCCCAGTTTATGAACAGTTTTCAAAAGAGGAATAGCAAACTAGTAAAAAAAAAAAAGCCCACAGAAGAATGGGCCAAATCACTAATAATAAGAGAAATGAAAATAGTATGCTTCGACCTGTATTCAGACCCCACCCATTCTTTCTCTGGAGATGGATAAAATTTTTCATCATGAGTCCTTTGGAGTTGTCTTGCATCATTGCATTGTTCAGTTGCATCTTGAAAGAAAAGTAAAGGGGTTAAGGGAAGAGGGACTAAGAACCATGGAGTGGGTGAAGGTCACTGCAAAAGCGTAGAGATGGGAGATGGAGTGTTGAGAAGTTCCTCCTTTGTAAAATGAAGGATTTGGTTGGTCTTGGAAGGCTCTTCAAGTTCTAATCCTTAGAAGGGAAAAATCTGAGTTGTAGTAGCCCAGGTCTGGAGAAGGGTGGATGACAGCAAGGAGCCACCAGAGGGAGCCAGAAAGCCAAGGCTTTCTAATGGGCAACATATGGGGTAAATGAGTACTGTAAGCCCAGGGCAGGACAGAAGGTTTCAAGGAGGAGATAGAGTGTGAGATGGCCCTTCAATCTTTGACAAGGTTTTATTAGGCACCTACTGCATGCAAAATGCTGTGTCAAGTACTTGGTGGGGGTGGGGGTAGTAGTGGTACAAAGTTTACATAAACCACAATCTTTACCCTCAGTCTAGTAATGAATTATGGAAATGCCATAGATCACCAGATCTTAGATCTAGAGCTGGAAAGAACCTCAGGAGCCACATAGTTCAACCATCTACCTCATTTTAAAGATTGGGAAACTGAGGCCCAGGGTGATGATTTGCTTGCCCAAGGTCACACAGGTAGTAAGTGGCAGAGGCATGATTTGAGCCCAGATCTTCTGATCCAAAACTCAGTTTTTTTACCCATTAAATCACATTGCCTCACTCATCAAAGTAGGAGACTCTGTAATTTGCTGACTGTGAGTAGTGGGATTATAACAACGATAATAATAGCTAGCATTTACATAGCACCTACTGTGTGCGAGGCACTGGGCTTGTGCTTTACAAATATTATCTCATTTGATTTTCACAACACCCCTGGGAGGTAGGTGCTATCAGTGTCCTCATTTAACAGTTGAGAAAACCTTCCCCACGTCCTCCCCTCTTTGGACCACTACTATGAACTCTTTCCAGCTCTTGCCTAGCCTTTGGATTTGGTGTCCCCTGGGAATTTTAGCATGGCATTGTATTTAATCTCCTAGGTCACACCTTTCTTCTCCAGAAGGATCATATCCCTAGCCCTATTAATTACCTTTAATGATTTGGTATGTATTGATTACATTTCCTCAAGGAGAAAGACATAGCAATAGCCATCTTTCCCCAGACTCTTACCCGTATCTGCTTTCTTTCTCTTGCTCCCCAAACCATATCTTCTTCTGTCTATATCTTCCACTGGAGAACCTGCCTTCTTAACAAATGTGCCTGCCTCCTAAAACCCTTCCTCATCTCTTCCTTAAACCTCCTGACTCTAACCAAAATCTGGCTTTTCACTGAAGACACCACATCATGAAGTCATGGTTCAAATCTAGTTTCAGACATTTATGAGTTGTGTGACCCTTGGCAAATTGTTCAACCTCTCTGTGCCTCAGTTTTCTCATCTGTGAAAGGGAGATAATAGCACCTACCTCCCAGGGTTTTTTTTTAATTTATTTATTTTTAGTTTTCAACATTCATTTCCACAAGATTTTGAGTTACAAATTTTCTCCCCCCCCATCTCTACCCTTCCCCTCACCCCAAGATGGCATATATTCTGATTGACCCTTTCCCTAGTCTGCCCTTCCTTCTATCACCCCACTCTGTCCCTTTATCCCCTTTCTCCTTACTTTCTTGTAAAACAAGATAGATTTCTATACCCCATTGCCTGTATATCTTATTTCCCAGTTGCATGTAAAAACAGTTATTTTAGAACTTTGAGTTCCAAATTCTCTCCCTTCTTCCCTCCCCACCCACCCCCCTTGAGAAGGCAAGCAATTCAATATAGGTTATACATGTATCATTATGCAAAACACTTCCATAATAGTCATGTTGTGAAAGACTAACTCTCTGGACACAGCAGGAAAGAAGAATATGGAATTGCTAGATTGCTCCTGTCTAAATGGAAATGTTCATGTTTTTCTTTTGCATTTAAACAGATCCTAGGCAGCTTATGCTTTGAGAAAGCAAAAATGCCTTACAACTTCTTAGGGTGAGAATCCCTGTGTCTGAAATTCAGTAATACAAATACACAGACAGAATTCAATAGTTCAAAAGCTATCAGTATTTAAACAATCCAACAATCAAGCCAATGAAAAGTTGGTAAAATTACACCAATGGAATTGGTTTGTGAAGGAACATAAACTGGAAAAAATTTTTAAATCACTTATAGAATAAAAATGTTGCCAAATTTCTCTAACATTTCACAATCTAGAATCAATATTTCTGGGCAAAGAATCTGCAGGGTTCCCAGAAAAAGCAAAGAGCCCCATTTTATTCCAGATAAGACCTCATATATAACAGGGCCTACACCGTCCTCACAGACTGAAGGTCAAGTACCTTCAGTATTTCATTGAGGGAGAAGTACTGATGGGGATCCCGATAACACCTACATATTCACTTCTCCCCCAGGGTTCTCAAGTACCCTTAATGAGATCTGGGGTGCGCAGTCTCTCTAGCTTTGTGTCCAGCTCATACCAGTGGTGTTCATCTGCACCCCAGTTTCATTCAACTACTAAAATTCAGATGCGCTTTTACAAAGAAATGATGACTTCAGAGGTAGCTCATTTCCTACATAATGCAATCCTAGTTCCAAGTCCCAACTCCCTCTTGGTTTGAGTCCCAGGCCCCCTACCTTCTCTGGGCTTCCTTGCCAAGCTAGTTGGCTGTAACATCTCACCTGGAATCCTGGGTCCAAAGTGGCCATGGCTCTAACTCCCAGGTCTGGGTGGGATCATTGCTGGCACCTGAAACTGAGGACAAGTAATACAAAACAACACAAACACCTCAGCATTAAGATCTAAAAGGAGAAGGGAGAGAGAGGTATTCCCCATCCCAGTGCAGGTCAAAGTGTCCATGCTGTGGGTGAATTGTGATCTTCATTCTCTAGACACAGTGGGAAAGAAGGAGAGAAAGAGAGACACTGTATCGGTCTGGCCAGGTTTTAAAGATGGAGGCTGTTCTTGCTATACAGCCAATCAAAGGAAGCTACTCCCACCCATCTAGTAGAGGATGCAGAGTGCCTCCATGTTTGGCAATCTGAGCATGTTCCAAAGGCTCCAAAACACAGAAAACATAAAAATCAATCTATTACACATGACATTTTAAAAAAATTTGACATGGTAGTACTAACATTGCCCTGCTGTCATTGTTTTCTTCTGAATGTCCTTTTGCTTTTTTCTACATAAATATTTAATTTACACTCTTTTTCCCCAATTTTTTATTTGGTTGTTGATAGACATATGAAATCAAAAGCTTTTTTTCTTTTGAGAACTGCTTGCTCATATCCTTTGAACATTTATTTATTGGAATAATGGCTCTTGTTCTTATATATCAGCATCAATTCCCTATACTTTTTGGATATCATACTGTTATTAGAAAAATTTGCTGCAAAGGTTTTTTTTTTATCCAGTTTGTTTTTCTCCTAATTCTAACTGCTTTTTGCGTGTAAAACTCTTTAAATTTTGTTTAATCAAAATTGTCCGTTTTATCTTTTATGATAATTTCCATCCCTTGTTTAGTCAACAAATCTCTCCCCATCCATAATTATGAAAACCTACCAAACTTTTAATGAGTCAGTAATTCCTATGTAGGGAATGCAGTGATCTCTGTAGGACAAAGGATGCCAGTTTCATCAGCTCCAACTAGTACTTTTCAGTATTGCTCCAGAGGTGATTTTCATCAACTCAGTCTAATGCTAGGAACAGATTTGGGATTGAAAAGAATTGTCTTCACATAGCCCTAGTTTTGTTACAGAGCCCCAGGTTGTCAATTAAGGGTATGAGCGTAGTTTCAATGAATTTTCTGACCATAAGTCAAATAAAAGATTAGACCAAGTCTAGCTTCATCAATCAGTTAGTTGACAAACATTTATTAAAAACTTACTATGTGCCAGATATTGTGCCAAGACAAATTCTAAATAATCCCTGCCCTCAAAAATTTATATCCCAATGAAGGAGTGAGCAAGCACATATATACACATATACATGCATACACACCTACACACACGCACACAATACAAAGCAGATAGAAGACACGGAAAAACGGTTCAATTGAGATGCCAGTCCAGGAGTATGAGTTGCCCTAAACAAACATATAATTATACTCTTTTATTGGTGGTTTGCTGACGTTTGGGAAAATATACCTCTGTGTATGTGGGAGGGGATTTTTGTCACTTTTTTATTGCTATGCTATTTAATTAAATGTCTTTTGCTGTGAATTAATGTATCATCTGGTTGATATAGTAGAAATACATTGGTGGGGGCTTGCAAGCTTTGGTTTTGAACAAATGCTGACCTACAATGTACTTCTAATTTGGTTAACTTTCAGGGGACTTAGATATAAGGGGTAGGAGTGGATGCTATACAAGTACTATTTAGACTGTTTCTAAATCTATAGAAAGATTATTAGCCACCCAGTTCCTTTTATGAGGTAAATATGATTTTTATCTGGGAAAAGATAAGTCTGAGAAAGATTATAGGCCAGTGCCATAAATGTGTATCAGTGTATAGGATGTCTACCCTTCAGCTCTGAAGCTCCTTGATATCTCAGGTTCAATGTGGACCATTATGGGTAATTATAAATATGCAAATGTGCCTTGAATCACCATCCGTTTTCTCAAAGAACAGGCAAGTCAGGAATCCTAAATCAAGGAGTAATTACTGCCTTACAAAATAGCTTAAGAACTGGTACTGCTAAACCTCCTTCCTTTGTATTTTTTTTTGTAAATTCCTTTGATATTCTTGACCTTTTGTTCTTCCAAATGAATTTTGTTATCATTTTTTCTAACTCAGTAAAATTTTTTTGGTAGTTCAACTAGGATAGCACTAGATATATAAATTAGTTAAGGCAAAATTGTCATTTTTATTATATTGACCCTGCTTCCCCATGAACAATTAATATTTCTTCAATTACTTAAATCTGATTTTATTTGTATAAACTTCTTAAAGATAATTTTGTTCACATAGTTTCTGGGTTTGTTTTGGTAAGTGTACTCCTAGGTATTTTATACCATATAGAGTCATTTTAAAAGGGGTACCTCTTACTATCTCTACTTGCAAGTTTTTGTTTGTTGTATGTAGGAATGCTGATGATTTCTGTGGATTTACTTTATATCCTGCTACTTTGCTAAAATTATTAATTGTTTCAACTAAGTTTTCAGTTTGGTCTTTGGGATTTTCCAAGTATTATTATTAAATAATTAACAAAAACTATCTGGTACTGGCTAGGAAATAGAAATGTGGATCAGTGGAACAGAGCACACCTACAATTCATAGTAGCAAATGACTATAGTAACCTTGTGCTTGACAAGTATTAAGACTTAAGCTTTGGGGATAGGAATTCATTATTTGGTAAAAATTGTTGGGAAAACTGGAAAGCAGGCTTGCAGAAATTGGGTATAGACCAGTGTTTTAAGTCATTTACCAAGATAAAGTCAAAATGGATACGTGACCTAGATATCAAGAGAGATATTACCAGAAAATCTGAACAACATGCAACATATTACCTGTTAGACTTATGGATAAGTGAACAATTTATGAATAAACAAGAGATAGAGAGCAGTATGAAGTGTAAAAAGGGTAATTTTGCTTACATCAAACTAAAACGGCTTTGTACAAACAAAACAAATATAGTCAGGGTCAGTAGGAAGGCAGAAAATTAGGGAAAATTTTACAGACAGTTTCTTAGATAAAGGTCTCATATCTCAAATACATAAAGAACTTTGTCAAATCTATAGGAATAGAAGTCATTCTCCAATTGATAAATGGTCAAAGTATATGAACAGGCAGCTTTCTGATGAAAAAATCAAAACAATTTATAATCATATAAGAATGCTCTCAGTAATTATTTACTAGGGAAATGCAAATTAAAACAGCCTCGAGATATCATTTTGCACCTATCAGATGGACTAAAATGATAGAAGGGGAAAATGACAAATATTGGAAGGGATGTGGAAAAACTGGGACACTAATTCATTGGTTGAATTGTCAACTGATCCAACCATTTTGGAGAGCAGTCTGGAATTACATCCAAAGAGTTGTTAAACCGCCTGTACCCTTTGGTAGCAACACCACTACCACTACCCTGTCTGTTTCCAAAGATGATTAGGGAAAAAGGAAAAGAACCTACATGTTCTAAAATATTTACAGCAGCTCTCTTTGTGGTGGCAAAGAACTGGAAATTGCAAGGATGCCTGTCAACTAGGGAATGGCTGAACAAATCATGGTTTATGATCCTAATGGAATACTATCTTGCTATAAGAAACGATGAGCTCAATGATCTTAAAAAGCATGGATATACTTGAGCAAGATAATGAAGAGCAAAATGAACAGAACCAAGAAAAAGTTGTATATAGTAATGGCAATATTGTTTTAAGGACAACTTTGAGCAACTAAGTCATTTTGACTATTGTAAATACCCGGATTAACTACAAAGGACCTATGAAGGAAGATGCTATCTGCCTCTAGAGAAAAAATTTATAAATAGATGTATGTATAAAATGATTTTACACACACACACACAGAAGCGCGCGCGCGCGTGTGCACATGCGTATTTGTATCTAATGGTAGCCATCTCTAGGGTGAGAGTGAGGTGGAAAGGTGAAGAAGAAAAAAAAAGGAAAAAACATTATGAGATATATATGTAAATATATAAAAATTTATAAATATATACAATATATAATATATATGATAAAATATATAGAATATAGATATTAAACTAAATTTTAAAAATTTATATAAATATATACATATATCTATTTTTAAAAGGAATAGTGACTTGGACATAATAGATTTGCAGTTTCATATGCAGTCATCTTTTTTTCTATTCTACTATATTAGGGAAATGTTTATTTCATTTCTTAAGTTCAGAATAAAATAAATTTTAAAAAATACTTTTTTTCCAATTAAAAAAACAATAATGCACTGAATTGAGACATAATAGCAAGATAAAGTAATAAAGAGAAAAAAATCAAACCATGGAACCATTTTCAACCCTCATATGCAAAACAGAGACAGACTCCTCTGCCTGTAGGGAAGAAAACAGTACTTTGGTAACTCACACTTCAGGGTAGGATAGAAATGATGCCAATGGTATAGTTACATCTTCTGGGAGACAAATATTAATTCTTACTTCTTGGCTCTACCTCTCACAGTTCCTTTCTCTCCTGGAGTTCCCCTGGTTGCTCTTATTCCAGTTTACTTCTGTAGCTGTCATCTGAATCTGCAGCTTTTTCTCACTTGAGTAGAGTTATCACTGTTCCATGAAACTGCCCAGCAGGTTAGGGCAGATGGGGATGATGATGGTTGGTGACAGAGAGAATGTGTATACCTCAACTCAGTCAGCCAGTCAGTCAATATACATTTATTAAGCACAGTCTCTGAGCCAGGTACTGAGCTAGGTAATAAAAAAAAAAAATCAAAAGACAGTTTCTGCCCTGCCCCAGGAACCCTCAGAAGAATTTGTATTTTGCTCCTATTTTCTCTGAGAAGGAAATAATCTTAGAATGCATAGATAAAGATGGGAATGGGGACTTGACCTGTGCAATTTCATCAACATAGGGAGCTTCATTGTGGAGGGGTTTGTTCTACAAACAAAGGCCAGTCTCTTTTCTGCAACTTGCAGAGAGGTTACATGATCTGACTACTAGGAAGTTGACTTCTTTCTTTTTTAATATAAAAACTTTTATTATGAACTTGACATCAACAAATATGAACATTTTAGTATACAAAAAGAACAAAAGGGAGAATTATTTCTAAAACTGTAAGCAGTTACATAGTTTGTTTTCTTAAACATCCCTATTAAATTTAGCACAATAGTAACCAAGTCACCCTGTTTGTGTCCCCTTTTGAACTTCCTTTTGTTTTCTTCAGTGTACTTTTAAAAAAAGAAATTTTGTTGATATCTTTTGTTCTTCTACATAAGCAAAAATGCTTTCCCCCCCCCCCAGGATCCCTTCCCTTTCCCTCCCAGAGTGTCATCCTATATAGCAAATGATCGTTTTTAAAGGCAAAAAGAAAAAAGAAGAGAAAAATTAGCAAAAACTGATCAACACATTGGGAAAGTATGAAAATATGTACAATGTACTACACCCATGGACCTGCCACCTCTGCAAAGGGATAGGCTGAAGGTATCTTCTCAAGCCTCGTTTTTCCAGCTATACTTGTTCTTTGTCATTTTGAAGCATTCACTTTTTTGGGAGTTTATACTCTCCACTTACATTGTTGTAGTCATTGTATATATTGTTTTCCTTACTCCACTTATTTCACTTTCCAACAGTTCATTTGGATATTTCCATGCTTCCTTGCTTTCATCACATTCATTATTTCTTACAGCACAGTAATATTCCATTATATTTTTATATCACAATTTGTTTAACCATCCCCAAATCAATGGGCATCTGTTTTGTCTATAGTTCTTTGTGATAAAAAAAATTTGTTGCTATAAATATTTTGGTGTAAATGGGGACTTGTTTTTCTTATCAATGGTCTTCTTGGGATATAGGACTAGTAGTGCGATCTCTGAGTCAAAGAGTATGGACAGTTTAGTCACTTTATTTGTATGATTCCAAATAGTTTCCCCAAATGTTGTATTGAGTCAGAGCTCAACCAACAATCCACTAATGTGTCCATCTTCCTATAGCCTTCCAATGTGGATTTTTTTTAAAAAAAATATTTATTTTTAGTTTTCCACATTCACTTTTATAAGATTTTGAGTCTGAAATTCCCTTCCCCCTTCCTCAAGACAGCATGTGATCTCATATAGATTATACATATACAATCATATTAAACATATTTCCACATTAGTCATGTCCAACATAGATTATTCCCATCTTTTGTCATCTTTGCCAATTTACAGCAACCTCAGAGTTGTTTTGGTTTGCAGATCTCTTATTATTAGTGATTTGGAGCATTCTTTCATATGGTTGTTAGTTTGTAATTCTTTTGAAAACTGTGTCTTTTAGCCACTTATCTATAGGGGAATGGCTATTAGTTTTATACACACATAATATTGTTTGGTTGTCTACATAACTTAGACACCAGATCCTTTTTTTGAGAAATCATATACCACATTCCACACCCCTCCTCCATTTGTTTCCCTTCTTATCTGAGGTGCATTAATTTTGTTTGTGCAAAAGCTTCTTAGTAATCAAAAGTATTTAGTTTGTTTTTGCCGCCATCCATTGTTAAGTTACAAATGTATCTCTTACTCATAGCTATGTGAGGTATATGATCTGTTCCTCTTCTGATAATTTTATGATCTTTAATATTTAGGTCACATATACATTTAAAATGTATTGTGAAACATGAAACAAGATATAGGTCTAAGCCTAATTTCTTCCAGATAGCTTTCCAGTTTTCCCAGAAGTTTTTTTTTTTATCTAGCATGGAATTACTTCTTAAGGAATTTATATTTTCTGGTTTATTGAGCACTGGACTCTTGAATTCTATTGTTTCTGAATCTTCTTTGTCTAGTTCATTCCATTGACCTGCTTCTTTATTTTTAAACCAATACCAGATAGTTTTGATTGACTGCTGCTTTACAATATAGTTTGAGGTCTGGAAGTGCTATTCTTTCTTCATCTCTACATCTTTTCATTATTTCCCTTTGATATCCTAGATCTTTTGTTTTTCCAAATGGCTTCTGTTATTATTTTATTGAGTTATATTTCTATATCCTTTAAAAATGTTTATTTAATGCACTTTTCTCTTATTTTTATTACTACCCACTAACTCATGCTCCACCCCTCCCAATAGAACTCTCCCTTATAATAAATAAATGATTCAACCCTTAGGTTGAATTTGCAAAATAGTTTCTTTGCACCAAAATCCCAAAGAACCTAGTAACCTGGACATGAGTTGAATTATTTAATGGAACTAGGAGAAAAGATCCATTTGTATCTCATCAGCTATGTAGTCATTCCCTCTCCCAGTATACCTGACTTTAAGGATCAAGGTAAGCTGATCCAATTGGGAGGCATTAATTGGGGAAAATGACCTAGAAAACCATCCTGTCTCTTATTGCTACTCATTCCAATTTTAGTCTTACCAGAAGAAGGAGTATTCCTGAGGGGAGTCTCAGCTTGTCCATATTCTTTGTTTCAAAATTGATTGCTCAGTTAGAAAGAGATTCTTCATAGTCCCTGTTTTCTCCCCATGTTAGTCCAGTATCTGTCATGGTCAGTTCTCCCTAGGGGAGATGGGTTATTTCCCTTCTTTGTTCTGTGCAAATCAATGGATACATGCTCACATCAACAAACCTTGCTATTGTCAATAAGAGAACACAGGTGTTAGCTACATAACAGTATACAGTCACAATAGATCTTGTAGAACAAGCATGTTGTCCCTGATTCCAAATGAGGATTTGCTGACCATTTCTTAGCTGGGCACATGGACCAATAAATTTGTTTCTGGCCTAAGAATGAGTCTTAGTTCTTCTGAGAGTCTCCCTTAAGTCTTGCTATCCAGACCACTAGGGGCAACTAGACGGTACAATGGATAGAGCACTAAACCCAGAATCAGGAAGATCTGAGTCCCAATCTTGTCCCAGACACTCACTAGGTATGTGACTTCGGCAACTCACTTAACCCCATTTGCATCAGCTCCTCCTCTGTAAAATGGAGTCATAATGAAGAAGGAAATGGTGAATCGCTTCAGTATCTTTGCTAAAAAAAAAAAAAGAAGAAGAAGAAACAACCAAACAAACAAAAACCCATGGACTTGTCCATGGGATCACAAAGAGTTGGACAAGACAGAACAACAGCAACAACAATCCAGATCTACTGAAAAAAGAATCGATCGGAGTTTTCTCTCTTTTTTAAAGAAACGATTTGTGTAGCTTTAGAATTACTTGTTCTTTAAATCCTCCATACACTGTATGCAATAATCTTTCTGCCTCTGTTGTTCTTGAGCAGGGAAAGTGAAATGACCAACTTTCTGTTTTAGGAAGATTATTTTGGCAGCAATGCAGAGAAAGGATTGGAGACTTGATGCTGGGAATCCAATTAAAAGACTGTTTCCATAAGAGGGGAGGAGGGCAAAAACTAAAATGATAACCTCATGAGTGGAAAGACAGAGACTGATGAATGGCTACATCATGAAGACAGAGGTGAAAAGGCTTTGGATTTGATTGTGGGGGTCAGGGGAAATGGAAAATTCAAAGATGACTTTGAGGTTGTGAAACTAGGGGCTTGGAAAGAAGGTAGTGCCCCAAGAACAAAAGCAAAGCTTGGAGAATAGGTAGATTTAAGTGGGGAAATAATGAATTTTGGATATCCAATTGGAGAGCTCTACCGGGTAGTTGATGACATGGTCTTAGAGTTCAGAAGAGAGATTTATACTGGATATCTGGATCATGGAGTCATCTCCATGGAGATGATAATGGAGCTCATAGAACTGATGAGATCACTGAGAGAGGAGATATTCATATATACGTGTGTGTATATACATATACATACATACTTATACATACATATATATGCAGAGAGAGAAAGAGAGAGAGAAGGAAAGAGAGGAAGGGAAGAAAGAAAAAGAGAGAGAGAGAAGGAGAGGACAGAGGAGAGAGAGAGGGGAGAGAGAGAGAGAGAGAACAGAGCTTTTGGGGACATCCATGATTAGGGAGGGAGACATGAATTAAAGGAGATTGAGAATGCCCTCGAGGCAAATAGTAGACATGAGAAAATGAGTTCTACTAAACCAACATTGGAAAACAATGATGGAACTGGAGAGAGGAACTACCTAGATGTCAAAAATCTAAACCATTCTAACCAACCATTCTTGAGTCATTTCTACCTGGATTTGTAAAATCTCATGCAGCAAGGAATGGGAATTGAAGATGTATTGACTTCATGTGTTGGTTGAAGGAGCCCAGTTGACGATTGTATTACAGTATTTTATGAAAAAAATATGCATAAGATGCTTCTACTGACAATGTAGAGGTTAGGTCTCTATGGGCTGAGTGAAAAGGGCTACTCATATTAGAGATAAATCAGGATGACTCTGAAGTTTCCTAAGGAAGTCATAGATGTGAGAAAGAAGATAAATACTGTAGCTACGGTATCACTATCTGAAAAACATATCTCTGATGTGTCAGTATTGATAGGCACCAATCCAGCCTATTTAAAGTATGAATGAAATAATGCAGGCAAGAAGCTGGAGCTCTATACCTGAATACCCTAATGATCCATGAATCCAGGAGAAAAGCTGGGTTTGGCAGTGAGTATCAAAAAACCAACAAGTCTTCTACCATGAGTAAATCTCAAAGTTCAGTTGTGTTGATTTTCCAGGGTCTTAGAAATGGAAGGATCACTTGGGGAAGAAACTCAGTTTGAGGACTGGCAATGTTCACTTAATTATCAAGTCTGATGATCTTTTCTCAGTCCTTATACATAGTTCTCTGAAACCTTTGGCACTCTTTTCTGGGTTTTCATGACATTGCTTTCTCGATTTTCCTCCTACCTGACTGTTCTTTCTCAGCTTTTTTTTTTTCTGAATCTTCATCCAGGTCACACCCACTAACTGTGGTTATGTTTCACAGCCCTGTCTTGGATTCTCTTTTCTTCTCTCTACTCTCCTTTTCTTAGTAACCTCAGGAACTCTCATGGATTTAATTATCTTTCTGTTGATGATTCTCAGAACTATCTACCTAGTCTCAATCTTTCTTTTCTTTCAGCCCCTGGATATCAGCAACTACCCCCTGGATATTTTTTTTATTTCTACTAGAAATTTTTAACTGGATGTGCCAGAGACATCCCAAACAAAGCATATCCGAAATGGAACTCATTATCTTTACTCCAAAAGCTACCGTTCTTCCTACCTTCCCTATTTCTTTTTTTAAAATTTAATTTATTTAATATATTTAGTTTTCAGCATTGATTTTCACAAGAGTTTGAATTACAAATTTTCTCCCCATTTCCCCCCCCCCACTCCAAGATGACGTATATTCTGGTTGCCCTGTTCCCCAGTCAGCCCTCCCTTCTGTCACCCCACTCCCCTCCCATCCCCTTTTCCCTTCCTTTCTTGTAGGGCAAGATAAATTTCTATGCCCATTGCCTGTGTATCTTATTTTCTAGTTGCATGCAAAAACTTTTTTTGTTGTTGTTTTTGAACATCTGTTTTTAAAACTTTGAGTTCCAAATTCTCTCCCCTCTTCCCTAACTTCCCTATTTCTGTCAAGGACACCATGATCCTTCCAGTTTTCCAAGATTTCAACCTGATAATTATTCTCAATTCCTCACTCTCCTTCACATCCCATATCCAACCAGCTGTCAAATCTTGTTGATTCTTTCTCTACATTATCTCTTGCAGCAATCTCCTCACTACTCATAAAGCCAACTCCTTAGTTCAGACCCTCATCCCTTCTCAATTTGACTATTGCAATGTTCTTTAATGTTTCTCTCTGCCTTCCTCCCTCTCTTACCTTTCCAAGCATACAACTGCCAAAGGGACTTTTCTGAAGTACAGTTCTGACCATGTTGCTCCCTTATTTGATAAATTCCAATGGCTCCTGATTGCTTCTAGGACAAAAATACTAACTCCTCCATTTGACTTTTAAATCCCAGATTAACCTGACCCCAATCCACCTTTCTACTTTGTTATACATTACTCCCCTTTCTTCACTTAATGGTCTAACCAAAACGGCTTTCTTTCTGTTCCTCAGACATGGAACTCCCTCTTCTGTATCTTTGCCTTTGAACCAGCTTTACCCATGTCTGTTTTGTCTTTCTCAGCTCCACATCATAGAGCACTTTCCTTCCTTCATACATGAAGCTTTTCCTGAACCTGCCTCCCAAATTCTATTGCTCTCTTTATATTATCTTCAATTTTTTTATTGATTCTGTGTTTACTTAAATATGTATATATGGTCTTCCCCCCCCCCAATGGAATGTAAACTCCTTGATAGAGGATAGAGTATAGCTTTATTTTTGTCTCTGTATCTCTAGTGACTAGCACAGTGCTTGGCACATAATAGGTGCTCAACAAATGTTTGCTGATTTCTTGCTTGGTTGATTTGACCAGTTGCTTCAGGTTTGTTCCAGTATTAGTTTATGCAGATTCAGGCAAATTCTTTGTTCTATATAGTTGTAGCAATGGTGGGCTGCTGTTTGACAATTCCTATTTGTTCCCCTCACCCTACTACTGATTCATTGCATAGGTGAGTTTCTCAGTATAAGTACTCTTTCTTTGTCCTGAGAAATAACCAAGGAATTGATAATTCTTTTTTTTTAGCTCTTAGCCCCCAACCAGAGATAGTTCTCTGCTAAACCACCTCAGTATAATATCTCTCTTTCTTTCTCTTGTCCAGGGATGCTCTCTCCTTAGTTGCCTCCTCCCAACTGCATTCCTAATAAATAACCCACACTAGCAAACATCTGTGGTTAGCACTGTTTGTAAATCAAAGTTATTGGACTTAAACCAAAGAAAGGTGAACAGATTTCCCCATGCTCAGGAGAAAAGACTCCAGGCTCCCATGCAGGAATGCAAGGGAGAAAGGATGTATAGAATTATTCCACTTAGAATCTGAGGTTGAGAGAGGTATGAGTTTAAATAGCACCACATATATTCTTATATTAATTGCGAATGATTGGTCCACATAGCCTCACTCCTACAATTCTGGCAGAACTCCCTGAGACAGCTACTACTGCCAGCCTTTTCACTATCCCAGCCCAATGCATCTTCTGGGGGCTTCCATTCCTACAGCCCCAGCCTCAACTACTATCCTCTGTGAGTCAATAAATATTTGTTAAATGCCTCTTATGTGTTATGTCTATGCTAAGTTCTGGGAATACATCGAAATTGAATGAAGGAGTTCATATCAAATGGAGGAGACATCATATATAATGTATGTACATAGTTAAGCAAATGGCTATGTCAGAAGAACATGTATGCAGGATAAATAGGAGATAACCAAAAGAATGAAGGCATTAACATTAAAAGGGGATTAGGAGTGACTTCTTGGAAATGGTGAATTTCTATCAGAAACTTAAAGGAAGACAGGGAAGCCATGAGACAGAAATGAGGATGGAGAGAATTTCAAGTCTGGGGGATAGTCAGTGAAAATGTCTATACTCACAGAAGTGGGGAACCTGTGCCCACAAGACCTCGTGGCCTCGAACTCAGTTGGATTCAGTCAAAGGGCCACACTTGAGGCCCACATGTGGCCTTGAGGCCACAGATTCTCCACCTTCCTAGAGTCTTGTTCGAGGAACAGAAAGGAAGATAATATCACTGGATAAGAGAATACATGGAGGAGAATAAGGTGTCAGAAAAGGCTGGAGAGAAGTAACAAAGGAAGAATCAACAGGCTTTGGCAACAGATTGGATATGGGGAGTGTGAGAGCATGGGCAGTTGAAAATATCTAGTCTTTGAAACTAGATGACTGGGAGGATTGTGGTACCTGTCACAGTAAGAGGGAAGTTAGGAAGAAAGGAAAGATAAGGATTTTGGTTTTGGCCATAGTGAGTTAAAGGTGAGTATAGAAGATCCTCTTTGAGATGACTAATAGGCAGCTGGAGATGTGAGACTAGAGGTCAAGAGAAAGGTTAGGGTTGGATAGGTACATTTAAGAATCATCAGCATAGAGGTAATAATAGAATCTAAGGGAACTGATGAGATCACCAAGTGAAGTAGTATATAGGGAAAAGAGAACAGAGTCACTGTGGGACTCCCATGTTAGCGGGCATGACCTGAGTGAGGATCCAGAAAAGGAGACTGAGAAGGAGTGGTCAGATAAGAAGGAGAACCAAGAGAAAGTAGTGCTTTGAAAACCTAGAGAGAAGAGAGTATTAAAGAGAAGAGGGTGATCAATGTCAAGTAGGATAGTGCAGAGATATCAAGAAAGAGAAGGATTGAGTAAAGGCCACTAGATCTGGCAATTAGTAACTTTGGAGGTCACTAATAATTTTGGAGAGAACAGTTTTGGTTGAATGATGAGGTCAAAGACCAGACTGTAAAGAGTTAAGAAGAGAGTAAGAAGAAAGGAAGTGGAAGTACCTATTGTAGATGGCCTTCTCAAGGAGTTTTAGCCACAAAAAGCAGAAGAGATAAGTTCAATAGTTATAGAGAGATTGGAAGGCTTAATTGAAGGTTTTTTGAGGATGGGGGAGAGATGAGCATGTTTGCAGGTAACAGAAAAATTTTGGAAAAACCAATTAACCCTTAGGACTTTGAGACTTGTCCACGTGCCTTTAAGCTGAGCCTTCTCTTATGTGCTGTCTCCCTCAACTAGAGTATGAGCCTCTTGAGAGTAGGGACTATCTCATTTTTTTCTGTTTGCATCTTTAGCGCTTAGTACAGAGTTTGACTGGACTGAGTGGGATAGTAAGCTAACTAGGAGGTACAAGGGCCCCATCTAGGCTATGTAATATAAATTTGTAATGCATGCAGTTAAAATGGTTTTGTGATTTTTTTTCCAGCTTCATTCAACAGCATTGTGACTAGGGGTGAAGACAATAGATAGTGCCAGTGATCCAAGGATGACATGGCTGGGCAACATCTAAGATAAGATGTAAGAGGACAAGGGATTTAAGAGAAGAAGAAAGTGTAGAGTTGGCCTTGTTCACCAAGGGGCCACGATGGGGAAGGGAGGAGAGAGTAGCTAGTGCATCAGAGATGGTTTGGGAGAGAAGTGAGGGACTGAGGGATTGAAGTTTACTATGTGATCAAAGAATAGGGTTTTATGTTGGAAGGTAGAAGATTAATGATCAGATAGAGAAATTTCAGAGTTCATGAATATGGAAGGGTTGCATTTATGGGTGATGGCAGTATCAAGGGTATGACCATCTTTGTATGTGGTTAAGGTGGGGTGGAGGTATAGGTCATGTGAAATGAGTAAGATGAGGAAACTATGAGGTCAAGGTGTTTCAGGGAGCATCAATATGAAGTCCAATATTATAAAGGCAGGAGTCAGGAAAGATAAAAAGGCTGTGACCTAGGCACTGAATTCATTGAGGAAAGAAAGGAAGTGTCCTAGAGGCTGGTAGACAACCAACCTACCAGAATTCTGATTGGTTGGTAGATATGGATTAAATGGACCTCAAAGGCAGAGAGATTACTGAGTGATGATTGTGCAGGGAGAATATATAAGTGGCCTCTATCCTTTTAGAAAGAGTAGGAACCTTTATCCTAAAAACAGGCAGAAAGATCTCCAGTTCTTCTTTGGCCTCACTTTTGCCATCTCCTGGGGAGGAGGTATGAAAGAAGGGTCAACTCAGAAAGCCAATCACCCTTTAAACTTAACTTTTGCTTTCAATACTTTTTTTCTGTTACATAGCTAGTTCTCCTGATTCAGGAACCTCACCCTAACTTATGATAACCATACAGTACATTTCCTAAATCTTTATCTCTGAAGTTAAGAATATAAATAGGCAATGGGCATTTGTCCAATAATCACTAATATCTCTAGTGTTCAGGGTTGCCCAGTTTTTTAAACTCTTAAGTTTTTTCTTTTGGTCCATGCGAATGAGTAGGTGAGGAAAAGGTACAGAAACAATCTGTGCATTGGGAGTGGGGAGGTGGAAGGAGAAAGGGGAACATTTCACTTTGTCTTTTGGCAGCCCATCCACTTTCCTGGCATTTCCATATGCAAATGAGATGAACATCCTTTATAAGATGCTAAATGTAGCTTGAATGGGACCCTTTTTCAGCAAGACTATGAAAGTTTTGGGAGCACTTTTCAATCAGAAGACTATAACTACCAGAAATCTTTTGCATTTGCCAGTAGAGGACTTACTGGTGCTGACTTGTTATGCCATGTACAGATGGGAGACCTTGGCTTTGAAATGAATTGTCACTGAGAAGTTATGAGATGATTTGTATGGCATTCAACTTCAAGTATGAACCAAGCTTAGATGGGAGTAGGGAGTAGAGAATCTCCATTAGAAAGACTCCATTGTTTCTGATGTCCTTACCTTTGCTTTACAGTACCCACTCTATCATCTTAGCTATTTACATAAATTAAGGACCTCTGGTTCTCACCATCTGCCCTGCCAGTCAACCCTTAGGACTTTGAGACTTGTCCATGTGCCTTTAAGCTAAGCCTTCTCTTATGTGCTGTCTCCTTCAACTAGAATATGAACCCCTTGAGAATAGGGACTATCTCATTTTTTTTCTGTTTGCATCCTTAGCACCTAGCACAGGGTTTGACATGTACTAAACACTTAAAACATGCTTTTGCATGCGTTCATTCCAGGACTAAGTTTATACTACTTGTCAGAGAAGGGTAGTGACAGTGGCCATCTGTGAGTTCAGTGTATGCCATTGGATCAGAGAGGGCTAAAGAGGATAGAGGTGCCATGTTCTATAGGCAAGAGGTGTCAGACATGTGGCCTGCAGGCTGCAAGTGTCCCACAACACACCTGGGTGTAACCCATTATTACATTTAAAAACATTATTACATTAAAAACTAAGTCAATGTGCACAGGGATTCTTATGTATGGTTTAGTGGCCCCTGTTTCTATTTGAATTTGACACCCCTGTTCTAAGCCATGTGAGTTCAAAGCTGTGGTGATACCAATAGGAGATTTGAAGGCAATCTGTGATATTCAGAGAGCCAGACCTTTGCCATATGAAAGTGCATATGAGAGTCTAGGACTCAACACTAGAGAGTGTACTTACACTGAATATGAACATTGTTGCTTCGAAACTCTGTTGCGATTAAAATCTGTGAATGAAACAGAAGGCAACAAAATCCCAAGTGTGATCAAATTGTTAGCAAAGTTACCAATTACCAATAAATGGGGTCCAGGGCTCCTTAGTAACCAAAGACTCCCCCCAGCCCCACAAAAAGCCAAGGTAGTTCATTTACAGCAAAGCAACACAATCTATTATTAGCAATGTGGCCATTATCAAGTTACAATGGAATCAGAGAATGGGGATTTTCCATAGCCTGAGGCACAGGCATTTTGCACAGCAACAACTTAGATTTCCTGGAATATCTGACATCAAAGCTTCATGGAATATATTTGACCTTTACTTAAGTAAGTTTCTCCTAAAGTGGATTGTGGATGACTTACAAGAGTGAAATAGAGCACTAAAGTTGCAGGCTTAAGGAGTTTTAACCTCACATAATTTGAGAGAAAGATTTTTGATTAAATCTTAATGAAATAAAGCAGAATATAAAATTTTAATATTATAATTCCCCCTTTGATCCTCTGAAGAGGCATGCCTCTCCAATGGATCACTTACATAAACAACCATCTAAGACTTAAATCGAAGTACAGGAAAGATTGATCATGGCACAGGTCCCTCCCCATGAAACAGTAAGGGAGCTGATGGATTCACTCTTAGTCTAGGCCAACTTCTCAATCTCAAGGAAGAGATTTCTAGCTGCCTGCTCTAATTCAGAAATCATAATATACAGAAATATGGACCAGTGGGCCTTTGTCCTCTTTCCATGTTCTTTTACAGGGTCATTGATGTATATCCCTTCTCAATTTTGGTGCTTGTGATGAGGGCACAGTCTCTGGGAACCCCCTTGAATCTGGAATACAGTCTCTGGGAGCCCCCTTGAATTCTCCTTGAATCTTCCAACTAGATTTGGTCTTCCCCTAAGGCCATAAGCCTTACATTATCATTAGGCCCAAATCTCTACCTAGCCTTGCCCTTTATTGACTACCCTTGATACTATCAATATCCATGCCTTCAGCTATTTCCCACTCTTAATCCTATTCTCTTGTTCCTGGAGTCTGACTTCATCTCATCCTCCATAGACTCCTCCTCAAGACCCTCCCTAAAGCCCTCCTCTAGTCGTCCCAGACCACCCCTCAATTCTCCTACAATCTTTGTGTATATAATCTCCATCTTGCCTCCATGAAGGTGCTCAGACTGAATCTAGCTCAGTAGATTGAATCTGGCCCGCTTGTGAAAACAGGCATCACAAAGGGTGAGATTTCTTAAGACAACCCATTATGGTGAATCCCTAATAAACTTTGCCTTTTCCCTTGGCTGAGAAGGCTTGAGTCAAATTCATTTGGCAGGACTCGGCATGTAGGTATTTTGGGGTCTCGAGCACCCCTAAAAACCTATGATTCCCTATCATCATTTTTTTAAACCTCTTCACTTGTACCACCATGTACTAATTTTAGAAGGGAGATTAACAGATCACCAAGAAAACTCAGCAAACATAAACACCACGAAACAAAATGCCAAAACAACACAATAATGTAAGGTCCTGTGTTAAGTTCTGGGAGTACAAACAGACCTTGCTCACAGAGAGCTCACAATCTATAAGGGAGACAGCACATATGGAAGATTTAATAACGTCAATTCCCCTCTGCAACCTGACAACCCACTCCCAATGTTCATTTAAGTAGTACATCTTCCTCTTGAGTCCCAGATGTCCCAAAGTGGTCAGCAGTACTTGGAATGTGCCTTAACAGGAAGGTTGAATCTACTGTTCTACTGGAAATTCTTTGTTTTTCTTTACGATTTGAAGGTTATTTTTATTTTTTTCACCCTTGAACATGTAGCATTACCTACAGTAAATTATAAGCAAGAGGTCCTCAATAAATTTTGTTGAATTGAATTTATATTGTATTTTAAGGTTTACAAATTGCTTTCCTCACATATTGTTATGGTCTTTAATGATACAGGAATGGAAAGCCTGATACATGAAGCAACTAGCTCATGGTCACATAGCTGGCAAATGTTAGAGCCTGACCAAGAACACAGATTTTTTTTCCCCCAAACCCAGTATTCTTCATTGGAAGGAGGGAAGTAATTGAACTGTCAGTGAGCCCTTCTTTCAGTGTAGATAAGAGATTCTAATTTTTTTCATTATATTTGAGTTTATTTTAAACTTAAATACAAAATAAGGGGAAAAAATTTCCATGTACACAGAAGAATGTGAGAGGATTCAATATAAAGCAATAAATTTCCATTTCAATAAAACTTACATAATAAATACTGCACATTATTTCTGTCTTTGCTTCCTTGTATGTTTTCTTTTGTCCTCTGCTGTGCACTTTTTACTTTACTTTTCCCCCTTCCTCCCCCCTGAGAAGGCTACAATTAAGCTCAGATATATACACATACATACAGATACATAGATATCCATAAATATATACATATAAACATACATATATATATATATATACTTAAACACACACATATAAGACTATATTGTGCTTATTTCCACTTATCATCTATTTCTCTGTAGGTGGATAGCATCTTCCTTCATAAGCTCAAGTCTTCCATATTTTTCTAAATCCACCACAACAATATTCTGACCCAAACACATTCTATCTAGGAGATTATCTGTGAGAGTGTTTCCCCCATTTTTTCTGCATTTCCTCTATTCTTGGCTACATAGGTTTTATTTATACAGGGAAATTTTAATTTAAAATAATCAAAATTATTCATTTTATATGTCAACACTGCTCTCAACTTATAATATGGTTTAAGGTCTGATACTATTGCATCTAGTTCCTTCACATCCCTCCCTCCCCCTCAGTTTCCTTGAAGTTCCTGACCCTCTGCTCTTCCAAATGAGCCCTGTTACTATTTTCTCTGACTCAGTAAGATGATTTTTTAGTAATTTAAATGAGATAGTATTATATAAATAGTTTAGTTAGGTAAAATTGTCATTTCTTTTATTATATTAGTTTTAGCTACCCATACACAACAAATATTACTTCAATTATTTAGAGCTAACTTTGTATAAAAGGTGTTTTGTGTTTATATTCACATAGTTCCTATATCTGTTTCAGCAGGGATACTCTCATATTTTGAATACTGTCTTGTTATTTTATACATGGTCCAAAATGATTGATTAATATGGATGACACACAGTGTAGCTGCCCTATTTCTCTCTTTTGATTAAACCTGTCTGCTGGAAATTCTTGATGTAGACTTTGTCACTGGGATGGAAGTCATGTAGCAAAGTCATGTCCAAAAAGGCCCAGTCTACACTG
>CM053622.1:762127839-762167655 GCA_028646595.1 Phalanger gymnotis
CATCTTGCCCTTCTCTTCCTGTATACATCCTACCTAAGGACCACCTTCTCCAGGAAGTCTCCCTTCACCACTAAAGCCAAGCCACTGTGCTCCTCTGAACAGAAGCTCAGAGTTGGAAGGGCCATCAGAGGCCCTCAGTCTCACCCCTGACCAGGCCCTTATTGTCTGATAGCTATTCATATGTGCTCAAGAATTTCCAGTTTACAAAGCATTTTTGAATCTACTACAATGAGAGTATTTGAGGGAGGCAGGGTGGGAAGTTTACCAAAGAAGGAAGCTGGAGTCTTGACTGTCTCCTGAGACCATGAGTTCTCCGTAGACAGAACAGAGGTCTGCTCGTTTGCTTTCTCCCCCAAATCATGCTCCATGAAGAAAGGGTCTGGGTTTGCTTCTTGCTCTGTTTTCCTTAGATTGTTTTCTGAGAGCAAGGCCTTTATCTCCTCTGATTTTGTCTCCTCTCAGGTAGGTGAGGACAATGAGTCTCAGAAAGGTTAAGTGTCTTCCCTAAGGTCACATAACTAGAGCTGGGAATAAAAACCCAGGTTTTTTTTTTTAACTCTTTACACTGTGGACCTGTGTTGTTGGTTCTTCTCTTATGAGCCCTGCCTCCCCCAAAGACTGTGTGTGTGGGCTTGGGGATGAGAGGGTAGGATGAGGGTGAAAGGCAAAGAGCTAGAGGCAGAGACAGAGAAAAAGAGAGAAAAAGCCCAGAGATACACAAAGAGAAGGAGCAAATCAAGGCCCTGATGTGGAGAGAAAATGGAAGAATACAAAGGGCATGCCTTTGGAGAGTAAGGGGAAGATCCTGGTCCTGCCCTTAGGGAACTTACAATTTGGAGGACAGAGCAAGAGAAGGAAAAGTCTTTATCTTTGCTCTGAAGCTAGGATTCCATTCTTTTTTTTTTTTTGGCTGCCATGCCACATGGTTGGAGCTCACCATTTGAGGGAGCCAAGGTCTTGTCCTTGGAAAGCTCCCAGTCTGGCACACAGTCGGCCATTAATAAATGTTTGTGAATGATTGCCTCCTTACCTTGTGCCCAGCATCCTGAAGCGTCTTGGCCGCTATCAATCCAGACATCCCACCTCCCACCACCAGGACATGCTTCTTGGAGTCAGAGGTCCCAAGCCCCTCCTGGGCAGTCTTCAGAATATCTTCATACTCAGGGTCTTGGAAGCATTTGGCAAAGCGGTCAGAGTAGCCATGGCAACTGGGAATGGCCAGCAGGAAGGCCAAGGCCAG
This sequence comes from Phalanger gymnotis, assembly GCA_028646595.1. NCBI lineage: Eukaryota > Metazoa > Chordata > Mammalia > Diprotodontia > Phalangeridae > Phalanger > Phalanger gymnotis. Next base: position 762,129,080 of record CM053622.1, read on the forward strand.
GACACCTGTGGACAAAAGGTTTATGTCCTGAAGATGGGGGGATGGAGAAAGAAGGCACTCCCCTCCCCCAACTTAGCTTGCCCTGGGCTAGGCTTCTCATTTTTTTCATCGAGGTCAAAGCGAAAGGGAAAGAATTCTTGACTTTGAGCCAAGATTGGATTTGAATACTGCCTGTAAACCTTGACTTCTCTATCTCTAGAATGGGAATTACAATAACTGGAACTGATATAGAGCTTTAAAGTTTGCAAAGCCTTTTATATATGCCATTGAATTTGATCCTCACAGCAATCCTGTGAGCTACAAGCTATTATTGTCCCTATTTTACAGAGGAGCAAACCAAGGCTAAGAGAAGCTAAGGACTCAGTCCAGAGTCACACAGCCAATAAGTGCCTGAGGTAGGATTTGAACTCAAGTGTCCATGTTCTGAGCCTCGTCCTCAGCATTATGCTACCCAGCTGTCTTAGTGCATTAACGGTGCCTTCAAATTTATAAAGGGCTTCCTCATTTCAGACTCACAGCAACCCTGTTAAGTAGGAATAATTATTATCCCCATTTTAGAGATGAGGAAACCAAGGCATAGAACAGTTAAGTGACTTGCCCAGGTTCACATAGTTCATACATGTCAAAGGGAAGATTTGAACCCACATCTCTCTGGCTTTTGGACCTACACTCTATCCATTGCCCCAGAAGGCTTAATCTCTCCTCCACAGGACTGTTATGGGGACCCGATCATTGAACATCAGTGTCAACTATGATAATTAATTCAAGTCAACAAAGCCTATGATAAGTCCGGAGCATTCTTACCCAAATGCTCCCCACCTCTGGCTTGTCTCTTGGGACTTTCTGTGAGTCTGTCTCTATGTGAGTATTCATCTGGATATATTACAGCATATGTCCCACAGAGAGACACACCCAATCATGACATACTCAATTACAGTCACAGAGACTTATTTATGTATATGTAGAGCCCTACGGATCAGTTTCGGCAGACATCCACTCAGACACTCAAGGAGACAGACATACAGAGGTATACTTATGTAGAGATACTCATACAGAGTGTGGAGACACAGAATCCTCCCATACACAGAGATACACAGACACACCTCCATACAGATATATTCAAATATATTCATAGACATATTTACACAGCCTCAGGTGCAGAAACAAACACAAGTCCAGACACCAACTTAGAAGTACAAATAGGAAAAAGTGTACAAAAGGCCCACAGGGTGTTCTCCTCCCATGCCCCACCTGACTTGTTTGATCACTCCCTCCACGGGGTGTGATGGGAGCTCCAACTGCTGACATGAAGGAACCCCATGTCCTCCTATCTGCCCCACCTGCTTCTATGTCCTCCAGACCCTGGGCACTGTCACCTGAGGATCCTGGGGCCTTGCCAGCCACACCAAAGACTTTGTAGTCTTTCTCTGGACCCTGTAGCTGAACTTCTGGTTTGCTTTCTGTCCCAAACAGGAGGTGACCTCCATGACAGCAAGTATTATCTTGGTTTTTTTTTTCTATTTCTATCTAACAGCGTTTGGCACATAATCAGTGCTTCTCAAATGTATATATGAATGAATGAATACATTCATATGTTCATATGAATATACATGTATAATGAATACATATCCATTCATTCAGACACACCCTCACATAGATACTCAGACAGTACAACGGATACACATAAACAAATAGACATAGGCACAAATTTTCTCATAAGACACTTACGAAGCCGATCCCAGGAGCACAGGGGAATCTAGCTCTCAACAATGACCACAGTCCCTGGACCCACCTCCTATAAAGCTTGGGTCAGACACCCTGGGTTTGTGGAAAGGATGCCTCCTGGTCCTCACAAATCTGATGAAATCGGGAAACTCTTTTCCCTCAGGCTGCTGGATGGCAGCCTAGGCCATATTGTTTTTATTGTTCTCCAGGCAGGGCTGGGTTCCAGTCTTGGCTCAGACTTGGGCTCGCCACTCTGCACCCTGTGCCTGTATTTCTCCTATTCTGAAATGGATGAAGGAATGCTGGTCTCTGTTGCTACTCCCTTTTCTCTGTCAAGTTAACAAGCAATATCTAATAAGTCGTGTGAGACTCTCACAAGGTGACAATTAGTTAGGGATCCTTAAGTCTAATGCAGAAGGAAACCAGAACATAGAGTTTCTATAATTTCTCCAGGGTCATCTAGCTTACTAGGGAGGGAGCAAGGAAGGAGACCCAGCTTCCAGTCCTGGCCATTGTTAGAAATCATTTACGTTGCCAGTGTTCCACCAACGTTTCACTTATTTCACAGCAGATGAAAGTGAAGCTTGTAGCATTAAAGGGAATGAATTCTTTTGGGCTTCCCACTGAAGTAGGGACAAGAAGCTGAGGTATCAGGCATCCTGTCCAGATAGAGATACCCCCAGAAGCAGGAAACTAAGAAAAGGGGGCCTTGCATCTTTGGAGATATCCAGCCCCAAATTCTCATTAGCCAAACTCCAGAGGGCAGAACATCAGAGCTGGAAGAGACCTTAGAACTTAGATTGTCTGACTCTTCTTCTTTTATAGTCTGGGAAACTGAGCCCCAGAGAGTGAAATAGTCTTCTCCATTGTCAGATTGGGCCAGGACCAGATCTCAGGGCTCAGTCCAGGGCTCATTCCATTGTACTGCACTACCTTCTTTATCCTGCGTAGCTTCTCCTCCATCACTCTGACCTTATCCTTCAGTTCTATTCCCTTGACCTCCATGTCCCACACACAACCACTCCCTCCCCCATTTCCTGTGATCTTGTCTCTAGCTCCCCTAGCTGGGGACCCTAAGTCCTCTTTCTCATTCTCTATGGCCCCTTTTCCTTGATTCTATTTTCTATAGCTTGATCGCCATCCCCTCATGACCCTGAAGCCCAAATCTATCCCTTAGCCCAAATTTCTGTGTCCTCTTGATCCATTCATCTCCTTGGCCCCCAAGGTCCTGATCCATCCTCCCCATTCCCCTCAGCTCTGTCCTCAGCCCCTGGTAGTCCCATTCTTTGACAACACTCCCTCCCCAGTCACCCATTCTCTGCCATCTGAACCATCACTCACCCCACATCTCCATGACACCATAGGTATGCCAGGATGTGAGCTTTGCTGGCCCATTCTTATGGGGATTCAGTCCCACCTCAGGCCCCCCTTCCCTGCCCGCCCAGCTGTGTCTCAGCCAACCAGCTCTCAGGTCTTACTTACCAAGGAGCCCCAGAGCTCCATTGGTCCCAGCCAAGCAGCTCCACCCTCTCTCCAAACCCCAAGGCTCTGCTGATGGGTGTGGTTGTCCCAGCTGATTCATTTACGTCTCAAGCTTCCTCTTCCTGGCCATACCTCACCAAAGAAAGTGCCTGACTCCCAGTGGGAAGTGTCTCACTGTCCCCTTCTTCCTTCTAGGCCCTGGACTGACTGTCCTGTAGAGGACTCCAAGAGTCTCTGGGGCATGAAATGGGGCACTCCAGAGCCCATTGCCAGAAGCTGCTGAAGTAGCTAAGAGCCCTAGATCCCATGGTCTTGAACAAAGCCAGGATAAACACCTCAGCCAAGGCCTTGCTCTCTCCTTAAGGATGTCATTGTCCCCTTCTGCCTATCCTACCTGCCTTACCTGTCCTTCGTTGTTCTGTCCAGAATGGTTATTGGTTTTTTGCCTGGGATCTTCCAGAAGGAAGAAGGACTTTCTTCCTTTGCCTCTCAGATGATTTTGGAATCCTTCTTCCAGCACTGACATGGCCTATATGCTCTTCCTCCATTTTGGGCCAGCTGAGGGTAGGCAGGTAGGGGGCTTTTCCCCCTTCCTCCTGAATCCTAAGAGTTTCCCTGAGGCATTCATACTAGTAGTCTACCTGGGCATAGGGCCAACCCAGACCTGAGCCAAAGACCAGCCCTTCTTTAACTGGACCCCAAGTGAGCCCTGAGGACAGGGAACTAGTGGAGTTCTGAAAAAGGGTGTGGGCACAGAGGTGAGCAGGGAGGAGGAGAAGAGATGGCACATAAGTAGGCAGTAGTGAAGAATGGGCACAGAGATGCTACAGGGCATACCATACGAACAGGAGGGTCAGAAGAAGGCAGATGCCAGGTGGGAGAGAACAGGGGGCAGGTAGGGCTAGTAAGAAGAGCGATTGGTTGGCTGTTCTTGAGGATCAGGGTCCAAGAGCTTACACATCATTCCCTACAGGTGGTAGGTACCCAGTACATGTTTTTGGAATGAGTGACTACAGAAATGATGTCCCTCATATTGACTCATCCAGGCCCAAAACAATGCATTCGCCTCCCTAATTAACTTCCTGTAAGACTAGAGTCAGTCAGCAGAAGGGGATTCCTGGAAGGAGGTCAGTAATAGTTGCTTCCACACTCATCAGGAGTTGCTTGCCACTGTTGGACAGGTCTATTTGTTAGGAAGTCATTCCTTAGAATCTGCCATCCATGGGTTCAACTTGGGCTTTCTGTAACTAAGCAAAGTGATATCACAGACTTCTTCCATTTGAAAGCCCTTGGGATAGGTAAATCAGAGGGTATTCATCTCTCCTAGAGTCAGGTAGAGGGGCCCAATTAAATTTGAAATATGTGGGTTCTAGTCTTGACTTTAGAATTTTGGAACCCTATGGGTATTAAACAAATCACCTCCCCTTTTTGTAAATTCCTTTATCATAGAGATTATTTTAATCTTTATAGTCTATTCCCAGCACCTAGCATAGTGCCTGGCACACAGGAGAGGTGTTTAAGAAATGCTGTTTGTGCTTAACTGTGCTATAAGAAATGATGAACAAGCGGACTTAACAAAAACCTGGAAAGATTTATATAAACTGAAGCTGACTGAAGTGAGCAGAAGCAGGAGAACACTGTACACAGTTATAGCCACAGTGTGCAATGACTGATATTGATTGACTTAGCCCTTCTCAGCGATGCAAGGACCTAAAACAATTCTAAAGGACTCATGATGGAAAATGCCATTCACATCCAGAGAAAGAACTATGGAGTCAGAATGCAGAGTGAAGCAGACTATTTTCTTTTTTGTTTGTCCTTTTTTCTTTCTCATGGTTTCTCCCAATTTGTTATAATTCTTCTATACGACATGACTCAAGTGAAAATTTGTTTAATAGTAATGTATGTGTAAAGACCATATCAGGTTGCATGCCATCTTTGGGAAGGAAGGGGAAGAAAGTTTAAAACTTATGGAAGTGAATGTTGAAAACTAAAAATAAATAAATTGATAAATTTGGGATGGGGGATGCTTATTTATCAGCTGGACCAAAGGCCTGTTAGTCCAACCTATAACTTAATAAGAATTTCCTCTACAATATAGCCAATGAGTGGTCATCTAGCTTCTGCTTGCAGAGCTCCAGTGATGGGAAATCCATTGCTTCTTCAAGCAGACCATTCTACTTTGGGATAGCTCTAATTGTGAGAGAGGTACATGGTATAGTGCATAGAATGTGGAACTTGGAACCAGGAGGACTTGGATGAAAATCCTGCCTTTGACACTTACTAGCTCCGTCACCTGGACTTGGTCTCCCTGGTGCTTCACTTTCCTCATCTGTAAAATAAAGACTTGGACTAAATGACCTGTTCCTGATATCAAGCCTAAAATGTGCCTCTTTGACACTTCCACTCATGCCTCTTAGTTTTGTCTTCAGAGGCCAAGCACAAGCCCAAACACTTTTCCACATAACTTTAAATACTTAGACATAGCTCCTAAGTCCATTGTCTCCTCTTCCTTTGCCTCCCTAAAATCTTTGCTTCTCCAGGCTAAACAGTACCAGTACCTTCAGTATTTCTTCATATAGAATGATAGCATTTTTAAAAATAAATTTATTTTTATTTTTAGTTTACGAAATTCAGTTCCACAGGTTTGGGGGTTCCAAATTTTCTCACCCACCTCCTCCCTCCTCCCCCCCCAAGACAGCATGCAATCCAATGTAGCTTATACATATACCTTCATGTTGAACTTATTTATATAATAGTCCAGTTGTAAAGAAGAATTATAACCAATGGAATGAATCATGAGAAAGAAGAAATGAAGCAAAAAAAGGAAAAAAAGAGCAAATTGTTTGCTTCAATCTACATTCACACTCCGTAATTCTCTCTCTGGATGTGCATAGCTTTTTCTGTCATGAGTCGTTTGGAGCTGTCTTTGAACCTTGCATTGATGAGAGGAGCCAAGTCTATCAAAGTTAGTCCTTACAGATACCGTGTGTCTGTAACATGTATAATGATCTCCTGGTTCTGCTCCCCTCACTCAGCATCAGTTCATATATGTCATCCCAGGTTATAGTGAAGTCTGTCTGCTCCTCATTTCTTATAGCACAATAATATTCCATTACATTCATATACCACAACTTGTTTAGTCATTTCCCAATTGATGGGCATCCCCAGAATGATAGCATTTTAAGGTTCACAAAGCATTTTATAAATACTATGTCACTATCCTCTGGGAAACTACCATTATCCCCATTTCATAGAAGAGGAAACTGAATCTGAGAAAGGTTAAGGAATTGGCCCAGGGTCAGTTATCTCATTTTATCCTCACATTTTATGATCTGGGAAGGTTTCATTATCCTCATTTCACAGATGAGGAAATGGTTTGAGAGAGGTTAAGTGACTTGCTCAAGGTCACACAGCTAATAAGTGTTCGAAGGTGGATTTGAAGCAAGGTCTTCCTGATGCCTTTCCCCAGCTTCCCTGGACAATCTCCAGTCTATCAATGCCCTTCCAAAAATGTAGCATCAAGGACAGAACACACTATTCTAGACCATCAATCAGTCTGATAAGAATCATCTCTCTGGGTTCTTGACCCCTCCTAATATAGCAGGAAGCCATGTTACACTTTTATTTTTTTGGCTGTCATAATCACATGGTTGATTCATACCAAGTTTGTAGTCTGCTGAAATTCCAGATCTTTTAAAAGAAAAGCCATTGCCTGAACATACTTCTTCCATCATAGACTTGGAAAGTTGATTATTTGAACCAAAATGTAAGATAATATATTTATAGCTGCAAAAGTTTAGCTTTTTAGCCCAAGATCTTTTTGAATCATGACTCTGTCTTCCAATGGGCCATCTATCTCCCCACAATCCTTAGCTTTATGCCATCTGTGAGTTTCATAAAGATGTCATCTGTGCTTTTATCCAAATCAACAACTAAAATGTTAAACATTGAGGTACGCTTCTTGAGATCTCCTAAGATGACATTGAATCATTAATGACCACTGCTCTTTAGATCTGTCCATCCAACCAGTTTTAAAACCACTTTACCTGTTCTACTGCCTCAACCACATCTCCACTCCACAAGAATAGCCTGAAAGATTTTGTCAACTATTTGGTTAAAAATCTAAGTTATATCCACCAATCCTTTGATCTACAAGCCTAGTGACTGTTTCCTTTTCTAGATATTCATTGATCATCCCTTTAATAACACAATCTAGAATTTTGCCAGGAATCAAAGTCAAGTTTACTTACTTTGTTGATAAAACGGGGCTGGGAAAGGGAGTTGGGCTATATGACGTCCAAGGTTTCTCATCAGTTCTGACATTCCATGATTCTTTGAAGGACCATAGCTAATTCCTTCAGTCATTGTTTATATATTATGGTTTCATACAGGGAAGGAAAGAAGGAAACAAGTATTAAGTCCCTATTATGTGCCAGGCACTGTGTTAAACAATATCCTGTGGAGGTAGGTGCTATTATTATCTCCATTTTACAGTTTAGGAAACTGAGGCAGACAGAGATTGTGGTTTGCTAAGTGTTACATAGCTTGGAAGTGTCTAATACCAGATTTAAATTTAGTTCTTCCTGACTCTAAGTCAATGCTTTATTTACTGTGCCACCTAACTGCAAGGGACCTTATATATGGTATATGATCAATAAATATTTGATGAGTTCTAGTTCCATTTCCATCCTGGTCCCCTTCTTTTCTGTACTCTTGATGTTGTTGTCTTTTCTAACACGTGGTGTCCAGACAGAATCCTCATATTCTAAACATAGGGTTACTTGAGGCAGTGCTCTTGTCACAATGAAGACAAGGACTGAATTGGTTTTTTGACTGTTCTGTAACACTATAGACTCACACTGAGCTTACAATTCCATCAGAACATTAATTTTTATTCACATGAACTGTTGTCTAGTGACAATTCTTCCAATTTACACTTGTGCAATTATGTTTTTGGATTTGGTTTCCTTAGGGTTTTATGTTTTCTTCTTAAATTCTACTGTATTGATTTGGACCCATTGTTCCAAGTGATGCTATCTACTATGCTGGATATTTTTGTCATCTGTTAATCAAATTGCTTATTAAATAGTAAAACAGGTCAAGGACAAAGCCCTGGCAATACCATCATAGAACTAACTTCCTTTAATTTGACCATCCCAGATAGTGATCGTCCTACTTCTCTTTCCTTTCTTGATTAAAATCCTTGAGAAAGCCATCTGCACTCAGAACCTCTACTTCCCTTCCTTTTATTTGGGTCTAAACCCTCTGTGGTATATCATTCTACCTGATCATTCAACTGAAACTGCTCTCCCTAAAGTTACCAATGACCTCATAATTGCCAAATCTAATAGAATAGAAGATGAGATTGGCCGGTGAGAGTCCAATCCTTATGAGCCTGTGATGCATGGTCTGTCAACAAAACTCCCAACTGGACTTCAGAGCATGCACAGGTACTGTTTCTGGTTACCATGTGAAGAAGAGCTTTTGAATAGCTACCAAGTCAAAAACAAAAAGCACTAACTGGACAATTCCAACTTCCTGGCTACATTGTAGTGAGGAGCATTGTGAAACTCTGGGTGGGGAAGAAGTCTCTGGTCTTTATCTTCCCACCCAAACTGCTGACACATGGTCCTGTGTATGGTCTGTTCTTTCTGGCTCTTAAGTAGAGTGTTGGAGATTGAGTGTATTAGGCTACACCTTGTGAGATGTAATAGATCAGGAATTCCATGAAAGTGGCAGCCATACTTTCAAAAACAAGCTATGGGATTCAGCCTAGTGGTGAATCTGGCCTAGCAGCCAACACACTTTTTTTTCTGGAGTAATTTCATCCATCAGCTCAACTCTTGGAATTATTTAAAATTTGAGCCCCGTCTGTTAACGGACCAAGTTGGTAGAAGGGAGTGTATCGCACTTTGGGGAAATGATTTGTACTTTCTCTTCTTGCTATAGGCAAGTTAGATGGTACAGTGGATAGAGAACTGGTCCTGGAGTCAGGAAGACTTGAATTAAAGTCCTTCCTCAGAAATTTACTAGTCTCGTGAAGCCTGGCAAAGCTGGGCAAGCCACTTAAGCTCTGTCTCAGTTTCTTCAACTATAAAATGAGAATAATAAAAGCTACCCAACAGGTGTGAGAAGTGAATATTTTTCTCTTGTATTTAATAGCTAATTATTGTATTAGGACCAAGGTTTTTCCCCTTTTCTACTTCCTCATCCAGAATTAACAAGTGTGGGAAATCTTTCTAAAACACTTATCCAGCCAGCATGGCTAAGGTTTAATCAAAGACAGTAAAAGAAATTCTAAGTTTGGGCTAATGGGTACATCCCTGCTCATTGTTTTTGCTCAGAAAGGTCTGGGAAGTGTTGATTCTCCCTTTTGTCAGACAGGTGATATGAAAAATGATAAGTCTCTTTGACCAAGATATGGGTGACCCAAGACCCTCATTGTAATATAGCCCACACTCTCATTGTAATATTCATTGTCTCATTAATTGTTAACCAATCAATGTTGATTGCTACCCTCAGGAACACTTGTTCTTCCATGGGTTTATAAACTATGAGTCCACTATAAACTATGAGAAGGGTCTTTGGTCTAAGAGAGATGGCCAGATTACCATCCTTCTATTAATAAACATGATTAAATTACCCAGAAATTATGTCTCTCAAAACTTTCTATACGTCCCACAGGGTTATCGTGAAGATCAAATGAGATTTGTAAAGCACTTAATTGTGTAATGTGTAAGGGACAGGCTGGAGAAAAGGGGCTCTGGTGGTTTTTTTTTTAAACTAAATAATCCGTTTTGTGGCTGTAACATGCAAACTTTCACAGGAATCCAGATCCAAATGGTACTCTTGGTATTTTTGAGATACAGAGTTCCTTCTGCAGATACCCAACAGGGCCTGCAACCTTTTGCCCAAGACAGTTCAGGGCCAACTTCAAAAATGCCAGCAAGTGTCCTGGGGTTGGAAAGATACATGGAACTCTGATATCCTCTCCAAGTCTTTTACTGTGTCTGCCACAGCAGTGAAAGAGATCACCGTGGGACTGGTTGCTCTTGAAAGGGTCACTTCACATGAGGTGTGAAGCATCAGCTGGTGGCTTCTGGTTTAAAGGCACTGCCTTACTTCAGGCAAGGACAGTGCATGTAGACCAGTGCATGTCAACTGGGATTGGCACCAGGTTCCAGTGCCTGGAACATTGTAGGCACTTGATGAGTGTTTGTTCTCTCCTCAAATCTTTGCAGTAAATATTCATTTATAAGAGCTAACTGATATTAATTAGTTAAAGGATTTTGGGGTGCTAATCACTGGAGGTTATCCATAATATAATAGAGATACTAACTGCAACTGGAAATTGGTATTGAGGAGAACACACTTGAATGGGGGTCAAGCTGATAACATTAGAGAAAAGTACCCTAACCTATCAAGGGGGACCTATAGAATCCTAAGGTAGAGGTAGATATAGCCTCTATGGCCAGCTGCTTTTGGAGACAAGAGCCAAAAGTAGGTGTGGTCAGGTCATAAAAAAAAAAAGGAGCCCATAAAGTAGATCCACTTCCAGGACCCAAGATGGCAGAGTAAGCAATAAATTGCTGAGGTTCTCCCATATTCACCTCCAAACAACTATAAAATAGCAGCCCAAAACAAATACTGGAGTGGCAGAACCAGCAAAAAGATGGAGTGAAACAATCTTTTAGCCCAAGAAACTTAGAAGATTAGCAAGAAAGGTCTGTCTCACTCAGGTGAAAGGGAAACACAGTCCAAGACAAGAAGGGTCCCAGCAAGCCAGCAGCAAGCCCCATCTCAGCAAACTAGCAGGAGATCCTGAGCCCCAGTGCAGTGGAGCAGGCAAACACAAACCCCAGGACCTCTCATGTATAGCCAGAGGAACAGGGAGGCTTTAACTCTGAGAACCTTCAATTGCTTCAACATATCCCTGGGCAAACAGGGAGCCTCCAGTGGCTAAACAGCAACATACTTCAATGTAGCCCCAGGGAAATGCAGAAACGCTCCAACAGCTTCAGTACATGTCAGACACCAGCGTAAGGATACTGGCTCACCACCAGGTAAGCTGCCAGACCCCTATGCCCTCCAGCAGCACCAGCCACCCTCCACACCACTCCCTCATCACAGCACCATACACAAGCATCCCCCATGGACCTCAGAGCAACATCAGTGAAGCTCCAGGTAAACAGCCAGGGCCTATAGCCCCTGGCACAAGAGGCCTGAGACAGTGACCCTTCTACCCCCGGAGAAGAGCTCAAATTTAAAAGAAAGGGAAAAGATGGGCAAAAAAGAATCTGACCACCACAGAAAGTTATTATGGTGACAGGGAAGATCAAGACACAAACTCAGAAGAGGTCAACAATGTTAAAACACCTTTAGGAAAACCCCCAAAGAAAAATGGGAAGTGGTCTCAAACCCCTAAGGAACTCATGGAAGAACTCAACAAGGAGCTTAAAAATCAAATGAGAGGTAGAAGAAAAATTAGGAAAAGAAATGAGAGTGATGTGAGAAAATTATGAAAAAAGAGTCTGCAGCTTAGAAAAAGAAAACAACTCCTTAAAAAGCAGAACTGGCCAAATGGAAAAGGAGATACAAAAATCCACTGACAAAAACAACTCCTTAAAAAATACAATTGGCCAAATGGAAAAGGAAGCACAAAAACTGAGGAAGACAACTCCTTAAAAATTAGAATTGGGCAAGTGGAAGCTAATAACTATGAGACACCAAGAATCAATCAAACAAATTCAAAAGAATGAAAAAAAAGAATATGTAAAATACCTCATTTGAAAATCAACTGACCAGAAAAATAGATTCAGGAGAGACAAGGTCAGAATCATGGGACTACCTGAAAGCCATAATCAGAAGGAAGACCTGGACAACCTTGTTAAAAATTTTTCTAGGAAAACTACCCTGATATCCTGAACCAAAAGGCAAAAAAGGTAAAATACTCATGAAAGAACCCACTGATCACCTCAGGAAGGAGATCTCAAAATGAAAACCAAGGAACATGATAGTCAAATTACAGAACTTTCAGTTCAAGAAAAAAAAATACTGCAAGTGGTCAGAAAGAAACAATTTAAATATTAGGGAGCCACAATCAGGATTGCACAGGCCTTAGCAGGCATAACATTAAAGGCTCAGAAAACTAAGCATAATTCTTCAAGGGAAAAAATGATCATTCGATGAAATAAAAAGATTTCAAGCTTTTTTAAGGAGAAGACCAGAATTGAACAAAAAAAAGTTGATCTCTAATATGAAGACCCATGTATCAACAATCCAGCTAGCAGCTGCTGTGAGGGTGTAAAGCCAACAATAACCAACTCACAGAATGCTGCAAGTCCAGGTCCTTTTCATCTGCTTTATTAAGCAAAGTAACGTCAAGGGGTTAACAATCCTACCCCAATCCAGCATACAAATGTCATTCACCTAGTTCAGGGGAAAAAACCAGCACCTGAATTATAGACCAAATACAATTCATATTTATCAACATCTGGGTATATAGCCAGGGAGCTCATTATAACAGCTGGCCCAGATTCACACGCCACTCCTGCTGTGGCTCAGAGGTCCCAGAGAGAACACTAACCTCTGAGTTTATATATCCTGTTCAGGGCCCCAAATGGCTCCGACCTCACCCAGGCTTGGTGTGGAGAAGTTCCCCACCCCCAATATCACATCAGATACAAGTCCCACTAACCCACTCTGTTGTCTTTGGTGTTTGTGGGTTGAGAAGTCTGGTAAATGCTACAGCTCACTGATTCAGGGTGCTAGGGCACACTCCGCCTGGCTCCTGATCTTGTTGGTCCACACTGCCCGCGCTGGGCTCTGCTCCGCTCAGGTCCACTCCCCTCTGCTCCCAGCTCCGTGTGGAAAAGACCTTACCCAGAGACTATCCAGGCTGTCCTGGGCTAGAGCCCTGCTTCCCTCTGCTACCCTGTGGGTTCTGCAGTTCTAGAATTGGTTCAAAGCCATTTTTTATAGGTTTTTGGAGGGACTTGGTGGGGAGCTCATGCTAGTCCCTGCTTTCCAGCTGCCATCTTGGCTCCACCCCCCACATCAGATACAAATCAGTGGCTCCCAATTGTCTTAGTACTAAGAAGTACAAAAACATCCCACTTTATCTGCCCCATTCAAACAAAGGCCAGAATCATTAAAGGTCAACAGCAAAAAGTACCGCCTTAATTACTATTACAACCCAAGAGAAGCCTGAAAAAGGAAAAAGGGACAAGAAAACAAGGGATTCAATGGAGCTGAACTGTTTACATCCCTACATGGAGAGACAACACTTGTAATTCTTAAAAATCATGCCACTAATAGTATAGCTATAAGAAATATACATAGATAGTACAGGTATAAAATGAATTTGAGGGAAAGACATAAAAAATAAGGGATAAGAAAGAGGAGCACACTGGGTGCAGAAGGAAGGGAGAGGCAGAATGGGGTAAATTATTTCACATGAAGAGGTGCAAAAAAAACTAATACAGTGGAGGGAAGATGGGAGGGTGTGAAATGGGCATCACTTTAACCTTATTCTCATCAGTATTGGCTCAAAGTGGGAATAATATACACAATCAATTGAATATAGAAATCTATCTTACTCAACAGGAAAGTAGGAGAGGAGGAGATTAAGTAAAGGGTAGAGGGGAGTGGTGAGGGGACTGACAGAAGAGAGGGCAGAAAAGAGAAGGCAATAGACCAAAACAAAAATGGTGAGGAGGGAAAGGGTGAAAGGAGAGAGAGGATGAATGGGAAGAAAAATAGGATGGAGGAAAATATACAGTTAGCAATCATAACTGTGAATGTGAATGGGATGAACTCTCCCATAAAAGGGAAGCAGGTAGCAGAGATGGATCAATAATCAGAATCCTACAATATGTTGTTTATAAGAAACACACTTGAAGCACACACACACACACACACACACACACACACACATACACACACATACACACAAACAGTAAAGGTAAGGTGCTGGAGCAGAATCTATTGTGCTTCAGCTGAAGTGAAAAGAAGCAGGGGTAGCAATCCTGATCTCAGACAAAGCAAAAACAAAAATCGACCTAATTAAAAGAGATAAGTAAGAAAACTACATCTTGCTAAAAGGTACCATAGACAATGAAATAATAGCAATACTAAACATACATGCACCAAGTGGTATAGCATCCAAATTCTCAAAGGAGAAGTTTAAGTGAGTTACAGGTTCATGACCAAATAAGAGATAGAAAGCATTATGAAATATAAAATAGACAATTTTGATTATATTAAATTAAAAGCTTTTGCATAAACAAAACCAATGTAACCAAGATTCAAAGAAAAGCAGAAAGCTGGGAAATAATTTTTACAGCAAGTATCTCTGATTAAGGCCTCATTTCTCAAATATATAGAGAACTGAATCAAATTTTTAGGAATACAAGCCATTTCCCAATTGATAAATGGTCAAAGGATATGAACAGACAGTTTTCCAATAAAGAAATCAAAGCTATCCATAGGCATATTAAGAAATGCTCTAAATCACTTTTGATTGGAGAAATGCAAATGAAAACAACTCTGAGGTATCTCCTCACATCTATCAGATTGGTTAATGTGACAAAAAAAAAGGAAACTGATAAATGTTGGAGAGGATATGAGAGAATTGGGACAATAATGCATTGTTGGTGGAGTTGTAACCTGATCCAACCATTCTGGAGAGCAATTTGGAGCTATGCCCAAAGGGCAACCAAGCTGTACATCCTCTTTGATCCAGCAATACCACTACTAGGTCTATATCCCAAAAAGATCATAAAAAGGGAAAAAGACCTACATGAGCAAAAATATTTATAGCAGCCCTTTTCCTGGTGGGAAAATATTGGAAATTGAAGGGATGCTTATCAATGGGTATATGGTATATGGTATATGGTGTGGTATATGAATGTAAGGGAATACTATTGTGCAATGAGAAATGATGAACAGGCAGATTTCAGAAAAACTTTAAAAGACTTGTACAAATTGATGCAAAGTGAAATGAGCAGAATCAGGAAAACATGGTACACAGTATCAGCAACATTGTATGATGATCAACTATGAAAGACTCAGCTCTGCTCAGCAATACAATGATCCAAGACAAGTACAAAGGACTCATGAGGGAAAATGCTATCCACAACCAGATAAAGAACAGATGGACTCTGAAGGCAGATCAAAGCATACTTTTTTCATTTACTTTATTCTTTTCCATGTTTTTTTTCCTTTTGATCTGTTTCTTCTTTCACAACTTCAACTAATGTGGAAATATGTTTTACATGATAGCACGTGTATAATTTTACCATTTTAGGAAGAGGGAAGGAGAGGGTGGAAAGGAGGGAGAAAAATTTGGAACTCAGAATCTTGTTAAAAAATGAATGCTAAAAATTGCCTCGACATGTAATTGGGAAAAAGTAAAAATACTATTAAAAAGGAAAAAAAAATTAAAAGAGCCAAGGAGGAGAGAGAAGATCAAGATTAGTGCTGAAGAATCAATCACAGCAATGTCATCACCATCAACAAGGTGTTTTGTACATTATGACTTAAGGCTTTCAGAAGGCTTTGTGTACATCAATATATACTTAAAAAGAAAAATAAGCTGTAATTAATAGAGCTCTGAAGTTCTGATGTACATTTTCCTCCCTGTTCTTCTACATGTGGAATTGTCCACTTTATTTGGTTTTATTAAGTTTGGGATTTTAAAATACACACACATATACAAAACAAGATGGTGGCTCGGAGTGAATATAAATGGTAATTGTTTCTCTTTTGGCCAGCAACCCTCTTCCCCTCCCAGTTTGATTGTTTTTTAAGCAGCCATCCCTTGACTCATTTCTTAAACAGTTCTATTCACTGAATGGGTGTTGCCTCATTCTAAGTGAGAACTCAGAAAGATCTTAGCTTAAAAAGGCCAAGGTCTCTCACTGCATCCTGGGCCATCCCTAGTCATCCTGATCTATATCTGGCCACTGGATCCAGATGGCTCAGGAGGGGAAAGTGAGGCTTTGCACAGCCCTTCCTCGCTCAAATCCAATTCAATTGCAAGTCATGTCATCATCTTTCTGATATCATGGTCCTCTTTTGGAAAGAAGGACAAAGCACAACTTACAAGCCATAATTAGTTATGCATTCATGACACATATGACACATTCAGCACTTCTAGTTTCACTCTGAAGAGAAATCTTTCCTTGGCCTTTCCTCATTCCCAACTGGGGAGGCATCAGCCTGCACCCTGCAACCTTCTCAGTATGTCCTGTCACTTATCCAATTTGGGGTGGAGCAGGGAGGAATTACAAAAGGCTCCTCCTTGCCATCCTCCTTACCTGGAAAGTACCCCCTCCACCTCATCTCTTAAAACCTTCTCTTTGTGTGGGACGTAATTTTCAAATAATAGGAGAGACATCTTAAGGAGAAACAAAGTAAATTTATTTTACAAACCTTGCAGTATTTGGGCACATCTCTATAATGCTGGAGGCGAGGTAAAAGAGAACCTGCCTTAATTTATACACTTAATGAAAAGATTCCCACCCACCTCTATCCCTTCTCATCATTGGCTGGGAGGTGAGCTTACAGTCTAGGCGAGAAAACTAGACAGAGGACCAAGGTTGATCTGGTCCATTCAGGTTTTCCCTATCAGAACTCAACTGCCGCGGTAGCGTCTGAAAGTCTAGAAGAAGAAATGGGGTGGGGGGCCAGGGAGAGACCTTCCTGGAGCAGAGAACAAATAGCTCACAGGAAGTTCATTATCTTCTAACATCTGAGAGAGAGGGGGAAGGACATGCCCGCAGCTCCAGGCCCTGACCTTCCAGAATCACAAGGCCAAATCCCAAAGCTCTCCTATTCCCTTAGACATACCCTGTGAAGTCTTCACAATTATCCATCCCATTAAGTCCCCCCTCTGATTTCTTACGATTTTGAAGACTTCACACATCATTGCTGATATAAATTGTCCATCAACTTATCTTCCCATCATGCTTGCATCCCCATTACCCTTTTCTAAGCTTTCCATTCCTCAAAATCTCCGATGAATTGACAAATCAAAGGGGGCAGTGCCCTTTGTAAATACAGATAGAGAGACCCAAAAGAAAATGATGATGCAATTGTCCCTTTAAGATTCAAAAAGTCTTTTACTGTATGGCCGTCTGGCAGGGAGCACCAAAAGCCTTCTGGTCCTTGGCATTTACTCTGCCATCTTCAGCACAGCATCCCAGGGTCTTCCTCTTGTCTTCTTATAGGAACTAACTTTCTGTCCATTCTCCCACAAGTCACCTTACAGCAATTTTAAGTTACCATTTCTAATCCTTATAACCCTGATCATTTTACAAATTCAAAATTGGAACCTTGACCAATTGTTCTGTTTAAGAAATTCACATCAGAATCCAGCTTCTTATATTTTACATTCACTCAATATTAATTTCCTCACCAGGAGGAAGATGATATCTCACTTAAGGAGTTAACAATGGGCTCCAGTACATACATAAACACATTAAATAATCCAATTCATAACACAGTACATACAATATCATAAACTTTTGTCATGCCATGTTTCTTTGATGACATTTACAGAATAAGCTACAAGCCATTCTTCTTTTAACACTATTAATTGTAGCAAAACCCTAGACAAGCTTGATATTAACCAAATAGCAAAATAATATTCTTACAAGCCCTTGATCTAATTGTCTCCATACCATTACCAAGAAAAAAATCTAACTTATACCTATACAAAAACACTACTCCCAGTCCTATAGTAATCTAAGATGTTCCATAATCAATTGATTTTTTTTACTGTACTTACAAAAGCTTCTGATTATAGAAATTTGCCACCAAGAGAGCAGGGACTTAGAGTAAGGTGACCATATTTTCCCCAGTTTCCTACCAACTCCAGGCAGAAGTTATGTCAAACTGCAACCTGCATTGAGCTAGGCCTAGTCTGCCAGGCTTCAGTTAAGGGAATCAAGTCAAGAGGGTCCCACCTCAGCACATGCTGAACAGTTGCCCCCTCAACTTTGCCAAGAAATCATACCTGCAGCTCATGCCTGCCCTCCCACCGGGCTGCTGGCATCTTGGGTCAGCCTTCTTGGATACTCACAACTGGAGTTAGACTCAGAAAAACAGTCAGTTAACAGTCCCATTAAGTCTTTAAATGGCAAGTTCCAATGATTGGTTTAGAATATGATTATAATCTCACGTTGCTTAAGAAACATCCTTAAGGCTAGCTCTAAATACCTTGCATGCATTTCCTCCCTTATCCCTGAAGTCTTCCGATTAAGATCGTAAGTTATTGCTCTAACACGTTTGCATCAGTTTCTCCTCTATTTTTCTATTCTTCTCAAATTATGCCTGATCTGAAAGAATTGAACCATAAAACTTTATCTTTATGTTTTAGATGATGGAATGAACTCAAATCCATATCTAACTTTTCCCATCAATACAGAAATATTCTACAACTTATGTCTCCTAAAGAGACTTACATTGAAATTCTCTTCCCTAAACTGAAGATGTCTCTGATTTAGTTGCGGTAATTAATTACACCATTTGTATCAATACTTAATTGCTCTTATATCACTTTAAAACATCTAAAACCACTATCTCCCATAGATACAATATAACTTTAAATCCCAGCCTCAGTCTATGGGATAATGATTCAACCTTACATTTGCAAACAATATTATCTCATAAAGCTTCTTTTCCCTTTTCCCCAAATTCATTAACACTTTAGAAACCATATTATCTTTCATTTGGCTATACAAGAGTACCAATGTAACCAGTCATTTGATTAGATATAACAAGATTTCACATATTTGCATTTATCCAATTTTCCATTTTTCCCCATAAAACCAACTTCTTTCTCAATGGTAACAGATTCTGGCAGATAACTTCTCTATTGTCACTACCTGCTTATTTCTGATTACAGAGATATGCCATATAATCTCCCCCTGATGGTGGGTTCTTTTCCATCAGATGGCAAGCTTTACTAACGAAAACTGTATCCTTAAGACCCACATCCTCAAAGCCTAATCTTATCCTAAAAACCCATCACTTTTTGCTGACTTTAAGAAGCCAGGTTCAGAGGCTTCTGACCCCTACTGTTCTCTTCCTTTCAGTAAAAATTCAAATCCCAGTAACTGCTGCTCCTCCCCGTTCCTTCCCTTCTGACAGGTGGGCAAAGGTAAAACTCTTTCTTATTATCTAAACTAAGGGGAGGAGGAGTAAGGAATGAACAGACTGCCTCCTTACTCAAAAATCTAGAATAAGACATTGAATGGGCCTTTCTTGGGGTACAAAAAACACATGCTTTAACCACCCTCCTCCAAGACTTCTATAGATAAGCATTAATTCCCCAAGTATAAGATTCTCACCCAGAAACTCAGAAAATTCACAGTAGATTTGAACTGCAACCAATTAGCTTACTGGTGGAAATTCAGCAGGCCTTCTGAAAATTATACAAAAAGATTTTACAGAGTATTTTCCAAAAGTATTTTCCCTTCTTTAAAACAGTTTAAAATTGATCCTGATATAAACAGAGATTGTCACTAAACTTTCATGAAGAAAAATTATTTGGACAGCTCTAAAATGAGATGTATCTCTCTCCTTCTTAAAGCAAAATAACCTTTAAATGTTGGGATTCATTCACAAATTCCCAAAGTGCCATCACAAATTAGTCCATAAACCTTCAAATGAACACACTTAAATACATCTCTAGATGATACAGGCTTGAAAATAACACCCCTATATTTTTCAAAGTATTATAACAATTCAATTCTTTGTTATTACAGAATTTCTAGATATCACAAAATTCTTTAGTCAAAAAGGTGTTGTAATGAGGAGAATGCTTAATTTTTATACATTACATACCCAACTAAATTAGCTTGATCACAGTAACAAAGTTTACCAGGACTTTAAAAGCTTTGTCCATAGGAATTCCTCTACCCTGAAAACTTTATGCAAGATTGAATATCCAAAAGTCCTTGGTTCAGTTAACAACCTCAATTTCTTAATTAAGTACAATTCTTAATCTAACAACATTTAGATTATAGGAGGAATTATTTTAATCACTAGTGGTAACATTTTAGTTTCTCAGGTCCGATACTCTTAGCACTGTAAATGAAAAGATTACTGTTTATAAAACCACATTTTTAACAGTTCACAATGTATCCTGAATTGACAGAGATTACACGAGGACCCAACAAGGCCTTTGTATAAATACTCAATTTATAGCAAAAACCATTTCAATTGAACTTTCACACAAAACTTGGAAGTTATAATTTCTTAGGTTACAAAAATTGTCCAACTTCTTAACCTAATGCAACTCTAGCAAAATTTATACTATAGAAATGTAATAATGCCCTAAACATTATGTATATGAAATTTGAACTACTCATTTCAGTCTAGGTAAATACATTTCTAAACTAAATATGACAGTTTAAAATCATCAAATTTTCACCACATCCTTTAAAAGCACCCACTTCGCATATATCAAACTTGGATTAAAATCACATAATCACCTTCTCAAACTTCACAATCTAAGAGAATTTTAGAAATACAGAAACAATGAATTTCAGATGACATCAATTGCATTTCCAGGTTATCCCATACAAGAATTGTTGATCCTATTACTTCTGGTATTTCTATATTAATACATTAATATATAAATACATGCTTAACATATATTAATATGTTAATATCTTTAATACACCTTATTTATTTAGCTGTATATTCTTTAGCACCACTACCTCTGGCCCAAGTATTAGGAATATTTGCCTGGCCAAGAATGAACTTATAAAAGAAAAGAAAAACTTTATTATTTCATATCATTATTTGCTTTTATGAACCATCCAGATTTCAATTTGGCACCCTGCTTTCTCCAATGATTTTTTATAATCATTTTATGCATACTGGCAATTAACAAAATGCCTAAAAGGATTTTGAGGGGGAAGGGGTGCCGGCACTTCTCTTCCAAAAAAAACCTTTTGGACTCTTAAGAAAGATAAGAGGGAGTGGCCTTAAGAGCACATGGGTTTGCAACTCCCTCACTCATTCTTTCTGCCAAGCTAAAATATTTTTCTCAGTTTCCCCTTCATCCTGCTGCCTCAGATATCAGAGGGGAAAAATCCCTTTCAGTTGCTAAAGGCTCCTCCCTAGGTGTATTACATTTGGGCCTGGCAGCCTTTCTAAGAACAAAGAAGCAAATTAGATACGCTAATTTTCAGGGGCTAGCTTAATTTCCTATCTCTAGCCACTAGCATATGGCTTCAAATCATGATTTTATATAATCTCTGTGAAAACAAAATTCAGTCATACTACATGGGCAAAGCTTAATGATTATACAAATCAAAATCTTTCTCATAGTCAATAAAATCTTTCATTACTAACTAATCAGCCCTATTTCCCAATCAGGTTACAAGTTTCTTTTAGCTTCAACTCCCCACAGTCTTTCAATGGGAAGGGTGGGGGAAGGGTGTGGCCAGGAGCTCTGTGGCAGCTAAGAGCAGCACATGGACTCCTGGCTAGCCAGGCAGTCTCAAGCTGCCATTCTACAACCCTGCACCTAAATCCCTTTATCTCTAGTTTCTATCTCTCTCTTTCCCAACTTTTCCTGAAACTTTTAGCCTCTGCATTCCAATTTCAATCTTTCTTCCCTAATCTTGATCCAAACTACCTCAAACATTTCAAGTGAATAATAAATTACATACTCACCCAGCTTTCCTTTTCCCAGCTGCTTTCTTTTTCCCTTAAAACTTAAAGGTTAAAATGACCAACAATTTTTAATCACATCCTAAGCAGACCACTGAACCTCTTTGAAGTGGTCATCCGATTTTTCATACAGACCCTTTTACTTCTCCCCTACAGTTCAAACACTTGCTTGATGTTAGATAGACTAACTCAGTACAAAATACACAGGATCTTTTTCCCTTTAGAATCTAACCAACCCTTAATTCAGAGCCCCAAGCCCTCCCAGCTAGCAGCTTCAGCACTGATTCCTTATCTAACAATTTTCATACCAAAAGAGCCCATTTCAGTCTCCTAGAGTCAAACATGTTTACCTGAACATAGAACGAAAAACACAGACAAAACATTAGCTAGACAGACATTTCACACTATTTAGAATTTGAATTCAGACCTACTTCCAACATCAAAAAAAAAAAATACGTTTAAGCAGGGAAAGGCATTGAAACACAAATCAACCTACCCCTCCCAGAGAGAAAATTTTTCAAAATCTCTCTCTCTCCTGGAGAGTGCCTTTCCTTGAAGCACCAGGGGGAAACCATTTTTCCCCACCTGAGTCAAATATTTTAATATCTTAAGAGCTCTTTCTATGGCCATTCCTTTCTACTTTGGTACAGCATACCAGGGATGTCCAAGTGCTGAGATTTGCAATCAAATTACATGAGACAGGTCACCCTTGTCTCCGGGTTAGAAACCCCACAAATTCCAATCCCCTGGCCAGGTGGCTTGGTTTTTTCTAAGACTTCACGATCTTAGCTCAGTCCCCCGGTGTCTTCTCAGAGTCCTTAAATCTGTCAGTTGACACTCCTGGGTAGAACAGACAGGGGACACTGAGGACTTACCCTGGGTCACACAGCATATGACTGTTCGAGACTGAAAATTTCACGGCCGGTCAATTTCCACTCAGCTCATAGTGCACTCAAATTTCCCCCTTTTACTTTGTTTCTCTGAGTTCCTCTCCTCCGAGTCTGTGAATCTCCAGTGAGACCAGGCCTGCCCTCAGGCTCTCAGGTAGTTGGAGAAGTCTCCTGTGCACCCACTGGCTAAGGGCTGAGTCCAGTGCCTGCCCACATGGAGAGTGCAAATCTCAGTAGGACCTCCAAATCTGTGTGGGACATAATTTTCAAATAATAGGAGAGACATCTTTAGGAGAAACAAAGTAAATTTATTTTACAAACCTTGCAAGATTTGGGCACACCTCCATAATGGAGGAGGCAAGGTAAAAGGGAACCTACCTTAATTTATACTCTTAAGGAAAAGATTCCCACCCACCTCTATCCCTTCTCACCATTGGCTGGGAGGTAAGCTTACAGTCTAGGAGAGAAAACTAGACAGAGGACCAAGGTTGATCTGGTCCATTCAGATTTTCCCTATCAGAACTCAACTGCCGGGGTGGCATCTGAAAGTCTAGGAGAAGAAATGGGGTGGGGGGCCAGGGAGAGACCTTCCTGGAGCAGAGAACAAATAGCTCACAGGAAGTTCATTATCTTCTAACATCTGAGAGAGAGGGGGAAGGACATGCCCGCAGCTCCAGGCCCTGACCTTCCAGAATCACAAGGCCAAATCCCAAAGCTCTCCTATTCCCTTAGAC
This sequence comes from Phalanger gymnotis, assembly GCA_028646595.1. Taxonomy (NCBI): domain Eukaryota; kingdom Metazoa; phylum Chordata; class Mammalia; order Diprotodontia; family Phalangeridae; genus Phalanger; species Phalanger gymnotis. Next base: position 762,152,604 of record CM053622.1, read on the forward strand.
ATACCTTGTGAAGTCTTCACAATTATCCATCCCATTCATCTTCTTTCAAGGTTCAGTAACCTCCTCTGTGAAGCCTTCTAGGATCCCCTATTCGTAGTGCTCACTCTTACCTCGAATTACATCATATTTACATTATTCCTTAGGGAACAGGGTAGTGTGGAGGGCATGGAGTTAAGGACTCACATTAGGGAGGGACCTGGGCTCAAATCCCACTTCAGATGAGCACTAGTTGCCTACAAATCACCTAATCTCTCTGTGCCTCAGTTTCTTCAATAGGCAGGGTTAGTACCTATTTCTAAGCGTTATTATGAGGCTCCAAAGAGACAATCAAGATAAAAGTCTTTGTAAACCTTAGAGTACTGTATGTAAAGTCAGTGACTGTTATTGCTCCCAGCCCTAATTGTTATAGAGTTTTCCCTAATTTAAAAATCAAAATTGCTGCTGGGTCCACAGGGCTAGGATGTGATAGCTTCCCACTTTATATTAAGGGTCTCCCTTCTCAGCTCTGGACCTGTGCCTGTGTGACTGGGTTTATCCATGGGAGTGTGACCCCTTAAAAGAGAGAGGTAGGGCTCTTAATCCCACATGATTTGGCTCTTTACCCCCCAAACTGCCCACATCACACACACACACACACACACACACACACACACACACACACACACACACATACACACACACACTTTACCCCTCCCCCACTGCAGCCTCAGGGAAAATGACATGGAACACAACCATCCAGACACAGAATCTGAAACTGCCTCTCTGCTACTTCCACCCATTGTTTTTAGTTCTGCCCCCTGGATCAAGCAGCACAAATTGAATCCCTCTTTCACAGGAAAATCCTTTGAGTATGGCTACCTCCAGTCTTTGTCTTTTCTAGCTAAACATTGTTAGTTCCTTCAACCATGATTTCCAGGTTCCTCAGCATTCTGACCTTCTTCCTCCGGACACCCTCATAGTTTGTCCTTCCTCAAATATAGCTCCCAGAACTGAACACAGCTCCAATGTAGTGGCCAGAGCCTTGACTTTGTCATCAAGAAAACCTGGGTGCAGTTAGGCGATGTAGCAGATAGAGCTCATCCTCTGCAGTCAGGAAGACCTAAGTTCAAATTCCCTCTCAGACACTTACTAGCTGGGAGATCTTGGGCAAGTCATTTAACCTCTTCCTGCCTCAGTCTCTTCAACTGTAAAATGGGGATAGTAATAGCACTTAGCTCCTAAGGTTATTGTGAAGATCAAATGAGATGATGTTTGTAAAGTACTTAACACAGTGCCTTGCCACATGTTGTTCAGTCTTCATGATCCGATCTGGGCTTTTCTTGGCAAAGGTCCTGGAATGGTTTGCCATTTTCTTCTCCACCTGGTTTTAACAGGTAAAGAAACTGAGGCAAATGAGGTTAAGTGACTTGCCCAGGGTCACAGAACTAATAAACATCTGAGGTTAGATTTGAACTCAGGAAGATGAGTCTTCCAGACTCCAGGCCTCCAGCACTCTATCCACTGTGTCACTTGCCCCACCTGACACATAGTAGGTGCCATATAAATGTTAGCTAGTAGTAGTAGTAGTAGTAGTGGTAAAAGTAGTAGTAGTGGTAGTAGGAGTGGTATAGTAGTGGTTGCAGTAGTAGTAATGGTACCTACAGTAGTACCTCCAGACCTTCAGCAACCCCCACCCCAATCAGTCAGCAGCATCAACATCAAGGCAAGACCCTCTGCCAGCAAAGAGATTATGACTCACTGAAGGCTCAAATGATGGTTGGCATTTTTAGCAGTTAAATATTTTTAAATTACGGCATGCACATTTGTAAAGACAGAATACTATTGCACACTTAATAGACTACTGTCTAGTGTAAAGATAACTTATATATGCAGTGAAAAACAAAAAATCTGACTCCTTATTGTGATATTTACTATATTATGGTGGTCTGGAATGTAACCTACATTATCTCTGAGGTATGCTTATACTGGTAGGGGTGCAGAAAGAGGTGAAGGAGATGCCAAGCCCAGAAATGGGCTTTAGCATTAGGCTGAAGTAGGTTTACTATCTTCTGATGTGTATTTAAAGGAGAATCCCCATCATGTTCTGGAAACAAAACAAAACAAAACCCAGTATGTTTTAGCAGAAACAGGATTGACTTTGGAGTCTTGGGACCTGAGTTCAAATCCTGCTTGTCACTTATTACTGGTTTGACCTTGGGCAAGTTATCCCTTTTGGGGGCTTGATTTTCTTCAACTGTAAAATGAGGGAATTGGTCTAGACGGTCCCCTCCAGTTCCAAATTGATGATCATGGTTCCATAAGCCTCCTGGCAGAGATGTCAACTCATTGACTGTAGCTTCTAAGCCCTGAGCCCTTAAGAGTCAGATCAAAGTGTTATCAGATTTCTTAGGACACAATGACCAGTGCCCTAGGTCACTCAGTCCTTGACCTGAGCTCTCTTCCAAAACGGAAACATGGAGGGAGGGAGGTTAGGTCCTCTGATTCAGATGTGTTGTCCTGGACAAGAGCAATCTTAGAGCTTTTTATCATAGTTTATTCTGTATTGGCATATGTTGTGTGTGTGTGTGTGTGTGTGTGTGTGTGTGTGTGAGAGAGAGAGAGAGAGAGAGAGAGTGAGTGTGAGTGTGTGTGTGTGTGTGTGTGTGAGAGAGAGAGAGAGAGAGAGAGAGAGAGAGAGAGAGAGAGAGTGTGTGAGTGTGTGTATGTGTGTTTAGCGATGAATTTACTCTCATTTGTGATCACTGCTTCACACTGACTCTCAGGCTACTACTGCTGTTCTCGCTTTAAGTTCCAAATTCATCTACCTGAATGGCTGCCAACTCCATATTTACATCAGACAAACACATCTTGCAGTGACTGCTTACTCTTTGTCTATACCGCTGAGCGACTCGAGCTCAATTCAACACATATGAACCCAGAGCCTACTTTTTGATGGTTCTGCATACATACCCCTCCCAGAATTCTAGGCACGTAGGTGCCCCTTGCAGCCAGCCCTATGTGCTATATTTGCGTCTCCTTTATCTACTGCCAGCCCCATTATCTCATAATCTTGGATGGTAGATGTTATCATTAATCCCATTTTATAGTGGAAGAAAGGGAGGCAGGAAGACTTGCCCATGATCTTACAGCTAGTAAATATCTGAGAGAGGATTTGAACTTAGGTCTTCCTGACTCTAAACCCATGGAGTTCCAAGCACCTTATAGTCTCCCCTGATCAAACTTCATCTTCTCTTTTTTCTTCTCTGAGTGGGGACAGGGACCCCTTTCTTTTCCTGTGTCCCAGAGAGGGACCAGACCAGCCCCTGCTGGGTTAGTAGGGGGTCCACTAGGAAACATTCTCAAGAGTTCCTAGGCCAGAATCTTTCTGACCTTCTTTTACTATTGCTTCCCTCTTTGGAAAGAGTAGTGTTCTAGAGACAGGAAGTTCTGGTTTGAAATTCTCACACCAACTTTGTAGCCATGGGCAAGAGACTATTTCTATGAGCATCAGGTTCTTCGTCTATAAAATGGGACTGATACTATCTGCTGTACCTATCCCCTTGTTTCTAGGCTCAAGGAGATAAAGCAATTTCTTAAACACCAGTTTATTGTCATTATTAAGTTAATCATTTATTATCATTTCAGTCTCTTGTCTTTTTCACTAGAGGTCAAATAGAAATGGTCTTGGCCCAAGTCAGTCTCTCATCATTCTTTTGTATGTCTCCTCCTTTTGTATGTTGTCTTCCCTCATTAAATATAAGCTTCTTGAGGGCAGGAAATGTTTTTATTTTAATTATTATATCCCTAATGTTTAGTGCAGTACTTAGAACATAGTAGGCTCCTAATAATAGATATTGTATTTTTGTAATATGTATTGTATTGCATTACATTGTATTGTATTGAATGTTCTAACAACTCCTATGCAGGTGGATAAAACAGTGGCTTTTTGTAATTGAATGAACGTGTTGGAATTCAGTTATACTCTGTAGGCTCCCTGAGGGAGGAGAGAAGAAGGCCCTGGACAGAGGTTTGAGAGATAGCCATAGTAGGGGGCATGACCGGGTTAAAGGTTTAGCAAAGGAAACTGAGAAGGAGAAGTCACATGGGTAAGAGGAGAACCAAGAGGGAGCTGTGTCTTGAAGACCTGAAGAGGAGACAGTATGCAAGAGAAGGTCATTAGTAGTGTCAAATGCTGCAGAATGGTCAAGAAGGGTGAAGATTGAAAGAAAAAAAGGCCATTAGATTAGGCAATTAAAAGACCATGGATAACTTCAGAGAGGACATTTTCAGCTGAATGATTCGATCAGAAGGTGAAGAAAAGAATAACAAAAGAAGGGGAAGCACTGATACTTTCTCAAAGACAGCCGCAAAAAAGGAGATTAGAAACATAGATGATAGCTACTGGGATGGGTGGAAGAAGTGAAGGGAAAGATGGCGAGTCATAGACACGTTTGCAGGTAGCAGAGAAAGAGCAAATAGATAGGGAGAGACTAAAGGTTAGAGAGAGACCATTTCTGTATGAGTTCTATTGAATATTGGCTTCTGTCTTAGGCACCAGGGAGTTTACCAACAAGGGAGAAGCTTGCATAATATATTCACCTGACTCCTCTCAAAAGACCTCTTTCCATCCACTGGTGCTCTGCATGGACTCATTTCATCCCTCAATTTGTCAACATACTCCCATCCCCTAATCCTCTTCCTGTCTCAGTGACTATTGGAATCCCTTGCTGTCAATGTACAAACCCTGGTGCCCATCCCCAACTACTCACCTTTTACTCCCTTCCCCATCAACTCTATCTAGCCAGTGTCCTGTTCCAGATCTGCCTGCCCCCTTCTACTATGCCCACTAGAGTGCCTACACCAAAATCAACAGACTTCCTTTCATCTTAAACCACTTCCTTTTTCACTCCTTCCATTTTACGGCATTCACTGAGACCTGGCTCCTTCCTGATGTCACTGTTTCCATTACCTAGTGCTATCCACACTTCTCCCCAATATCTGCTGTTTCTGTGTACAATGTTCTCCTGGTTTTTCTTACTTCACTTTGGTCATCTAAATTCATATAAGTCTTCCAAGGTTTTCCTGAAACCATCCTGCTCATCATTTCTTGTAACACAGTAGTATTTCATCACAATCATATATCACAACTTGTTCAGCCATTCCCCAATTGATGGGCATCCCCTCAATTTCCAATTCTTTGCCATCTCAAAAAGAGCTGCTATAAAATTTGCGTACTTATAGACCCTTTTCCTTTTTCTTTGACCAGTTTAAAGTACAAATATAATAGTGGTATTGCTGGATCAAAGGTTATACACAGTTTTATAGCCCTTTGGATATAGTTCCAAATTGTTCTACAGAATGGTCAAACCAGCTCACAACTCCACCAACAATGCAGTGTAATTTTTCTCTATCCCTTCCAACATTTGTCATTTTCCTTTTCTGTCATGTTAGCCAATCTGGTGGGTATGAGGTAGCATCTCAGAGTTGTCTGAATTTGCATTTCTCTGATCAATAGTGATTTAAAGCATTTTTCATGTGGCTATTGATAGCTTTGATTTCTTCTTCTGAAAACTGCCTGTATATATCCTTTGACCATTTATCAATTGGGGAATGGCTTATATTTTCATAAATTTAGCTCAGTTCTCTATATATTTGAGAAATGAAACCTTTATCAAGGAAAGTTGTTGTAATTCCCCCCCCTCCTCCAGTCTCCTGTTTTCCTTCTCATTTTGGCTGCATGGATTTTGTGCAAAAACATTTTAACTTCATGTAATCAAAATTGTCCATTTTACTTCCTGTGATCCTCTCTATCTCTTCTTTGGTCATTAACTCTTCCACCTATCCATAGATCTGACAAGTACATTTTCCCATAATTTGCTTATGACACCACCTTTTATGTCTAAATCATATATCCATTTTGATATATTTTGATATATTTAATATTGACATATTTGATATTTTATCTTGGTACATGGTATATGTGTCTATACCTAGTTTCTGCCAAACTGCTTTCCAGTTTTACCAGCAATTTTTGTCAAATAGTGAATTTTTTATTTAATCATGGCTTTTAAATGATCTCTCCTTGTTCTATTCTCCAGGTCAGTTGTTTTTCTGATGATATATTTCACATTTTCTTCTATTTTTAATTTTTATTTTTTAAATTGTTTCTTGAAGTGTTATGAAGTCATTAGCATCTGCTTGCCCAATTCAAATTTTTAAGAAATTATTATCTTCAGTTAACTTTTGTACCTCTTTTTCCTTTTGGCCAATTCTGTTTTTAAAGCTGTTATTTTCTTTAGTAATTTTTGTGACCTTTTACCAAGCTGTTAATGGTCTTTTCATAGTTTTCTTACTTCACTGTTATTTCTTTACCTAATTTTTCCTCTACTACTTTTATTCTGTTTTTAAAATAATTTTTAGCTCTTTCAGGAATTCTTGTTGGGCTTGTTTCTAATTCATATTTTTCCCCTTTGAGGCTTTGCTCATAGCTGTTTTGACTTCATTGTTTTTGTCCTAATCTTCCTTGTCACTGTAGTAGATTTTATTGTCTGGTTCTTTTTTTTGTTGTTTGCTCATTTTTCCAGCCTATTTCTTGACTTTGAATTTAAGTTAAAGTTGGGCTCTGTTTCTGGCATGGAAAGGGGAGGGCTACTATCCCAGTCTTCAGCTTTTTGCTCTGCTATTTCCAGAGCTTGTTCAGGGAGTTTGGAAGTTTTTGGTGCCTCCAAGTTGGGGTGATCTAGGGAAAGGTGTCATTCCTATTCTCCTGCTCTGCTCTCTGGTCCTTACCCAGGAACAGCCCCAGATCTGTTGGGGTTGCAATTGAAACGGCTTTTCAAGATTCCTGACACCTTGGGACCAGAATTGCTCTTCAGGGCCCATGTTCCCTCCTAACCAAAAGTACCCCTCTCTGCCCTTAAATTGTGACCCAGAAGTGAGTATAGGACATGGAGCTGCCAAGTCTACCACAATCTCTGAGATTCCACTCTGGCTTTAAAGCTATGGTCCTATGACCTGTACAAAAGAACCTTCTTGGGTCAAATGCTTAACTTTGAGTGCTTAGAGCTCTCCATGCTACTCCCCTGAGCATTATACCCCTATGCCTACCCCATCTGAGATGACAAGGGAAGGGGAAGGAGCCACCCCCATGATGTTGCTGGTGTTTCTAGAATTCAGATGAGTGGGATAGGTCATCCAGCATCCCTGGGCACACATTTTTTGGTGTACATAATAGAAACCATGAGGGAGCTCATGGATCACTTTTCTGGATAATGTCTGGCTTTTCACCACAGCTACCTCCTTTCTGGCAATTGGGGTAGGTGACAGGGACGTGCCAGCAAAAAGACCACGGCTGCAACTCAGTCTGTGCTTCATTCTCTAGGCTTCCTCAAGGCTCTGCCTTTGGTCACTGCAGTCTTCACACTCCCCCCTCTCTCTCATCTCACAAAAATTCCACTGACTCTATTTGGAACGCCACTGCCTTTGATTCTCAGACTGCCAATTAACAGACGCCAGTCTTGAAATCACTTACTTAACAGAAATTTCAGACACTTACTTCCCCTTGTAATCAGCCCTACATGACAGGGAAACAAGTAGGACATTGTCTGCTATGGGGCACACCTGTTTCCCTTCTCAGGCTCCTCCCAGGTTACACTGGACTGGGTAGGTCCTCATCTCAAACTCCTGACACCTGCAACTTCAGGAAGCTGGTCAAGGAAGTAGCAAAAACCTTACTTTTTTTTAACTTCTTCAGCTGCCAAACGTCAACTTCAAATTGTAGGCTGCCAGACTCATAGTCAGTAATGTTAAGGGTCTGATTAGGCTAAAGGGGGAAATCACATCTTTAACATGATCTAGGGCTGGGGTTCCTATAAACTTTTTTTGTGTCAAAGACTGCTCTGGAAGTCTGATGAAGCCTGTGGACCACTCCTCAGAATAATGGTTTTAAATGCATAAAATAAAATACATAAGATTACAAAGGAAGTCAATCATATTGAAATTCAGCTATCAAAATATGAAGTTCACAAACTACAGGTTCAGAAACCCTGATAGGAAGTTCAATTCTGAGATAAAGATTAGGTGATTATTAAATAGTAACACTGGTCACCTAAAAAAGAGATAGGAACTCCCTTGATTTATGCCAGGCAGTCTACTTTAGTGAATGATCACAGATTCAGAAATGTAATAGACTTTAGAGGTCATCTAATGTCACCTTCTCATCTCACAGTTGGGGAAACTGAGGCCCAGAAGAGTGAAATGACTTGACCAAAGTCACATAGTAAGTAGGTAATAGAGAGGGACTTGGAACCAGGTTGTCTGACTGTAATCCCAGATCTCACATTCCCAGAGTATGAAGAGTCCTGTGTTTTGGTGTTTTCCTCTTTGGTTACCATAGTAATTGCTGGTGAGAACCACTGAGGATGCAGAAGCTGTCTTCCTAATCTAGATTATTTAACATGAGACCTGGAAAGAACCATGGACAATTCTACCTTTCAAGTATCCTCAAGTTAGTTGAAGGAAACTTGGAGAATATAATATTCATACCATCCAGTTGGTCCCAGGCATCTTTGTCACTGGATATATTCAAGTAACTCCATTAAACACATATTTATTAGGCTCTTAACCCATGTAAAGAAGAATAATAGGAGGGGCAGCTAGGTAGCACAATGGATAGAGTGCCAAACCTGCAGTCTGGAAGACTTATCTTTGTGAGTTCAAATCTGTCCTTGGACACTTACTAGCTAGGTGACCCTGAGCAAGTCGCTTAACCCTGTTTGCCTCAGTTTTACACATCTGTAAAATGAGCAGGCAAAGGAAATGGCAAACCACTGGAGTATCTTTGCCAAGAAAACCCCAAATAGGGTCATGAAGAGTCAGACATAGCTGAAACAAAAGACAATAATAGGCACTGGAGATAGAATGATAAAACTAAAGCAGCTCCTAGGAGGTTATAGTCTACTGGGTGGATGAGGTGAGCTGTAACACTGTGTGCCTAAGCAAGAAAATGAAAAATAATCCAGAATAACTGCAAAAAGTAGAGAGTAGCAGTAACAGAGGCTATCAGGAGAGGTTTCATGCAGAAGGAAGTACTTGGCTTTGCTTTGAAGGAAATGAAGATTTCTTCATGGCAAGACTGAAAATGGAGGACATTGCAAACAAGGAGGATTGCTTATGCAAAGGCACTGAGGTAGGAGATGACATGTCACATATGAGGAATATCTAGAAGGTCAGCTTGACAAAAACAAAGAAAGCACAAGCCTTAATAAATGTTTATTGAACTAAACTGAATTGAAATAAGACTGGGAGGGTAGGTGGGAAACAGAATTTAGGGGGCTTCGATGCTTCTGTAGTTTATCTTAGAGACCTGTGATGCTTACTGCCTGTGTGACCTTGGGTAAGTTATTTCATTTCTCTGGGCCTCAGTTTCCTAATCTGTTAAATAAGGAGGTTAGACTACATAGACTAACTTCCTTTTCAGTTCTAGCTCTAAGGTTAAGGAGTCATTGAAGATTTTCAAAGAGTGGGGTGACATAGTCATGTCTACGTCTTAGGATGATTAATTTGGCAGCTGGATGGAGGATAGACTGGAGAGGTTAGAAAATACAGATGGGAGAAGGGCTAGGAACCTGTTGCAATAATCTAGGCAAGAAGTGACATAAAAGCCTATACCAGTATAGAGACTATATGAGTAGAAAGAAGGCTACAGATGTGAGAGATACTGTAGAAACAGGATGGGTCAAACTTAGGAACTGGTTAGATAAGGGGACTGAGGGAGCAGGAAGGGTCAAGGCTGACTTCAGGGTTAAATCTGTTTGATTGAAAGGATAGTGGTGCTATCAACAGAAATGGAGGAATCTGGAAGGAGGAATGGAGTTGGGGGGAAATAGAATGAGTTCCATTTTGGACATATTGGGTCTGAGATGCCCTTAAACAGAGATGTAACCAGGAATTCTGGTACCTGGGGCAGATTCTGGTGAGTTGTGATAGGGTAGGCATGAGAACTTTTATGCATATCTGAGAGAGACTAGAGAACAGAGGTCATAGGATTTGATCAGGGTGAGAAAACAGGGAGAGCAGAGTGTTCAAAAGATGAAGAAATTGAATGGAGAAGAAGACTTTGAGACAAGTATTAAGTATACTGGGGAGGAGGGAGAGTGACTTGGGAAGTCCACAGGTGACTACGACTAGGATCTGGACAGATTCGAATAAATTTTATTGGAGGAAAAATGGTTGTCTCATGATGATAATAGAGAGAAGGTCTGAAAGCAGTGGGGAATATGGGGGTAAGGAGTATGCCAAGCCCTTTCTTGGCTCCATGTGCCACACGGCATGAGGGAAGGATCATGCCAGCTTTGGAGAAAATGTCAAGCGGTATAATGCCTTTGGGAGAAAGCTAGGTTTCAGTGAAACCATAAGATGGAAAGAATCTGAGAGGAAGGAATCTGGCATTGTAGAACCATAGATTTAGAGGTGGAAGGGACCACGGAGGTAATGTAATCCAACCTCCTCATTTTATGGATGAGCAAGCTGAGAGACAGAGAGGTGAAGGAACTTGCCCACACTCACGCAGGGAGTAAGTAGTAGAATCAGGACTCAAACTCTTTCCTTTGACTTCAGTTTCAGTGAGTTTTCATTCTTTTTCCTTCCTTCCTTCCTTCCTTCCTTCCTTCCTTCCTTCCTTCCTTCCTTCCTTCCTTCCTTCCTTCCTTCCTCCCTCCCTCCCTTCCTTCCTTCCTTCCTTCCTTCCTTCCTTCCTTCCTTCCTTCCTTCCTTCCTTCCTTCCTTCCTTCCTTTCTCCACCAGGAGAGAGTAAGGCTGGTGACTTTGCACAAGTCTCCCTCACTTAAATCCAATTCACTTGCAAGTCAAATATCATCTTCCTGATGTCATGGTCCTCTTCAAGAGTGAAGGACAAACAACATTTATTAGGCATCTGCCATATAAAGACCTTGAAAGAACAAGGTCAATGCTAGACCTTTGGGGAAATACAAAAATAAAAAGTAATAACTCCTGCCTTCATGGAACTTATAATGTAGCCCAGGGGATAAGACATGCATAGAAAATATGCACTACTAGAGTACACAGTAGTGCAGAGTAAGGCAGATATAAAATGCTGGTTGGAGGAAAGAAAGATCACTTCCTATTAGAGGGATTATGCAAGGATTCCTAGGTGAGGGTTATAAATGATAAAACCCTCAGCTAGACCTAAACTTGGAGCCAGAAGACTTGGGTTTGAATATCATCTCTGCCACGTATGACTGTCTGTGTGACCTTGGGGAAACTCATTTAACCTCTTTGGGCCAAAGTCTCCATAAAATGAACGGCTCTATGTCCTTGGAAATCCCTTCCAGTTCTGAATCTCTGATCCTGTGAGTTATGGAGGCATCAGATTGTGGCCCCAAAGGGACAGGATGATTGTATTCATACATTTTTAGGAATGCCATTGGATTGGCTCTCAGTGGGGTAGGCTTAAATAGAGGGCCAGGCCAGCTGAAATTGTTGGTTGCTGAGAATATTGCCAAACAAGGTTTCACTTAAGAGAGACTGGAGTTGGGAGTCATAACTTGAAAAATCTAGTCTGAGCATGTCACTCCGCTTCCCCTAAACCTTCAGTGGCACCCAATCCAATCCAACATTCATGTTTGTAGGATTTTGGACTCCAAATTTTTCTCCTTTCCTCCATTTCCTCCCCATCCCCAAGACAGCAAGCTATCTGATATAGATTATAAATGTACAATCATGTTAAATGTATTTCCACATTAGTTTACCCAAACCAATCCAATAAACATTAAACATCTACCATGTGTTGGGCGTTGTGCTAAGTCTCATTGCTTCTAGGATCAAATGCAAATCATTCAGCTTGAGATTTAAGGACTTCAAAAATCTGGTTCTTAACTGCCTTTTAGACTTAGTTTTTATCTCTCCTATTTACAAACTCTACACTTCATTCAAAGTGGGCTATTAGCTGCTCCCCAGCCTCTTCACTCCATCTAGAACTTTTATATATTCATGTAAATCAGTCGTCATGCCTAGAATGCACTCTATCCTACTATCTAGGAATTTCCACAGTCAGTCACTCAACATGCATTTATTAAGTACCTACTATGTGTCAGTCACTATGCTAAGTGATGAGGATGCAAAGAAAGGTAAAAGAGGTGCCACTTCCTATGAGAAATCTTCCATCTTCCCCACAGTTGTTAGCAAGCTGTCATAAAATTCGCCTTAACCTTTTATATGTATATGTGTACGCCCAAGTTAAACTGGTAAGGTAAGCTCCTTAAGGGCCAGGTGCCATTTGCTTTGTGTTCTTATATTCCCAAAACCTTACATAGTCTTACATAGTAGGCCCTTTATACAGATATATGGATTCGTCAAATTGAAATCTGTGTGTGTGTGTGTGTGTGTGTGTGTGTGTGTGATCTCTCCTTTCTCTCTCTGTCTCTCTCTCTTTCACACACACACACGCACACACACACACAACACACACATACACACAACCAGCTTCATTGTGAAGGGCATATGGAAACTGAGTGTCAGAGAGGGATCGTGATTTTCTTAAGGCCACCTAGGTAATTAGTAGCAAAACAGGGAGGACTCTCTCACTGGCTCCCAGGATTCAGGAAACTTTTGCAGTTGGCTGGACCCTGGCTTGGGTGTGTTTAGCCAGATTGTATGTTTAGCCAGTTTTCTTTCTTTTTTTTTTGTTTATTTTTAGTTTACAACTCTTGGCTCCACATAATTTTGAGTTCCAGATTTTCTTCCCTCCCTCCCCCCCTCCGTCCCCAAGATGGCATGGAATCCCATATAACTTCCACATATAACTTTGCATTGAATTAATTTACACACTAGTCAAGTTGTGGAGAAGAATTATGACCAATGGAGTGAATTGTAAGAGATCTAAAGGGAGGGCTATGAGAGAAGAGGTAAGGAGGTAGTAGAAAAGGGCAAATTACACCAAATGAAGAGGCACAGAAACACATTTTAGTAGAGGGAAAGAAGGGAGGGAGAAGAGCAGTATTTGATCTTTACTGTCATCTGATTTGGTTCAAAAAGGGAATAACATACCCTGATAAGTATAGAAATCTAACTCGTTCTACAGGAAGTAGGAGGGGAAAGGGGGAAAAAAGGGAGGGGGTGGTGTAGTAGGAAGGCCGAATTTATGATCTCAAATATGATCATATATATGTTTGAACGGTTCGAAACCACAAGGTATGAAGGATTCTCTAAGTGAATACCAGGGTCTATACTTAGTGGGCCACACAGAATCAGTAGTATATCTCTTATTGCATCCCTCAGCGGCTAACGCCAACAGAGTAGTCCTGCCAGCACTGTCTCCTTGCTGATATTCCCTAAAAGCTTGCTTAACTAGAGGATTGTGGCTGATACCTATGAATCTCATACAGTCCATCCTATCTACTAATATTCTGCTGGCCTCTTGATCACCGAGTCTTACCATCTAAGATATTAATGGTTCTCTTATTCTTTGGCTGAACCTACTCAAAATGTCCATGACCTCTTGCTGTGAAAAATCTTCCTGAATTTCCCTTGTGACTGAATTGTCACCTTGGGTTTCTGTCTTCCTCCTTTGTATAGGACGAACATCTGTCTGAGTATTTAGCTATCTCTCATTCTCTATGCAAGGGGCGTCCTGAACCCTAGTAGCATTTTGTGCTTCAGCCTCTAACATTGTCTTATTTTCTCTCCACTCCCTTCCCCTGCCACCATGGCAAGGACAAAGCAAGCAGTCAGGCTCGGCCTGGACTGAGTTGGAATGCCCTCTTGGCTTATTTGGCCTAGCCACATTAATAGAAAAGTTCTCATTTGAGTCAGTAGATTCTTGAGCAGCAGTTTGTTCTCCTATCTGAGATTCCCCTTCTTGCCGTCGGGTAGAAGTGCCCCAATCTCTTTCACTTAATCTCAATCTTTCATATGCTAGCTGGTAGGCTGATAACACTATTCAGCTTTGCCTAGATGGTGATGCCCCTGACTGAATTCCAACCTCTTTAAACACTTTTCCAAATCCCTAGGATCCCCTCTCTGTAGCCTTGGTTCCCAGTTTTCACAGGGTCCAGCTCTTTTAGCCAATTCCTTTGCTAGGAAGGAATAAAATGGATCCTCCCACCCTGGGACATTCATCTCTTCCTCTGAAGTTCTTCTGCTTCTAAATAGAGATCTTATACCTAGCGATCCCATCCACCTAGTCGCCAAATGTAGCAGGAAGGCCGAATTTATGATCTCAAATATAATCGTATATATATTTGAATGGTTTGAAACTGTAAGGTATGAAAGATTCTCTAAGTGAATACCAGGGTCTATACTCAGTGAGCCTGAGGTTTTTTGGTCACGATATCGGAATGGGGAGGCTGGTTTGCGAATTTGTAGCTGTGGGGCCTAAATAAATGTTTTGTTGCTTTCTACTTAGAGTCCCTCATACCTTGCAGTTTCAAACCATTCAAATATATATATGATTATATTTGAGATCATAAATTCGGCCTTCCTACTACATTTGACGACGAGGATGGGATTCAAACCCACGTGTGCTTAGCACAATGGATTAGCAATGTAGTAGAATGGAGGGGAGAAGTAGCAAGTAGGAAATGGTAAGATAAGGGAGGAGAATAAAGAGCGAGGGTAAACTGAGGAAGGTGGCAGTCAAAAGCAAAACTGTGTTGAGGAGTGGAAGGGGAAAGGGAGAAATAAAAGCATAAAGGGGGGGAAATAAGATGGAGAAAAAGACACAGATAGAAATCATAACTGTGAATGTGAATGGGATGAACTCTCCCATAAAGCAGATAGCAGAATGGATTAAAAACCATAATCCTACAATATGCTGTTTACAAGAAGCACATTTGAAACAGGGGGATACACACAGGGTAAAGATAAAAGGCTGGAATAGAATACATTGCGCCTCAGCTAAAGTAAAAAAAGCAGGTGTAGCAATCCTAATCTCAGACAAAGCAAAAGTAAAGATAGATTTAATTAAAAGAGATAAGGAAGGACACTACATCCTGCTAAAAGGCACCATAAACAATGAAGCAATATCATTGCTTAATATTTATGCACCAAGTGGTAT